>OU343218.1:63284030-63449954 GCA_910596185.1 Chrysanthemum makinoi
CGATAGTCTTGACAAGATCGCTTTCTTTGTACATCAAAGAGATAGTATCGCATCATAGAGTACTGGTATCTATCATTTCCAATTGAGATAGCTGTTTTACAAACCACTTCTGGAGATCCTTACAGTCAGCTTTAGGAACAAACCTGGATATGAGCACTGCTTATCATCCTCAAACCGACGGTCAAAGTGAAAGAACTATTCAGACCTTAGAGGATATGCTTAGAGCCGTGTCATCGATTTTGGCAAAGGCTGGGAAAGACATCTACCTTTGGCCGAATTCTCCTACAACAATAGTTATCATTCTAGCATTAAGGCTGCACCATTTGAGGCGTCGTATGGCTGAAAATGTCGTTCTCCAGTTTGTTGGGTGGAAGTTGGTGAGAGTCAGCTTACCGGTCCCGAACTTGTTCTAGAAACCATTGAGAAGATAGTTCAGATTCATAATCATTTGCAAACCGCTAGTGATAGACAAAAGAGTTATGCCGATATGAGACGTGAACCCTTAGAGTTTCAGGTTGGAGATAGTGTTATGTTAAAGGTTTCTCCTTGGAAAGTGTGATATGTTTTGGCAAGCGTGGAAAACTTAATCCCCGATACATTGGTCCCTTTCAAATCCTGGAAAGAATCGGACCAGTAGCTTACCGTCTTGAGCTACCTTAGGAATTGAGCAGTGTACACAATGTCTTTCATGTTAGTAATCTTAATAAGTGTCTTTCGGAGGAAAACATAGTTGTACCTTTAAGAGATATCCGTATTGATGAGAAATTGAATTTTGTTGAGGAACCGACTGAGATCATGGATTGTGAGATTAAACGGCTTAAGCATAGCCGTATTCCGATTATCAAAGTTCGTTGGAACTCCCAACATGGACCGGAGTTCACTTGGGAAGGTGAGGACGTATTCCGTAGGAAGTACCCTAAACTCTTCGTAACATCAAGAAACTCGGGGTGAAACCCGGGACGGGTTTCTTCTGAGGCTGGGAGGTTGTGACAACTGGCAATTAGGGAGCCCATTTTAGGTAACCGCATTACGCTAAGTTAAACCGATTTTTTGCCTTTAGAATTATTTTTATCGACCATGGCTTGTTTTGATTTCGATTATTGGTTTTATGATTTATTTTATTATCATATGAGTTGTCGTGTGAGTTTTAACTCTTTTTGTTAAGCACTATGTGATTCGGCACAATAAAATCCTATAACAAGAAATAACGTAACTTTTAAACCGTAACTCGAAACTTGGTAAATGAATAGTCAAAACTTGTGGAAAAACATAAATAAAAGCGATAGAAAGTTGAAGGAACGTCGTTGGACACTCGTAGGACAATATATGAGCTCGGGATTGGGTAAACGAGATAGTTTTACAAAATTTACGACTTTGGCCCCCCATATTACCCATGGCCAGCGCCCCCTCCCCCTTTTTTTTAATTTATTTTTAAGTCTCCAAGTCCATGTATATATAGCCCCATCCCACCCTCATTTCTCCATTTACTTCTCTCTCTAAAACACACATACTAACCAACTTTCTCTCTCTACACCTTTCTCTCTCTACAAACAAACCCTAACCCTAAAAACAACCACCACCACCGCCGCCCCTTTTCGGCGACATTCCGGCGCCGCCATGGCGCGTGACCACTCACCACTACCACCATTTTGTTCTTTCCTCTTTCCATCCATATGTGGAACACCTATAGAAGCCTTAATTAACACCTCCAAATCTTGCAAAAACTATTCGTGATTATAGGGTTTTCAAGTAACTTTGTAGATCGGGTTTAGAAAAGGTAAAAGGAACATGGTTCAAGCTCGTTTGAGCCATGAAAAGCCACGTACAAGCTCTTTTTGGCTAGTACAAGGCTCGACCTTGGTGGGTTTTTTATGAAACAAGGGTTTAAAACGAATTTATAACTAATAAAACATGTAGACTAGTGTTTTGTTATCGAGTGTTGTATCATTTTATTGTGTTTTTGCATTTTTATTATTGTTTCATGATATTGGTTAGGATTAGTTGATGGGTTTGATGATTGGATGTTGTTTGGAGGTTGATTGATTGTGTTTGGTTGTAGTAGAAGCCATTTGGGAGTGTTTGGATGGGTTGGATGAGGCGTACGAGCCACTAGGGACTCGTACGTAGCTCATGTGGTGTGTACGTAATCCTCATGGACCAAGGGTCCACGTGGTCTTAACCGGAACCGTGTCATGACCATTAGGGTCATAACATTGGTTACAGGTATTTTTGGTAGTTTGTTTGGATGGCGAGATTGATATGGGTTGATTGGAGATTGATTTGCGCCATTGTGATTATTCACTTGGACTATATTATAAATTGTCAACTT
Source organism: Chrysanthemum makinoi (assembly GCA_910596185.1). NCBI lineage: Eukaryota > Viridiplantae > Streptophyta > Magnoliopsida > Asterales > Asteraceae > Chrysanthemum > Chrysanthemum makinoi. Next base: position 63,286,360 of record OU343218.1, read on the forward strand.
TGAGCAACGTCGGTGTTACTTTGACTTTTTAGTCATAGTTGACCCCGGCAATGCCATAACATGAACTTCAGTATATATTGGACTATAGATTGATTAAAAGCCAAGAAGTAATGACTCGTGCTTGTGGATTCGAAACGAATAACGATTTAAAACTAAAATTGAGATCGATGTAATATATATATATATGTATATATGTGTGTATATATATATATATATATATATATATATATATATATATATATGAAAATGTTAATAAAACTATGAAACATAAATAATAGATAGTTTTTATACCAAAACCCTCGTTAACAAGACTTGTCTTTTTATTCACTATTTTAAATGGGAATTAATGACTAAAAACGGAAAGGTTTTCTAATTAATAAGTATTTAATGTTTCGAGCGCACGTTTATCTAAATGTTTCATTTAGGAGCATTTAATACCATTTTCAAGTATTTAATTCTATCTACGTCTTGCGCATGGGTTATGGATGACCTAACATTAATAACGTCAATCCAGGTGGATAGCGGACTTATTAGGTTGACGAATCTAATAAGAGCCCGCTAGGTATGTAGGATAACGTTATTAATGGGTGAATTATCCTTATGACTCGTTAGGATGCGACCGGTTTATGGGATTATAAGCGACACAAATAAATGATTGAGTTTATCGAGTTGACGAATTCAATAAGGTCTACTATTTATTCCGAAACTTATTTGACTATGGAGCTTATCGATTAGACATCTCATTGTGTTGCATTGAGTCACAATGTGGTTATTTGAGTGCATTCATGATATCATGTTGAGTCGATACACACACACGACGATACCAAACGCTAGGACTAAACGGTGAAACAAGATATTTTTCGAGATAAAGAAAAGGAATACATTGGGGTAGATAACGTTGATTTTGAGAAATATATATTAAAATTGGTTTATATTAATAGGTTGTGCCGAGTCAGTAGTTTCTGAGCCGTGTTAGCTGTTATCTTTGTTGCTAGTGTTTGTTTGTGCGTTGCTTGCTTGAGGTGAGTTTCATAGCCCCACTTTTATCTATGTTTTTAACTAATTTGGGGTGAGAAATCATGCTACTCTTTTGGACCTTTTAAACTATTTTGATTTGCTTATGTGCTTGACTGTTTAGATAGATATGTGGTAGCTGTTGCCTTAGTCTAGGGTAGCAATCATAATTGCTATGACACTTGCGTAGCTAAGTATAGACTTTTACCTCGACCTAGTCCAGGGTAGCAATTTTTCTAGACTTTCCTACGACTGCGCTGGCTAGAGTCGCTTAGGGCCCTACTATGACGTCAGATATGTTATTGATTGGTATTGTTGATTGTGATTTTGGTATGTGATTGGTGTGCTATTGTGTATCTATCGTAGGTCTCGCATAGCAAATAAACTCCTACAGGTCCACTATTGAATTTGAATTTAAACCTATGAACTCACCAGTGTTAGCTGACCTTTTAGCATGTTTTTCTCAGGTATTTAAGTGATGTTTGGAATGCTTGTTCTGTGGAAGCTTGGCAAGGAGGCATGGTTGAAGGATCGTATTTAAACTCTAATAATATTTTGCGAACCTATTTTATAAACTATGTTGGGCCTTACATTTAACTATTTTGGGATGATTGTATTGGATAATTAAATCTGGGATTGGTTTTGAGTTATAAAATGACTATCTTGTTTGCTATACTTGTGTGATGCACCAATCCATGTAACGCCTAGAAAACTTGATGAAGTCTTCCGCTGTACCGAGATTTGGGGGTGTTACAGTATTTCACTACGAGGGCAATACTCCTTGATCATTAAACCCTTTAGAGCAACCCAAGAGATTTTATAAGCACTCATGATGCGTATTGGTTGAGTAACTACATTCCACCATGATAATGCCTGATCCAGTAGTGTACAAGTGGCATGTTGAACTTTGTTACTTTCAGCGCATTTGCTGATTGAGAAAACAGACTCCATTTTTTGAAACCATCGAGTTAAACCCACGGCTCCTTCTGAACCCTTGAAATTTGTGGGTTTGCAACTCAGAAATTCTTTGTATGAGCAACGTCTAGTTGCCGGATCAGTAGTTATCACTGGAGGGCCAGTTGGTCCTCCACCAGCTGCGGCAAGTCTAGCAACTTCAGCGACATCGGCGGCTTCAGCCGCTGCGGTAGTTTCAGCTGCAGCGGCAGCTTCAACGGCTGCGGCTATTGCAACGGCGGCTTCAGCGGTAGCGGTAGCTTCAACGACTATTGCTGCTCATTCAACGATAATTGCTGCATTCACTCGGGTAGTAGTCATTCGCTTAATGGCAACTGGAGTCATCGGTTGAGGTGCTTTCGCTTTCTTTGGCACCATGATTCTATCAATTATATAAAAGATATATTATGAGTTATAAAAAGAACATGATTTTTGGTGGGAAAAGTTAGAAATAATAAAGTTGGAGTTTTAAACCATAACACATGATAGCATAAAACAAGAGTTTTTATTCATATAACGTTGATTGATTTACAAAATCGAAACTTATTACAAGCTTCTTAAAAATTTACTAACTGATACTTTTAGTTTAGTAATTAAAACGTTTTACTACTGCTAGCTATTACATGGATTACATAGAGTTTTCTAACTGAGTCTAATCAGTTTAGTGATTACAAAAGGTTACTATTAACATGCTAATCTATTTCGGGCTTGATGGTTCTTGTGGTGGTTGAGAATCCCCTTTGATAGTAAGAACATCAATACTATCAATGTCCATCCGGCACATATCGAGGTGTGTATTTGCAATCCATGAAGTACTTGGTATAACTCTCTCTCTAGCCAATTTGATCAATCCTTGCAAAGTAGTTACTGATTTGAGTGGATGTTAATTGATGTTTGAGTCTTTTGATTTCTATGTCGTGCTTCTTTTCTCGTCGTTCCTCGACATGGCTCTCTTCTAGGATATATATATATCGAGGAGCTTGTGGGCTCTTTCAGCCTCATCTTGAGCTTTAGCAGTTTCTGTTCTACGTATTTTCATTTCTTGTGATAGGGTTTCGGTAATGCCTTGCAGTTCGGTGCATTTTCATTTAAGGCAATACAAGTCGTATTGAGGAGAGGGTTTCATGGCCATTTCCGAGGAGGTTCCACCATCCTCATAAGTGGATGTTGGTCCTTGAGTAGGAGTAGTAAGATTAGGTTCATAAGAGGTTTCCGAGGCAGGAGGTGGTGATAATGGTATTATATCATATGCATAGTCTACCTCTTGATCTTCCTCGGGTTCAACCCAATCTTGAACAAAATATTTGGGAGAATCTGGTACAACCGGATCCTCTTCTTCTTCGTTGGCCAAATCTTCGTATGGTTCATCATCGTAATCGACGGCATCAAGGTAGTCATCATTGATATCGGGAAAATCAAGTTCTGGAATAATTGGAATGTTTGGAAATTGTTCGGGTGATGCCGGAACGTAATCGGGAGATGCAGGTACAGACATAGTGTCTACAAATAGGATATGATGTCAAAATAAACTCAATGTTTATAAAAAAATGTTCAAAATGTGCCAAGTGTGTATATATCAATATACTAATATGTTAGTGTTATTATAACATGTCTTAAAAGTCCATAATCGTCCGGAGGATGGAAGGCACGGAGAACGGAAGGTTATAAAATGTTTTTGTTTGTAAAAGTAGTTATAGTTTAAGTCTCAATTTAGACTCGTTTCTCTATAACCATGGTTATGATACCAATCTGTAACACCCCCAATTTCATGATATGCAGCGGAATTCAAACTGGGTGTTACTCGACGGCACAACAGTCATAATAATAGAAAACGATCTCTAAAGGAGTCATTTTAAAAAGGATTCATCATTCAAATATAACAGAGTTTACAAAATAGGTCCCAGTTGGTTCCATTGTTTACGAAATACATCAATATAAAGTCTTTGATGTTTTGTGAATGATAAAATATTATAGCCTTCTTCATTTAGTCCTTGCCCTTCCGTGCCAGCTTCCGACATCATGGACCTGAAATACATGCTTAAAACTGTCAACACAAAGGTTGAGTGAAATTCATAGAGTTTGTTTAATGGTTGAACACATTATGTTGGTAGTGTGATTTAATTAGACTCACACAAATGCTTTGAAAACAAAACAGTTATTATTACACTAAGCATCATGCAACCACGGCGTTAGCGTGTTCCAAAATTAATTGGTGAAATTGTTGGTACCAGCCTTAATAGGTAAAATTGCCGTTTTTAACTAATGTTACTCAAATATAGAGTGTTTGTTTGCCTTTAACTTGGCCAACACAAACGGGATTCGTCAATCCCAATAGATCTATTCACAATATTTGTGCTCACTCTCTTTAGTGATTAATGGTTCATGATTTAGGGACTTATGTTTGGAAAATGTGGTAACTTAGTGCTAATAAAACAATCAGATAAGCATACAGTTTGAAAGCAATGTGTTCGGTTTAAAATAAAGCATGTATCTCCCCCAAGGGTTTGTAAAACAATTAAGTAATAGAAAGTGGGGCTATGAACTCACCGAGAGTTAATGATGTTAAGTGCTTTAACGGATTTGATGGATAAGCCGGGAAACCTCTACGTGCAACCTAAAAATGGAATGTTGCGACTTAGGTTTGGAATAATGTTTAGGAAAACATAAACTAGCCTATATATGTCTCTATGTTGATCATGATGTAGTCATTTATCGTTTGATGTTTATAGTAACAGTTTAATATGTGGAAACGTATTTAGTTTATAGATATCGTACTACCGTTTAGGCCATCATAATTCATAGGTCATGTAGTAAATGTTCGAGGAGCTAGGACACTTTAAATCGTAAATCCAGCAACTCGTCGATATGTTTTACCCAAATGAAACCCCTCACATGAAGCTCCCTAGTATTGTAGCACTTAATAGATAAAATATATGTTTTGAGTGAAGATTATTATATTATAAAGTTTATCATGTTTTTAATAAACATTTAGTTTTTACAAGTTCTCATAGTTTACTAGTGATCACAACTTATTAATATAGTCAAGAATAGAATTTTATAAAAATTCAATATGTAACAAGTTATGAAAATAACATGGTTTCTATATTTTAACTTGTGAAAATCCAATTTTTGCCGATAAAAACTGTTTTACAAATATTAGGCAGTAAATGATATCATTTGGTCTTTTTAGGCCGAGTGCCATTGCGTTAGCCGTAAAACATCGTTCCGGACAACTTTCGTGCTTTAACTTTTTGATGATTCGGACCAAAAGTACCACTTATTTTTATTCAGACTCAGCAGTACCCATTTTGGTGTTTCTAGGTTTTTGCTAACTTCTTTTTACTATAACTTTTGACTCGTTTGTTCGTTTTGGGTGATTCAAGTTGCTATGTTTACCTTTTTATTTTGTCTACATAAATATGTAAGTTACCAAGTCCATATATAGTTGGTTTAAATGGCTTCAAATATGTAGAATATGACTGGTTTACTAGTTTGTTATTTTTACAACAATATGTGAATTAAAATATATGATTGAGTATATGTACATAATGAATCAACATAGTAACAATATATATATAGCATGAAATTGAAAATATTAGGAATAATAAACATAAGATAATGGAGTGATTGTGGTGATTAGTTGCTTACAACTTTTAGCTTTCTAAAGAAAGGAGTAACTAGTAAGGATTAGGACTTTGATTGAACAAGATTTCCACACCTTGGCACCCTTCTATAATTCTTGTAATTTTGAAGGATTGGTGATGAAGTCTTAAGTTACTTGAGTGGATTTAAACTCAAGAAGATCACTTAAACTTGCTTGAGATTTGATGTAGTAACTTGGAGTGATGAATCAAAGTATGGAATGTATGTTTGTGTTGTAACACCCTGAAAATACGGTCTAGTGGAAGCATACGAGCCTTTGGGTGCCACAATCTTGGTATCACAACATAAGGTAAAAAGAATGGTTTTTATCCCATTTACTTAGAGTAAGATTCATTAATTGAAAACATTAAATTTACATTAATGAAAGTAGTGAGGAAATAGGCCCAAAAGATAATTAAAGCGGTCCCGTTTATTCAACAAAGTCACCTATGACCATGCCCCTTGCCAAGTGTCATCCAATAGTGAGCTATCGCCATAATCTTGAGAATACATGCTAAAAAGATCAGCTTACGCTGGTGAGTTCATAGGTTTAAGTTCAATTAAAATATAGTGGACCTGTAGGAGTTGATTTGCTATGCGAGACTTAAGATAGATATACATCAATCACAAACCGTATCATATCCGAAATCACAATCCATATCACGCATCCAGTGATCACAACGGGCCCAGCGAGTCTAGTCCAGCACCGTCGTAGCAAAGTCTAGAACAATTGCTAACCCCGGACTAGGTCGAGGTAGAAGTCTACTCTTAGCTAGGCAACAGTTATAGCAATTAGGATTGCTACCCTAGTCTAAGGCAACGACTACCACACATCTATTTAAATAGTCAAGCACATAAGCAAATCCAAATAGTTTTAAGGGTCCAAAAACAGTAGCATGATTCTCACCCCAATTTAGTTAAAAACATAGATAAAAATGGGGCTATGAAACTCACCTTAGCCTCAGCAATGCACTATTCACTATTGACACGACTGGCATCTAATGCTAATCTCCACAGCATCGAGAAGAACGTACGACGAGTACGATAGAATAGAAGTGACGCAACCTAATACGTAAACGATAATCTTAAAATACAGCCCATAGGATAAAGAAGTTGATAAAAGTATTGTGTCGTAGTTTTCGTGGATCATTCATGTCATTACATTCAAAAGTCCATTACCGTTCCCAAAAGTTTATAATTAATATCTCAAAAGTTTAGTTTTACCGTTTCGTGTGGTGGTAAGAAACATAGACGCGACGTACAGCTCACGCGAAGGGAGAGAAGACATCGACATAATCGAGACATACAGACCATAACTCACGCCAAAAAGGAAAAGACATTGACAAGGTCTAGGAATACAAACAATACTCAAGCTAGCCAAAGGCTAGGAAATGACAACAACTATTTATGTAATATAAATAGGTTAATTGATAAGCTTCTGCAATTTACCCAAAAATTCCCAAACGTACATGTTTAATAATAAAACACAAGTTTCCATTTATCGCTCAATTAATAAAGGTTTCTCAATCGTTATTCATAATGATACAAGTTTACCAAAAAGTACTTCATACAAGGTATATTAAGTAGTGTACTTATACATGACACGTTCGTTTATTCCAACGTTCCCAAACCATTACGACTTTAATAAGTTATCTTATCAAAATAACATTTCCAAACAAGTTTATAAAAGCTACATGTGTTATAAAATATGAGTTATTATCGTGGTAAGTAAAGGTTTATAATTTAAATAAAACCATAGTCGTCAACAATATATATAGTAATATATTTCATTATCGGTTAAAATATAAGAACATAATATTTAGGCTTATTGCAAAACGAATATATTAAACTCATTTAAACCAAAATGTTTAATAAAGTATGACATAATAATTAATATAACTTCTAATCAATAGTTATTCCAAGTTTATAATCCGTATTGAATCTTATAACATATATGTAATATCCGTTACTAGTTATAGATCAAGCAGTCATTTCTTAATGTGTATCATCCCGTTTCATAAATAACTCACTCACTATCTGATCAAGTCATATATTGTATATCACAATAGTTTTATTCCGGTATCGCTACACATGATTGATCCGTTACCCAATCGAGTCGTTGGGTATATATTTTACAAGTTTATCCATTGTTATCTAATAATTACCGTTTCTTGTGTAATTGCTAATTCATTTTAACAACTATTTATAACTTATAAGTTATTGCTACGCCTTATCGAGTTTAACCCATAACTAATGTTTCTCATGCCATGTAACTATTTTCACCCGTCGAGACCCGACACAATTTACATGTCAATAAGCGCTTCAAGTGACCCATGTCCATCAAATACTAGTGTGAGTCCAATATTAATGATACGCTAAATCAAATATGTCCAAGTGACCCAACTATATAATCCGTACATTTTTAGTTTGTGATAAGATAAATAATTAGTTGCTATTAGAACTAGTTTAACTCTTTTATTATACCACGTTGTTAAGTACATATATATGTATGTATATAATTAACCCGTTGACGTATACTATTATTCACTTCGTTAATTTCTATATTCCACTATAACGACCACTAGTTCTAATATGTCCATTTGTATCCTCTCCGATATTCCATATTAACCACTTATACAGTTTTTATTTCAAGTGTGACCAACCAACACAAGACAAATTCTCGATAGACTTACGACTCGGAAATAAGAATCAACACAAAATAATCACAACAACATAAGTAAACGCAAATTCCCATTTCGAGATGAAAAGGCTCTACCATGCCAATGAGTAACATAGGTAAACTAGACCTACCTGACCCGTGTCGCATTATGATTTACCACTGGTCCGTGACTCAATCAAAACTCACAAGCCCAATCCGTCCGAGACCCAAACTGATTCTACCCGGTTACAAACGGTTCAATACTCGACACTAACAAACAAGTTCATGGTTTAATTACCACTATAACAACTACAAACATATATGGGTCAGGACCCGACAATAACTAAACCGACCCGAAATCGTATCCAAATCAGTCCACAACACCTTCATTCTTGTTTTACCACATGAAACATTTGTTAAACGTTTTCAAAACCTATTTTCATTTCAATTTTATTAATCCCTTTTTTTTAAACCTCCATAATTGGTTTAATACTTTTATTTCCACGAAAAACGAAAACACAAATAGCTTGTATACGAATCAAAAAGAGAAGAATGAATAAACATTAGGTGTGTGTGCGTTTTACCGTGAGAAAAGAGGAGAGACGAGGGCCGTGTGGCGTCCATTATGAGTACAACTCGTAACCACATCCAAGCTTGACCCTTGATACTCGTTATCTTTGAAACCCTAACAAATCTGAATCTAAAAATTTAGATTTAGAGCGCGTCGTGTTGTTTCGTGGCGTGTTGGTTACAAAAACGTAACCACAATTGCCCGATCTCTGATTTGAGATAGGTGGTGTAAGTAGGGGAGGTCTTCGGAAAGTTGGCCGGAAAATATGACGGCGCCGGAACCCTAGTTGGGTCGCCGGAAAAATGAAGAGAGAGGGAGGAGAGTATGCTTTTAGAGAGAGAGAGATGTGGGTGTATTATGAGGTGTGTAAAAGTTGTGGGGGTATTTATACCCCAGGGAGGACTATTCTTGCCAAATCAAAAGTTTAGGGTAAGAGGATAAAAATGTCATAGGGACCATATACGTAACTTTGTGAAACTTTAAAGATATTAAGTTCGGGACTCGTTTGAGCTAGCAAACGAAGGATTCGTAACACGGGAGTTACGCCATTGTTTTTAAAATAATATTTCCTATAAAAATGATATATAGTACGACTCGAATCTCAAATTAGTTAAAACGATCGCTCTAATCGATGTTTCTCCAATTACGACGCATCGAGGAATTTACGAGTTGTCACATGTGTTATGATATAAATGACCAAGAGGGGAGGGAATGAGGGTTTTATGAAGTTTTTCTCTTGCTAGTTATAGGAGGAAAGGTTTGGTTAACCATGTATTTGGTTAAATATTAACCATGGTTAAGTTTAGGACACTTGTATGAGTTTACAAGTAAAATGGCTAAGATGAAGCCACCACTATGGTGAATCACCTCATAAGGGGCGGTCACATAGTGTGAGTGGGCTAGGATATTATGTCTTGATATTATCTTGATTTTATGATGTGTTTTGGTTTCGTTAAATGCCAACCGTAATTTGTTAGGTCATAAAACGTAAAACCGGGTATTGTAAAAATACTAAATTTGTAGGAATGATGAAACTTATCATTATACTCCATATAAAAATATAAAATGAGTGATAAGTCTCATTGGGTGCTAAAACGATGTCTAAAGCTGGAAACGCGGGTCAAAAACGCGTAATTCGCGTAAAACGCAGAACTGGAAAACGTAAAATTCCAAAATTTGTGGAATTGTCGTAAAATGGTAGAATTACATATTTCTTGTTTACAGTGTTTTATGGACATATCGGGATGCCCGAATGACGTTTAAACCCTAAAGTAATTTTCATACACGGTTTTGTGAAATTGGTTCTGAATGGATTCAACGTACGTTGTCAGGACAAATTGTCGAGTTTTATTTATCTTGTCATGATAGTAAAATAATAATAAAAAATTTACAGTATAAATAGTGAAAGTGAATAGTAAATTCAAAAATGAAAAGTAACCTGAAAATGCGGGTGATTACAACAAATACGGACTCGACACAACCTAGTAATATAGATTTGACTTAAAATACGTTTCCAAATTAATATTTTCTATCCCCGAATATATTCCATTTCTATTTCTAAAAATATCTCATTCTCAAATTAGTTATGAGCGTTTGGTATCATAGTGTGTGGTGTCGACTCTACGAGACTCAAGTGAACACACTCTACTAAAAGACCAAAGCATAAACATGACAAGCAACTCGACCTCTATGTGATAAGCTTTACAGTTTAATAAGTTTTCAGGATAAATCGTTAGAACTTATCGAATTCGTCAACTCGATACATATAACCATTTATTCATCGTACTTATTATTCCAAAAGCTAATTCACGAACCTAACGAGTCATAAGGATAAGTTGTACATTAATAAGTTCTTCTGACGTACATAACAGACTCTTATCGGATTCGTCAACCCAATAAGTCCGTTATTTACGTGAGTTAAATATATTAATGTTAAGTCATCCGTAACCTAACATAAATTCCACAATGATTATTAAATCCTCATAAATGACATATTTAGATATATGTGCCCTCGAAACATTTAATAACTCTTTATTATAAAACTTTTCGTTTTAAGTCGTTAGTTTCTTTTAAATATCGAATAACAAGTTATTTCTGGTAATTAAATATTTACTATATGAAACTTTATTTATTTTCTTTTCTTTATATATATATATATATATATATATATATATATATATATATATATATATATATATATATATATATATATATATATATGTATGTATATGTATCTAATTAAGTTTCCAAATAATCCATTTCGAGTTATTATCCGTTTTGAGTTCACAAGTCCGAGTCATTACTCTCGGGCTTTAATAAGTTATAATGTCCAAATATAAACTAAAGGTTATGTTACGGCTTTGTCGGGGTCAAACCGAGACTAGAAAGTCAAGGTGACACTGACCCGTTGCACAAATCAACAATAGTATATATCAAGTCCAATTTTCGCCAACATATCGGTTACCAGCCCTAAACCTACGACTCGGTAACACAAAACCGCAATCTATCTATGACAAAAGTAGTTGTAGCTTTAGCAATAACTTTTAGTTGTAAACACATCCCTAGAATTCTCTCTCTACAGGGAAAATCCGGCAGCCGCCACTTTTATTCTATTCTGGCCAAATCAATCCTTTAGAACCGCCTCTCTACCTTGTGTATGCAATCGGTTATCTTGGTTTGTGTGTATCAAAGAAGCGGCTTGCAATCTTTCATCTTTATATCTTGTGGATTCGCCCATAAACCCTAAATCTACTTTAACATGTCGGTTCTCCTTAAAATGTTTTTCAACGTTTTAGGGTTAGTGTCTTTGATTTAGGGTTTCGATTTGGTTATCCTGTGAAATCGTATACATATATGTTTTTATCATGGCGGTTTATTATTAGATCGTTACATATTTATCTGTTACGATTGGTGGTGCTTATTTGCTATATGTTTGTGGTTATGCGCTTGGATCTGCTATTGCTCCATTGTACGAAACCCTAACTTGTTAGGGTTTTTTTTTATATCTATTCACAGTTTTTTGGGCTTGTTCAGTATCGCTGCACTTAGGTGGTTATCCTAATTCTTTAGGATTCACCATGTTTATCACTCAACGATCTCGTGGGTTCGTCTAGTGTGCGGATGGATGATGTTTTACAGTTTCTGGATGCATACTCTATGCACGTTGGGGTTGTTTTTCTCTGGAAGTAAACCCGTTTTAGGGTTTTGTTACTTTTATTTTTGTTAGGTATCTTGGATTGTTCGTGGGTATTGAGAGAGATGAGGATTTCTTGGTTCAAATGGTATCCTCTTTTGATCCTGGTTCATTTGTGTTCTGATCTGATGGTTTCAGGTCAATCATGTGTTGGATCTTGTGTAATAGTACACATCGTGGTTTCTATTCGGTTTGGGTCTGTTTTGGTTGTTGTGGTGGGTGGTGTCGGTGACGATACTACAACCATGTGTACGTTTGGTATATGGTGTAGCGGGGTCTCTTCTGGCGACTCAGTGTTTACGTTGTGTACCAATGTTTGTGGTCCTGGAAGTTGGTGGTGCGCTCAAGGGTTATGATACGCAGAATTTTGAGGAACAGAGTTGCTCACTATGGATGAGGTTCTTTGAACCTGTTTTTATTTACATTTAGATTTTTTTTAAATGTAATTGTCAGTTCTAGCGTTTGGCTAGGTCGTTGTTCTGCATTTTGCAGTTGATGTCGCCTATGTAATGGGCTGAGGGCATGGGATTCACCCATGTCAATTGTACTTCAATGTTTTTTGGCGAAAAGAATTTTACCGGGGTGAATAAACCTTTTTACCCAAAACCGCAATCTATCCAACTCCATTCCAAGTCCAAATTCAACACCAACAATAACCACTCAACAACATCATCTAACTTCAATCAATAATCAAAAGCCGACACCGAGACCCTAGTGGTCTCGGTCTACCTCTCGACTACACCTAAATGACCCAGACAGACCCTCATGGTCTCGGCTACTCCTCTTGGCTCCACAATAACACCAACTGGGCCCTCTTGGGTCTCGGCTATCATTCCACGACAACAACGACAATACCAACATTAATTCTGAGCCCAAGAAAAAATAACAACAACAATGATAACAACAACGACAACAATAATGATTACAACGGTGAGCTTATGCTCATGGCTCGACTCCAACTCGACACACATGACGCAATACCAAATGAATTTTATTTTTTTATTAATTAAATGTTGTTTCCATTCGTTTAACCTTAAAGCCGAACCAAAAATGCAAAAACTTGACTCGGTGAGTCACGAGTCGACTCATACCGAGTCACCAACGAGTGTAAGTCGTGTTTTTCCTACCTTTTTCTTCTTGATCTACAAGGTGTTAATGATTAAAAATGATGGTGATGAAGTTTGGTGGCGCGTGGGTAACTGGAAAGGTAGTGGTGGTGTTAGTTTTGGCGCGTGTGGTGGTGGGATGTGATAAGGAGATTGTGGTGAGTGTTTTAGTGGTGGTGGTGTTAGGTGGTAAGCGGCAGTGGTGGTGTGGTAGGGTTGGCTGGCGGCGGCTACAAGAGAAAGAGAGAGAGAGAGAGGTGAAAACTAGGGTTTGTGTGGAAATGTTAAAAATGAAGGTGTGTTAGGGTTTTTATTCCACAAGGGACTTTCCATGTAATTTCTTATAACATAAGGGGGAGCTGGATTTATAACACAAGGACCATAGGTGTAATTTTTTCAAACTTTCCCGAAACATAATTAAGGGCTCATAAAATATACTACATGTGACCGAATAATTTCCTAAGTCGCTCCAATGATTTTAAATCTATTTTTCCACAAAAAATGACTATAAACTCATTTATTTTCATCTAACGAGTCAAACGTGAATATTTCCCGCATTATTAGGTTTCTATTGTGCCGACTCGTGTAGTGCCTTATATAATCTTACCATCAAACATATCATTAATCATTCAATCATCATAATAATCCACGAAATCTAATCAACGATACGAATATAATTCATCATGATTCCAAGAAAATTTCTAAAAGTTTGTTATTCGTTTTAATTAATGTAATGCGGCATTTAAAAGGGCTCCCTAAATTACCAATTGTCACATCTTCCAAGACTCAGAAGAAACCCGTCCTAGGTTTCACTTTGAGTTACCCGATGATGATGCAAAGAGTTGAGGATACTTCCTCTGGAATTCATCTTCACGTTCCCACGTGAATTCTGGTCCATGTCTGGAATTCCAATGAACTTTGATGATAGGAATACGTTGTGCTTCAGTCGTTTGATTTCACGGTCCATGATTTCAATTGGCTCCTCAATGAAATTTAGACTTTCGTCTATCCAGATCTCTCTCACAGGTATGATTAGGGCCTCATCGGAAAGACATTTCTTCAGATTACTCACGTGAAAGACATCGTGTACACTGCTCAACTCCTGGGGTAGTTCAAGTCTGTAAGCTACTGGTCCAACTCTGTCCAAGATTAGAATGGCCCAATATAGCGGGGGTTGAGCTTTCCGTGTTTTCTGAAGCGTATCACCCCTTTCCAAGGAGAAACCTTTAACATAACTCGGTCTCCCACTTTGTTAGGATTTAGAAAATCCATATAAAAGAGTCGGTCACCCCAACTATAGTCTAGCATAAGTTTGCTCGTAGACTTAACGTTATTTATTAGTAATAAATTAGCGTAAGTAACACCGTGGAAGAAGGACGGGTCTTTACCCACTGTATACCTGATCCACAACCCACTGGAGGGCGTATTATGTAACTATATAAGCCCTCTCCCACCCAAGGGAGAGGGTTGGATGTTCATTTGCAATCTAATCTTCCATCTTTTCTTTCTCTCTCTAACATCCCATTTCTCTCTTGTTTCTCTCTCTAGAATACACGACCCATACTCTAATCTCATCGTATGTTATGATATCAATAATCCTACAATTGGTATCAGAGCCCATGGTTTGATTAGCTAGGTTGTATGTGCGTTTTCTTGGTTGCTTTAGATTAAAAAGTTGGTTTTGGAAGGTTTTTGGTCTTATTATTGGCTTCCTTTGATTCTCATGTTTGTGGTATTAAAGTAAGTGTTTTTAAGGTAGTTATAACCTTCTAGGATCAAGTTGTGCGAAAGAAACCAAGCAAAAACGTTCAAAAGGGTGATTTTTAGGTGAAAAAGTCACGTGTTTCAAAGTTGCGATTTGACTCTCGGATAGAGTTCTTGGTTGTGATTTGATGTTTGCGGTTTGATAGTGACATTTTTGTCTCTTGCGGTTTGACTCCGTGGTTTGATAGTAACAGATCTGTCTTGTAGCTGTTGCGGTTTGACACTTCTGCGATTTGACAACTGCGATTTTGACAGGTTGCGATTTGAGTCACTGCGTTTTGAGGGTTGCGATTTGGTTATGCGGTTTGATACCCGTGGTTTGACATTGCGATTTGAGCCTGCGGTTTGACGGTTGGGTTTTGGGTTTCTGCGGTTTGACAACAACTGCGATTTGAGAGTCTACGATTTTAGGGGTTGCGATTTGAGTTATTTGAAGAAAAATCTTGAGATTTGTCTAGGAGAACCCTGCCCAAATATTTTCTTGGACTGTAACTTGATTCAAACTTTACCAAATCACAAATTAACGACAATTCACCTAATCCAAACATTCCCGTATCACTTTTAACATACAATCACTAATCATTGAATCGATCCAACTGTTATCATAACACGTTCAAGTTAACAATATTTCACGATCTCTTACAGATTGTGTTAAATTCCATTAACATCAACATCATGCCTAACACTCCAGATTCAATGATATCTAAGTTACTTAAATTGTACGACGCTGTTGATAACCATAAGAGTCCTAACTATGCAGAACGGTTAAACATGATTGAGTCGGCTAATGATAATATGAGATCTTCGTGCTCGTACTCACAAGAGAGAGAATTGCACCAGTCATAGCAACTGCAAGATCATGCAAAGGAGAGTTTCATTGAACATTTTGACAACTTCATTCACATCTCACGGTATTTCTAGAAGGAAATGGATTCATGAGGGGATTCGTACGAGCATTTAAGGCATTTTTCCGTCAAGATGAACAGACTTTCACGGGCACATTGTTCTTGAACTTAGAGCAACTTGAACAACAACTTGACAAAGAAAAATTTCAAGAAGCCGGATCCAAGGTTGCACTTCAGGTGATCAACAAACAATTTCAGTCATTCTTTAATGGTGAATATAGTTGGACGATGATATGACTAAAAGGTGCTTTGCCAGTCACACTGGAATGGAAGCTGACGTGTTCAGAGAAACATTAATCCAACACATGGATAATGTTAAGAAGTACATTGAGAAAAGAGCACAGTATGATGACAAGGTGAATGAATGTCGGGTGCAATCAAGAGATAGTAGTGTTGAGTCGGGTAAAGCATCGGATGATGGATCAGTTGTCACTGCATGCAGGGGATTAGAGATAGATAAGCTTAACACAAGCAACAGTTCAGTGACGCTTGTTACACAAGATGTGAATGCAGATATCAGACCGGAAAATGAACAGGTGTCATGTGCTGAGGTACACTTAACTGTTCAACATAATACATCTAATAATATACTTGTACAAACTTATCAAGATGCTGAACATGATGTTAACATATGTTCTTTGATTGAAGCTGAGACTAATTATTTCAAAGAAAATGATTTGGTTGATAAAGAAGCATTTAATGAACTTTCAAACAAATTCTCAAAACTTGAAAAACATTGCTTTTCACTTGAAATTGCAATACAAAGAAAGGAAGAAAGTTTTCAAACTAAGAAACCATGTAAAAAATCTAGAATTACCTGAATTTCATGAATTATTTTGGAATAAACGAGTTAAAAGCTCAGCTTCAAGCCAAAAACTCGACGATCAACAATCTGAAGAAACATATCTCTGATATGTATGAGAAAAATAATTTTGTCGGAACTAACTAGGACAGTGATGCAACTAAGACAAGAAATATTGAACTGTCAACTTATGTGGCTAAATTACTTAAGGAAAATGAGACTTTGAAAAGGCATAAAAAAGATCTAGGTGACGTAATCAAAGAAATCAGGTCTAAAACTTTAGAACAAAAAACATCTTTGATGGTCAAAATTGATGAACTCAAAGCTCAACTTCAGGATAAGGGTTTCACAATAGTAGCATTAAAGAACGAGCTTAGAAAAACTCCAGAGAAAAGTGTGAACACTAAGTTTGCAAAACCATCAATCTTGGGTAAACCAGTTTTACATCCTAATAGAAACCGGTCAGTTGTTAGACAACCGACTGCGTTTAGATCTGAACGACCTAAATCTTCAAAAACACGGTATGCCTCCCAAGATGAAGAGAAAGAAGTTTTGTCAAAACCAGTCACCTCACAATGTAATCCCAAGAATCTGAAAGAAAATGTTCGTGCTAAGGTTCAACCTTCTAAGACTAGGAATAAGAAAATGTCTTCCATTGCACAGAAGAAGCCTCACAAACCTAATTCTGCTCCTAGGAGAACATTTACTGATAAAGCCTCAGAAACTAAGAATGAGGATAAATCTTCCACTATGCCTAAGAAGTCAAACACTCCTAGATCTTGCCTTAAGTGGACTTATATGGATACCTACCATCAAGTTGACCACTGATGGCAAAACCAAGGTTGATTGTGAAATTACCAAGAGTTTGGATACTGTTGTTGCTAGCCCACATAAATGCAAACATATTTGTGATGTTGGTGCAGGTGTTCCTCACTCAATTGCAGGTGCATTGATCAATTCTATCAAGAAAAGACTCAAGGTCTGGATGCCTAAAGAACAAATGTCTCCTGGTTCAGGAGATCTGGAATGTCAGAGTTGATGCACATGTACTATGACTCCTGAACACTTCAGTTCAGGACTCGTTCTTTAATAAACCACATATGAGAGTATATTCACCACTGTTATACTCTACAATGTTTTCCACGTTGTACATATCTTAATCATTCAAAAATCCATAAAAATTTGAAAAATTGAAAAATACCAAAAATAGTTTTCCAAGGCATGTCTTCTGGTATCGATAATATCTACGGTCCTAAAAATGTCATTCAATAATGACACGGGTCTTTAGATGAGGTTCGAACAAAAGTTCAAAAAGTTTGTTAATAATAACATGCCTATATGGGTTGCTACCACACCTAATTAGCAATTCAGATTTTCAAAATGTTCACATGGTTGTTGAAAGGTTTTTGTCAAATCAATTAGACTCAAGTGTGCATAATTTTTTTCATACTCAATCAATGACTTCGGTTGTTTTACTTGAAATCGGGTCATTGATTGAGGGGGAGAGTAATTTTCAAAATTTATGACATCTGTCAAACGGCTTTAACTCATTGAATATTATCCTGGCTTTCATATTTGATGGGGCGTCAGTCTTGCATCAAATTCTATATTGTCTCATGTGTCGATTATGTGTTAATTTAGGGACTTGCTTGCTACATGCTAATTGTTTCCTATATTTTTATATATATTTGAGGTCCATTCGTGCTTATGCTTTATCCTAATTTGGTCCCTAGTGTCTCTCGTATCTCTAGGTGTTCAGAAAATGAAAAGTGAGGGACCAAACTGATTAAGCATGATACTTATAAACCTAATGATATGTAAGGGGCTAAAACTATCAACATGAAACTTTTAACTCAAATGGGATTGCGGTTTTCATATAGAAGGGCCAATTTTGTCAATACATGAAACCTTTAAAGAAAATGGAATTGCGGTTTGACAAATAGAAGGGCCAGTTCCGTCATTCCTTGAAACTTGAACCTTAGGGTATAAATGGGTCTGCGATTTGTCCGGTCAAAATTTGTCACATTTAGTCAAATGCTAAGCCCATTGTTTACTCTCGTGTTCGTTGTTGCGATTTGATCCTTCTTGACAGTTTGTGTGCATCATTCCCTGGTACGATTAGTTCTTTGTGATCCATATATGTTTGTGAATCGTATATTGTAACCTCATGACTCTAAGTCTCGTTCATTGATTGAATTGATTAGGTATTCATACCGATTCACCTTCCTATCAAAGGTTTGTGCTTCTTTCTAAGTTTAATTGCTAGGTTTAGTCTCAATTGATGTTGTAATTGCTTGCTTTTGTGTTGATCGTGTCTCCTTAGTTGAAATTGACTTGCCCATTGATTTGATGTTTCATTCGTAACATGTTAACTGATAACTGGTATGGATGTTAATGTTAAGCGTTAATTAAGTATCAATTGTGAGTGTTGTGGTCACCGTTATTTACCCAACCGAGGATTGATATGTTAGGTACTAGAAATCGCGATTAGGAACAGTTAAGGTTAGGTTCTTGGTTGCGTTTTGTCACTAATATTCTTAGTTGCGGTTTAGATATTCTTGATTACGTTCTGAAGTAAGTGTTCTTAGTTACGTGTTGTTAAAAATGTTCTTGGTTGCATTTTGATAAGATGCTCTTAGTTGCGATTTGGTGGTACTTCTTGATTGCGTTTTGACTGTATTACCTTGGTTGCGTTTTGATCAAATGTTGCGTTTTGACTAGTGAATCTAAGTTTCGTTTTGAGTCAAATCGCAATTCTTGCGATTTGATATTTGAAGAACATTTTATTATAAATCGTAGGACCCACCATGCCAAAGTTTTTAAAATGTTGCGACTTGACAATCTGTCCTACATTTTGACAATTGCGATTTGTCCTGTTGCGTTTTGACTTACCTTTCGGTTTGAGGATTGAGATTTGATAAGTTGAGTTTTAACTGATTGCGGTTTGACCAACTGTATTTTGGGTCTATGCGATTTGTCCTGTTTGAGTTTTGACATGTTGTGCGTTTTGACCTGTTGCAGTTTGATGATTGCTATGTGCCCGGCAATTTGATTATATGCTGCGTTTTGACCATTGAGTTTGACTTGTTGCGATTTGCCCTCCTGCGATTTGTCACTTGAGATTTGACCATTGCAATTTGTCAAAACCGAGTTTTGTCTAACTTGAAAGATTGATCAAAGTGACTTAATCTTGGGATTGTATCTTGTCTCTGAGGTGTTTACTTCCATTGACTCTAGAGTTGTCCACCCATGTTGACTATCTCTTTATGTGTCTTATGTATCCCTTTGTCTTGGTTTGTGGTCGTACATGACAATAATCTGTAACTCACATCTAACGTAACCATTATGTATGCACCTTTCTTTGTGGATGTGTTTGTACATATATAATGGCTGACATTATTGCACCAGTTGACCAAGCATCTACTGTCTCACCACCTACTCGCACAGATGACGAGATCTTACCGTATACCGATTGGGTTCCATTTGGGAAGAGTAAATGCTATGTAGATATGGACAAATCACAAAATAATCCTATCTATAAGATTGCGGTGGATATCCTGAGGCACACAAACTTATTTAGTGCATTCACTTCCTGCTCCACGATTCCATCAATCTATATTCAACAGTTCTGGGATACTGTTAAGTGGGATAAGATCACAACGGTCTACAGTTGTCAGCTGGATGAAAATTAGTATGAACTTTCAAAGGACACAATCAGAGACGCTCTGAAGATCACACCAGTTGATGAAAGCAACCAATTTACTTCTCTACCAACAATGGACGATTTGATCAACTTTGTCAATGACTTGGGGTATCCAACAGAAGTCAAGACCTTAACGTCGATAATTACTAATGAAATGTGATGCAGGTTTTACTGATCAGGTTTTAATATTTATAAAGTCTCGTTATACATATGGTCTACCCTAATGCACTAACGAGCAGTGTACCTGGTCATGTGTAGTGTAGTATTCGGTAAAACCGAGGTTGTCCCAAGAGCTAAGTGTGCGGATTTTAACTAAGTCTAGGTGTTACAGATTTTAATTGGTTTTGAGGTTGAAATGATTAATTAACTACTAAAACAAGAAAATAAAAGATAGCAAGTAAAGGCGAGGGTTGTGATCAATAGAGCAGAAGTGTGCTAACCTAGTTAATCTTCCTATCATGTTAAGTTCACTTTTAATTACTTCCAATTGCTTCAAGTGGGGGTGAAAGTCGCTAGGACAACATTTGGGCAGTTCGTCCTAACCTATCAGCAAAGGTTTCCACCGAAGATCTTGGGTGATCCTTTGAAAGTCCATTTGTTTTTAGTCCCCTAAGCCAAGTCATTAAGTTCCGCTACATGCAAGATTTGTAACAATGAGTGCCCGGGCGCTAGCATCTTAAACACTCATCCTTAACTTCTTAAGTTCATCCAAACGGTAGGTGATCAGTTGGTCAAATCGCACAAGCAAAGAAGGGTCGTCAGTTGATCAATTCTTACCCTTCCCACTCAGTCTAACTACTTAGGGTCAGTTGGTCATATCTCCTAAGTAACTAGTCATTACCGCCATTCAAAACTACCAAAACAAGGGTAGCTACCAACAAACTATGCATGCATACACTAGAAACAATTATACGAAAGCAATGTAAACATAAACAAAACAATCAAGGAATCATAACTAGGATAGCAACAGAGGTGCTTAGCCACTCATATTAACTAAAAAAATCGATTCAATGTTTTAACATTATGAAATACATGAATTGAAAGTAAAGAAATGATAAAATTCTAATGCTTATCGAAGGGGAGTGATTTCTATAAGCTAGATCTAGTTACGGCATAACTTAAGTTAAGAGTTACGCCGTAACATCCTTTTCTTCGTAATTTGCTCTGGAAAAGCTGGTTACGGCGTAACATCAGGAATGAGTTACGCCGTATCTTCAATAAATCGTGGTTACGCCGTAATTGTGGAATTAGTTTCATCGTAGCTTGCAGCGGCGCGAAACCTCATTTAACCTAATTAGTTACGACGTAATCCTAGGATGGAGTTACGCCGTAAAATTCAGTTGAGTTGGTTTTCTGAGCCACGCTTATGTTACGACGTAATGTGAGAGAGGAGTTACGCCGTAACATCTTCAAAATGAGCATACTATCATATATCTTCAACAAACTCTCCAAATCCGCGTCTCATTAGCTCCAATGCTCGTAATTTACCTGAAAGTGAAATATAAAGGAAAACAAGCGTAAATCCATATAAATGATATAAAATACGAGCATTATCCGGGGAAATTGACACTTAATACCCCCCACTTGAACTCTACTTGCCCTCAAGTAGACCTTATTAGATAGATTCCTAAAAAGATGTCTCCCATTACCTGGAAAATCTAAGTTTACAAATCCCTTATGCTAGAATAAAACAAAGTCGAACACCTCACGAAATAGGAACAAAACACTCAAATCTCTCAACAATTTTAAGTGTCAATTTCGGGGTTATCACTCATCGCGCAGTCGTAACATGTATTCTATCATAAGCTTGGTGGTTACACAAATATCCACCACTAAAGTTAAGGGCTAAACAATTCTCGAAGGCAATATGGGTAGACACGACAAAGGTTAATGGTGATTTATCATTACTAACATGTCACTGCGAAGTGGACAAAATCAATGATACATGACCAAATCCATGGCCAAGACACCAAAGATTGCTCGATGCATCACCTAGACATGCTTCATAACTAATGGGTAGGATAAGACATGGGATAAAATTGGTGTAAAATAAAATCAAGCAAATAGTCTAAATCTACAACCAAGTGATCATCACTTACCGTTCGTCCAAAGTTCAAGTTTCGAAGTTAAGAAACCGGATCATGATAGTATCAGGTAGATGTGCCATTAGAGGACGTCATGATGGGCACATTTCCAAATCCATTTTTCAAATGTGACCGAGGTGGCCTCCTCGATACTAAATCTATAGTAAGCTCATAACAATAGTGCTTATAACTTCACACTTTACAATCAAATAAATAACAATAACTATTCTTTGTTTTTCACAAACATAACAACTAAACATAACATCCCCCCACTTGAGATGAACAATATAAGAAATTGGGGGTTCTTCAATGCTATTTAAGAATATGTCGTCGACAAAAGCGTAATTCTCGAACCTTTCCACTTGACCCTTGAACTTAGGCAAATGATGACTTCCCAATTACAAATAAAGAATACAGGGTAGGCTAAGGTGTATGGGTGTAACGAAACAATATGTTGAGTGAAAAAAATGAAAGGAATGGCTCAGATGGGTGTATCTAGGGGTATCTTGCACTAAAGGTGAGTGAAACAAAGGGTTTAACATAAAAACAAAAGAAAAAACCCTAGGTTCTCTCTCCCCTAGGGGCGATTTCAGCCGCCACCCTCCCCTAATTTTTCCGGCCAAATCCATCCATCTTCCCGCCTCTCTATCATCAGTGATATGCAACCGGGTTTGATGGGTTGATACGATTTGGGAAGGGGTGTGTTTATTCTCATCTCTTTCTATTCCTTTGAAATCGTCTCTCACATACACCAACCTACGGCCTATTATTAAGGGTTTCGAATGTTTATTTTTTAGGGTTTTGGTGTATGCAGTTTATGTTTTGTTACCCTAAACGATTATGTTTGGATTATTGTTCTTGTTTAGGGTTTGGCGATCATAACCCTAGTGCTTCTACTGTTTGATTTCGTGTCCTGGTGGTGCGATTCTTCTTTTATTAGGGTCTGATCGATGCACAAAGTTCTTGATATTTCAAGCGATCCTTATTGGGGTCGTTATTTTACGTGGTGTTTCTAATTGGATTGATTGGTGGGGTCGACTATGGTGATTTCAAAGGGAAAAACCTTCCTGGTTTGTATTTAGGGTCGACGTCTGGTATGGTTTCTATAGGCTTATCGGTTGGCAGAATCCTATTTTTAGGATTTTGTTTCTTCTTCATCGTGTATGTTTAGTACATGCATACCTGCTGCACGTTGATTGTATGTGTCCTCATTAGTGTAAGTGTTGATGGTCATGGGTTTTGGGAGATGCAACTCAAGTTTTTGGGTATTCTTGTTCAAAAGCCTAATCACACGTTCATTGATATTCTTTGGTTCATCATCTAGTGACTCATGTGTATTGGTTTTATGGGAAGTTAGGGCTGATTTGAGTAACCCTATCCTCGCTTACTTATGGTTCGATCTGCTTCAATGGTAGTTGTTGGATTGTAGGTGCGAATGTATTGGTCGCATTTGGTGGCTGATTTGGAAGTCGTGTTCATGGTGGTTTTGTGATGAATCTTTCTTTCCTTGTTTCTACTACCAACACATGATCTACCTTTGGTATTGTAAGTTGCAGTTGAATAAGCTGAATTTGTTTATGATTGTGCCATATACTCGAGAGGTTTATTTGTTGTTGGCATGGTTGGATAGCTCATGTACCATTCGATCCTTTTCCTTGGGCATAATTCTTTCCTAGTGGGTCGATTGGGGATGTTTGTTGGAAGTTAGGGTTTGTATTCCCTATGTTTTGATTTCAATCCGTATAGTATTGTGTTATGGTGGTTACTATTCGGTTTGGGGCTGTTTTGGAAGTCGTGGTGGGTGGTGTCTTTGACGACATTTCTATCATGTGTTTGTTTTGGTATACGCTGTAGCAGGGTCTCTTTGGGTGACTTAGTGTTTACGTGGTATACCAATATTTGTGATCATGGAAGTTGGTGTTGCGCTCAAGTGCTATGATATGCAGATTCTGAAGAATTGAGTTGCTCACTAGGGATGAGGTTCTTTGAACCTGTTTTATTTACATTTAATTTGTCTTTTTAAATGTAATAGTTAGTTCTAGCGTTTAGCTAGGTTGTTGTCCTGCATTTTGCAGTGTATGTTGCCTATGTATTAGGCTGAGGGCATGGGATTTACCCATGTCAATTGTACTTCAATGTTTTTTGGTGTAATGAATTTTACCGGGGTGAATTAACCCTTTTACCCAAAAAAACAAAGGGTTTAACATGGGGGTCGAGAAGTCGATGTGACTAATCGATAGACACACAATGATAGGCTATTGGGTAATAATCCTATAATACTGCCTTCTTAAACTGAAAAGTCCAAATACATCGAGCTAACTCAACATACCTCGTCTATGGTCTCGAAATGATGCAAAAGCCAAGTTCTAAAGTTTACAAGCTACCGGCACACTCATAATTTGGTGGATTTGGGGTAAAAATTTGGAAACGGATAAGGCTAATTTCACCATATAATATCAAGGGTTATAATGTGCTCGGCTAAGGTCTAATCTAGTGAGGTTAAGAAAAACATGTCAAAATTTTAAAAATGGCATAATTTTTCAAAATAAACTAGAAAAATGATGGCAAAATAAAGTTCAAGAGACAATTCTACTCCCGTCCCCCTTCTTGAAATGTACAAAGTCCCTTTCGTACTAAGCGTTAAATAAAGGTGAAGAGAAAAGTAGAATTAGAGCGAGAACTTCCTTGAAATTTGCTCCAAAAAGAAAGAAGGCTCACGAAAACAATCATGCCTTCGCATAAGCATCCACGAGCAAAATTCAATCCCTGAAATCACACTACCAACAAGCATAATTCTAAAAAGAAAAATAAAATGAAAAAGAAACCTAACTCACTTTCGTAGGAATCACGGTTGCAGTTAGCGTATGCAACAAGCCTTTTAAACCACTTAGTGTCCCAAGTGGACGAGTGTAGTCTCATGAGGGCGTACAGGGAACATACCCAAAAAGTTCATTTAAAAACTAATACAAGGTTATTGTGTTTAAAAAGAAAGAAGTGTTACAGAGGAAAGTTATGTCGTAACTCCCATAAGGAGTTATGCTGTAATTAAGCAAAACCTGGCAGACGCTACAGGAGTGTAGCTACTGCGTAACCGTTGCATGAGATTATGCCGTAATTGGTAATGCTCTGAGATGAACTACTGCAAAAAGTATGTTACGGCGTAACCATAAGAATGAGTTACGCCGTAACTGTGGACAAATCAGGTCCCCGTTTAGCATGATGAAACAAATTTTCTTCGTTTTCCTGCAAAAATGGTTAAAAACACAAAACCCAACAGAAATGGAAATAAAACAAATGAAAGGGATAATTCGGGTTGTCTCCCGAAAGAGCATTTTTCTTTATTTATGAGTCTTTAAGCTAGACTCAAAGCCTAGGGGCTTTATGGTGGCCTTTGGACTTGGCCAACTTCTTCTGTTACTTGGCGGAAATCATTCATCCATTCGACAAAAACTCTTTTTCTGGTTGTGTTGCCGATGCTACATGTACCAAATTTTTGCGAGAGCCACTCATTGAATGATAAACACGACTTTCCATAGTCGTCGCCTTCTATTACAGGATCAATCGTTGCACTTATGTTTGATCTTTCATCATTGGTCATTTTATCAATAAGGTGATATTCATTGTAATTGCGTTTTAGCTGTTTCATTAATCTCGTATTGATGTTCGAGTCTCCAAATCTCACCTTGTACCAATCTTCAAAGGATAAATTTCCAAATTTTATATCGTGTCTCTCAATCTCGTGAGGGCACGTCCATTCATCCACCTCTATATTTCCATCACAAAATTCACGAAAAGGGTTACACGAGGGCCATGCTTTCATTGATCCGTCATGCTCCGTCATTATAGGGATGCAGTAATGCTTGTTAGGGTCCGGAGCTTCCTTAATACCCTCAATCGGGATAATCTTTTCCTGTTCCTATTCACAACTATCAAAATTCTCCCTACGGTTGTTAGTTTTCAGGTTACAACACAAAGGTGGGTCAAGGGATGGAATATTGACAACACCAACCTTTTTTGAAAATTCCAATCGGGGATTCAGTTGTTCCTTCATGCTGAAAGTAATTCGTTCCCCTTCAGTTCCCAAAGATATTTGTTTTACAAAGACTTTTATATGCGCTCGACAAGTGGCCAGGAAAGGCTTTCCAATAATTAAGTTATAAGTCTCCCGTTTGCCCATGTCGATAACCACAAAATCAGTAGGAAAAAGGAATTTACCAATTTTTAGGAGAACACTGTTAACAACTCCCCTAGGTACAAATTTAGAGGAATCAGCCATTTCAATCATCATTGATGTTTCTTTTAAATTGGTAAGTTATAAGGTATCAAACAATGAAGTAGAAATAAGGTTTACCCCAGCCCCCAAATCAGCTAAAGCGGGAATTTTCATATTACTGATAGTACATGGTAGAAGAAAACATTATAGAAACCACTTAAGGGTGGCCTAGTGGTAAAAAGGCTTGTGGCTATCACTCTAAAATGTGTGAGGTCTTAAGTTTAATTCTTGCTAGGTGTAAACAACCTAAAGTGGCCATGCTAACCTCCTGAAAAAGGAGGGCTTTACCTGGTTTGAGTCTGTGTGGTAGTGGGTTCAAACCCCGTGAATTAGTCTGCCAAATGGTCGAAAATCATGGTTAACAACAAAAAAAGAAAACATTATAGATAGAGTTCCTTCTCAGGAAGTTGGCTTGGCAGGTCCTTGTCGTCTTCAGATTTGTCATCTTCTTTTAAGTAGTTAATCCTGCAAAGATCATTAGTGATAGAAGAGGTGGACTATTCTTCCTTCGGTTTATCTTGTGCAAATATGGCTTTACATGCAATGGCTTTGTCATTACTGGTTTCTAAATTCTTAGCTAATTGCCCAATTTGGGTTTCGAGGTTTTTAATTGCGGCATCTTGGTTCCACAAGTTCATGTTGGTGTCTTCTTTACCTTGACCATTCATTATTTGAGTCTATCATTTTTCTTTGTAGATTCTTCGATATGTTTATGCATTATTTCTTTGAGGCTTGGTCTAGGAGGATTATTGTTGATTCTTTTTTTTAGGTAAAAGGGATTTTTCACCGTGGTAAAATGCATTACACCAAAAAACGTTAAAGTACAAAGAATGGGAGTGAGTCCCCCATCGCATCCCTAAAGGGCAAAAAACATGCACAAACACATGTGCAACTTACACATAAACTAAGCTAAACAAAGCTACTTAACACCAAGAAACACAAAAGAAAACCTAACTATTTCTTCTTGCATCCTTGCAACTTGAAGTCTTTAGCAGAGCCACTATAATTTTTAGATTTTGAAGCATACATCTCGATATCATCATAGTTCTCAAAGACTTCATCGTCACTTTCAACAACCCCGTCCTTCAAAGAATCTTGAACCTGTATAGAAGTTGAAGCCACATTACTAATCTTAGGGTAATGATTATGTGCCTTACTTGTAGAAGCAACATGGGTGTTGAAACGCTCCCACAAATCAGTAGTCATACTTTTCGTAGGTACCTGACGACTGCAACCCTTAACAACATTATCCTTTCCACCACATGAAGAATCGGCAACATTAGAAGGCTGTGTATTTAGTTCATGTACCTTATCCACACTAGCATCACCTCTTACCGCACCATTAGGTGTACCAAGAGAAGGAGAACCATCATTAGTCGGCTTATTAACATCAGCCCTGAAATAATGTTTACTAGAAGAGTTCTTTTTCTTGGCAGCCGGTTTTGAAACTGGTTTATACATAACATTTGTCTTTGGTTAGAAAACCCGAGACCCTTTAGGAACTTTACCAACCTCTTTACCAGCCTTATGAGAGTGAACATGACGATCAACACCAACATCTTTATTAGTCAAAGCATGAGTACCCCGCTTTTGTCTCAGAGGACAAAGATCATCATCATGATTGAAAATAACACACTTAGAGCACCAAGATGGCCACCACTCATACTCAACTTCAAGCACTTCCATGTAATGACCCTTACCCTTAGGTAATGGTATAGCAACATCAATTGATTCCAAAAGATCTCGCTCAGCAGATAACTCAATAAGAACCCGTGCGTATGAATAACGACCCCAAGGATTGCTACACATAGCATTAGTACCCTAATCAAAACATATAATCCGCCCTAGCTGTTGTGCAATCAAAATTATACCAGCTTTGGAATACACAACGGAAGGTACATTATGGATACGAACCCAAACCTGTACCTTAGTCACTTTCTCCTTTTCAAATCTAGTGTTCGGCACCCACTCATGCAAAAAAATAGATACCGATTTAATAAACCAAGGACCCCCATTAAGAACCTTAGTCATACCCAATGAAGAAAATTTGAAAATGAAGAAATTATTCCGTAAAATAGTGTGCTCCAAACTGAACTTAGCCCAAGTATGTCTAACATAATCGTCGACTATCAGAAATGCAAGTCGTTGACCAATGAAATAGCCATAAAGTGTATGAACAAACTTCCCATACATATCATCCACTACTTCAACGGGAATAACAACATTTGCAGCCGAAAATAACCTATCATTCGTATACCCCGACTCTTGAATCTGACTTGGACTAGTAGTATGTTCACACGAGTTCCCAAGACCAGATTCAAATTGAATCGGACCAGCAGCCTTACTAGCCATATAACCCTTAGTTGAACCCGAATCACAACCCTCAAGAGACCCCGAAACAATGGGAGTATCATCACCAGGAACGCCATGTCCAGGAGCAACACTAACATGTACAATAGGAGCTTCCATAGTGGTAACAGATTGGCCACAAATATCAGCAGTTAACGCATCAGGAACAACATTACTAACCTGTTCAATAACCAAATCCACCCCAGACTCACGAATAGCTGAATTAGCACCAACAACATGAGAATTAGAAGCGGTAATAGGGTTCATTATCGGTATTAGACCCGACTCACCATGGCCATTACCACGTCCATCAACATCAGGTGCCAATATAGGGCCATGAAAGACCCTAAATGTCCCCTCCTTCTGAACTGGATTAATCACTTTCACATGTTCAAAAGGACTTATAAAACCAGAATCCTCATGAATAGATGCAACTGATTTCCCATGCGTACCATGTTTAGCATTCAAAACAGGATCGGCAGAATTCGCCATATAAATTGAACCCGATTCATAAGCACCAACTGGTTCCACACACACCGTACCGACACCAACAGCCCCACTCGAAATCGAAGCAGCTGAACATGTATCATTAGCATTCACTTCGTTACAACCCTTTAACCGTAGCATTCGCGCTTTAAATTCATCCAGATTGACATATACCTCAGGACGTGGCAGCATGATATTGCTATCATCAGTTGTAGAATGCCCAGGTCCCTTGGACGTCATAGTTCCCAAAAGAAAATCATCATCCATCTCTAAAACCCACGTACACTTAACAACAACTTGTAAAAAAACCAAAAAACCCTAGCGACGAGTTAACTTTCAGATAGACAAAAAGTATTTATCACCACCGACCCATGTGATCAATAGCAATGAATTAATATAGCAATAAAGTTAGACCCACGTTGAATTGATAGATCAGATATAAATTACCCACCGACCCACGATCTAGGTTTAATATAAAGTATATGTAGCACCGACCAAAATCAAGAGTGAATATATGAATCAACCAATAACGTAGGTCCTACAACCATGTAGAAAAGGACGTGAGATTTGCTAACCTGAAAGATCAACAATAGAATGATAAAATTCGATCGGAATATTTAGGATTAGGGTTATCGCAAATCGTCCTTAGAGAGAATACTTTTAGGGTTTTTTTTTTTTTTTTTTTTTTTTTTTTTTTTTTTTTTTTTTGGGTTGATTCTAGTATAGAACCCTGGGGATTTTTCTCGGTACCTGGCCCCGTTACTGATAAGGATTTAAAACGTATACTTTTAAGAGGTCATTTAAGCCCTTAATCGCCCAATTTTATATCTGTTACTGCTTAATTTCGCTCCTTTTTACTTTTTAGGTCTCTTGGAAGCAAAATGGTGGAATGATGCATTTTTGGACGAAAAGGAGTGAATATATGAAGAAAATGGCTATGTCAAGATCAAGACACTCAAGCTGCAGGAATTACACCTGAAGGCGTCCCAAACAGAGGGCGACGCCGTCCCTCTCTATGTAATTGAAATTGTTGACGACTCAGTAGCGATTTTGCTATTTTACACCTGAAGGTGTCAGGCTTTGAAAAGTAAGGGCGTCACGAAGACTTTTCTTCTCAGACGGCCTAGATCCAGATTCAGACGACGTCACTGCTGAAGACTGACGGTGTCACAACCACAACGTGACGCTGTCCTAATGATGACTTGGCCAAGACGAAACCCTAATGACGGCGATCTGATGGCGTCCCAGCTATAAGGTGACGCAGTCGCAGTTGTAAATTTATATATAGAAATCAAATTTTCAGAATTTTAAGAGGTAGACTTGTGGAATAAAAATCTAAAACGATTTTGGTCTGGTTTGGACAGTATCTTAGGGTTCTCATACCCTATTTTACATCAAGATAAGTAATTTACATCATTGATTTCATTATGTCTTCGATTGTATGTGTGTATGCTTGCATGTTTAACATGTCCGGCTAAGTTTCTTGTGTGTTTGCTTAGATCTATGAAACCTAGTTATTAATTATTGAATGGTTGTCTCTTATCTTAATTGTAATTGGCTTAGGATTGCACTAGGCTATCGTTTTGTTTTTAATGCTTGAGTAATCTTTGTGAACCTTAGTTTATATTCACTTAGCGGAGTTGTAGGCTAAACATCCAAAGATAACCTTAGAGTTAGTTTATGAATCCGAGAGATTTCGTAGGCTATAACCTTAAGGTAGTCTCAAAGAGTTAAGGATAAAAGCATACCCTACGACCTTAGAAAACACAACGCGTTAAGAATAAGGACGTGACAATTCAACCACCAATAAAAGATAACTAGGGAGTAATAGTATCTAGGTAGACACATTTTTAGTCATCATACGAGTACACATCAATAGACATAGACTACCCCTTAGTTTAGATAATTAGATAAGTAGAGTAATCGGTAGAAGTACCAACCCCCTAAACCAAACCCCGGGATTTTACCCTTAGCTTTATAAAAAAATATAAAAAGATAAAAAAATAATCTTCCTCAACCTCAAACCTTAGCGTAGTACATCTCTCACTAGCATTCCTATTCCCCTAGAGAATGATATCAATACCCGAGGCTTACCCAATACTACACTACAACGATAAGGTTCACTGCCTAGGGTGTTGAAAAACTTTATCGACGAAAAGGAAGTTCCTTTGACCCCGAATGCGTTATACGCGCATCAAGTTTTTGGCGCCGCTGCCGAGGAATAGAATAGCTAGTTAGATTTCCATCTCGTTTAGGTTTCCTTGCTTGATTCTTATCAAGTTAGTTTTTTTTCCCATTTTTAGCTTCCTCGTAGTCTATCCCCCTTTTTCGTGACCTTTGTTAATAATCCCATCACTTATCATCATGGAAGATGATAACCCGCCACCACTCATCGATCCAAAAATCATTGACCCACCGCCGTACTCTTGCTGAATACTCTAGACCAAGCCACCAAGGCTATAGGAACACTATTGAGCTCTCCGATCAAGCTCAAACTACGACCCTGCGATCCGAAACTATCCAATTGGTGCAAAACGGATGTGCAATTCCATGGACTTCGTTCCGAAGATCCTAATCAGCATCTCAAGGATTTCCTTAAAATCGTTGATTCCATCGACCTTGATGCTACCACACGGGAGACCACGCGCTTGCGTCTCTTCCAATTCTCTTTACGGGACCAAGCTAGTAATTGGCTTGAGCGACTTCCCGCCGGATCCATCTCAAGTTGGGATGATCTCACTACTCGTTTCCTTGCCCAATTTTTCCCACCGGGGAGAACGACTAAACTTAGGAAGGACATCTTGACATTCCAACGACATCAAGCCAAATCTGTCTACGAGGCATGGACTTGATTCAAGGACTTGCTCCATAAAGTCCCTCATCACGGTATTGATCTTTGGCTTCAAGTCCAAATCTTTTACGATCATACAAATTTCCTCACCAAGCGATCCATTGATCGAGCGGCTGGTGGAAGGCTCAGCGATTTCAACGCACAAGAATCATGGGATATAATAGAAGAGCTTCCCAATCAAAGCTAGGGAGATTGGAGTGAATCCCATGAAACCCCCGTGAGAATGGTTAATGCCATATCAATTCCTCATGAGCCTTCCAACATTACTGAAGAGCAAATGAGTGCTCTTGAAAGAAGGATCGACTATCTAATTGAGAGGAAAAAGAGAGCACCAGGACCAATCCCTCGAGCATCGGTTAACTCCACCAACCACCCAACACCTCTCTCTGAATCACCAATCCGAGAGCGAAATCCCAATCCCGTATGACACTTCCGTTCTACCTCTCCAATTCCACTCTCACGAAGCTTCAAGGAACGAATGAGAGAGTACATGGCGGCCCATTTGGAAAGATTAGAAAATTTGAAGAAGAGGTTTATAGGCAAAGGGAGGAAATGCAGGCAAAAATGACGGAGATGGTGAACTTGGTGAAAGAATATACTAAGACGAAGGTTCCCGAGAAGGTACTAGTGAGAAGCGATGATCACCCTCCCCCCACTTCGTTTGTTAACGCCATTTCCATTGTTTCCAATGAAGGTGGAGTAGTTGAGAAGAAGGAGACTGAGAGAAGCAAGGATAGTAAGGAAAAGGAGGAGGCTGAAAGTAATAATGAACCCGAGATCATTGAATACTACCTTAAGCATGCGATTAATAAGAAAATAGTTGTTAACTAATTGAAGAACTTTAGGTACAATGAGGTTCTTAGGAAAGCCCTCGAAGGAGAAATAAAAAAAGAAGAATATGACACCATGCCTATGGGACCTATGTACGAGCTGGTTCTGAGAAAACAAGTAACTAAAAAACGAGAAACCTTAGGGAACTTCGTAATACCATGTAGCACAAGCGACATTGAGAATATAAATGCCTTAGCCGATCAAGGATCCGATGTAAACATAATGCCGCTATTAGTCTATAGTAAGTTGACTAAGGAGGATCCAACCAAGACCAATCTTAGACTTTCCTTAGCAAATCACACATATGTTTATCCCGTAGGAATAGCGGATGATGTCTTAATTGAGGTGGCCAATATTGTCTATCCGGTGGAATTCGTGATCATATACATTGAGGAAGATAGAAACATGCCACTCATTCTTGGAACACCTTTTCTGGCCACCGCCAAGGCAACCATCAAATGCGGTGAGGGTATCATGATACTCAAAAATGGCAAAGGATATATTAGGATACCTATTGTTCCAAGATACCCGTTGAAAATTATGGAGAAGATCAATGATGAGAATTCACAAGTCTCCAATAATACTGTTAAGAAGAAGATTAATGAATGGGAAAGAGGGCTTAGAGAATTCATGGTTCAAGGGTTAAATGCGACATTGTGGAAACGTGATAAAAAATTAGGAAACATAAACATGACAAAGCCACAACCTCAAAAGAACCCTAGAGAATTTTTGAATGGAGAAAAGGTGCTTTTGTATAAATCAAGAATAAAAGCATTAAGAGGAAGGAACAAGCCAAGATGGTTCGGACCTTATACGGTGAAAGAAACTAATATAAATAATAAAACCGTTATCATAATAAACGAAATTGGAACAGAATTCACGGTGAGCATACAATGTCTACAGCCTTATGATAAAGGCTTAGTGGAAGAAAAGAAGGACAAAAATGAAGTCACGTAGGAGCACGACTTCGAGTCTAGCTACAAGACTCATAAATAAAGAAAAGCTCTTCGTGGGAGGCAACCCATGCTTAATTGTTTGCTTGTTTTGTGTCATATATCTTTTCATTATTGTTTGTTCTCATGTTTAAATTTGTGATAATGCTTTATTTTATCTTTAACCTCGTCTTAATTACATATAAAGGTATTTTACAAAAAGGTTAAGTGTAGGGAGGATTACACACGTTTTTAAAAGAACGTGAACATGAGAACTACGATTATTGAAAAAGATATATATGTGTGTTTGTTAGAGTCAAATGCTTGTATTGAGTCATAATGGATGTTTTGCAGGAATTTTTCCAGATTTTAAAGGTGTAATTTTTCCAGAATTTTTCTAGAAAAATGCAGCAGACCAGTTTCTGTCAGGATAACCTGATGGCGTCAGGATTGTAACCTGATGACGTCAGGAGGAGTAGAAATAGCTTATTACTTTCTCTCGTTTTCTGCGCTAATTATAAATTTTTGGAAACTCTCAAGGTTTTAATTTTATAGAAAATCTGCACATCCATTACACAAGCATTATATCCTAGTTTAGTAGAGTCATATATAGTTTTATCGCCGATTTTACGCGAAGGTTTCGTCTATTTTCTTAAAGTGTGCAGGTTTTATTTATCAAGAAGAAGAAACATAAGATTGAATGGAGCTTTTCATGCATATATTCTTCTCGAAAGAATTTAACCACTACTTCACACGGAGCCTACCGAGCTAATCAGGGGAGTACTAGTTTCTTTCTCTTTTAACTACCTTCCGTTATCATAACTTTGATACTTTCGGGGAACATTGGGGACAATGTTCAGTTTAAGTGTAGGGATGGAGAATAAAACAGGAACTTTGAAACTATGCTTATCCTTGATCATTTGTCTTGTCTTATTTCATTTGTGTAATCAACCATGAGAAATATTTGTTAGGGCAATTTTAGGGCCAAATTTAAAATTTTTCATGACATGTACGGGTGGGTCTTTAGTCATATATAGTTTTATCGCTGATTTTACGCGAAGGTTTCGTCTATTTTCTTAAAGTGTGCAGGTTTTATTTATCAAGAAGAAGAAACATAAGATTGGATGGAGCTTTTCACGCATATATTCTTCTTGGAAAGAATTTAACCACTACTTCACACGGAGCCTACCGAGCTAATCAGGGGAGTACTAGTTTCTTTCTCTTTTAACTCCCTTCCATTATCATAACTTTGATACTTTCGAGGAACAGTGGGGACAATGTTCAGTTTAAGTGTAGGGAGGGAGAATAAAATGGGAACTTTGAAACTATGCTTATCCTTGATCATTTGTCTTGTCTTATTTCATTTGTGTAATCAACCATGAGAAATATTTGTTAGGGCAATTTTAGCACCAAATTTAAAATTTTTCATGACATGTACGGGTGGGTCTTTAGTCTTAATAAAGCGTCTCATGGATAGGAGTTATATGACTAGCACAAAAACTCTTTACCACTCAAATTCCACCCCAAAATGAGAGGTTCGCCCCTAGATCTATAGGAATTAAAGCATTCCCCTTTAATGCTTTGAGAGTGTACCGGTAGTATATTAGATTCTAGAACTTGTTTTGTGATACATTCCGAGATCGCTAGTGAGACTACACTTGTGTAGTTAGGAATAACTAAATGATAAGAGGCATTAGGATAACCCTTGTTTAATACCCGTATTATAATTACTTCTTCCACATCAGTTGAGTAATTCCCCCACACCCTTGCGATGTACTCATCTTTAGTACACAATACCCCTAGTTAACCCCTCAGAGCCTATCCTTTTCGCGGTTCTAATGATGTTTTGGTTTTCCAGAATATCAATGAAGAGCATTGTTTACAATCCACCCCCAAATGTACACCCAAATCACCTTAGCCTACCTTGTATGCACTCACTTTTAGTGCATTACTCTTATCATACTAAACCCTTAGTTCAATTATCTAGTTACTTGCATGGTTGCTAAGTCGAGTCATATCTTTTGTACACAGTTTTTGGATGATTGGGACTTATGGGTAATGTTAAATTTTATGGAGTGACGGGAAAGAATGTTAAATTCAAATTCCCTTTATTTACGTAATAAGGTACTCCAAATGTTTTGATCTTTTCAATTCGGGTCAAATTAGTGTTAGAGTAATAAAAACTCAAGTGTAGGGATGCTCCTATAAATCCCTTATATTTTGATGTTATCGTAGAGGATGGTAGAGTAAAAGTGTATGCAAATAAAAAAAAATCAAAAAAGGAGTGTTGAAAAAAAAAATGAAAAAAAAAACATACAGGCTACCATCCTACATCTATCTTTATGTTTGTTTATTTCAAGTTATCTAGAGTTTAGAGAGTCGAGTCTTGGCTTATCAACGCCTTTATTTTCATGCTTGTGACATAAGATTTTTGACTTGCCACCACTAAATCGCCTATCCAACCAAACCCTTTGTTTCCCTAACCGTAAGCCTAATGTTACAACCCTTTAAAAGACCTCTTAGATAGTTGTTCCTAGGTGCTTACGCCAAAGCGATGGAGGTTTGATCTAGTCTCAAGCCTATGGTAATCTATGTACAATGACCGGTTAATGAGTGTTTATCTTCCATTTCCATTTACTATATTTCATATACACCCGAGAGATGAGAGAATCCAAACACCACTTGTGAGGTGCTAGTATATAATTTCCGTGCTTGTTATGACTATTGCAGTGCTTTTACTTGTTGTGAATTATGTTAAACCAATGCTTTAGGCCTCCTAACTTATAAATTGATTGGCCAAAAGCACATTTGCTTGAGGACAAGCAAATACCAAGTGTAGGGATATTTGATAAGGATTTAAAACGTACACTTTTAAGAGGTCATTTAAGCCCTTAATCGCCCACTTTTATATCCGTTACTGCTTAATTTCGTTACTTTTCACTTTTTAGGTCTCTTGAAAGCAAAATGCTAGAATGATGCATTTTTGGACGAAAAGGAGTGAATATATGAAAAAAATGGCTAAGTCAAGATCAAGACACTAAAGTTGCTGGAATTACACCAGATGGCGTCCCAAACAGAGGGCGACGCCGTCCCTCTCTATGTAATTGAAATTGTGACCACTCAGTAGCGATTTTGCTATTTTACACCTGACGGCGTCAGGCTTTGAAGAGTAAGGGCGTCACGAAGACTTTTCTTCTCAGACGGTCTAGATCCAGATTCAGACGACGTCACTGCTAAATATTGACGATGTCACAACCACAACGTGACTCCGTCCCAATGATGACTTGGCCAAGACGAAAACCTAATGACGGTGATCTGATGGCGTCCCAGCTATAAGGTGACGCCATCGCAGTTGTAAAATTATATATAGAAATCGATTTTCAGAATTTTAAGAGGTAGACTTGTGGAGTAAAAACTTAAAACGATTTTGGTCCGGTTTGGACAGTATCTTGGGGTTCTCATACCCTATTATACATCAAGATAAGTAATTTACTTCATTGATTTCATTATATCTTTGATTGTATGTGTGTAGGCTTGCATGTTTAACATGTCCGGCTAAGTTTCTTGTGTGTTTGCTTAGATCTATGAAACCTAGTTATTAATTATTGATTGGTTGTCTCTTATCTTAATTTTAATTGGCTTAGGATTGCACTAGGATATCGTTGTGTTTTTAATGCTTGAGTAATCTTTGTGAACCTTAGTTTATATTCACTTAGCGAAGTTGTAGGCTAAACATCCAAAGATAACCTTAGAGTTAGTTGATGAATCCTAGAGATTTTGTAGGCAATAACCTTAAGGTAGTCTCAAAGAGTTAGGGATAAAAGCATACCCTACGACTTTAGAAAACACAACGCGTTAAGAATAAGGACGTGACAATTCAACCACCAATAAAAGATAACTAGGGAGTAATAGTATCTAGGTAGACACATTTTTAATCATCATACGAGCACACATCAATAGACATAGACTACCCCTTAGTTTAGA
The DNA here is from genome assembly GCA_910596185.1 of Chrysanthemum makinoi. Classification (NCBI taxonomy): domain Eukaryota; kingdom Viridiplantae; phylum Streptophyta; class Magnoliopsida; order Asterales; family Asteraceae; genus Chrysanthemum; species Chrysanthemum makinoi. The sequence goes on from OU343218.1 coordinate 63,324,463, forward strand.
TAATTAGATAAGTAGAGTAATCGGTAGAAGTACCAACCCCCCAAATCCAAACCCCGAGATAGCTTTATAAAAAATATAAAAAGATAAAAAAATAATCTTCCTCAACCTCAAACCTTAGCGTAGTACATCTCTCACTAGCATTCCTATTCCCCTAGAGAACGATATCAATACCCGAGGCTTACCCAATACTACACTACAACGATTAGGTTCATTGCCTAGGGTGTTAAAAAACTTGCTCGACGAAAATGAAGTTCCTTTGAGCCCGAACGTGTTATACGCGCATCAATTACCAATGTCAACGCCAGATATTCCTCAAGAGTGAGGTCATCAATGTTAACAACTTCCATGGTACCTGAAACTTGAAAAGATATTGTGAGAAATTGAGAAAATTTTAAAACAAAACAAAAATGAGAGACTTAATGAAAATCCTAATAAAACTCCCCGGCAGCGGCGCCAAAAATTTGATGAAGGTATTACTGAACAGGTTTTAATATTTATAAAGTCTCGTTATACCTATGGTCTACCCTAATGCACTAATGAGCAATGTACCCGGTCGTGTGTAGTGTAGTATTCGGTAAAACCGAGGTCATCCCAAGAGCTATGTGTGTGGATTTTAAGTAATTCTAGGTGTCACAGATTTTACTTGATTTTGAGGTCAAAATGCTTAATTAACTACTAAAACAAGAAAATAAAAGATAGCAAGTAAAGGCGAGGGGTGTGATCAATAGAGGAGAAGTGTGCTAACCTAGTTAATATTCCTATCATGTTAAGTTCACGTTTAATTACTTCCAATTGCTTCAAGTGGGGGTGAAAGTCGCTAGGACAACATTTGGTCAGTTCGTCCTAACCTATCAGCAAAGGTTTCCACCGGAGATCTTGGGTGACCCCTTGAAATTCTAGTTGTTTTTAGTCCCCTAAGCCAAGTCATTAAGTTTTGCTACATGCAAGATTTGTAACAATGAGTGTCCGGGCACTAGCATCTAAAACACTCATCCCTAACTTCTGAAGTTCATCCAAACGGTAGGTGATCAGTTGGTCAAATCGCACAAGCGAAGAAGGGTCGTCAGTTGGTCAATTCTTACCCTTCCCACTCAGTCTAACTACTTAGGGTCAGTTGGTCATATCTCCTAAGTAACTAGTCGCTACCGCCATTCAAAACTACCGAAACAAGGGTAGCTACCAACAAACTATGCATGCATACACTAGAAACAATTATACGGATGCAATGTAAACATAAACAAAACAATCAAGGAATCATAACTAGGCTATCACCAGAGGTGCTTTTTTGGGTAAAAGGGAATTTTCACCCTGGTAAAATGCATTACACCAAAAACATTGAAGTACAAAGGATAAGGGTGATTCCCTCATCTCAGTCCCTTAGGACACTTACAGACTCTCATATAAGAATGACACGCCATTCTTATAACCTACATAATAAAACTTACCACATACAATGACTATACACGTGAATATAAATAAGGAATTACAACTTGATTCACTAAGATAGTACCAAACGCATAGCCATCATAGAACTTCAAAGCAACTTCCATGTGATCCAGAAAAGCAACCAAAACATAGGACATGATTGATATCCTCCTAGAATTGTGAAAGATCATCCCACACCCATGGATCATCAAATTGAAATCAGTTCACAAATTCCACACAACACTTGGTGAGAGACTCTAAAACCACGGATAGAGCAGCAAGCACAAACTTGCTCTAAATGTGTATGTTTAGATGCAAAACCAACCACCAATAAGAATAACGAAAGAGTACGTAGACAAACTACACACTTCCAAAGTAGCGACTTCAATACATCATCAAAATGTCTTGAAAAATACTAATCCAGATGAACAACATCACAATGAAGCCAACCTGCAACTAACAAGCCACAATAAACACTTCCAATAACGACCAAATACTGCAGCAAATAGCATGAATAATGCCCAATACATAAGCCGCAACCAACACCAGGTCGCAATAACCAAACATGGTTGTTTAAGACCCTAATTCCATCGTGTTAGAAACAATAGGACCACCAATTCTGATAAATACGAAGGAAAAAAAGCAGATAACTACCATTCAAGCAAAAGTCTAACCAAGCCTCAATCAGCGTTGAACCAAAGAGAATCAACACGAGAATGTATGTACCAATGATAAGAAACCAGTGTGAATGGTAACAAATAATGCACCGAATGTGCAACTTACAGCCATGATCACCCCTTCCAAGAACACCACGAAGATCTTGCGAAGGAAAGATAAATAAGAGTTTTTTCAACAAGATACCCAGAAAACTTGACTTACACTCTCTCCAAAAACCCACTTACAAAACATGGATACGGTATAACACATGAATCTGATATAGAACTTGTATTCGTCATAAACTGATAAACACGTACCAGCAAGGAGTAGATAGAAACCCTAAATAATAGGGTTCCATTCGAAAGTTAACGCATCAGCCTCATCCACATACCAGCGAAATCGGAAAATATAGAAAAAAATAAAACCATACCGTGGGTTCCTTGATTTCACTAGCCACCATGCATCACCAGAGGTGCTTAGCCGCTAATATTAACTAAAACAATCGATTCAATGTTTAACATTATGAAATACATGAATTGAAATTAAAGAAATGATAAAATGCTAATGCTTATCGTAGGGGAGTGATTTCTCCCTTGGAGATGGCTCCGTATGCTCCCTAAGATCTGCCTTCAACCCTATACTCACGTTCTTGGAATTTGTGTGTAAAGTGGATGATTAGAAATGCTGGAATTTGGGTGGTATTTATAGGCCAGATCTGGTTACGGCGTAACTGAAGTTAAGAGTTACGCCGTAACATCCATTTCTTCGTAATTTGCTCTGGAAAAGCTGGTTACGGCGTAACATCAGTAATGAGTTACGCCGTATCTTCAATAAATTGTGGTTACACCGTAATTATGGAATTAGTTACGTCGTAGCTTGCAACGACGTGGAACCTCATTTAACCTAATTAGTTACGACGTAATCCTAGGATGGAGTTACACCGTAAACTTCAGTTGAGTTGGTTTTCTGAGCCACGCTTCTGTTACGGTGTAATGTGAGAGAGGAGTTACGCCGTACATCTTTAAAATGAGCATACCATCATATATCTTCAATAAACTCTCCAAATACGTGTCTCATTAGATCCAATGCTCGTAATTTACCTGAAAGTGAAATATAGAGGAAAGCAAGCGTAAATCCATATAAATGATATAAAATACGAGCATTATTGGGGGAAATTGACACTTAATATTCTGGATTATTTGATGTTATCAAAATGCATCAGCCATTGAGGGCAATCATCACCAATCACCATCATAAACCTGTGCCTCAAAGGTAAGACCTCTGAGCATGAGAGACCAAGAGCTCCAGTGCTGCAACCAGTAAATCAAAAAAATACCCAAAACCTCCAAATCCTCTTATGCTACTCTTCCCAAAAAACATCTGGACAAGCATACTACTGATGATTCATTTGCTCAACGTAAGAGAAAGAGAAAAGGCGACAAGGAAAAGGGAAGAGGGTCTAAGAAATCAAGAATCGAACCTACCCTACAAGATCTAGATGATCTTAACCTTCAAAAGGGCGTGGAAGCAAGCTTAAAGGATCTCGAGGAGTCAGCAAGACGTCCTAGGAAGAGTGTGACTATACAAGAACCAGACTCTGGGAAAAGTCAATGTGGAGTTTGTAAGACTCCTTGAGATCGTTTTGAGCCTTAGGGTTTAACAATAACAATGATAACAATAAGATGCATAGTGGAATAAATCAAAACATCATTATTATTGACACAAGCTTTCTTTTACAATCACCACCAATTATTATTTGATCAGAATAATAACGTGCTACCTAAATGTAACAGGGATCTAAGACACCTCAGATCTTGGGGGTTAACTAAACTAAGACTAACCCTAGATGTTTAAAGAAACACATCTAGGTTACACACACACACACCTTTAGACTACATTATGGAAGACTTACCACTGATAAGCTTGTGGAAGACACTGCTAAAGAACGCACTAGTAGTGGAAACACATTACCACTGCTAGTACATATTATTACCACTGCTATTAGGATAATTGTTATGTATTCGTGTATAGATAAGTATAGAAAAGATCTTGTGTATATTCTCTATTGATAGCATTATACTTATCTTGTAAAGGACTCCTTGTGCTATAAAAGGAGGTCCTAGGTCATTGTTCTTTGTACATATTAAACCCTAGAGAGCTTCAAGGTGTAACCCTAGTGATAAGCAAGATCACTCGTATTATTCTTAATAATATTGAAGCTTTGTGTTATACTGTTCTCATTTACATTACATCATACAATCCATCTTCTGAGTATTACTAAGTATATTCCGTGTACTTATTAATATAACTCAAAGTATCACTAACACAAGGTGTATGTTTAGATCCATCAGTCAATCTCTTCCCGCAGTTGAAGGCAAGGGGAAGGGTATTGAAGAAGTTGAACAGGTTGCTCAGTCATTGTTGAACATTTCCTCACCAGCTCATAAGACCACAACCAAATACATACTCCAGAAGCGCAACACCGAATCATCACAAGCGACGGAGATGATGGAAGCTGAAGTGGAACATTCTCCGGATAGTGAACTCAATGTCGAGTCTAGTGACACTGATTCAGAGTTTCAGGATACCGAGGGTGGTAATGTAGATGTGAATGAGCCGAAAGTCCAGATCGAGACTCACACTGAAGTTGGTACTGGTGAAGGGTCTGATTTAGGTAATAAGGAAAAGGATATTGTTTATGAAGATAGTGGTTTTGCTGCAGATGATTTCGTGTCAAATGCTTATCCAAGTGTTTAGGAAAACCTCAAACATAGAACTGACAACCAAACACGCCAAGAGGAACCCAACAGCTCTACAGGAACCCTATCATCCTTTCAGAACCTTGAACATGATCTCACCTTTTGAGACCAATTCATTGAAGACAGACTTGCTGATGCTGAAGCTGAAAAGACAAATGATGAGAAAGAGGCCGTCTCTATGGTGTCGGTCACGATTCAACAAGACGTATTTACTATTCCAACAATGTCTATTCCTACACCAACAACCTCAACAGTAGCTCCACCTCCTGTTACAACCTCAACAGCAACAACCATCATTACAACTGCACCCCCACCACCTCCACCTACAAGCACAAGTGTAGAGCTGCGATTAGAAGATGCTCTAAAATGAATTGCAGCTCCGGAACAACATAACCTGCTGAAAGTAGTTAAACATCATGGCTCTCGTCTGTCCAAGTTGGAAAATCTCAATTTCGATTATCATGTGACGAATGCAATAGAAGAACATGTTAAAGAGGCAGTTGAATGGGCAATGAAAGCGCCCCTGCATGCACGATTCATAGATCTTCCTACCTCGGACATGAAAGAGATTATCATGCAACGAATGTACGAGACAGACGAATACAAGGAGCATGATGAACACAAGCAGCTGTATGACGCTCTCTAGAGGTCCATTTATTGTGACAATTACTTTCAATTTGTGGATGATGTGGTTGAAAACAAACGTAAGAAAAAGAGGAGACAAGAATCCCCAAAGACACCACATGGGTCTTCTCCACAACCACCTCCTCCTCCACCACCAGGAGCGGCAGGATCGTCTGGAGCCGCAGGGTCTTCAGGAACTACAGTACCTCTCAAGGATAATCCTCCACCATCATCTGGTCAACCAGGATCTTCCACTGGCCCAAGCTCCTCAAAGTCTGCCAAGTGTGTGGAACATGCAACTTGGACAATGTTCGACACAAGATACAAAACTTTAGTCTCTCCCATTCCTGAAGAGTTTGTAATGAATGAAGAGTCCACCAGGAATAAAATTCAGACGAAGAAGATATTTCTAAAAAGTACATTCCAAAGTGAATCTGAACAGAGATTGTTGGAAGAAAGTTGTAGGAGAAGACAGAGCAGAAACCTCATGATCAACCTGGTTTGCTCCCACTAAAGTAATGACTCAAGATTGGTGGAAGGATGAAAGACCTGTCACTCTAGAACCAACCTGGTCTATCCCTTCATCTTATCTGCATACTCCCAAACACAGCTGGGCAAGTGCCGTTGTTGCTAACCATGTAACTCAACCAGAGAACTCACTTCTTGGTATAAGCGATTACATGGGAAGCTTCATCAAATGGTACTGCGAGAAGCAAGGGATCACAACTCTTACACCTAAAGATCTGGAGGGTCCTGCATATGGAATTGTCAAGGCTTTTCATCCTGACGTGATTCACCTGCAATACCAAATGGAAGAATGCTATAAACTGTTGACTGATCAGATTGACGATAATGTGCTTCAGTATGACATCAGCAAGCCTCTCCCACTAGGAGGTCCACCGGGTCAAGAACAATACAATCTGAGTTCTTATTCAACAAGGATTATGAATATCTGCGCTTCGGTAACAAGGGTAACAGGCCTGCACTATCAATTTCTAATATGAAAACTGCACAGTACCCTGATGCTGGTTTAGAGTAGACGGTTCCTGATCAGTTTTGGGCTGAAAAAGAGTACGAGTACGACATTGTTGCTTCTTATGGTATCTCACATTGGTGGTTTCACAAGCAACGCTTCTACATTGACAGACACGGTGCTGAAGTGAGTCGTAGGGCTGCACGTACGCACATGCGTATCTTAAGTGTTGTCGATGTAGAGATATTCCCAAGGTATGGGTATGACTACTTGAAGAAAGTTTTCCTCTGCAGAGCAGATCTTAAAGAACATGTCATAGAGGAAAACGACTTCAAGAACTTATACCCTAATGACTTTGAAGATCTTTACTTGTTGAATCTCTAAGGTCACCTAGATCATCTACCTCCACGTGACAAGAAGACTCTCTCTGCTGCTATCAACCTAAGGATCAGAGGCTTAGTTATCAGGCATCGAGTAAGAGATTTCAGCTGGGAATCGAAAGCTATCAAACTCAGGTCAACCTTACAAAGCCTCATTGGGAAGCTACAGGGTTCGAGTTCAAACATGACTACTCAGTTATCGATTCTCCACAAGCTGTTATATTCAGTGACAAGTACGGGGTCAGGATGATCATGAGGCTAATTGACATACACAAGTTCAGTGATGATACTACAACATATTGAAGAAGCTTTGGATTACAGGGTGAAATAGTATAAGATCAAGATGAGACCAGGGAAGAGTACTATGTTTTGTACAGAAAAGGATGTGGAAATAAGCGAGGCATTCTTGTTTGCTATCCGAAAGATGCTGAAGACAAGGAGAATCTTCCACAACTTGGAAAGTTTTGTAGGTGGAAGAGTTCGCGAAGGAAATTACAAACTGCTATAGAAAACCGAATGATCACACAATCTCTATAATAATTAGAACTCTTTTATGGTGTGGTGTTGTAAATTGTATATATAAAAACTTTGCAAGGGATAGTAGTGTTATGATTGTGATTAATAACATCCCTCTCAAATTGAGGGGGATCATAGTAATGTTTCTTATCAGAATATATTGAATCAGACCACATTTTCTTCCAATTTTTCTAACATATTTGAATCACTTGGGATCCAAAATCTCAAAGGATTTGAAATTTTTTATCAGGGGAGAGAATGTGATATAAATATGAAATCTGATAAAATGTGATCTTTCACAACTCAAAGTGTAGGCTGCTCTCCCATATGTGGTAAACATTTTCATATATCGATGCACATATTGAGGGGGAGCATTTCAAAATCTTCAAAACTATCAAGGTACAAAGGCATCAATATTTTTATCATAAGTACCTCGATTGATTTTCAAATGGTTTCCGATGGCAACTGTGATTGTGGAAGTACATCAAAGACTGACCTTGTATTTAATTTATCGAAGTTATAAGGATGGTAAGGTTAGGAAATCGTTCCCACGATCCCTCCAGAGCTGGAGGGATCTACCCAGGGATAATCCACTAGTTAGTGTAGAAGTCCTTAGGTATGATGAAAAAAGGAGAAAAGTGAGAATAAGGGAAGAGTGCCAACTGAGACAGAGCTAGGACTGGAACAAACCCAAGTACCCAACAAGGTTCTAGTGATGAAGTCTCAGTAAGCGCTGAAGGGGTTGAAGAATGAAAAAGAAATATAAAGATAAAGGTTGAAAAGAAATAGCCCTCCAAATATTCAACCTTAGGGCAAAAACCGGGTTCAATACATATGCTACTGGTGGTTACCAAAGTAACGCCGGTATAGAAGACAAGACATCATGGACCCAGTGACGCACTGCACTAAACCTCCTAGCTACTCAAGTTCTCTTAAAAGGACTTGTTTCATCCTCACAGGGAACCGATGTAATCTATCGACTTTCTCTTAAAGATAGTTGATATTGAAAAAGGAGACCCTCTTCCTAGTCACTGCATAGGAAAACCAAAGTGCACTATTGAATCCAGATCCAAGAGATCATCAATAAATCTCATTAGGACACACTTACAATATGCTTACTATTTCATACACCGTGAAAAGTAAGAAAATATACATTAAGAGTCCTGCTCATTATCCTTGTAGTATTGCCAGAACATCCGAGTGATATGTAAAGTATTCACAATAAATATGAAAATCCTTCTAGAGCCAACATCAAACAAACTCTTGGTGGGTGACATGCGAGATCCTTCATGGATCAAACTTGTGACAACTAGAAAACAATGATGGGGCGATTCACATTTTGAATCAACCATATTCTAGTGAAGGAATTGACGTATTCTTTTAGAAAAACCTTTCGATGTGCTCAACTATAATTTTCTAGCACATTGACTGCGCATAAATTTGTCAAACAAAAGTATTTGTGATTGAAACTTGATTTTGCTCATAAAACTTTTGTCGTATTGCAAAAACTCTTCATTAAGCACTACACGATTGTTTTTCAAATCAATTTCTCATCGATCAGTGAATCTCAATTCGCTGGTTCACTCACTCCGTGTTGTCTACTTTGAGATGCTCCGGTTTGAGAACGGCTAGTACAATTGCGAAACCCTGTCAAGGAGATTCTTCGAAATTCTACCTGATCACAGGTAGTATTTATACTGATCAACCGGGAACCGTGGTTCTTGCAACCCTATTTAACGAAATTAAACAAAGACACTTTCGAGGTTTTATTGCTAACTGTTGTTTGCAGGAACTCCTGATGGTTGCAGCTGATAGTAGATGAAACGTCAGTTAATAACCACATGCTCACACTTCACACTCATAGTTAAATAAATCATGATAACCAAAGTCGTATTACATTGCTTCCGCAACTCTGATGAAAAATATCATGATCCTGAAAAGTGTGAGCATGTCGGTTCAAAAGTCACAACTTCATATGATGGCAATACTTCAATGAATGAGCTGGAGATTTACTGTGGCTGATGATCTCAAAGAAAGCTCATGATCACAACACAAAGGAACATTTATTTCAAGAAACACTACTGAAGATGCAAAGTTGTTTATATTGAAGAATCAAAGTCTACGAGCTCGGATATGAACTTCTTGATAGAATGCTAGGATTCAAATTGTAATTTATGGGATGACCTCCCTTAGGGGGAGATTTTTAGGATTTAGAAAATCCATATAAAAGAGTCGGTCACCCCAACTACAGTCTAGCATAAGTTAGCTCGTAGACTTAACGTTATTTATTAGTAATAGATTAGCGTAAGTAACACCGTGGAAGAAGGACGGGTCTTTACCCACTGTATACCTGATACACAGCCCGCTGGAGGGTGTATTATGTAACTATATAAGCCCTCTCTCACCCAAGGGAGAGGGTTAGATTTTTATTTGCAATCTAATCTTCCATCTTTTCTTTCTCTCTCTAATATCCCATTTCTCTCTTTTTATCTCTCTAGAATACACGACCCATACTCTAATCTCATCGTGTGTTATGATATCATACACACTTGAAGCTTAAGAGGCTTACGTTTCTTATCGGCATAGCCCTTTTTTCTGTCGCGTGCGGCTTGAAAAAGATTTTGAATTTGAACCACCTTCCCGGTAGTTTCTAGAACGAGTTCGGGACCTGTAAGTTGGCTGTCACCAACTTCATCCCAACAGATAAGAGAACGGAACTTTAGGCCATACTACGCCTCAAAATGAGTAGCCTTAATGCTGGTATGATAACTATTGTTGTAGGAAAATTCGGCCAAAGGCAAGTATTTCTCCCATCCTTTGCTGAAATCGATAACACAGGCTCGAAGCATATCTTCCAACATCTGAATGGTCCTCTCGCTTTGACCGTGGGTTTGGGGATGATAGGTGGTGCTCATATCAAGTTTCGTTCCCATGGCCGTCTGTAGTGACCGCCAAAATTTGACGTGGAATGGCTGTCACAATCAGAGTTAATAGATATAGGTACGCCATGTCGAGATACAATCTCTTTTACGTATAGTCGAGCAAGCTTGTCGATACTGTCATTTTTGCTGATAGCAAGAAAGTGAGCAGACTTAGTTAGCCTATCCACAATTACCCAGATAGCGTCACAACCACTAACTGTTCTTGGTAATTTGGTGATGAAGTCCATGGTGATTCGCTCCCATTTCCAAACAGGGAGTTCAGGTTGTACTAATGATCCTAGCGGCTTTTGGTGTTCGGCCTTTACCTTGAAACATGTCAAGCACTTACTGACATATAGGGCTTTGTCGGCTTTCATGTTAGGCCACCAGTATAGTTTCTTCAGGTCATGATACATTTTATCAGCTCCGGGATGAATAGAGTATTTTGATTTATGCGACTCATGCCTAATCAACTCGTGGATTCCTCCATAGAGTGGTATCCAGCTTCTGTCTCCAAAACATAATGTCCCATAGAAACGCTTTGTGAAGCCATTCTTGCTTTCTACCATTCCATAGATATTTTTAGTCGGACGGTTTTCTCCCTTCAACACCTCGGCTTGGGCTTCTAGTATCTGATACGGTAGTGGCGAACTAATCATCATTCCCAAAGATCTGACTCGTAACGGTGGTATCTAAGAGCATCTACAACAACATTCGCCTTACCGGGATGATAACGAATCTCACAATCGTAATCACTAAGTAATTTCAATCATAGTCGTTGTCTCATGTTCAACTCCTTCTGGTCCAAGATGTGTTGCAAACTTTTGTGGTCTGTATATACTATGCACTTAGTGCCGTACATATAATGTCTCCATATTCTAAGTGCAAACACCATAGCACCCAATTCCAAATCATGAGTGGTGTAGTTTTTCTCATGCTTCTTAATTTGTTAGGAAGCATACGCTATCACCTTCTCCCGTTGCATCAAAACAACTCCCAAACCTTTGTGCGAAGCGTCGCAGTACACGACGAAGTCTTCGCTACCTTCAGGCAGGGCTAATATAGGTGCACTACATAAGATCTCTTTCAGAAATTGAAACGCTTCCTCTTCTTTTTCTCCCCATTCATACTTGACGTTCTTCTGAGTCAGTTTGGTTAGCGACTTGGCTATTTTAGAGAATCCCTCAATGAATCTCCGATAATAGCCAGCTAGACCTAAGAACTGATGAACTTCTGATGGGGTTTTCGGAGTTTCCCATTCCTTGATGGACTCAATCTTCGCAGGATCCACGTGAACTCCGTGACTATCAATCATGTGGCCCAAGAATTGTACGATTGAGATCCAAAATTCACACTTAGAGAATTTGGCATACATATATTCTTCCCTTAGTAACTCCAAGATAAGTCTTAGGTGTTCTTCGTGTTACTCTTTACTCTTGGAGTAGATTAGGATGTCGTCTGTGAATACTATCACAAACTTATCCAAATAAGGCTTACACTCGATTCATGAGATCCATGAATACCGCTAGCACGTTGGTTAAACCAAACGGCATCACTTGGAATTCATAGTGACCATAATGAGTTTTGTTTTAGGTAAAGGGGAGTAATCCTGCACCCTGGTAAAATATATTAACCAAAACATTTTAAGTACAACGGATGAGAGTGAATCTCTCATCTCGGCCCGTTACAAGGGCAACAGACACACACTTTAAAGTGTACTTAACCAAACAAAAACCATAAGAAAGATGCCAATCTTATGGACTACCAAATAAAAACCAAATTACTTCCTACCATGACCTAGGAGATTAACATCATACATGTCACAAAAATCCTCCAAGTGTCCCGGTAAATCATAGACCTGAGCAGCATAATCATCAAACTCTTCTAGCACAAATCCCCCACCTCCCCCAGAAGTCAAAAATGAAGCCATCGAGTTATCCGGCTCCAAAACCTCATCCTCTTCACTATCATAACAAGTCACATTCCCGACTTTAGAAAACGGATAACTGACCTTAGTAGCAGAAGAAGTCATGGTCTCCGGAGGCTTACTAGCCGTACCAATATCAACACGAGACTCTTTCCCCCGAGAACCATCCATACCTTATTCCAGTTAAGGAATTGACGTATTCTTTTGGAAAAACCTTTCGATGTGCTCAACTATAATTTTCTAGCACATTGACTGCGCATAAATTTGTCAAACAAAAGTATTTGTGATTGAAACTTGATTTTGCTCATAAAACTTTTGTCGTATTGCAAAAACTCTTTATTAAGCAATACACAATTGTTTTTCAAATCAATTTCTCATCGATCAGTGAATCTCAATTCGCTGGTTCACTCACTCCGTGTTGTCTACTTTGAGATGCTCCGGTTTGAGAACGGCTAGTACAATTGCGAAACCCTGTCAAGGAGATTCTTCGAAATTCTACCTGATCACAGGTAGTATTTATACTGATCAACCGGGAACCGTGGTTCTTGCAACCCTATTTAACGAAATTAAACAAAGACACTTTCGAGGTTTTATTGCTAACTGTTGTTTTCAGGAACTCCTGATGGTTGCAGCTGATAGTAGATGAAACGTCAGTTAATAACCACATGCTCACACTTCACACTCATAGTTAAATAAATCATGATAACCAAAGTCTTATTACATTGCTTCCGCAACTCTGATGAAAAATATCATGATCCTGAAAAGTGTGAGCATGTCGGTTCAAAAGTCACAACTTCATATGATGGCAATACTTCAATGAATGAGCTGAAGATTTAGTGTGGCTGATGATCTCAAAGAAAGCTCATGATCACAACACAAAGGAACATTTATTTCAAGAAACACTACTGAAAATGCAAAGTTGTTTATATTGAAGAATCAAAGTCTACGAGCTCCGATATGAACTTCTTGATAGAATGCTAGGATTCAAATTGTAATTTATGGGATGACCTCCCTTAGGGGGAGATTTTTAGGATTTAGAAAATCCATATAAAAGAGTCGGTCACCCCAACTACAGTCTAGCATAAGTTAGCTCTTAGACTTAACGTTATTTATTAGTAATAGATTAGCGTAAGTAACACCGTGGAAGAAGGACGGGTCTTTACCCACTGTATACCTGATACACAGCCCGCTGGAGGGTGTATTATGTAACTATATAAGCCCTCTCTCACCCAAGGGAGAGGGTTGGATTTTTATTTGCAATATAATCTTCCATCTTTTCTTTCTCTCTCTGATATCCCATTTCTCTCTTTTTATCTCTCTAGAATACACGACCCATACTCTAATCTCATCGTGTGTTATGATATCATACACACTTGAAGCTCAAGAGGCTTACGTTTCTTATCGGCATAGCTCTTTTTTATGTCGCGTGCGGCTTGAAAAAGATTTTGAATTTGAACCACCTTCCTGGTAGTTTCTAGAACGAGTTCGGGACCTGTAAGTTGGCTGTCACCAACTTCATCCCAACAGATAAGAGAACGGAACTTTAGGCCATACTACGCCTCAAAATGAGTAGCCTTAATGCTGGTATGATAACTATTGTTGTCGGAAAATTCGGCCAAAGGCAAGTATTTCTCCCATCCTTTGCCGAAATCGATAACACAGGCTCGAAGCATATCTTCCAACATCTGAATGGTCCTCTCGCTTTGACCGTGGGTTTGGGGATGATAGGTGGTGCTCATATCAAGTTTCGTTCCCATGGCCGTCTATAGTGACCGCCAAAATTTGACGTGGAATGGCTGTCACAATCAGAGTTAATAGATATAGGTACGCCATGTCGAGATACAATTTCTTTTACGTATAGTCGAGCAAGCTTGTCGATCTGTCATTTTCCCGATAGCAAGAAAGTAAGCGGACTTAGTTAGCCTATCCAAAATTACCCAGATAGCGTCACAACCACTAACTGTTCTTGGTAATTTGGTGATGAAGTCCATAGTAATTCACTCCCATTTCCAAACAGGGAGTTCAGGTTGTACTAATGATCCTAGCGGCTTTTGGTGTTCGGCCTTTACCTTGAAACATGTCAAGCACTTACTGACATATAGGGCTTTGTCGGCTTTCATGTTAGGCCACCAGTATAGTTTCTTCAGGTCATGATACATTTTATCAGCTCCGGGATGAATAAAGTATTTTGATTTATGCGACTCATGCATAATCAACGCGCGGATTCCTCCATAGAGTGGTATCCAGATCTGTCTCCAAAGCATAATGTTCCATCGGAATGCTTTGAGAAGCCATTCTTGCTTTCTACCATTACATAGATATTTTTAGTCGGACGGTTTTCTCCCTTCAACACCTCGGCTTGGGCTTCTAGTATCTGATACGGTAGTGGCGAACTAATCATCATTCCCAAAGATCCACTCGTAACGGTGGTATCTAAGAGCATATACAACAACATTCGCCTTACCGGGATGATAACGAATCTCACAATTGTAATCACTAAGTAATTTCAATCATAGTCGTTGTCTCATGTTCAACTCCTTCTGGTCCAAGATGTGTTGCAAACTCTTGTGGTCTATATATACTATGCACTTAGTGCCGTACAGATAATGTCTCCATATTCTAAGTGCAAACACCATAGCACCCAATTCCAAATCATGAGTGGTGTAGTTTTTCTCATGCTTCTTAAGTTGTTAGGAAGCATACGCTATCACCTGCTCCCGTTGCATCAAAACAACTCCCAAGCCTTTGTGCGGCGTCAAGATACAACGAAGTCTTCGCTACCTTCAGGCATGGCTAATATAGGTGCACTACATAAGATCTCTTTCAGCAATTGAAACGCTTCCTCTTCTTTTTCTCCCCATTCATACTTGATGTTCTTCTGAGTCAGTTTGGTTAGCGACTTGACTATTTTAGAGAATCCCTCAATGAATCTCCGATAATAGCCACTAGACCTAAGAACGATGAACTTTGATGGGGTTTTGAGCGGCCCATTCCTTGATGGACTCAATCTTCACAGGATCCACGTGAACTCCGTGACTATCAATCATGTGGCCCAAGAATTGTACGATTGAGATCCAAAATTCACACTTAGAGAATTTGGCATACATATATTCTTCCCTTAGTAACTCCAAGATAAGTCTTAGGTGTTCTTCGTGTTACTCTTTACTCTTGGAGTAGATTAGGATGTCGTCTGTGAATACTATCACAAACTTATCCAAATAAGGCTTACACATTCGAATCATGAGATCCATGAATACCGCTAGCACGTTGGTTAAACCAAACGGCATCACTTGGAATTCATAGTGACCATAACGAGTTTTGTTTTAGGTAAAGGGGTAATCACCCTACCTGTAAAATATATTAACAAAACATTTTAAGTACAACGGATGAGAGTGAATCTCTCATCTCGCCCGTTACAAGGGCAATGATTACACACTTTAAAGTGTACTTAACCAAACAAAAACCATAAGAAAGATGCCAATCTTATGGACTACCAAATAAAAATCAAATTACTTCCTACCATGACCTAGGAGATTAACATCATACATGTCACAAAAATCCTCCAAGTGTCGTTAAATCATAGACCAAAGATAATCATCAAACTCTTCCTAGCACAAATCCCCACCTCCAAGTCAAAATGAAGCCATCGGGTTATCCGGCTCCAAACCTCATCCCCATTTTCACTATCGTGAACAAGTCACATTCCCGAATTTAGAAAACGGATTACTTACCTTAGTAGCGTAAAGAAGTCATGGTTCCAGGCTTTACTAGCGTACCAATATCAACACGAGACTCTTTCCACCGAGAACCATCCATACCTTATTCCAGTGAAGGAATTGACATATTCTTTTGGAAAAACCTTTCGATGTGCTCAACTATAATTTTCTAGCACATTTAAGAATGTGAACATAAATTTGTCAAACAAAAGTATTTGTGATTGAAACTTGATTTTGCTCATAAAACTTTTGTCGTATTGCAAAACTCTTTATTAAGCAATACGATTGTTTTTCAAATCAATTTCTCATCGATCGCTGAATCTCAATTGGTTCACTCACTTGTGTTGTCTACTTTGAGATGCTCCGGTTTGAGAACGGCTAGTACAATCGTAAACCTGTCAAGGACGATTCTTGAAATTCTACCCGATTTTCACGTAGTATTTATCTTGATCAACCGAACCGTGGTTCTTGGAACCCTATTTAACGAAATTAAACAAAGACACTTTCGAGGTTTTATTGCTAACTGTTGTTTGCGAGGAACTCCGATGGTTGCTTTCTGATAGTAGATGAAACGTCAGGTTAATGAACCACATGCTCACACTTCACACTCATAGTTAAATAAATCATGATAACCAAAGTCGTATTACATTGCTTCCGCAACTCTGATGAAAAATATCATGATCTCGAAAAGTGTGAGCATGTCGGTTCAAAAGTCACAACTTCATATGATGGCAATACTTCAATGAATGAGTGGAGATTTCTGTGGTGGATGATCTCAAAGAGCTCATGATCACAACTCAAAGGCGTTTATTTCAAGACACTACTAAAGATGCAAAGTTGTTTATATTGAAGAATCAAAGTCTACGAGCTCGGATATGAACTTCTTGATAGAATGCTAGGATTCAAATTGTAATTTATGGGATGACCGCCATAACTGGGGAGATTTTAGGATTTAGAAAATCCATATAAAAGAGTCGGTCACCCCAACTACAGTCTAGCATAAGTTAGCTCGTAGACTTAACGTTATTTATTAGTAATAGATTAGCGTAAGTCTCGCTTCACCGTGGAAGAAGGGCGGTCTTTACCCATTGTATACGATAAGCACAGCTTTGGATGAGGTGTATTATGTAACTATATAAGCCTCTCTCACCCAAGGGAGAGGGTTGGATTTTATTTGCAATCTATGATCTTCTATCTTTTCTTTCTCTCTCTGATATCCCATTTCTCTCTTTTTATCTCTCTAGAATACACGACCCATACTCTAATCTCATCGTGTGTTATGATATCATACACACTTGAAGCTCAAGAGGCTTACGTTTCTTATCGGCATAGCTCTTTTTTTAGTCGGGTGCGGCTTGAAAAAGATTTTGAATTTGAACCACCTTCCCGGTAGTTTCTAGAACGAGTTCGGGACCTATAAGTTGGCTGTCACCAACTTCATCCCAAAATAAGAGAACGGAACTTTAGGCCATACTACGCCTCAAAATGAGTAGCCTTAATGCTGGTATGATAACTATTGTTGTAGGAAAATTCGGCCAAAGGAAAGTATTTCTCCCATCCTTTTCCGAAATCGATAACAAGCTCGAAGCATATCTTCCAACATCTGAATGGTCCTCTCGCTTTGACCGTGGGTTTGGGGATGATAGGTGGTGCTCATATTGAGAAGTTTCGTTCCCATGGAGACGTCTATAGTGACCGCCATTCAAATTTGACGTGGAATGGTCATCAGCATTAAGATATAGGTACGCCATGTGAGATACAATCTCTTTACGTATAGTCGAGCAAGCTTGTCGATCTACATTTTCACGATAGCAAGAAAGTGAGCATACTTAGTTAGCCTATCCATAATTACCGAGATAAGCGTCACAACCACTAACTGTTCTTGGTAATTTGGTGATGAAGTCCATGGTGATTCGGCCTCGTTCCAAACATTGGGAGATCTTCCATGAGGTTCGGTGGTACTAATGATCTAGCGCTTTTGGTGTTCGGCCTTTACCTTGAAACATGTCAAGCACTACTGACATATAGGGAAACTTTGTCTTTCATGTTAGGCCACCCAAGTTATAGTTTCTTCAGTCATGATACATTTTATCAGCTCCGGGATGAATAGAGTATTTTGATTTATGCGACTTATGCCTAATCAACTCGTGGATTCCTCCATAGAGTGGTATCCAGCTGTCTCAAAACATAATGTCCCATAGAAACGCTTTGTGAAGCCATTCTTGCTTTCTACCATTCCATAGATATTTTTAGTCGGACGGTTTTCTCCCTTCAACACCTCGGCTTGGGCTTCTAGTATCTGATACGGTAGTGGCGAACTAATCATCATTCCCAAAGATCCGACTCGAACGGTGGTATCTAAGAGCATCTACAACAACATTACGCCTTTAGGGATGATAACGAATCTCACAATCGTAATCACTAAGTAATTTCAATCATAGTCGTTGTCTCATGTTCAACTCCTTACGGTCCAACATGTGTTGCAAACTCTTGTGGTCTATATATACTATGCACTTAGTGCATACAAATAATGTCTCCATATTCTAAGTGCAAACACCATAGCACCCAATTCCAAATCATGAGTGGTGTAGTTTTTCTCATGCTTCTTAAGTTGTTGGGAAGCATACGCTATCACCTTCTCCCGTTGCATCAAAACAACTCCCAAACCTTTGTGCGGCGTCGGTACCGCAAAGTCGCTTGATATCCTTCTAGCATGGCTAATATAGGTGCACTACATAAGATCTCTTTCAATCGATTGAAACGCTTCCTCTTCTTTTGGTCTCAACCCATTCATACTTGATGTTCTTATGAGTCATTTGGTTAGCGACTTGACTATTTTAGAGAATCCTCAATGAATCTCCGATAATTGCCACTAGACCTAAGAATTGATGAACTTCGGACGGGTTTTCGAGCGCCCATTCCTTGATGGACTCAATCTTAGCAGATCCGTGAACTCGACTATCAATCATGTGGCCCAAGAATTGTACGATTGAGATCCAAAATTCACACTTAGAGAATTTGGCATACATATATTCTTCCCTTAGTAACTCCAATATAAGTCTTAGGTGTTCTTCGTGTTACTCTTTACTCTTGGAGTAGATTAGGATGTCGTCTGTGAATACTATCACAAACTTATCCAAATAAGGCTTACACATTCGAATCATGAGATCCATGAATACCGCTAGCACGTTGGTTAAACCAAACGGCATCACTTGGAATTCATAGTGACCATAATGAGTTTTGTTTTAGGTAAAGGGGAGTAATCCTGCACCCTGGTAAAATATATTAACCAAAACATTTTAAGTACAACGGATGAGAGTGAATCTCTCATCTCGGCCCGTTACAAGGGCAACAGACACACACTTTAAAGTGTACTTAACCAAACAAAAACCATAAGAAAGATGCCAATCTTATGGACTACCAAATAAAAACCAAATTACTTCCTACCATGACCTAGGAGATTAACATCATACATGTCACAAAAATCCTCCAAGTGTCCCGGTAAATCATAGACCTGAGCAGCATAATCATCAAACTCTTCTAGCACAAATCCCCCACCTCCCCCAGAAGTCAAAAATGAAGCCATCGGGTTATCCGGCTCCAAAACCTCATCCTTTTCACTATCAGAACAAGTCACATTCCCTACTTTAGAAAACGGATTACTTACCTTAGTAGCAGAAGAAGTCATGGTCTCCGGAGGCTTACTAGCCGTACCAATATCAACACGAGACTCTTTCCACCGAGAACCATCCATACCTTATTCCAGTGAAGGAATTGACGTATTCTTTTGGAAAAACCTTTCGATGTGCTCAACTATAATTTTCTAGCACATTGAATGTGCATAAATTTGTCAAACAAAAGTATTTGTGATTGAAACTTGATTTTGCTCATAAAACTTTTGTCGTATTGCAAAAACTCTTTATTAAGCAATACACGATTGTTTTTCAAATCAATTTCTCATCGATCAGTGAATCTCAATTCGCTGGTTCACTCACTCCGTGTTGTCTACTTTGAGATGCTCCGGTTTGAGAACGGCTAGTACAATTGCGAAACCCTGTCAAGGAGATTCTTCGAAATTCTACCTGATCACAGGTAGTATTTATACTGATCAACCGGGAACCGTGGTTCTTGCAACCCTATTTAACGAAATTAAACAAAGACACTTTCGAGGTTTTATTGCTAACTGTTGTTTGCAGGAACTCCTGATGGTTGCAATGATAGTAGATGAAACGTCAGTTAATAACCACATGCTCACACTTCACACTCATAGTTAAATAAATCATGATAACCAAAGTCGTATTACATTGCTTCCACAACTCTGATGAAAAATATCATGATCCTGAAAAGTGTGAGCATGTCGGTTCAAAAGTCACAACTTCATATGATGGCAATACTTCAATGAATGAGCTGGAGATTTACTGTGGCTGATGATCTCAAAGAAAGCTCATGATCACAACTCAAAGGAACGTTTATTTCAAGAAACACTACTGAAGATGCAAAGTTGTTTATATTGAAGATATGAACTCCTTGATAGAATGCTAGGATTCAAATTGTAATTTATGGGATGACCTCCCTTAGGGGGAGATTTTTAGGATTTAGAAAATCCATATAAAAGAGTCGGTCACCCCAACTACAGTCTAGCATAAGTTAGCTCGTAGACTTAACGTTATTTATTAGTAATAGATTAGCGTAAGTAACACCGTGGAAGAAGGACGGGTCTTTACCCACTGTATACCTGATACACAGCCCGCTGGAGGGTGTATTATGTAACTATATAAGCCCTCTCTCACCCAAGGGAGAGGGTTGGATTTTTATTTGCAATCTAATCTTCCATCTTTTCTTTCTCTCTCTGATATCCCATTTCTCTCTTTTTATCTCTCTAGAATACACGACCCATACTCTAATCTCATCGTGTGTTATGATATCATACACACTTGAAGCTCAAGAGGCTTACGTTTCTTATCGGCATAGCTCTTTTTTCTGTCGCGTGCGGCTTGAAAAAGATTTTGAATTTGAACCACCTTCCCGGTAGTTTCTAGAACGAGTTCGGGACCTGTAAGTTGGCTGTCACCAACTTCATCCCAACAGATAAGAGAACGGAACTTTAGGCCATACTACGCCTCAAAATGAGTAGCCTTAATGCTGGTATGATAACTATTGTTGTAGGAAAATTCGGCCAAAGGAAAGTATTTCTCCCATCCTTTGCCGAAATCGATAACACAGGCTCGAAGCATATCTTCCAACATCTGAATGGTCCTCTCGCTTTGACCGTGGGTTTGGGGATGATAGGTGGTGCTCATATCAAGTTTCGTTCCCATGGCCGTCTGTAGTGACCGCCAAAATTTGACGTGGAATGGCTGTCACAATCAGAGTTAATAGATATAGGTACGCCATGTCGAGATACAATCTCTTTTACGTATAGTCGAGCAAGCTTGTCGATCATCATTTTCTTCGATAGCAAGAAAGTAAGCGGACTTAGTCAGTCAATCCACGATTACCCAGATATCGTCACAACCACTAACTGTTCTTGGTAATTTGGTGATGAAGTCCATGGTGATTCGCTCCCATTTCTAAACAGGGAGTTCAGGTTGTACTAATGATCCTAGCGGCTTTTGGTGTTCGGCCTTTACCTTGAAACATGTCAAGCACTTACTGACATATAGGGCTTTGTCGGCTTTCATGTTAGGCCACCAATAGTTTCTTCGGTCATGATACATTTTATCACTCGGGATGAATAAAGTATTTTGATTTATGCGACTCATGCCTAATCAACTCGTGGATTCCTCCATAGAGTGGTATCCACTTGTCTCCAAAACATAATGTCCCATAGAAACGCTTTGTGTAGCCATTCTTGCTTTCTACCATTCCATAGATATTTTTAGTCGGACGGTTTTCTCCCTTCAACACCTCGGCTTGGGCTTCTAGTATCTGATACGGTAGTGGCGAACTAATCATCATTCCCAAAGATCTGACTCGTAACGGTGGTATCTAAGAGCATCTACAACAACATTCGCCTTACCGGGATGATAACGAATCTCACAATCGTAATCACTAAGTAATTTCAATCATATTCGTTGTCTCATGTTCAACTCCTTCTGGTCCAAGATGTGTTGCAAACTCTTGTGGTCTGTATATACTATGCACTTAGTGCCGTACAAATAATGTCTCCATATTCTAAGTGCAAACACCATAGCACCCAATTCCAAATCATGAGTGGTGTAGTTTTTCTCATGCTTCTTAAGTTGTTAGGAAGCATACGCTATCACCTTCTCCCGTTGCATCAAAACAACTCCCAAACCTTTGTGCGAAGCGTCGCAGTACACGACGAAGTCTTCGCTACCTTCAGGCATGGCTAATATAGGTGCACTACATAAGATCTCTTTCAGCAATTGAAACGCTTCCTCTTCTTTTTCTCCCCATTCGTACTTGATGTTCTTATGAGTCAGTTTGGTTAGCGACTTGACTATTTTAGAGAATCCCTCAATGAATCTCCGATAATAGCCAGCTAGACCTAAGAATTGATGAACTTCTGATGGGGTTTTTGGAGCGGCCCATTCCTTGATGGACTCAATCTTCGCAGGATCCACGTGAACTCTGTGACTATCAATCATGTGGCCCAAGAATTGTACGATTGAGATCCAAAATTCACACTTAGAGAATTTGGCATACATATATTCTTCCCTTAGTAACTCCAAGATAAGTCTTAGGTGTTCTTCGTGTTACTCTTTACTCTTGGAGTAGATTAGGATTTCGTCTGTGAATACTATCACAAACTTATCCAAATAAGGCTTACACACTCGATTCATGAGATCCATGAATACCGCTAGCATGTTGGTTAAACCAAACGGCATCACTTGGAATTCATAGTGACCATAACGAGTTTTGTTTTAGGTAAAGGGGAGTAATCATGCACCCTGGTAAAATATATTAACCAAAACATTTTAAGTACAACGGATGAGAGTGAATCTCTCATCTCGGCCCGTTGCAAGGGCAACAGACACACACTTTAAAGTGTACTTAACCAAACAAAAACCATAAGAAAGATGCCAATCTTATGGACTACCAAATAAAAACCAAATTACTTCCTACCATGACCTAGGAGATTAACATCATACTTGTCACAAAAATCCTCCAAGTGTCCCGGTAAATCATAGACCTGAGTAGCATAATCATCAAACGCTTCTAGCACAAATCCCCCACCTCCCCCAGAAGTCAAAAATGAAGCCATCGGGTTATCCGGCTCCAAAACCTCATCCTCTTCACTATCAGAACAAGTCATATTCCCGACTTTAGAAAATGGATTACTTACCTTAGTAGCAGAAGAAGTCATGGTCTCCGGAGGCTTACTAGCCGTACCAATATCAACACGAGACTCTTTCCCCCGAGAACCATCCATACCTTATTCCAGTGAAGGAATTGACGTATTCTTTTGGAAAAACCTTTCGATGTGCTCAACTATAATTTTCTAGCACATTGAATGTGCATAAATTTGTCAAACAAAAGTATTTGTGATTGAAACTTGATTTTGCTCATAAAACTTTTGTCGTATTGCAAAAACTCTTTATTAAGCAATACACGATTGTTTTTCAAATCAATTTCTCATCGATCAGTGAATCTCAATTCGCTGGTTCACTCACTCCGTGTTGTCTACTTTGAGATGCTCCGGTTTGAGAACGGCTAGTACAATTGCGAAACCCTGTCAAGGAGATTCTACGAAATTCTACCTGATCACAGGTAGTATTTATACTGATCAACCGGGAACCGTGGTTCTTGCAACCCTATTTAACGAAATTAAACAAAGACACTTTCGAGGTTTTATTGCTAACTGTTGTTTGCAGGACCTCCTGATGGTTGCAGCTGATAGTAGATGAAACGTCAGTTAATAACCACATGCTCACACTTCACACTCATAGTTAAAGAAATCATGATAACCAAAGTCGTATTACATTGCTTCCGCAACTCTGATGAAAAATATCATGATCCTGAAAAGTGTGAGCATGTCGGTTCAAAAGTCACAACTTCATATGATGGCAATACTTCAATGAATGAGCTGGAGATTTACTGTGGCTGATGATCTCAAAGAAAGCTCATGATCATAACACAAAGGAACATTTGTTTCAAGAAACACTACTGAAGATGCAAAGTTGTTTAGATTGAAGAATCAAAGTCTACGAGCTCGGATATGAACTTCTTGATAGAATGCTAGGATTCAAATTGTAATTTATGGGATGACCTCCCTTGGGGGGAGATTTTTAGGATTTAGAAAATCCATATAAAAGAGTCGGTCACCCCAACTACAGTCTAGCATAAGTTAGCTCGTAGACTTAACGTTATTTATTAGAAATAGATTAGCGTAAGTAACACCGTGGAAGAAGGACGGGTCTTTACCCACTGTATACCTGATACACAATGTACCGCTGAGGGTGTATTATGTAACTATATAAGCCCTCTCTCACCCAAGGGAGAGGGTTGGATTTTTATTTGCAATCTAATCTTCCATCTTTTCTTTCTCTCTCTAATATCCCATTTCTCTCTTTTTATCTCTCTAGAATACACGACCCATACTCTAATCTCATCGTGTGTTATGATATCATACACACTTGAAGCTCAAGAGGCTTACGTTTCTTATCGGCATAGCTCTTTTTTCTGTCGCGTGCTGCTTGAAAAAGATTTTGAATTTGAACCACCTTCCCGGTAGTTTCTAGAACGAGTTCGGGACCTGTAAGTTGGCTGTCACCAACTTCATCCCAACAGATAAGAGAACGGAACTTTAGGCCATACTACGCCTCAAAATGAGTAGCCTTAATGCTGGTATGATAACTATTGTTGTAGGAAAATTCGGCCAAAGGCAAGTATTTCTCCCATCCTTTGCCGAAATCGATAACACAGGCTCGAAGCATATCTTCCAACATCTGAATGGTCCTCTCGCTTTGACCGTGGGTTTGGGGATGATAGGTGGTGCTCATATCAAGTTTCGTTCCCATGGCCGTTTGTAGTGACCGCCAAAATTTGACGTGGAATGGCTGTCACAATCAGAGTTAATAGATATAGGTACGCCATGTCGAGATACAATCTCTTTTACGTATAGTCGAGCAAGCTTGTCGATACTGTCATTTTCGCTGATAGCAAGAAAGTGAGCGGACTTAGTTAGCCTATCCACAATTACCCAGATAGCGTCACAACCACTAACTGTTCTTGGTAATTTGGTGATGAAGTCCATGGTGATTCGCTCCCATTTCCAAACAGGGAGTTCAGGTTGTACTAATGATCCTAGCGGCTTTTGGTGTTCGGCCTTTACCTTGAAACATGTCAAGCACTTACTGACATATAGGGCTTTGTCGGCTTTCATGTTAGGCCACCAGTATAGTTTCTTAAGGTCATGAGACATTTTATCTGCTCCGGGATGAATAGAGTATTTTGATTTATGCGACTCATGCCTAATCAACTCGTGGATTCCTCCATAGAGTGGTATCCAGCTTCTGTCTCCAAAACATAATGTCCCATAGAAACGCTTTGTGAAGCCATTCTTGCTTTCTACCATTCCATAGATATTTTTAGTCGGACGGTTTTCTCCCTTCAACACCTCGGCTTGGGCTTCTAGTATCTGATACGGTAGTGGCGAACTAATCATCATTCCCAAAGATCTGACTCGTAATGGTGGTATCTAAGAGCATCTACAACAACATTCGCCTTACCGGGATGATAACGAATCTCACAATCGTAATCACTAAGTAATTTCAATCATAGTCGTTGTCTCATGTTCAACTCCTTCTAGTCCAAGATGTGTTGCAAACTCTTGTGGTCTGTATATACTATGCACTTAGTGCCGTACAGATAATGTCTCCATATTCTAAGTGCAAACACCATAGCACCCAATTCCAAATCATGAGTGGTGTAGTTTTTCTCATGCTTCTTAAGTTGTTAGGAAGCATACGCTATCACCTTCTCCCGTTGCATCAAAACAACTCCCAAACCTTTGTGCGAAGCGTCGCAGTACACGACGAAGTCTTCGCTACCTTCAGGCATGGCTAATATAGGTGCACTACATAAGATCTCTTTCAGCAATTGAAACGCTTCCTCTTCTTTTTCTCCCCATTCATACTTGATGTTCTTATGAGTCAGTTTGGTTAGCGACTTGACTATTTTAGAGAATCCCTCAATGAATCTCCGATAATAGCCAGCTAGACCTAAGAATTGATGAACTTCTGACGGGGTTTTCGGAGCGGCCCATTCCTTGATGGACTCAATCTTCGCAGGATCCACGTGAACTCCGTGACTATCAATCATGTGGCCCAAGAATTGTACGATTGAGATCCAAAATTCACACTTAGAGAATTTGGCATACATATATTCTTCCCTTAGTAACTCCAATATAAGTCTTAGGTGTTCTTCGTGTTACTCTTTACTCTTGGAGTAGATTAGGATGTCGTCTGTGAATACTATCACAAACTTATCCAAATAAGGCTTACACACTCGAATCATGAGATCCATGAATACCGCTAGCACGTTGGTTAAACCAAACGGCATCACTTGGAATTCATAGTGACCATAACGAGTTTTGTTTTAGGTAAAGGGGAGTAATCCTGCACCCTGGTAAAATATATTAACCAAAACATTTTAAGTACAACGGATGAGAGTGAATCTCTCATCTCGGCCCGTTGCAAGGGCAACAGACACACACTTTAAAGTGTACTTAACCAAACAAAAACCATAAGAAAGATGCCAATCTTATGGACTACCAAATAAAAACCAAATTACTTCCTACCATGACCTAGGAGATTAACATCATACATGTCACAAAAATCCTCCAAGTGTCTCGGTAAATCATAGACCTGAAAGCATAATCATCAAACTCTTCTAGCACAAATCCCCACCTCCCCGAAGTCAAAAATGAAGCCATCGGGTTATCCGGCTCCAAAACCTCATCCTCTTCACTATCAGAACAAGTCATATTCCCGACTTTAGAAAACGGATTACTTACCTTAGTAGCAGAAGAAGTCATGGTCTCCGAAACTTACTAGCCGTACCAATATCAACACGAGACTCTTTCCCCCGAGAACCATCCATACCTTATTCCAGTGAAGGAATTGACGTATTCTTTTGGAAAAACCTTTCGATGTGCTCAACTATAATTTTCTAGCACATTGACATAAATTTGTCAAACAAAAGTATTTGTGATTGAAACTTGATTTTGCTCATAAAACTTTTGTCGTATTGCAAAAACTCTTTATTAAGCAATACACGATTGTTTTTCAAATCAATTTCTCATCGATCGTGAATCTCAATTGCTAGTTCAGTTGTCTACTTTGAGATGCTCCGGTTTGAGAACGGCTAGTACAATTGCGAAACCGGAGATTCTCAAATTCTACCATCCGGTAGTATTTATATGATTAACCGGAACCGTGGTTCTTGCAACCCTATTTAACGAAATTAAACAATGACACTTTCGAGGTTTTATTGCTAACTGTTTGCGACCTCCGATGGTTGCTGATAGTAGATGAAACGTCAGTTAATAACCACATGCTCACACTTCACACTCATAGTTAAAGAAATCATGATAACCAAAGTCATATTACATTGCTTCCGCAACTCTGATGAAAAATATCATGATCCTGAAAAGTGTGAGCATGTCGGTTCAAAAGTCACAACTTCATATGATGGCAATACTTCAATGAATGAGTGAGATTTTGTGATGATCTCAAAGAAAGCTCATGATCACAACACAAAGGAACATTTATTTCAAGAAACACTACCGAAGATGCAAAGTTGTTTATATTGAAGAATCAAGGTCTACGAGCTCGGATATGAACTTCTTGATAGAACTTTAAAGTGTACTTAACCAAACAAAAACCATAAGAAAGATGCCAATCTTATGGACTACCAAATAAAAACCAAATTACTTCCTACCATGACCTAGGAGATTAACATCATACATGTCACAAAAATCCTCCAAGTGTCTCGTAAATCATAGTGATAATCATCAAACTCTTCTAGCACAAATCCCCACCTCCCGAAGTCAAAATGAAGCCATCGGGTTATCCGGCTCCAAAACCTCATCCTCTTCACTATCAGAACAAGTCACATTCCCGACTTTAGAAAACGGATTACTTACCTTAGTAGCAGAAGAAGTCATAGTTTCTGGAGGCTTACTAGCCGTACCAATATCAACACGAGACTCTTTCCCCCGAGAACCATCCATACCTGCTTCCTTAGTACAACCAGAAGAATTCCCAATCTTCGCCTCATCAGTAGTAGAATCAACCACAGGACTTTGGATGCCCGTGTCATCTTGCACCTCAAGCGTCTTAAAAGAGTTAGACGTAGTAACATGTGTACCTATAGCATTAACACTAGCAGCTTCTGGTGTCTTCGTCTTTGCAACAAATACCTGCTTCCTAGGTGCAAATCTAGGACCTTTAAGGGGCGATTTCCGGCTGCCATATCCCTAACAAAATCCGGCCAAAATTCTTCACGTTTTCTCCTTTAATTCTTTATTGGATTAATTGACAAAACATTCTGATTTGATTTGTTAGGGATTGGAGTCGGTTCTTTATTGAATATTCATTCAATCGTTTCCTATTTTTTTACAGCCGCCACTTCTTATTTTTATTCATCATCAATCCTATAACGCCTCTCTACATCAACCAATCTCTGATTGTTTTGATTGTATGCAATCGTTTGTGGGTTGTATTCGCATAAGGAGTGTTGTGTGGTTATTTATGGTTTGTCGAAACCCTAATTTTGTTCTTTGAATCGATTTAGGGTTTGTGGTATTTTGTCAATCGTATTCTATTTTATGGGTTTCATTCATGTCGGTTTAATACCTTTATTAAATCGATCCAGTTGTATAGATACGATATGGTAATCAAACCTGATCCCTATTTGTTTTTTTTGCGATTTTAGGGCTTTTTCAGGAACGAAACCCTTTGTTAGGGTTTTATATTTTTCGGTTTTGATTACTTCTTTCTGGTGATTGGTTTTGCTTCTCGTTCATGGATATTTTTTTGTTTATGCAAGTTGGATTTTCAATCCATTTATTCATGAATGTCGATCTGATGATTGTGGTTGTTTTAGGAATGTGGTATACGCCGTGTTTATGGGTTGAGAGAGTGAAGGTGTTGCTGTTTTGATTCACAAGATCTGGTCCTATTGTTCATTGTTTGGATCTGTGATCAATTTGCTGGTGGTTAGGGTTTGGAAACTCTTGGATGTTAGTATTTTTTAGGGTTCTTTATTAAACCCTATTGATCGATTGATGTGACTTGATCCTACACGTGTTCTTATTTATCATATCAGTTGGATCAGGTCTTGTTTTGGTGCTCATTCGATCTGCTGGTTAGGGTTATTAACCCTTGGTTCGTTGCATGGTGCCCTTATTCTTGTTGTTCTTGATTCTACATGGCTGTTTGAAAGGGTGATCATGGCATGTTCGATTAGACCATGATGCACATGGATTGGTCTTGGTATTGATGGAAGTTAAGTTTGTGGAGACTCTTGTTCAAAACCCCATTCACATGATGCCATGCACCTTGGGTACATATGTTTCTATCTTACGGTTGTTATGGCTATGTTGGAGGATTTGTTTGTAGTATTTGCTACTACAAACATATTTTATGTTGAAGATCGCATGGATGTTTATACGTGGATTCTTCATGGAAGTTAAGGTGGACCGCCATAGTGATATAGAAGGATCAAGTGTTTTTCTTGAGTAGTATTGTCATGTTTTATGTACTTTGGTCATTATTGGTAGTTTCATTTTATTGTAAGTTATAAGAATGGTGTGTCATTCTTATATTCGAGTCTGTAAGTGTCCTAAGGGACTGAGGTGAGGGATATCACCCTCATCCTATGTACCTCAACGTTTTTTGGAGTAATGCATTTTACCAGGGTGAATTAACCCTTTTACCCAAAAAAAAATCTAGGACCCTTACCCATATTAATTCCACTAGACATCTTCGTACCTTTGGGTTTGGCTTTCCGATTCTGCACTACCTTAAACCCATCATCATGCTCTTCCAAAGACGAGGTGGGAGCAGCATCATGATGCTCCTTAGTACTCTTAGGACAACAAGCATTAACATGCCCAAACACTTTACATTCCGTGCAATGTGGAGGTTTCCATTCATATTCAACCTTTATACTTGCCGTAGTAAAACCACTATCGTCCTTTTTGGGGATCGCCATAGTCACCACATGTTTAAGATCAGAGTCCATTGATAATTCAACAAGAGCACGTGCAAAACTAATACGACCCCATGAATCAACGCACATGGAACTAGTGAAGGCATCTAACATGATCGGCTTACCACCTGAGTAGCAATAAGGCTCAACGCGTCTTCCGAATATGCAAGTAACGGCACATTATTCAATTTAATCCACACGAGCACTTTGGTAACCTCACTTTTGGACAATAGCACGTCAGGAGTCCGTTTAGTGAGAATGATAGGAGAATTGCGAATAATCCAAGGGCCCCGCTGTATGGCATTATCAACACCCTCTTTAGAAGAAAATTTAAAAAGGAACACACCATCGTCATTCTTCATGAGTTTCTGTAGCCCAAACTTACCCCACGTGTTAGTTACATAATTTTGGACCAAAGGAAAGGCAATATTCTTGCCAACAAAGAAGCCAACAAGAGTATTATCATAACGGTTACACACACCCTCTATAGCAGCCTTAGGAAGAAACGTATCATGATTATCAATACGATTATCATTCACTAATGGTCAAAAATTAACTTTCCTAGTGAATTGTTCCGGCTTTAAAACATTAGCAAACGACCTTGCGTTATTAGACACATTATCACTACCATTAACATCAAGACCAGAAGTAGACTTGTTTGACACATTCGTAGCAGCAATAGAATTACCATCCATCGAATTAACACCAGGGGAGACCAAATCCGGATTCACACAAGCATCCGGAACAGTAGCATTAGTAGAATTCACATTAGAGCTCGAATTCACCCCACCCAAAATAGAACCAGCCATATCATCAACCCATGGGTCCGGACAATATGTTTGTTCCAGGTTAGAAGAACTCCAAACAGATTCAAATGTGCCTTCGTGAGTACTAGGGTTTCGCAAAACCCTATTAGCTTTGCGCACTTCAGGACCAGTCGTATCACCAGCCATTGCGTGCTCACCTTTGAGATGTTTAAGCCTAGCATCCAAAGCATTAATATCCAGCGAAGAATATGGATTGGATTCCTTATTCAAGCCAACTTGATCGGCCAAGTTGGTGGCTGATTTTGCAGCCTTCTTCGACGAACCATCCTTGTTAAAAAAACCCTTTCTCCATCTCTTGAAACCCCAAAAACAATCACACAACAGACAATTACTACAGCTACAGCCCAGCAACAACCTTAAAACGACCAATAAATAAGAGAAAACCCTAACTGAAAGTTAGGGTTTAAGCGTTAACGCACCACCAATCAACCAGCCTCCATACTCAAGTGCATAATCTGATTAATAAGGTGTGAAAACCACCCTTGAATGTTAAACCGACACAAAGAATCACAATATTAAGCAAACGATTCAGAAAACCAATAAAACCCCGTAAGTTTTATGTGTGTGAGGAAACCCTAAAACCGATTGTATGTGTGGTGATTCCCTAACCTCCTTAATAATTCGACTTTAAACCTGCTCTAATCCTTTCTTCCTTGCGTTAATCTGTTTCCATTAATCATTACACTCGTGTTATTGATTGATACTAACAGGTTCTTGCAAACGTTTGGATTTAGGGTTTGTTTTGGTGTCGTTTGTTTTTGTTGGGGTTTTGTTTACTTGGTTTTCTGAATCGCTAATCGTTTCTGCTCAACATGGTGAAGTTTGGTTAGCTTAATTGTGCGTTAATCATGCCTTAGATCTTCTGAGGCTATCGTGGTTGAAGATTTCCAATGATCTTCGTGTTTTTACTGGTTTTCGTTTTTTAGGGTTTCGGTTTCTAGTTTCTTATTCTCGTTTTTTAGGGTTAATCTACTTTCTGTTTTTGCTACTATGGACAAGTACGGTGAATTAAACCTTGACATGGATGCATTGAAAGCTCGAATGCAGCAAATGAAAGACTTGGAAGCTGGTAATGTTTCTACGCAACCAAAGTTGCCAGCTAGGGTTTTGTGAAACCCTTGTTTGGAGCGACAAACTGTGGACCATGTCGCTACAACAAATCTACCCACTGGTCTTGTGAATGCTACTAATCTTAGTGTTGCTGAGGGTTCGAGTTCTGTTGCTCCTGCTACTGTACGCATCCCTATGGAGATGCCTCCTCCCGTTGGTACCATAAATGTTGAAGGTATGAATTCTACTTCTGTGATTCATACGTCTACTAATTTTGTTAATGATGACTCGTTTTGGGATATGGGAATTACTGGTACGCTTAATTCCCTAAGTGAAACGGAATATCCATCACTTAATGCTTCTGCTAATTTGTCGACGGGTGATGGTACGCATGTTTCTGCTTCTGCTGGTATGTCTATGAATTCCCCTATTGCTATTACCACTGATAGTGTTCATATTACTACTGATAATCATTCGAACTCAACCAAAACTGGTAATGTGGCCTCTACCTCGTATGCGAATGCTACTAGTTCTAGTAACAAGAAGGGTAAGGCGAATTTTAGACCTTTGGAATCTGATAATTTAATGGATGATGTTGAGCTTTCCATTCCTTTTAAGGTTGTTGAGGATATTAGTACCCGTTTTGATAATACCCTTTACGGTTACTTTATTGGTAAAAGGGTTGCTTTCCCTGTAGTGGAATATTGTGCATGGACTACATGGGCGAAATATGGGCATAAGAGGGTGATGATGAATGCCAAGGGATTTTTCTTTTTCAAGTTTGATACGCTAAAAGGTCTTGAGGATGTGCTTGATGAGGGTCCTTGGATGATTCGTAATATCCCTATTATTTTGAAACCTTGGACTATGAACACTAACTTATTGAAAGAAGATTTAACTCGGGTCCCTGTTTGGGTTAAGCTTCATGATGTTCCCATGGCTGTGTTTTCTGAAGATGGTCTTAGTCTTATTGCTACCAAGTTAGGTACCCCTATTATGCTTGATTCATTTACTACTACGATGTGCCTTGAATAGTGGGGCCGTTGTAGCTTTGCGCGTGCCTTAATTGAGGTTAATTCTAAAACTGATTTGAAGAGTAGCTTGGTAATTGGTGTTCCTTTGATGAATGGGATGGGATATACTAAAGAAACTATACGAGTGGAGTATGAATGGAAGCCGCCACGTTGTGACACATGTAATATTTTTGGCCATACTTGTGATCAATGCCCTAAGAAGGTTATTTCTACTTCTACTTCTCACGGTGTGGACAAGGATGCTGACGGGTTTCAAACTGTTGGTAATAAACGTAATAGTGGAACGGGTGGTGTGTCGAAAGCTGGTACAAAGGTGGGTCAGAAGTTTATTTATCAACCTAAAGGTACTATTAATCCTAGTAGTGCTAAACAACATAATTTGGCAACGGAACCAGGTGTTACGCTTTCTAACTCGTTTGCAGCTCTTAATGAGGATGTTGAAACTGATCCTAAGGTTACTCGAAAGGAGGATGAGCCTGATTTAGATAATGACTTGCTACATGTTTCTGATGAAACATCAGATTTTATGGCTTCTACTTCGAAGGGTGGTATTAGTTCTACAGGGGCAAGCACTCCTGCTTCGACTGTTCTTAATGTTTAGTGTTGCTTCCTGGAACATTAGGGGTTTGAACCATTCCCCTAAACAAAAAGAGGTTCGGTAGGTGATGAATGAGAATAACTTGTGTCTATGTGCTATCTTGGAATCTCATGTTGATGTGTCTACTGTTTATGATACGTGTGCTAAGATTTCTCGTGGCTGGAAGTGGACGTCTAATGGGAGTTTGTGTGACAAAGGTTCCCGTATTATTCTTAGGTGGGATGATGCTGTCATTGATGTTTTACTTATGTCTCAAACTAACCAGGTTATGCATGTGCAGGTTAATGTTAAAGCTGACAATAAAGCTTTCTTTGTTTCATTTGTGTATGCTCATAATTACTATATTGATCGGCGTGTGTTGTGGCATGAGCTTGAGGTTCATGGTAGTCTTATGCGTGATAAACCTTGGGTCCTACTTGGTGACTTCAATTCAGCTCTATTTCTGGAGGATAAATCGGGTGGTGGTTACGAGCCTAATATTGCTATGAATGAGTTTAAAGATTGTGTTAATGCTATTGAAGTCTCGGATATAAACTCATCAGGCCTACATTTCACTTGGAATCAGAAGCCTAAAGGTAGCAATGGTGTCTTGAAGAAGATTGATCGAGTTATGGGTAACGTTAAATTCAGTGATGATTTTCCTGGATCTTTTGCTATTTTTCAGCCTTACCGTATTTCTGACCATTCTCCTTGTGTTCTTAGAATTCCCAAATTATCTAAGAAGAAACCTAAGCCATTTAAATTCTTTAATTTCCTAACATATAAAGCTGGTTTTTTTGGATATTGTTCATGAAGGGTGGAAAAATGATGTTCAGGGGCACAATATGTTCAAGGTGGTTAAACGCTTAAAGGGTTTGAAAACACCTATTCGTAAGCTGCTTAGAGATCAAGGTAATCTTCATAATCGTGTTAATAACCTTCATGTGGAACTTGATGAGGTACAAAAGTCCCTTGATAAGGATCCTTCTAATTTCGTGCTTCGGGAAGAGAAGGCTATTTATCTACAGGCTTTTCGTAATGCATTGCTGGATGAGGAACGTTTTTTGAAACAAAAGGCGAATGTGGAGTGGCTTCCTGAGGGAGATTCTAATTCTTCTTATTTTCACAATATTGTTAAAAGTAGAAGTCATAGGAGTCGCATTGAGATGATTATTGATGTTAATAATGTTTTGCACCAAGGCAACGATGTGCCTATTATCTTTGTTCAACACTATGAGAATTTCCTTGGTTTGGAAGGGAATACTATTCTGTTAGTTGATCAAGGTCTGTTCACTTCATCTATTGACCCATATAGGGCGGCTTGGATGGTTAGGAATGTGACTAATTTGGAAATCAAGAATGCTATGTTTTCCATTGGTGACAACAAGGCTCCGGGACCGGATGGTTTCACAGTTGCGTTCTTTAAAAAGGCTTGGGATATTGTTGGTACGGATATTTGTTTGGCTATTCAGGACTTTTTTGCTAATGGGAAGTTGCTAAAGGAACTCAATCACACTATTATTGCTCTTATTCCCAAAGTGTCCACGCCTTCTAAGGTAAATGACTACAGACCTATCTCTTGCTGTAATGTGCTCTATAAAAGCATTAGCAAAATTATTACTAACCGAATCAAAGAGGGGCTTGGTGATATTGTTAGTATTAATCAGTCGGCATTTGTTTCGGGGCGTAATATTTCGGATAACATTCTCCTTACACAAGAACTAATGCGTAATTATCATCGTCCTCGTGGTCCTCCTAGATGTGCCTTTAAGATTGATATCCAGAAGGCGTATGATACGGTTGATTGGCGTTTTCTTGAAACTATTCTGGTTGGTTATGGGTTTCATAAGAAGATGGTTTCTTGGATCATGGCTTGTGTTACTAGTGTGTCCTACTCTATTTGTATTAACGGTGATATATATGGGTGGTTCCGGGGTAAAAGGGGTCTACGCCAAGGTGATCATATGTCACCTTATCTCTTTACTCTTGTTATGGAAGTACTTACTCTCTTATTGCAGCAAAGGGTGGAGCAGCGAGATGATTTCCATTATCATCACCTTTGTGAAAGACAGAAGATTCTTAATCTTTGTTTTGCAGATGATCTTTTTATTTTCACACATGGAGATGTTGCCTCAGCTAGTGTCGTTATGGATACTTTAAATGAGTTTAAGAATTTGTCGGGCCTTGTTCCTAGTATCCCTAAGAGCACGGCGTTCTTCTGTCATGTGCCAAACCAGGTTAAGTTGTCCATTTTGAATTCTTTGTCGTTTCAGGAAGGTACTCTCCCTGTCAAGTATTTGGGTGTTCCCCTTATCTCTTCAAGGGTTCTATACCGGGATTGCAAAGTTCTTGTTGAAAGGGTTTAGAATAGAATTTCTGATTGGAAGAATAAATTTTTATCAATGGCGGGACATTTACAGCTTATTATATTTGTGTTATCATCTATGCATATTTACTGGGCCTCTTGTGTTTATTCTTCTTGTCCGTGTTATCCATGATATTGAACAACTCATGCGTGGTTTCTTTTGGTGTCAAGGTGATATGAAAAGGGGTAAGGCTGAGGTGGCGTGGGATGATATCTGTAAGCCGAAAGAGGAAGGGGTTTTGGGCATTCGTAGTCTTCATGAATTTAATGTGGCACTTATGGCGAAACATGTTTTTAGTATTTTGACCCATAAGGAATCTTTATGGGTCAAATGGATTCATGCATACAAGCTACGTGGTAGGAGTTTTTGGGATGTTCCATGTACGGGCGATATGAGTTGGGGCGGGAGAAAACTTCTTCAAATTCGACCCACTATTCGGCCTTTTTTCTGGTTCCATATTCGTGATGGCAAGCGGGCTTTTATTTGGTTTGACAATTGGTGTTCATTGAGTCCTCTAAGGAGTTTGCTTACTGCAAGAGATATCTCACGGTCTGGATTTTCATTGAATAGCTCAGTTGGTGATTTGCTGCTTGATGGTGCTTGGAGATGGCCTAGTGAGTGGATTAATAGGATTCCGGATTTATTGATGATTAATCCTCCATTACTTACTGATGGTATGGCCGATGAGCTGGTTTGGAGAGTACCTAATGGTGATTTTAAACCATTCACCATCTCTCATGTTTTGGATTCTATCCGTATTAGTGCCGACCTGGTTCCTTGGTTTCATGTTGTGTGATTCTCTCAGTGTATCCCTAAACATGATTTCAATCTTTTGTTGGTTATTAATAGTAAGCTTAAAACACAAGATTGACTGAGGCAATGGGATGTCGGTCCTGACACTGACTTAAACCTGCTTCGATGTCTATTTTGTGATAACCAAACTGATTCTCATGCTCACCTTTTCTTTGAGTGCCCATTTTCTTTACAGGTGTGGACGATAGTCTGTGCTATGTGTGGAATGGATAGTGTTCCTCCTAGATTGGATGATGTTGTTTCGTACCTTATTCCTCTCTCTAAAGGAAGTTCAGCCTCTGGTGTTATTTCTCGCCTTCTTTTTGCTGCTACTTGCTACTCTATCTGGCGTGAACGTAATTCAAGGCTTTTTAAGAAGGGAATGAAGTCATATACTCAGGTATTTGATGATGTCGTTTCTATTGTTCGGTTGAAGATCCTTTCGTTTCGCTTCACAAAGAACTCTATGCGGATTCGAAGGATTTTGGATACATGGAAGTTACCTGGATCGGTGATCATTGCGGATGTTTCAACGTCTTAATGGAAGTTCTCCTTTGCTTTTCTAGTTCGCGAAGGGAGTGCCAGGAATGGGTTGTACTCTTTTTCCCTACTCCAAGGTTTTTCCTTTCGGGGTTTTTCTTGGAAAGGGTTTTAAAGGAGGCAAACTTCCTGGGTCGCCTTGCTCCCTTCGTGCGTATGGTGGTTGCGGGATGCTCGCTTGTTACAAGTTTTTCTTGTTTTATGCCTGGTTAGATGATGTAATGTATAGCTAGATTTATTGTGTTTATGGCATGTCATAAACACTAGTTATCAAGCTTTAGCTTGAGGTTAATGTGGTACTTCTGCCACATTCCATTTGTACTTAACATTTTTTGGTTATATATTTACCGGGGAAAAACCCTTTACCCAAAAAAAACCAATAAAACCCTAACAATCGATTAAATAAAAACCCTAACTGAATGGAACTAAAAACGATCTGAGAATAAGAGTAAACAACACAAACGTGTATTCACTAGTGTAATCAGAGACGCATTAGAATCAAACGAATTAGAGTAATTATGAGGAACGATTAGCAGAATTGTAAGGGTTTCTGTTTTCTTGTTAGTCGCCAAGGAGAGAATCGACTTAGGAGTGACCATAACGAGTTCTGAATGCTGTTTTTGGAACGCCTTCTTCTCAAAATATGATTTGGTGATAACCTGATCGCAGGTCAATCTTTGAGTATATAGTCGATCCTTGGAGTTGTTCGAACAGGTAGTCGATCCTAGGTAGAGGGTATCGATTTTTCACCGTCAACTTATTCAACTCTCCATAATCAATGCACATGCGAAAAGATCCATCCTTCTTCTTCACAAACAATACCGGTGCTCCCCATGGCGATGAACTTTGCCATATAAATCCCTTCTATGACAACTCTGTGAACTATTTTGACAATTTCTCCAACTCATTTTGAGCGAGTTGGTAGGGTGCCCGGGCTACGGGTGCAGCGCCAGGTATCAACTCGATCTGGAATTCAACTTGTCTAACAGGTGGGATTCTTGGTAAGTCATTGGGGAATACATTCGGAAAGTCTTGAACGATAGGTACATCGTCAAGACGTCTTTCACTCTTCTCCTCTCCTTTCTTTTAAGAAATTCGAGCCAAGAAAAGACATCCTCCTCTGTCGATGTACTTTTGTGCCTTTGTACAAGAGATGTTGTTCAACTTGGAGGGACCTCCACAGTCGCTTCGATCTCTTTGTATGCTCAGGATTTCTCTACCATAGGGCACACACACGATTTTCTAATTACAGATAATATGCGCACCATACTTCGACAACTAGTCCATACCGATGATGACATCAAAACTACCTAAGGTGACGGGTAAGAGATATATATTGAAAGGGTGATTTAAGAAGTTTAACGTGTAACCACGAATTATAGTGTCTATTCTCTCTTTATTCCCATTAGCTAAGTCCACATCATAACCTATTCCTAAGGGTGTCGGGGAGTGTAGGACCTTGTTTTTATCAACTATATCACATTATAATGAAGCATGAATGGTGACTTGAAGTATGTAAAACGTATGGAACTAGAGAGAATGAAACATGAAACGAGAGCTTTTATTCCTAAACAAAACACACACTTACACACTCAAGCACACACCTCAAATGACACATTTGAGGTGTATTTATAGGACAATACAAGATGCCCTAAACCATGGGCCTCGTTTGGGCTTGGATTGGATCGGGTTGGATTACAAATAATAAAAGACTAGCTTAACCTAACTAACTTATTAGCTTAGCCTAATCCACTAACCCTATGTCTATTCTATTACAATGTCTAACACACGTTACAAAGTTCCTAAATGTGAATGACCATTACCTTCTATTAATGCTAACAATCTCCCCCTAAGGGGTGGTCATTCAAAAGATGCTTTACTTGCTTAGTTCTTTAGTCTTCTTGAGCTTGAACTTTGCATGTCTACATAGAATAGTCTTGATTCATTGTTCCTTCATGCTTTATGATAAGTTAATGGTGTTGTCTGCCTTTCATCAACGTCTCAGTTGCTGGTATGTTATCTTCCTTTTCGACATGCTCATACTTCTTGATAACTTTGTATCTCCTTACTTGTGTAGTTCTCAACTTTTAACATTAATCTTTGTCTTTTTACTTTGCAGATTCTTTGACTTTGACGTAGAATCTTTCTAAACTTTGCTTTTGCGTAGATCTTTGATGAGACTGTCTTTATGATGTGAGTATGAGTATGTGGAAATAGATATTGATGATAATGGTGGTGAAAATGGTGTTTCCTCCAAGGTACTATCATCAGTACCTTCATAAATATGTTAGTTGAAAGTACCAATCGATCACGGTTGACTTTCCTTATAGAATAGACCACTACGATTGTTTTACTGATGAATGTCTTGATTCCATTCACCTTGGTCGGGCACATCAGCCGTCCGAATCCCGTTGAGGGACAGTTATCATTACATTGGATAAATCCAAGTAACGACCCACGTCTTCAGGATTCGATTCGTGAAAGGAATCTCCTTGGCCGAATTTCCAGCACTTACAGATTCGAATGTCAAGAGTATTAACAACATAGTGTGAAAATACTTCTCTAATCCTTACAAAGGTTGTTCCTAAATTGGAGGCCCTCAAGAAGGCTAACAAGATATACGAAAGTATATCAACAATTCAGGTGAGTCGCTGAAGTATACAGAAGTATCACTCCACGACTGTAGACCATTTGAGACAAGTAACCACCATAAACACTAAGGGGGTGCTTGGTTGGATATAATGGGCTATAAGGAATGATAAAGATAATGAATAATAGGGCTTGGTGTCATATAATGCAATCATCCATTACCCAAAAGTGGGTAATGGATCATTACCCAATAAATTGGGTGGTATAACTTTTCATTACCCTATAATTAATGGCGGGAACATTCTAATATATCCCGCCACTCTCTCAAAGCAATTCAATATCACCCTATCAAATCAGTTTCATGCTTTTCTCATCTCTATCTTAGACACACACACCAACCAAATTATCCAAGGTAAATTAGGCATTAGAGATTTGTTTTTATTGCAACCATAGTATAATATCTTCAATATTTTTGAACAAGATATATGTTCTCACACGATCTCCTTTGTTCAATTTTTTATTACTTCCAAATACAAAATATTATACTTGTGGTATGTGCAACCTAACTTCACAAATTAGAATTTTGTTTCTTGAATTAAACTTTTTATGTGCAATGCTTGTAAGTATGTAATTATTTTGTGCCTACTTAATTGTATCTTGGTACTGTTAGCATTAATGTTGATAAAAATTGGGGCAACTGATAGCTTTGGTACTGTTAACATTTGGTACTGAAGTTACCTCATGTTTTAGTTTCAATTAACTAGTGGAACATGTCCTTGGTGTGTATTAATTTGCTTGTGTCGTACAGTCTTATATTTAGTTAACATATGTATTTGTAGATCAAATGGCCCGTCGCCCTCTTAACAAAAGACAACGCAAACTTTTATTGCTTCAACAAGTTACATCTGCTATGATGGTCTTGTTATTTGGTTTCTACTATTTTCTTGTTTGCTTGCATCTTCGATTTAAGATTCGTGAAATCAAAACAAAGGAAGATAAAAGGATGGCGCGAATGAAATGGATGTTTAGATTGACCATGGAATGTGATGCTATATGTATTAGTGAGCTTCGTATGGATAGAGCCACCTTTAATATACTATGTCACATGGTCAAATACATTGGGTGTTTAAGGCCTACTAGAAACACATCCGTAGAAGAGGTTGTAGCAATGTTTTTATACACCTTGGCTCACCACAAAAAAGTAGGAAAATCTGCCATCTTTTTTTCGTAGTAGAGAAACTGTGAGTCGACAATTCCACCAAGTTCTTATAGCAATATTGAAATTGCATAATATTTTGCTCAAAAAACCAGAGCCTATTACTGAAGACTGTCAAGATGAGAGATGGAAGTGTTTTCAGGTATGATAAGTTTATAGGCATGTAAGAATAAAAAGTTAAAAAAAGGTAACATCTCTTACTAAACGACTTATTTTATTTTATAGGGGTTTAGGAGCTTTGGACGGGACTTTAGTTAAAGTTACACCTCCAACTGGTGAAAAGCCTAGATATCGCACGAGAAAGGGGTGTATTTCAACCAATGTTCTAGGTGTTTGTTGCCCAAACATGCAATTTATATATGTTTTTCCTGGTTGGGAAGGTTCTGCCCATGACGGTTGTGTGCTTCGTGATGCAATATCAAGGCCACTAGGTCTAAGAGTACCTCATGGTTCTTATTATTTGGTTGACGCTGGGTATTGCAATGCAAAGGGATTTCTTGCCCCGTACCGAGGACAACGATACCACTTAAAAGAGTTTGATGGTCACCGGCCAGAGACTGTTGAAGAGTACTTCAATATGAAGCATTCTAAAGCCAAGAATGTTATTGAACGGTGTTTTGGATTGTTAAAAGGAAGATGGAAGATCCTTGCATCCCCTTCATTCTTTTCAATTCAGACCCAAGTTAGAATCATTATGGCATGTTGCCTATTGCACAAATTGATTAGAAAGTTC
The DNA here is from genome assembly GCA_910596185.1 of Chrysanthemum makinoi. NCBI lineage: Eukaryota > Viridiplantae > Streptophyta > Magnoliopsida > Asterales > Asteraceae > Chrysanthemum > Chrysanthemum makinoi. The sequence goes on from OU343218.1 coordinate 63,366,266, forward strand.
ATGAGTCATGATCCACAAGAGTCGTTCCTTGATGATGATGATGATAATGACGAAGAAGAAGTGGAGGATGAGGAAGAAAGCGAAGATATGGAATATGTTACCATTACTAGTCCAAGTGATGAGTGGCTGGCATTTAGAAATACTATGTCTGAAAATATGTTCAATGCGTGGTCCAATAGATAGATTACTTATATTATTGTTGTGTTTTTTTGGATGGTTTAATTTGTAATATGGATTTATATTGTGGTTAATTTGATATTTCTAGTTTTTTTTTTCAATTTCAGTTTGTGCATTATTATTGTATGCATTGTTATTCTGTACTTATGAATTCATTTATATTATATACTTTTTTCATCAAATAATATCCACTTAGATAGAAATACTGATTTGCATTTTTAAAATTTCCAGGTACTTATGGCTGCGTCTTCAGGTGATCGTGGTAGGGGCAAGAACAAACAATTCTGGAAAGAAGAGGAAATTGAAGTGTTAGTCGATGTTTTGCAAGAACTTGCTAGTGATCCTTTATGGAAGGTAGATGGTGGATTAAAAAACAACTACATGGTTGAAGTACGTAAGAGGATGGCACTAAAGATTCCAAATTTCGATAAGGAAGTCAATCCTCACATTGACTCTAAGATCAAACACCTTAGAAACAAGTTCAATCCAATCTCAGAGATGCGAATACAAAGTGGATGTCAATGGGACGATGTTGAGAACAAAATCAACTGCGAGAAGCAATGGTATGATGATTGGTGTAAGGTAAAAATCTAAAGGAAATATAATTTTAACCGTATGACCCATTCTCATGGGTGGTTGTTTTTGTTTTATAATAAATGCTTCTATACAACAATTGTTGCAGACTCACAAGAACGCAACTGGACTATTTAACTTCAAATTTCCATATTTGCATAAGTTGGATATGGTGTGGGGTAGAGATAGGGCAACAGGGCTAAAAGCCGAAGATATACCGGAGGCATGTGAAGATACTAATAACCAAGGTAATGCAGTTTTTTGTGCGTCCTCTGATAGTGAAGATGAAGTTTTCGTGGTCCCTAATACACATCCTGGCCCATCAACAATTCACGCTACAAAGAAAAGAAAGAAAATTTCACCACCAACATAAAGTTCTTACAAAAAGAAGAAAGCAATGATGCCTCATCAAGTTCTAGATGCTAAATTGGATGGTCTGAGTTCTGATTTTAAGAAAGTTTGTGGAGAAATGGCCTCAAAGTTTGGTGTTGTTACTGATGCTTTGACTCTTGATGCAAAAAAATCAGAATCTGTGAATGAAGACAAGATGAAGGAGGTAATGAATGAACCTATCAATATTGGTATATCTCCGTTGTATATTGGAAAGGTTGTTGAGATGTGCTACAGTGATCCCATCAAAGTTAAGACCTTGTTTACTTTGGCAAGCAGTATGAGAAAATCATATGTGTTTGGGTTCTTGCATGCACAAAACTAGTTTATGAATCATGCCTTGGTGTTTAATTACCCTTATTGCTGTTATGATAAGACTTGTTAGTAGTATTAGCGTATTGTTGGTTTTCTTAGTCGGAACTATTTTTTGTGTTTTCCCAACTAGTCTTAACCATGTTTTATTGCATTAGCTGGGCATTTTAGACCCATTTTGGTAATGTGTACAAAGTGTCATCTTCATGTAATATATCTCCCAGGTCATTACGTTTTCAATCTTTTTTTAATATATATTATTATGATACTTTATAGTGTTTTGAATTAAACAAGCAAAATTAATGATAATGGGAATTATTATACCAAACGAACCATGCAGTACTAATGCAATGGGAATACTCATTCCTTTCCCCTACATTATTATTACCTTTCCCTTTCCCATTACCCCAATTTGAACCAAGCACCCCCTAAGTGTAATCCATAAAGAATTACCGAAGTGACCTGCTGTCAGGGCTGTTTGATGCTGACCCTGACAGTAATTTCCATTCAATCATTGAGGATCACATTTGTAAATCCTCTCATAAATGTTCTGGCATATTGCTAAGATCTGCGAAGGAATCAAAAATTTACAACTTGTGTTCTTATTGATGAACAACAAGTGTAGAGATATTTAGTAATCCTAAGAGATCTTTTGATGAATCTCGTGGCTCTAGAAACAATTTGTGAATATTGATTTTAGTAGTCAGAGACTGGAGCGGTGTCTCCTGTTTCAATATCAACACATCTCGCAGAGAGAGGTCGATAGATTATGTAGGGTTCCTCGTGAGAATGAAACAAATCCTTTTAAGAGGAATTGAGTGGCTAGAAGGTTAGGTGCATTGCGTCACTGGGTCCATGACGGCTTTGTCTTCAATACCAACGTCATCTTAGTGACAACCAATAGCATATGAATTAAACCTGGTTTCTGCCCTGAATTGAATTTGGAGGGATATTTCTTTTTGCCATTTTCTTTTTAATTCTTCAACCCCTTATTTCTTCTTTCTCACATTAATCCTTTTTTCAATCATACCTAAGGACTTCTAATACTAACTATGAGTATTGTCCTTGGGTAGATCCCTCCGGCTCTGGCGGATCATAGGACGAATTTTCTATCCTTAGTCACCTTATAACTCCATGACTATTCCTATGTTGCCATAAAACCTTTCTTCTTGAAAATCTCTCAAAGTGTTTATGATTATAAAACATATTTTTTTAACACCTTGAGAGTTTTGTATTTTCAGAAATACTCCCCCTTCACATGTGCTTATTTTGTTTTATCTTAAATCTGCACATTGACGGTAGAGTTCGCACTTTGAATTGATCGACTTTCAATGAACGAGACCAATTCGAGACACGTTTACGTCACTAGAGAACTAGCTTGAAATTATTACCCGGCCTGGTCAAGTCTAAAGAAAGTTTCTCGAAATGGTAGATTTACTGACTTTGATTTCTCGTCAATTCATTGGTTGCGACTGAGTCGAGCTCTTTTGAGATTCAAACACCGGTCATTAAACATATTTGATCACATTTTAATCACGTCTTCTCCCCCTCAAAAATAGCATATTCGTGATATTTTTTATATCAACGGATTAAACAACATATTTTTAGAAATCTTTTGGGGAGACAAACGGATTTGATTTTTGCATGAAATTGGAACATTTTGGTTTTATACTCCCCCTTTACGAAATCATAATCAATTAAGCATTTGGAGGGAGTTATCTTGAGCACAAAATATTTTGAAAGATTTTGAAAAATCTTTTTGAACAATATTGAAAAAGTGCTCAAGATGATGATGATTTCTCACTAGTTTTAAAATGTAGTACACTGAAGCGTACACTAGATATTTTCTTTAGAAAGCACGAGTTTTGATTTAAGATAATCAAAAGTCACCATTTTAAGTGCGGGTTTCGTACTGAAGTATACAGACATCGTGAAAGAAATTTTGAGAAACGACATGTCTTAGAAAACATTTAAAGAACTCTCGCTCAAGCATCTGTACATGTCTGTATCATTGTTGAATGACATTTCTAGAAACGTACAGAAAATTGTTTATACGAGAGACATGTCGTGGGAAGAATATTTTTGGATTTTTGATTTTATATTTTTTTACATTTTTTTTGAAAGTTTCGTATTTTTAAATTTTGTTGGTTTTTCAAAAGTATTTACAGCGAAGCTTTTTTCGTTTTCAAGAAGATTCGAGAAGACGTTCTAACTCCTCAGGGGTTAGGCTTCGCATTCCAATTCATCGAACTAAATCATCAAACCGTTCTTTTGGAAGGGCTTTAGTACATAGATTGGCAAGTTGGTAATCTGTCTTCACGAAAAATAATTCAACATTACCCTCTTCTATGTGCTCTTTGATGAAGTGGTAGCGGACTCTGATATGCTTGGTATTAGAGTGATGTACCCGATTGCACGAGATAACTATGGCACTTTTCGAGTCACAATACATAGGTATTTTATCCAAAGTAAAGCCATAATCTGTGGGTTGTGTCCTCATCCATAGAACTTGGGCACAACATGCAGATAGAGATACATACTCGGCTTCAGCGGTTGAAAGTGCATACAATCTTGTTTCTTTAAAGACCAACTTACTAACTTTTCACCCAAAAATTGTGCTCCTCCTGATGTACTTTTTGCTGTAACTTGATCACCTGCGTTGAAAAGGTTATTAGATCAAATCCGGATTCCTTCGGATACCAAAGTCCCATGTAACTGGATGTCTTCAGTTACTGAAAGATCCGTTTAACCTCTTTGAGGTGAAGTTCGGTAGGCTTTTCCTGAAACCATGCTAATAAGAAAAAAGCAAATTGAATGTCGGGTCGACTAGCTGTAAGGTACATGAGAGAACCAATCATGCTCCGATATTCTTCGGATCGATAGGTTTCCCATATAAATCGGCTCCAATTTTTGGTGATGTTACCATTGGTGTGACAACCGAGTCACAATTATCCATTCCATGTTTTCTCAAAATCTCAGTCTTATATTTAGATTGATTAATGAAAATACCACGAGGGGATTGATGTATTTGTAAACCAAGAAAAAATTTTAGTTCGCCCATCATGGACATTTCAAATTTTCTTTTCATGAGATTTTCAAAATGTTTTGAAAGATTCGGATTAGTGGACCCAAAATGATGTCGTCCACATAAATCTGAACAATCAAAATGTCATTGTTATATGTTTGAGTAAACAGGGTAGGATCATAGTTCCTTTGGTGAAATTTGTTAGGAATCATCCTAATACAAAAATGTGACAACATATTCGGTATTACACTAGTTATATTGTAAGGCACAAACACATAGACTAAAACCGTCATTTATGAAGTCATGTGTTTGGTGTCCTATATAAGCCCTCCTAGACTTCACTAGGAGGGTGATGCTTAGTGTATAAACCTTATCATTTTCATTATTCAATATTACACCTAGTTATCCCTTCTCTCTCTACTTTCTCTCTATAACAATGGATATCATTTACTTTCATAATACCCGACCTCCCGAATCACATAATCAACTAATCTAAACGATCCAACAATTGGCATCGGCTTTAAGTTATTATCATTGGTTGATTTGTGATCCAATCTTGTCAAAATTGTCCTATTTTAAAACTGTTATTACATGTTTCTTTTATTGTGTTACATTCTTTGGTTTTAACAGTTTTAAATGGTCAAATCTGGTGTTATTTGTGGTCAATAACAGTTAAAAAGGTGATAGTTTGAATGTCGGTTGTTTTTACTGGGTTTAGTTTGATGATTTGCGAGTTAGCATATTTTTCATTGAAGATTTGCGAGTTAGCATTTTTTGTTGAAGATTTGCGAGTTAGCAAATTTTTCGTTGAAGATTTGCGAGTTAGCTCATTTTTATTTGAATACTTGTGAGTTAGCTCATTTTTATTTGAATACTTGTGAGTTAGCATTAAAAATATGAAGTTCTGCGAATTAGGAACGTCTATCTCTATCTCCAACTAAGAAACTTTCAAGTTAGACTCAGTTTGGACAAAGTATATAATGAATCACTTAAAATTTTTGAGGAAGGATTCTTTAACCATTAGACCTCAGATCTACTCCTCATTGGTTCTTTACAGTTGAAAACAAAAAGGAAAAAGAATGAGATGAGTACAAAAAGAAAAACAACAACAACAATATCTGCCCATCAACCCTATTGACCATGTGATTACATCTAAACAAAGGGATAGCATAACCTCAGTCGATTGACCTCTGATTTAATCCTCATTGGTCCATTAACTGTTAAAAAGAAAACCAAAAGTATAACAACCCAAATCCAAATCACAAACCAAGTCCTATTCTAAATCCCATCGTCACCTACAACACCCACAAGATCTTTAAACTTAAACGAAATGAAAAACATGTAAAGATCTCAGATTGGTTTTCATTCGTATCTCTCTTGAGAGAACATGAACCTTTTTTTTGGGTAAAAGGAATTTTTCACCCTGGTAAAATGCATTACACCAAAAACATTGAAGTACAAAGGATGAGGGTGATTCTCTCATCTCAGTCCCTTAGGACACTTACAGACTCTCATATAAGAATGACACGCCATTCTTATAACTTACGTAATAAAACTTACCACCTACAATGACTATACACGTGAATATAAATAAGGAATTACAACTTGATTCACTAAGGTAGTACCAAACGCATAGCCATCATAGAACTTCAAAGCAACTTCCATGTGATCCAGAAAAGCACCCAAAACATAGGACATGAGAGATATCCTCCAAGAAGTGTGAAAGATCATCACACACCTATGGATCATCAAATTGAAATCAGTTCACAAATTCCACACAACACTTGGTGGGAGACTCTAAAACCACGGATAGAGCAGCAAGCACAAACTTGCTCCAAAGGAGTATGTTTAGATGCAAAACCAACCACCAATAAGAATAACCAAAGAGTACGTAGACAACCTACACACTTCCAAGAACAACTTCAATACATCATCAAAATGTCATGCAAAATACTAATCCAGATGAACAACATCACAATGCAGCCAACCTGCAAGTAACAAGCCACAATAACCACTTCCAATAACGACCAAAGACAGCAGCAAATAGCATGAATAATGACCAATAAATAAGCCGCAACCAACACCAGGTCGCAATAACCAAGCAGGGTTGTTTAAGACCCTAATTCCATCGTATTAGAAACAATAGGATCAAGTAAGAACCACCAATTCTGATAAATACGATGGAAAACAGCAGATAACTACCATTCAAGCAAAATTCTAACCAAGCCTCAATCAGCGTTGAACCAAAGAGAAACAACACGGGAATGTATGTACCAATGATAAGAAACCAGTGTGAATGGTAACAAATAATGCACCGAATGTGCAACTTACAGCCATGATCACCCCTTCCAAGAACACCACAAAAATCTTGCGAAGGAAAGATAAATAAGGGATTTTTCAACAAGATACCCAGAAAACTTGAGTTACACTCTCTCCAAAAACCCACTTACAAAACATGGATCCGGTTTAGCACATGAATCTGATATAGAACTTGTATTCGTCACAAACCGATATACACGTTCCAGCAAGGACTAGATCGAAACCCTAAAAAATAAGGTTTCATTCGAAAGTTAACGCATCAGCCTCCACATACCAGCGAAATCAGAAAATATAGAAAAAAAGTAAAACTCTACAGCGTGGGTTCCTTGATTTCACTAGCCACCATGCATCAAAACACCCCATTAGATAAATAAAATCATAAACGAACAGATTTATGATGAAACATCACAAACCCTAATGAGCCGCCACACTAAATCCACCCTTATATATATATAATCGATTAGAATCTGACTTAGAATAATCAGAATAAGAGGTACGATTTAAATTCGAAACCCTAATTAATAGATCACCATATAACGTTCAAAATCACTTGATTAGGGTTTCGACCAAGATTAAGGAGAAATCGTTTTTGATATAAAGATAACAACCAGCCGCCCCTCCTATGAATGAAAACACCCCTAAATCATGTATTGCATACCTAAAAACAATAAGGATCGTTCAAAGGTAGAGAGGACATCATATAGGGATATCTTTTTGGCCGGAATTAAGGAAGAGGAGGGGGCGGCCTGATTTCTCCAAGAGAGAGAGAATTTCGAACCTGAACCGTTAAGATACTTTATCTCAAGAAAACCAATTCATCATCGATCTATCTTTTGAAGCAAAGCTCCTTTCAATTTCCGAATAAGAAAGAAAGGTTTATAACAATTATGTTATCAACCTTCTTTGATTCGTTCAAAGTAAATAATAATAAAAAAACATTACCCGGTCCATAAAAAATATTATAGTCTTTAAAGTAGCAAGGAATCTTGGAAAAATCTTATGTTACTCGATTAACATAAGCATAATGAAACCATGTGCTTTGTGTTGATATAATGATTCAAACAAAGGGTATACCTTTGTCATTCGTTTGTAGCAGAATGAATTAAAAAGGGTAGTATCTTGTATATTTCTTTATTGAGTTGGTGAATTTGTTATTTAATTTTTGTGGTGTGGAGAAGAGATAAGAGGATTTTTTGTTTGATAAAGAAATCTACGTTTGTAGAATGAGCAGATGAGATGGGGCGCACATTTGTGTGTGAGAGATTATTAGGGTTAGTAATGTGAGATAAATTAGGGTTGAGATCCCTTATAAGAGTATTTTGGGATAAAGTTGAACCATGTTTGTATTGGATTATCTTTGGGCTACAAAATTTGATATAACTTTGTTGTGCTGTGAGTTGGACTGGGCTGCTACACATTTTTTTGGGCCTAAATGACATCCAAAAATTAGCCTATTTTTTGTATTAGTGCTAAAACTTTATTAAGGTTAGTTTATTTGGTATTATTATTGGTTAAATGGTTACATTTGGGGTTCCGTAATGACAAAGTGATTAATTTTTGGGTGATACATTTTTGACAAGACCGGGATTAATCCATTATCAAGATTCGTTTCAAACCGTCAAATGGCTAGATTTTGGGTACTAAACCGCACGAGATGACTACAGATTTTATTCACTATTATTTATTTGAGGTTGAAGTGGAATTTCACAAGTGTGTGTACTTAGTATCTCCAAGTATCGGGGTTGGTTGGATGCATGATTCTTCGAGATCCTTGTTCGAGCCTTTAACCGTTACGAATGACAAAGACTTGAGTTTTCTAGTTATACCTGATGTAAGGAGTTATGTTGTTGTACTCACAGCGTATAACTATCACTTTAAAGGAGTTACGTTGTAGTGCTCAAGTTTCACAAATAATTCGAGAGAAGTTCATATACTTTTAAGGATGGTTGGATGGGTATATGATTCTAACTTTATTGAAATTCTCAGTATTGGTTCTTCGTCAGACATTAGTGCAAGCTTAAGTCAGAAGTTTGGGTTATTTTACTTTAGTCTCAAGTTTGTCATATTGGGTTTTCTCCATTAGTAGTCACTACAAAGAGCCGTCAGAATGATAATGGGGTCGGTAAAGAGTTAGATGAGAGGAGTTTAAAAGAGTAGAGATTTTATCAGCTGTTGATTCTCACGAGATATTTCATGCTTAACAGAGATTTATGGTACTTCACACTTATTCAATTAATTGGACATGCGGGGTTACGCTGCCTCCCTTTCCATTATAAATATAGTGTGTATGCTTCCGATTCCGTGAAGAAATTATGGGGGACGAGAGTGGATGTGCTTTGTACTTTTTTCGACTTCTTTGCAAAAACACTCTTTTTCCATAAGTATCTGCAATCAGGAGGAAGAAATGTGCACATCGAGGACGCACAACAGGTTCTCTTGATCGAGCTTTAAATGTTATAACTATCGGAGATATGTCTGCAGAGATGATCAGTGGTATTGTTTTTTGAATTTGGTCTTATCATTTCAACTTTCCTGGGTTGTTTTGTGTGAAGTAGCCTACTTGTGTGAGAAAATCTTGCTGATTTCTTGTATGTTACCCCCGAATGGAGTTTCCGCATTGAGCACAATTGTGATTAAATGACTAGTCAGATTTGCTAGGTGTGGTTTACGGTGTTATCTACAAATTCCCTGCGTACTTAAAACTTCAAAAGTTAGAAGACTTGTTAACTACATCAAAGTTTCGAATTTGCTAAAGACGGTTGTCAGTTTGGGGGGAAGCTGATTCAGAAACTTCGCCAAAAAGAAGTGTATAGAGAAGCTAAAGACATGTCGTATGAATTGGGGGAAGTTAATCCAATTCATACACATTACATCATTTCCCTACAAGTGAATAAAAATTTCTCAAGCCGAGGTACAAGATGAAGACAAGACCGTCAACTACAGACATCCTCAGCATTTGAAGAGCATATGAAGACCTTTCTTTATTTCTATTTGTACTTGTAGGAAATGTTTTAAGTAATCCAATATGTTGCCACATTGGGGGAAGATTGTTAGGAATCATCCTAACACCAAAATGTGACAACATATTCGGTATTACACTAGTTATATTGTAAGGCACAAACAAATGGACTAAAACCGTCATTTATGTAAAGTCATGTGTTAGGTGTCCTATATAAGCCCTCCTAGACTTCACTGGGAGGGTAATTCTTAGTGTGTAAACCTTATCATTTTCATTATTCAATAATACACCTAGTTATCCCTTACCTCTCTCTCTAACAATGGATATCATTTACTTTCATAATACCCGACATCCTGAATCACATAATCAACTAATCTAAATGATCTAACAAAATTGTTGTTGATCAGGAAAGAAGTCAGTTCGTCATACCACGCTCTCAGAGCTTGTTTTAAACCATAGTTTTCCTTTTTGAGTTTGTAGACGTAGTTTGGATGTTCCATGTCTATGATGCCTTCTGGCTGACTCACATACACTTCTTCTTTCAGAGTTCCATTCGAGAACGCAGTCTTGATGTCCATCTGATATACCGTGGTGTTTTTGTTAGCTGCATAGGCTAAGAAAATCCTGACTGCTTCAAGTCTTGCTACCAGCGCGAATGATTCTTCAAAATCTATCCCTTCTTCCTGTATGTATCCTTTAGCCACAAGACGAGCTTTATTGCGAATTACAGTAATTTCTTCATCCTTTTTGTTCTTCCATAACCATTTGAGATCAATGAATCTCATGTCAATTGGTTTTGGAACGAGATCCCAAGAGTCATGTAGACATTATTAAAGAAGTACCTCCTGCATCACTTTTATCCAAGCATTTTCTGCCATTTCCTCCCGAATGTTCTTTGGTTCTTTGTTGCTTATTGAGCAAATGTAAATGCACAAGTTATAGTTTGTGGCAAGTTGGCGTCTCATCTGAATTGGCCTTGAAGGTTCACCAATAACATGTTCAATTGGATGGTATTTTGTCCAATTGAGTTTAGAAGGATACCGCGGGTTTAACGTATGTGAGTTAGATGTTTCTCATAAGATTGAAGATGAATCAGTTGATTCTGTAGCAAACGGGTTTTTAAATATGTATTCATCTAACGTTGCATCATTTTGGTTTTGTGTAGGTTCTTCTTGAAATGATGTGTTTTGGTTTTTGCTCATCAACTGTTGGTAGAACGGTTTCAAGAGTTGGAGTTTTTGGAGTAGATGTAGATGATGTCGATGGAGTTAGTGCATTGGTTTCGACTGTCGTAGATGCATCTTCTGTTGGTGGTGGTGGTTGATGGTTTTGAGCGGGTGCAGCAGAATGATGGTTTGATGCATTTGTCGACGTTCCACCATAGTATTCATCGAACATTAACTCAAAGAAATTCTCCCATTCTTGTTCTGAAGGTTTATCAAAAGAAGTTGATGGAGCTCTTTGAGGTATGAGTCCTGAACTGATGTGTCCAGAAGTCTGAGGGTTAGGTACGGGTCCTAATCTATTTTGATTAGAAGCCATCAAGTTAAGCGCGGGTTCTAGAGCGAGTCTCTTAGAAGCCATTTGTGAAATTTCATCAAAATTCATATTCATCGTCTCCATTATCTTTTGAGTTCTTCTGTTATACACCTATAATGCCCTCGAGTTATCTGAGTATCTAATGAAGATTCCAATATCACCTTTAGCTTTCAGTTTTTCTAGATCTTCCCCGTCGTTTGTCGGATAGCACAAAGCGCCAAACACGTGAAGGTAAGAGATACCAGGTTTTGTGTTGTTTACTAGTTCATATGGGTTTTATTAAATCTTGGATGGATTAGGGATCGGTTCTGTGTGAAACAAGCAGTGGTTACAACTTCAACCCATAAAAATAACGGTGCACTAGAATAAATTAGCATTGTGCGAGCAGCTTCTATAAGAGTGCGATTTCTTCTTTCAACTACCCCGTTCTACTATGGAGTTCTAACAACAGATGGCTAATGTGTGATTCCAACATCTTCAAAATAAGTGCTTAACTCCTGATTTGTAAATTATGTACCATTTTATGTTCTTACAATCCTTATTGGAGCTTGAAGAAGTACTTGAATACACTTCAGAAAGGTGATGATGATGCCTGGTGCTTCGTCTTTTGACCTCAGAAACTTAACCCATGTATTTCTTGAATAGTCATCGACGATAACAAGAATGTAATTTTTCCCATTAATGCTTTCAACTCTCATTGGGCTACATAAGTCCATGTGCAACGTATGCAACTTTGCTTCTGAACTGGGTACGGATTTGGGTTTATATGATGCTTTTTTGCTTTTTCCTTGTTCGCATGATGGACATAAGTAATCCTTAGTATATTTAAACTTTGGAAGTCCGGTGATGATGTTGTCTTTCGCAAGTTTGTTGAGTGTTTTGAAATTGAGATGGGATAATCTTCTATGCCACAACCAGGACTTTGTTCCAGATGCTCTTGTCATAAGACATATTGGTGATGAAGAGCCATTTGGTTAATGTCGATAGCATACAATTTTGGGCCATGATTCCCAGTTAAGAGATCACTGCCATCCAAGTTTCTAACGAAGCATGTATTTCTCCTAAATGCAACCTCTAAATCTGCATCACATAACTGCCTAACTGAAAACAAATTATTTCCCAACCCTTCGACATTGTAAACCCGAGTGATCAAATATTTTCCAAATGAAAGATCTCCATAACCCATAATAGCTGCTACATGATCATTTCCAAAGCGTATGGTTCCCATGAATTTCCAGACAAAATTGATCAGCAGCTTTAGATTCCCAGTCATGTGCTGGGAGCAACCCGAGTTGACGATCCAAAGACATATTTCGATAACCTGCCAAGAAACAGAAGAAGATGTTTTTGGAAACCGTTTTGATTTTGGTTCCTTTGGGTTAGAGGTAAAATCCTGATCACACTCATAGAAGGTTTCTACTGGGTATACTGGAATAGAACTCATTCTACCATTCTGGAGTGTGAATATTCTACCTGTTGGTTTCCAAATACCATTCCAAAAGGAAAAACTATGCTTCTTATCAATAGTGTGAGACCTAAATCTTGCAACTAGACTTCCTATTGGTTTAGCATAAGTTATTTTTTGAAGGTTCTTCTGAACAGGGTTATCATTCACATTCTTAGAAACACAATCATCTTGAACATCATTAATTAAAGATTTCTTGCTAGTTAAACAAACAAATTCAACACATTCATTAAACATAGCAATTTTCATAGGTTCATTACATTCAGATGAAATGTCTTTCTTATTACAAAGCGGTACATTCCTAGGGTGTTCTTTTACTTTCTTCTCTTTATTCAGGCTACTACTCTTAGAGACAGGTGAGACTCTATTGTTCCTTGCATTGCTCTTAGGTTTTAGTCTATTGCTCCTAGAGGTGCTTTCTAGTCCTGTAGAAGGTAAGGCACACGCATTATAATTCACATTTTTAGCAAGAGAAGTGGTTTCAGCTTTCATAGTCTCTTTAGAAGTCTTTTTTAAACTCATGTCGTTTGTTCCATATGGTTTAGATGTGGAGGCAGACGCATTAGTGGTACTCATCTTAAAAAGGCCAGGTGCTAAAACTTTTGGTTTCTCGATAACCGCTTTTTCTTTTTCAACAATCTTTTCATTTTGCTTTGGCAAGGCAGGTGGAGTGACTGGTTTTGACAAATCATTTTTCTCATTAACGTTTGGAGGAGGCTGAGAAATAGACATTTTTTGTTTGGAAACCGGTTTGGGAACATTTGTTTTCTCCTCAGTCAATGGTTTTGAAATCTTAGCATCCACAGCCTTTCCTTTTTGACATTCTAGCTAAGCTCTCAAAAGATCATTTTGCTCTTTCATCTCCTTGTAGGCACGCTCATACGACAGTTTGTCATACTTGCATTCCTCAGTTTTTCAATCAAGTTGTTTAAAATATGATACAATTTCTTTTTTAAGTTTTTCAAGAGATTTTTCTTATTTTGAAACAATTGCGGAAGTCTCAGACTAGAGTCTTTCATGGTCTTCAACAGAATATGTTTGTAAGATAACGGACATAATATCGGTAGTCATAACATCTTCGAAGAGAGAATCATTTAAATTTTCCAAAACTTTGATGTGTTCAAAACATTCATTAGCTTTCTTTACCAGGGATTTATGGTCCTTGAAAAAGTCACCTATTTTTTTCAAAAATGCTTGTTCAAAATGAATTACCCTCGCACTGATGTGATTTAGCGGAGTGGCAATTTCAGTTTCAAAAACCTTTTTCATTTCATCATGAAAACTAGAAAACCAGTTGTTAGTACTGGTATTGGTTTTGGATTTAACAACCTCTTGAAGTTGCCCAATTCTAGTTTTAACTTCATCTAAAATGCTTCTAGCATCACTTGTGTTAAAGGGATTGTTTGAAGACATTTGTTCCATGTTCAAAAATGATTTTGAGACAACTACTGGTTTTGAAATTGGTTTAGACTTTTTGTTTGAAACACTGGGCATTATGGAAAACTTTGACTTTTCTTTTTGAGGAATGATGAGTGTCTAAATACTCATCATTTTTGTACCATTTAAACTGCAAAAACATCTGAAAACACTCAGAAATGCATCAAAATGATAAAAATATCACAAATAAGTGTTTTATGTGTTTTAAATGCAAAAATATCAAAATCTGGTGAAAAACGTATCAAGTTTGCATATTTGGCAGTTTTAGTCCCCCAAGTTTCAAAAGTTGTCAAAAACAGTCCCTGGTAAATCAAAATAAAGAAAAATATCATTTTAAGTCCTTAGGGATTCATGAGTTGTCAAAATTGGTCCTTAAAATCAAAAATTGCAAAATTACAACTTTAGTCCCTCAAGTTTTGAAAATGTCAAAAATAGTCCCTGGAAGTTTGAAAATGTCAAAAATAGTCCTTGTACTATTGGAACTTGTCAGTTTTGGTCCTTGTGACAACTTTGGAATATTGGTAGAAATGGTCCTTCAAGAATTGGAGAATTGCAAAACAAGTCCTTATGATATTAAACTAAACCATTACCCCTTTTGCAATATTTGGAACCCTGCCATTACACCTTTTGACCCCTGCCTTAACCACTTGACCTCCCCTTTTTGGACCCCTAGTCAAACCAGTCAAACCAAACTAGCCCGCCCACTGCTTATCCTTCCTCCCATTTGACTGCAACCCCTGCAACACTCATCCATCACCTCATCACCTCACCTTATCTCCTCAAACCTCCCCCCTCATCATCACAACACATCATACCTACCCACCACCCCCTAGTTGCAAGTGAACAGTCCACCAAAGTCAAAACAACCTTTCCCGCCAAAAATTGATCAAACGGCTAAAATGGTCTCAAGTCATCCAATGGCCAAGGAAAGAGATGGGATTTGCTCAGAAGAGAGAGAGAAGACATATGGTGTATAAAAACAAGAAGAGAAGCAAGAGAATAAGAGTAGTTAGTTTTTAATTTGTATGTATGTCGTTTTTTTTTTCTTAAAATGTCTTAATTAGTTTATAAATTTGTAACTTTAAGCTCTATTGTACTGAAACTAAGTTGTTTGATCATTGTAACTCATTTTCAAGTCTTAATTCAAAGTTTCATTTAAGGTTCAAGTTTTATGGTTTACTGTTAGAAATTTCAATTTCAAAATCTTATGTCCAAGTTTCTAATAGCTTATGTTAAACTCAAATAAGCTTATTTAAGCTTATTATAGCTTTTGGTAAGCTTATTAGTCATTTTTAAGCAAGTTTGATGTATGGTCAACAAAAGTCAACAGTGAAGAAATTTTGATTAAGCAATGATGGAAATGGTGATTGGTTGTTGCAGAGCTAGTTTTGGATTGGGTTTGGTTTAGAATAGTGGTGGTTTGGTTTTGCTTAAGCTTCTCAATAGCTGGACTTCAAGTTAGGTCTCAATCTCCTTTGCATTTTACTTTTTTTTGAATCTGCATAACCAGTGTAATGTCCAAATGATAGTCATAGTTGATGTACTTGCATGATTTAGGTGTTTTAATGATATTAGGACCTAAATTTGTTGGAATCATTGTTTAAATCTGAGTTTGGTAATTAAAAGTTCAAATCAGTCACTTAAACTTGTGTTTGGATCTCATAGCATATCTGTGTTTGAGGTTTGTTCATTGGTTAAAACCTGTTGCTTTGGCCCTCTTTAGTTGTAATATAACCATTTTAGTCATTAAATCTCATTTGTGCACCTTTAAAGTCAAAATCTCCAAGAACCTGTTCTAGTTTCATGTCTGTTGGAATTTTCAAAAACCAAAAGTTTGATTTGTGCTTAGAATTCAGTGGAGTAGCCTTATGTAACTTTGCTTTAGCTTAAAACATCATATTCAGTTGGCAAATTAAGATCAAAGTTCAAATTGGTCAAAATTTCAATTCTGTCCAAAAGTCAAAATTTCATAAAAACCCGTTTTTGAATAAACTTTGTAATTTCATTGTGATCTTACCATTAGGATTTAGGATATAAGCTTTTGGGATATTAAAGTTTAGCTGCTCATCTTAATTATAAAAATATTAGTTTATCTCTACTTAGCTTATTAACTGCTTATTCATTAGCTTCTTTTAAGCCCTTTTTCACAAAACTCCTGTTTTGCTTATTCCTTATTTTTGCTTATTTAGTGTGTTTTTCTTGTTGTTGTTGCTTATTCTAAGTTCCCATAACTTGTTTATAGCTTATTCAACCTTTGGTTCAGTAGTTGTAGCTTTTTATTAGCTTATGCAAGCTTAACAGCCCATTTTGACCCGTTTCCATAGCTTCCACTTTTGCATTTTTAGTTTCTTCAATTTTAGTCCTTATTAGCTGAAATTCTGGATTTAGACACGTTGGTTGGTAGTGGTTTTCATGGTGATTTTAGTTTATTTTTGTGATTTTTATAAGCTGGCTTAACAAGGGCTTAAAGTTAGTACATAAGGGATGTTTGGCACTAGTGCTTAAATAGACCCATATCATTGTAGATTGTTGTTCAGAGGTTTAGGATAGTTGGAATATGTTGGTTTTAAGTAATTTTAGCATACTCTAGCTTCTGTGATAATTTGGTGCTCATTTGGTACTTATAGCTTATTTTTAGTGCTTATTTATAAGCACTTTTCACTACAGAACCTAATTATTGAACACCTGCACCACTTTTATTATTTTTCCTATATTTATAATAATATTTTATAATATTCTGGAAGTTTTCATATTTTTCACTATTCATTTGCTATTTTTCTGCATTTAATTTCAGTTTTTAGCATTTTTAATTAGCTTTTTATTCAAATAAATTAGAAAAAGCTCAAAAAAATACAATTTCAATTTTCTTAGTTTTATAATATACAAAAAGTCATAAAAAATATTTTTCCATAATTTTCTTAGTTTAAATAGTAATTTTTAGCAATTTAATTAGTTTTAAATAGTTTTTAATTCATAGAAAATAGAAAAATAATCAGAAAAATATAAAAATAGTTTTGAAAATTCTCTTTAGTTATTTTAGATTTTTCCAAGTCATAATTTCTTTTTTCTAGCTTTATTTCATATTTTCTTGTATTTTAGGCTATTATTAAATAGTTAAAATTAGTTTTTAATTAATAATAATTAGATAAATAGTAATAAAATAATTTTATTTTTCTAAAAATTTTCTCTTATCATTAGGTTTGTAAAAATGTCATTTTCATATTTTTAGGATTAATATTGCTTCAGTTTCACATTTTCTTTTGTACGTCACGTAGTTTTTAATTCAAATTTATAAAAGAAAAATCAAAAACATTAGATTTAAATATAGTGATAGCGTTTATTTAATATAGTTTATCTTTTTAATTCTCTTTAATTTGCATTTAAGCCCCTGTAGTTTATATACTCTTTCTTTAGTATAAATCAATCACAATCCTTTTCCGTTCAAATCCTCTCGATCACTACACGTTTGACTATTCTCGCACAGCTCGTTGGGACATAACGACCTGGGGAAACACTATACTCTCCTGGACTTCATTGCATTTGCCTCCTGAGCTGTTTTAAGTTTGTTACGGTTGGCCATTCACAAGTGGCTAGCTTGCGTGATAAAACTTGACGGTTTGAGACGAATCAAGGAACAAAAGGAACTCCAAAAAGTTTGTTAAGTTTGTTGTCATCAATTGGTTTTATTTATGGGTTCTTTGGTTTCATGTTTGATCTACTCTCGTTAATTAGTTCTAACGTTTCATGAGAATCACGAACATTTATGGGTTCATGCTTATCTAACAAAGCTTTTCCATTATACAAAACTTTTGGGTAAAGGGGAGTAATCCTGCACCCTGGTAAAATATATTAACCAAAACGTTTAAGTACAACGGATGAGAGTGAATCTCTCACCTCGGCCCGTTACATGGGCAACAGACACGCACTAACAAGTGCATATTAACCAAACAAAATACATAAGAAAGACATGCCAATCTTATGAACTACCAAACATTCAAAATTACTTCCTACCGCGACCTAAGAGACTAACATCATACATGTCACACATATCCTCCAAGTGTCTCGGTAAATCGTAGACTTTTTTTTGGGTAAAAGGGTTTAATCACCCCGGTAAAATTCATTACTCCAAAAAACGTTGAGGTACAATAGGGTGAGGGTGATGTCCCTCACCTCAGTCCCTTAGGACACTTACAGACTTGAATATAAGAATGACACACCATTCTTATAACTTACATAATAAAAACTTACCACCTACAATGACTATACATGTGAATAAAAATAGGAATTAAAACATGATTCACTAAAGTAGCACCAAGAACATAGCCATCGTAGAACTTCCATCAATCTTCCATGTGAACTCATCCACATAGAGCTTGAACTTGCATAAACAACCAAAGAAATCCTTGAGCCATTCTCCAACACAATCCGATAGAAAATCATGGAGCTAATCGAGACTCAGAGTTTCACGAACCAGCAACCTTCATGCCATGATCCCCTTCCAAACAGCCAATAACGTCAATATCCCATGAATAGGGACACCACGATAATCAAATACAGCAAGAACAAGGGCACCATGCAACAATCCAAGGGTAAATAAACCCTAACATGTAGATCGAATATGCAAGAGTAACGACCAGATCTAAAGGCATAAAAGATGTGAACACGAGCATGATCAAGTCGTACCAAACGATCACTAGAGTTTTTGAATAAGAACCCTAAAACTTAACTTCCATAACATTCAACAACATCAATCAAAAGACCCATAAAAATAACGAACAACAGCATGTGTTTGAAAGATGAACCTTGTTAAAAAACCAAGATCTACATGACTTCCAGCATACCGATCAACAGCAGCACACCAACGACACCAGCACCATCCCTCTCTCCTTTAACCCACGTACACACTACTTCCCCAAAACCAGAAGATAGCCACGATCAAAATACATGACCTGAATGGACAGAAGTCCAACATTCAATCCAAGATTAAAACATTAAAGCGCAGCAGCAACCCCAGCCAATTAAAACCATAAAATACGAAACCCTTAAAAATAGGGTTTCGTTCATGAGATTAACCTTAACAACCATTCAATCCAGAAGGCGGTTAGAGGCAGATTTTAATCGACCATAACCAACAAATAACGATCGTATATTAATATCCATGAAACCAAAGACGATCGACAGAAACAAATAAAACCCTAAACCCAATCACAAAAGCAATCGGTTAGGGTTTCGGTAAATCGCAGACTTGAGCAGCATAATCATCAAAGTCATCAAGCTCTAGTCCCCCACCACCCCTAGAAGCCAAAAATGACGCCATAGGGTTATCCGGCTCCAAAACCTCATCCTCATCACTATCAGAACAAGTCACATTCCCGACTTTAGAGAACGGATTACTTACCTTAGTTGCAGAAGAAGTCATAGTCTCCGGAGGCTTAATAGGCGCATCAATATCAACACAAGATTCCTTCCCCCGAGAACCATCCATACCTGCTTCCTTAGTACAACCAGAAGAATTCCCAATCTTCGCCTCATCAGTAGAAGAATCATCCACAGTACTTGGGATGCCTGAGTCATCTGGCACCTCAAGAGTCCCAAAAGAGTTAGATGTAGTAATAGGTGTACCTTTAGCATTAACACTAACAGCTTCCGGTGTCTTCGTCTTTGCAACATATACCTGCTTCCTAGGTGCAAATCTAGGACCCTTACCCATATTAATACCACTAGACATCTTCATACCTTTGGGTTTGGCTTTTCGATTCTACACCACCTTAAAACCATCATCAGGTTCTTCCAAAGTCGATGTGGGAGCAACATCATTATGCTCCTTAATACTCTTAGGACAACAAGTAGTAATATGCCCAAACACTTTGCATTTCGCACAATGTGGAGGCTTCCATTCATATTCCACCTTGATACTTGCTGTAGTAAAACCACTATCGTCCTTTTTAGGGATCGCCATAGTCACCACATGTTTTAGCTCAGATGCTGATGATAATTCCACAAGAGCACATGCAAAACTAATGCGACCCCATGAATCAACACACATGGAACTAGTAAAAGCATCTAACATAATCGGCTTACCCACCTGAGCTTTCTTAAGTGCACAAGGAGTTTTGTTACCAAGAGCCATTTTTTATGTTTTATGATAATACATATTTGTTTGATTAGTTATCATCTTGATTGTTTGAGCTGAATGACCCATTGTAACAAGCAGATTTTCCAATTTGCTGATTTTTTCATTTTTCTCAAGACTTTCATCAAGAAGAGAATCTTCTGGTTTTGAAAACTCAGCTATCAACTGTTTCTTCTCTTTTTCAAGATCAGAATAAGTTGCTTTTTGTTTAGAAAGTTGGTTTTTAAGATCAGAAATTTTCTCGTTTAAAGATTTTATTTTCAAGCTTAAATTAACATCAAGTGTGTCATACTTGATTTGCAATTGTGTTTCTCTTAAAACGGAATTTTGATAACCAATTTCTAATTCTGACTCTTTGTTTTTGTGAAATTCAAAAGCTTTTTCATTTTCCTTGTACCTCTCAAGCTCAACGATCAATTTATCATTTGCGGCCTTAAGATCACAATTGACCTTTTTAACTTTTTCAATTTCAATACCACAATTATTATTCAATGATTCAAATAAGGCACGTGTTTCCTCATCAGTCTCAGTATTTTGTGCCACAGAGCCTCTACTAGGATCCACATCTGAAGTTTCAGAGTTAATATTGCTACTACTCAGATTGTACAAGTATGTATCATAAGTAGGTGCTGGCGTTACAGAATGTTGTTCCTCATGAGTAAACACATCAAGTATGACATTGTTATAGCATGGATGAACGATTGGTACCTCACAGACTGCGTTGGCGTCATAAACAGGAGGTGTGTCAGAATCAGTGTCATACTTAGCCTCCTGAAGATTTTCCATAATGCTGCAGTTCACATTGATATCCTCTTGATCTTCCATTTCATCCATAATAGCTATAAAGTCATGTTCCTCAACACTCAACTGCATCCATGCTTCTACCTTTTGTACCAACAACAATACTTTCTGAAGATACGCTGAATTCTTCTTTTTCGGCTTACTAGGGCAATTACTTGCAATGTGACCCACTCCTTGACAATTGTAACACGTAACCCGATTAGCCTGATTCACATTTCCATAATTCCCAATGACTGGAGCTGCAACATTCCCATTCGGATTACCCACTGTTCTATTACCAACATTTTGACCCATCTGATTACCATGATATGGAACCGCCTGATTACCCATGTGAAATCCAATAGCATATCCCTGTTGATTCCCAATAACTCCAATAATTTGTTCTTGTTGACCCATATTCAAACCCGGCTATGCAATTTGCCTGTAGCGAGTGTTTGAAGAAATCCTTTAGTTGTTGTTAGTTGGTGTGGAATAGCGTAATTTGAATACTTTAGTCAAATAAGCAAATGCATTAGACAACGCCTCTAATTGTTCAGCTTCGAGATCGGTGATTCCCGGTTCCTGGTATTGTGGATATTGTTATTGTTGAATGACTTGTTGTTGTGGTGGATAGAATTGTTGTTGAGGGATAATAGTTTGTGGTTGTGGGATGTATTTCTGCATGTTGGTGTTAGTGGAAGATGATGAAGGTTGCTGTTGTGTGTTCACTGGAGTTTGTGTCTATGCAATTAGTGCTAAGGGATCATGATTCTTTGTCAATCTTTCTTTCCTTACTTCGTTGGCTTCAGCTTGGTTTTGTTTCAAAATATTGTAGAGTTGATCAAAGTTCACCAGATGTAAGTCCTTTGTTTGGTTGACAATAGTGACACAGCGTCCCCATTCTTCTGGAGATTGTTGATGAATTTGATGTTACTCACGATAGTTCTAGGTGTCAGCTTGTTTCTGATTAACTCATTCATCAAAGTGCAAAACCTTCCATAGTAGGATTCAATGGATTCTCCTGGAGTTGATGTAAAATTCTCCCATTCAGTTAGCAGCTTGTTCTCCATGTCTTGTTGTCCAATTTCTGTTCCATAACATAGCCGTCTAACACGTTCCCACATATCGTAAGTAGTTTCACATTTATCTACAGGAACAAAGATGTCTCTTGGTAATCCCAGTTGGACGATGTTTATTGCCATGTCATCTGCTTCGATCTGCGTCTTATCCTCTTCATTGTATTCTGACTCTTTTTGATCACGATAATATGGTGGAACGGGAGGTATTGCATGAAGGTTTCCATGGTCTTGGATTTTTCGTGGCTTGAAGGTTCCATAAATAATGGATTGTATCATGAGTTTTTCATTAGGTTTGGTTTTGATGTAGCGGAGCATATGACTTGTCCATTGAAGATATCCACCTTTTTCCAGCATAGGAGGACGGTTTTTAGCACCGGCTGGTATGTCTTGCTGAGTTTCCATTGATGAAGGTATTTGTGATAAAGTTGATGCATGATCGATTCAACGATAAAGGAGTTATGTTTGATGAAGATTAAGCTCGGTTGTTGTAGTGAAAATTTGGTCAGAAAACTTTAAAACCTCAATAACTTCTGTTCGGAACATTTTTAGGCCTCAAAGGTTGACCTGAATGGACTTTAGTTGATCCGGCGTGTCTTTCTCCTCTTTCTGAAGGTCGTTTTGATGGGTAGAACACTGAAAACGGATTTACAGTTCAAAATTTATGGCCGTTTGAAGTTTTGCTGAAAATCTTGTCAAAATTCGCAAAATCTTGGTCGTAAAATTGGGTGCTTAGTCGTAAACTAGGTCCTTATTCGTAAGAATTGAATCTTATTCGTAAAAAGTCCTTGCTCGTAGAATTAACTCTTATTCGTAAAAAATATCGTTACTCGTAAGATTTAACTCTTATTCGTATAAAATTGTCTTACTCGTAAGATTTAACTCTTATTCGTAAACAACAGTATTATTCGTAAGATTTAAGTCTTATTCGTAAAAAATTGTCTTACTCATAAGATTTAACTAGTATCTAACTAACTTGTCCAAGATAGCGAGATTTCACAAGTCGAAGTATTTCACAAACTTATCCAAGTTAGGGAAGTACTGAGTAATTGTTGTTGCACGAAGAATCTTCACCAGGAGCTTATTCATAAACCTTATTCGTAAGGGTCACTTCTTACGAGTAAGCTTATTCGTAAGATCAGGGTTTTGACCAACCTTATTCGTAAAATAAGGGTTTTGACTTCCTTACTCGTAAAGCTTATTCGTAAACTGCCTAGATTTTTGCAAAACACTATTTTTCACCCAAAAACATATTTTTGCCCTTATTCGTAAATTAATGATTTCTTTTGCACAAACTTCTTCTAAAACACTTAAAGATCAATGAAAACAACAACTTTAACATAGAAAACACGTAAAAATCAAAACTTTAAGCAAAAATCTCGTGTTTTTATATAGAACACGCAATGTTTATGTAAAGTTTCACCAAAAAACGAAACACAAACACTCCTAAATCATTGTTAGGCGATTGATACCAATTGTAGGACCTTGTTTTTATCAACTATATCATGTTATAATGAAGTGCAAATGGTGACTTGAAGTATGTAAAACGTATGGAACTAGAGAGAATGAAACATGAAATGAGAACTTTTATTCATAAACAAAACACACACTTAGACACTCAAGAACATACCTCAAATGACACATTTGAGGTGTATTTATGGTAGAATACAAGATGCCCTTAAGGCTTGGCCATGGGCCTCGTTTTGGATTGGATTGGGTTGGATTACAAATGATAAGAGACTAGCTTAACATAACTAATAACCTTTAGCTTAGCCCAATCCACTAGCCCACTGACTATTCTATTACAATGTCTAACACACGTTACAAAGTTCCTAAATGTGAATGACCATCACTTTCTATTAAGGCTAACAGGGAGCTTCAACTAAGGGCATAAAAGTAGTAGATACGAAACTCCTATCGGCACCGGTATCAAACAGTATGGAATCATAACGATTATTGAGAAGGAATGTACCAGTGACTACATTTGGATCCTCCTTGATCTCCTTCCCAATGACATACACTCGAGCTGCTCCCACGTCTGCCTGCTGATTTCCAGTGCC
Organism: Chrysanthemum makinoi; assembly: GCA_910596185.1. Lineage (NCBI taxonomy): Eukaryota > Viridiplantae > Streptophyta > Magnoliopsida > Asterales > Asteraceae > Chrysanthemum > Chrysanthemum makinoi. The sequence goes on from OU343218.1 coordinate 63,390,511, forward strand.
TTGGTTTCCTCGGTTTCCTCGGTTTCCTTCCGCTCCTCGATTACCATGGTTATGTGTAGGACCACTATGAATATCAACCTTATCACTTTAACAAGCGAATCCAGCACACGTAACAACAGTTACGCGTAGAACACGTACAAACCAAACACAAACATATGCGTAAAACAAAGAAGGAAAGATTAAGATGAGATGGTTACGTGAATGATATATAAATATGTGTATGTTATGAGTATAAGATAAACACAATAAAGTTGTATATTCCTTGAGAGAGAAAATACACACACACACACACACACTTTCAAGCACACCCCTCAAATGACCATTTGAGGGGTATTTATAGTACAAGAGGCATAAAACCCTAAAAGGCTTTATCTTGGGCTTTTCGTGGGTAGGACTTGGATTGGGCTTTGGATACTTAAGCTTCAAACGGCTAGCATAATCATAACGCCTAGTCATTTAGCTTAGTCCAATCCACGAGCCCGTTGACTATTCTATCACGATATCTAACACACGATACACAGTTCCTAAACGTGAATGACCATCACTTCTAATAAAACACTTAAGGCTAACAATCTCCCCCTAAGGGGTGGTCATTCAAATGATGCTCCACTTGATTAGGTCTTTACTTTTCTCGAGCAAGAACTTTGTGTGTAGATATTGAATAGTCTTGATTCTTTGTTCCTTCATGCTTTGTGATCAGATAATGTGGTTGTCTGCCATTGTCAACTTCGTTGGTTAGGTATCTCCACGTCTTTCTCCACCATGCTCACACTTCTATTTGACTTTGAGTTTCCAATGATGAAGTTCTCGAGTCTTTACACTTTGTAGATTCTTTGACATTGACGAAGAATCATCTTTAACTTTGAGTTGCCTTTGATTTTGATGAGAACTTTCATGTGTTGTTGGTATGAGCATGTAGAGAATCTGCACGATCCATCCGCTCCGGAGCTTCCATAAGAAGAAAACATAAAACAGGTTAGTAATAAGCGGATTCCGGCACTTACAAGTTTGAACTTCGAGTGTGTTAACAGCATAGTGTGAAAACACGTCTCTAATTCTCACAGAGGCCGTTCCTGAACTGGAGTCCCACAAGTGAGATAACGCGATGTACCGAAATACACCTACAGTTCAGATGAGTCACTGAGGTACACCGAAGCATCACCCCACGATTGTAGACCGTTTGAGACACACTAAGCGTAATCCACGGGGAGTTACCGAAGTGACCTGCTGTCAGGGCTATTTGATGTTGACCCTGGCAGGAGTTTCCATTCAATCACTGAAGATCACAAATGTGAAACTTCTCATAAATGTTCTGGCAGATTGCTAAGACATGCGTAGGACTCTAGAATATATCACTTGTGCCCTTATTGATGAACAACAAGCGATGTCATGTCAAGTGTTCCTATGAGATCTTTTGATGAATCTCGTGGCTCTAGACTCAATAGTGCATTTTAGTTTTCCTGAGCGGAGACCAGGGAGAGGGTATCCTTTTTCAATACCAACGATCTCTAAGAGAAAGCCAATAGATTATGTAGGGTTCCCAGTGAGAATGAAACAAATCCTTTTAAGAGGAATTGAGTGGCTAGAAGGTTAGTGCAGTGTGTCACTGGGTCCATGACGTCTTTGTCTTCAATACCAGTGTCATCTAGTGACAACTAGTAGCAGATGAGTTGAACCCGGTTTCTGCCCTAAGGTTGAATATGGAGGGCTATTTCTTTTCACCCTTTTTCATTACATTTCTTTTTAATTCTTCAACCCCTTCTTTCTCCTTTCTCACATTACTCCTTTTTTCAATCATACCTGTGGACTTCTAATACTAACTATTTGTGATGTCCTAGGGTAGATCCCTCCGGCTCTGGCGGATCATAGGACGAATTTCCTATCCTTAGTCACCTTATAACTCCATGACTGTCCTATTGTTGCCATAAAACCATTTTTCTTGAAAATCTCTCAGAGTGTTTATGATAGAAAACATGTTTGAAACACTCCGTGAGTTTTATATTTTCAGAAACACTCCCCCTTCACATGTGCTTATATGTTTTGACAGAAATCTGCACAGTGAGAGTAGAGTTCGCACTTTTTGAATTGATCGACTTTAAATGAACAAGACCGATTCGAGACACGTTTACATCACTAGAGAACTAGATTGAAATTATTACCCGTCCTGGTCAAGTCCATAGAAAGTTTCTCGAGATGGTACATGATTCCTCGTCAATTCGTTGGTTCCGTCTGAGTCGAGCTCATTATGAGATTCAAACAATGATCATTAAAACTTTTTGATCACATTTTAATCACGTCTCCTCCCCCTCAAAAATAGCATAAGCGTGATATTTTTTATATCAACGGATTAAACAACATTTTAGAATCTTTTGGGGAGACAAACGGATTTGATTTAAGCATGAATTTGGAACATTTTGTTTTTATACTCCCCCTTTAATAAAGCATATTCAATTAAAGGGTTTTAGAGGGAGTTATCTTGAGCACAAAATATTTTGAAAGATTTTGAAAATCTTTTTGAACAATCTTGAAAAGGTGCTCAAGATGATGATGATTTATCACCATTTTTAAATATAGTGCACTGAAGCGTACACTTGATTTTTCTTTAAAAGCACGAGTTTTGATTTGAAATAATCAAAAGTCATCATTTCGGTCCGGGTTTCGTACTGATGTATACGAAAGCCATTATTGAAGAAATTTTGAGAAACGACATGTTTTAGAAAACATTTAAAGAACTCTCGCTCAAGCATCTGTACATGCCCGTATCATTGTTGAATGACATTTCTAGAAACGTACAGAATATCGATTATACAAGAGACATGTCGTGAGAAGAATATTTTTGGATTTTTGATTTTATATTGTTTTTGTATTTTTGAAAATTTTATATTTTTATATTTTGCTTTTGTTGGTTTTTCAAATTTTGTATTTTGTTTTTCAAAAATATTTACAGCGAAGCTTTTTGGAAAATCATTTTCAAGAAGAATCGAGAAGACGTTCTAACTCCTCAGGGGTTAGGCTTCGCATTCAAATTCGTCGAACTAAATACTCAAACCTTTCTTTTGGAAGGGCTTTCGTTAATAGATCGGCGAGTTGGTAATCAGTCTTCACGAAGAATAATTCAACAGTACCATTTTCGACGTACTCTTTGATGAAGTGGTAGCGGACACGGATATGCTTAGTCTTTGAGTGATGAACAGATTGCATGATATGGCTATGGCACTTTTCGAGTCACAATACATAGGTATTTTATCGAAAGTAAAGCCATAATCTGTGAGTTGTGTTCTCATCCATAGAACTTGAGCACAACACGCAGATAGAGACACATACTCAACTTCAGCGGTTGAAAGTGCAGTGCAATCTTGTTTCTTTGAAGACCAGCTTACTAATTTTTCACCCAAAAATTGTGCTCCTCCGGATGTACTTTTTGCTGTAACTTGATCACCTGCATGGTCCGCATCTGAAAAGGCAATTAGATCAAATCTGGATTCCTTCGGATAGCAAAGTCCCATGTGAATGGATGTCTTCAGGTACCGAAAGATCCGTTTAACCTCTTTGAGGTGCAGTTCGGTAGGCTTAGCCTGAAACCGTGCTAATAAGCAAACAGTAAAATGAATATCTGGTCGACTAGCAGTGAGATACATGAGAGAACCAATCATGCTCCGATATTTCTTCGGGTCAATAGGTTTCCCAAACAAATCGGCTCCAATTTTTGGTGAAGTTACCATTGGTGTTCCGACCGAGTCACAGTTATCCATACCATGATTTTTCAAAATCTTAGTTGTGTATTTAGCTTGATTAATAAAAATTCCACGAGGGGACTGATGTATTTGTAAACCAAGAAAGAATTTTAGTTCCCCCATCATGGACATTTCAAATTTGCTTTTCATGAGATTTTCAAAATGTTTTGAAAGTTTCGGATTAGTGGACCCAAAGATGATGTCGTCCACATAAATCTGAACAATCAAAATGTCATTTTTGCATTTTTGTGTAAATAAGGTAGGATCAACTGTTCCTTTGGTGAAATTGTTTTGGATAAGGAAAGAGGACAGTTCGTCATACCACGCTCGCGGAGCTTGTTTCAAACCATATATAGCCTTTTTGAGTTTGTAGACGTAGTCTGGATGTTCCATGTCTATGAAGCCTTCTGGCTGACTCACGTACACTTCTTGTTTCAGAGTTCCATTCAAGAACGCGGTCTTAATGTCCATCTGATAAACCGTGATGTTTTTGTGAGCTGCATAGGCCAAGAATATCCTGACTGCCTCAAGTCTAGCTACCGGCGCGAATGACTCTTCAAAGTCTATCCCTTCTTCCTGTCTGTATCCTTTGGCCACAAGACGAGCTTTGTTGCGAATTACAGTCATCTCTTCATCCCTTTTGTTCTTCCATAACCATTTGAGATCAATGACGCGAATGTCAATTGGTCTTGGAACCATATCCCAAGAGTCATGAAGACGGTATTGGAGAAGTTCCTCCTGCATCGCTTCTATCCATGCGGGATCTGCCATTGCCTCCCTAATGTTTTCGGTTCAATATTTCTAATTGAGCAAAGGTAAATGCACAAGTCGCAATCGGTGGCAAGTTGACGTCTCGTCTGAATTGGCCTTGAAGGTTCACCAATAACTTGTTCAATTGGGTGGTTTTTAGTCCACTTCAGAGTAGAAGGATACCGTTGGTTAAACGTATGCGAGTTAGATGGTTCTCGTAAGCTTAAAGAAGATTCAGCTGATTCCGTAGCAAACGGGTTTTCAAATAATTCGTCATCTAACGTTGCATCGTTTCGGTTTTGGTTTTGCTCATCAACTGTTGGTAGAACAGGTTCAAGAACTTGAGTAGATGTAGATGATGTTGATGGAGTTGGTGCATTGGTTTCGACCGTTGTAGATGCATCTTCGGTTGGTGGTGGAGGATGATTTTGAGCGGGTGCAGCGGAATGATGGTTTGATGCATTTGTCGAAGTTCCACCATAGTATTCATCGAACATTAACTCGAAGAAATTCTCCCATTCTTGTTCTTTAGGATTGTCAAACGAAGTTGATTGAGCTCTTTGAGGTACGAGTCTGACTGATTTGTCGAGAAGTCTGTCGGTTTAGTGCGGGTTCTAGAGCGAGTCTCTCAGAAGCCATATGTGAAAGTTCATCAATCTTCACATTCATCGTCTCCATGATCCTCCTAGTTCTCCTGTTATACACCCTGAATGCCCTCGAGTTATCTAAATATCCAATGAAGATTCCAATATCACCTTTTGCTTTTAGTTTTCCAAGATCTTCTCTGTCATTCGTAGGATAGCACAAAGCACCAAACACGTGAAATTAAGAGATATCAGGTTTTCTGTTGTTCACAAGCTGGGTTTTATTGAATCTTGGATGGATTAGGGATCGGTTCTGAGTGAAACAAGCAGTGGTAACAGCATCAGCCTAAAGAAATAACGGTGCACTAGAGTAGATTAGCATTGTGCGAGCAACTTCCACAAGAGTTCTATTTCTTCTTTCAACTACCCCATTCTGCTGTGGAGTTCTAACAACTGATGTCTGATGAGTAATTCCAACATCTTCAAAGAAAGTTCTTAACTCCTGATTAGTGAATTCAGTGCCATTGTCTGTCCGTACAACCCTTACTGGAGTTTGAAGAAGTACTAGAATACGTTTCAAAAAAGGTGATGATGATGCCTGGTGCTTCGTCTTTTGAACTCAGAAACTTAACCCATGTATATCTTGAATAATCATCGACGATAACAAGAATATACTTTTTCCCATTAATGCTTTCAACTCTCATTGGGCCACATAAGTCCATGTGCAACATATGCAACCTTGCTTCCGAACTAGGTACGGTTTTGGGTTTATATGATGCTCTTTTGCTTTTTCCTTGTTCGCATGATGGACATAGGTGATCCTTGGTGTATTTGAACTTTGGAAGTCCATTGACGATATTGTCTTTGGCAGGATTGTTGATGGTGTCAAAATTGAGATGGGATAACCGTCTGTGCCACAACCAGGACTGTGTTCCAGATGCTCGTGTCATAAGACATATTGGTGATGAAGAGGCCATTTTGTTGATGTCGATAGCATACAAGTTTATATCCCGATTCCCAGTTAAGAGATCAGTGCCATCCAAGTTTCTAACGAAGCAAGCATTTCTCCTAAAAGCAACCTCTAAATGCATCACAGAACGCCCGACTGAAAACATATTGTGTCCCAACCCTTCGACATAGTAAACCCGAGTGATCAAATAATTTCCAAAAGGTAGATCTCCATAACCCATTATAGCTGCTACATGATCATTTTTGAAACGTCACGGTTCCCATGATTTTCCAGACGAAATTGATCAGCAGCTTCAGATTCCCGGTCATGTGCTTGGAGCAACCCGAGTCGACGATCCAAAGACATATTTCGACAACCTGCCAATCACAGAAGAAGAAGATTTTGGAAACCGTTTTGATTTTGGTTCCTTTGGGTTAGAGGTAAAATCCTGATCACACTCATAGAAGTCATCTATTGGTAAGACAGGTGCATCACTCATTCTTCCATTCTCGAGTGTGAAAGTTCTACCCGTGGGTTTCCAAATGTCGTCCCTAAAGTAAACATTATGCTCCCTATCAGTAGTGTAAAGCCTAAGTCTCGCGACTAGTCTTCCTATTCTTTTAGCATAAGTTCTTTTGGGAACATTCGTCTTAACAGGCTTAACAATCTCATTCTTAGAAACACACTCATCATGAACATTAGTTAAAGATTTCTTGCCAGTTAAACAAACAGATTCAACAGATTCATTAAACTTAGCAGAGTTCAAAGGTTCATTACATTCAGATGAAATGTCTTTCTTATTACAAAGCGGTAAATTCCTAGTGTGTTCTTCTACTTTCTTCTCTTTATTCAAGCGACTACTCTTAGAGGCAAGCGAGACTCTATTGTTCCTTGTATTGCTCTTAGGCTTTAGTCTGCTGCTCCTAGAGGTGCTTCCTAGTCCTGTAGAAGGTAAGGCACACTCATTAGGATTCACATGTTTATCTAGAGAAGTGGTTTCAGCTTTCCTAGTCTCTTTAGAGTGCTTTTCTAAACTTATGTCGTTTGTTCCAAATGGTTTAGATGTGGAGGCAGACGCATTAGTGGTACTCATCTTAAAAAGTCCAGGTGCTAAAACTTTTGGTTTCTCGATAACCGCTTTTCCCTTATCAACATTTTGTTTAGGTAGGGCAGGTGGAGTGACTGGTTTTGATGAAACATTTTTCTCATTGACTTTTGGAGGAGGCATAGAAACAGACATTTTTGGTTTGGAAACCGGTTTGGGAACATTTGCTTTCTCCTCAGTCAATGGTTTTGAAATCTTAGTATCCACTGCCTTTCCTTTTTGACATTCCAGCTGAGCCCTCAAAAGATCATTTTTCTCTTTCATGTCATTGTAGGCACGCTCATACGACAATTTGTCATACTTGCATTCCTCAGTTTTTCGATCAAGTTGTTTAAAATATGAGATATTTTCTTTTTCAAGTTTTTCAAGAGCTTTTTCATATTTTGAAACAATTTCGGAGGTCTCAGACTGGAGTCTTTCATGATCTTCAACAGAATATGTTTGCAAAATGATGGACATAATATCAGTAGTCAGAACATCTTCGAAGAGAGAGTCATTTAAATTTTCCAAAACTTTGATTTGTTCAACACAGTCATTAGCTTGCTTTACCAGGGATTTATGGTCCTTGACAAAGTCAGTTGTTTCTTTCAAAACGCTTGTTCAAAATGAATTACCCTTGCACTGATGGCATTCAGCTGAGGGGCAATTTGAGTTTCAAAAAACTTTCTTTGTTCGATGTCAAAACTAGAGAACCAGTTGTTAGGTGTAATAGTGGTTTTAGTTTTAACAGTGTCTTGAAGATCCACAAGTCTAGTTTTCACATTGTCTAAAATACTTCTCGCATCACTTGTGTTAAAAGGATTGTTTGAAGACATTTGTTCAATGTTCGAAAGAGAATTTGAGACAACAACTGGTTTTGAAACAGATTTTGAAGCAGGTGTTGACTCTTTGTTTGAAACACTTGTTGTGATGGAGAACTTTGACTTTTCTTTTTGATTAACAAAAGTAATTCCGTTAATTTTGTTCCATTTGTTATAATCAATAGGTTTGATTTCCGGATTCTTTTGTTTCATTTTTGATCTACTCTCCTCAGATAGTTCTAACGTTTCAAGAGAATCACGAACAATAATGGGTTCATGCAAAACATTTCCATTGTTTAACACATTTTGAGATTTCTGAGCTTTCTTGAGGAACGAAGAAGGGTCGTTACCAAGTGCCATTCTATTATTAGTATGAAAACGTGGATTTACTTGATTAGAAAGCATCTTGATTGATTCAGCAGAATGACCCGTTTTGAGAAGCAAATTTTCCAAAGTTTGGATTTTCTCATTTTTATCAAGAATTTCATCAAGAAGAGAATCTTCTCGTTTTGAAAAATCAGTAATCAACTGCTTCTTTTCTTTTTCAAGATTAGAAAACATTTCTTTTTGTTTAGAAAGTTGGTTATTTAAATCAGAAATTTCCTTGTTTAAAGATTTAATTTTCAAGTTCAAATTCACATCAAGTGTGTTATACTTGATTTGCAATTCTTTTTCTTTAGAAACCAAATTTCGATAACCAATTTCTAATTCTGATTCTTTGTTTTTCTGAAATTCAAAGGCTTTTGCGTTCTCCTTGTAACTCTCAAGCTCAGCGGTCAATTTAGCATTCGCGGCCTTAACATCGCGATTGACCTTTTTAACTTTCTCAATTTCAATGCCACAGTTGTTGATTAATGATTCAAAATAAGCACGAGTTTCCTCATCAGTCTCAGTATTTTGTGCCACACAGTCTCCACTAGGATCCACATCTGGAGTCTCAGAGTTAGTATTGCTACAACTCGGATTGTCCAGGTATGTATCATAAGTAGGTGCTGATGTCACAGAATGCTGTTCGTCATGAGTAGACACATCAAATATGACATTGTTATAGCATGGATCAATGATTGGTACCTCAGATACTGCGTTGGCGTCATAGACAGGAGGTGCGTCAGAATCAGTGTCGTACTTAGTCTCCTGAAGATTTGCCATGAAGATGCAGTTTGCGTTGAGTTCCTCGAGGTCTTCCAAATCATGCATAATAGCCATGAAGTCATTTTCCTCAGCACTCAATTGAAGTCCAGATTGTTCCTTTTGTACCAACATGATAGCTTTCTGAAGATACGCAAGATCCTTCTTTTTCGGCTTAGTTGGACAATTCCTTGCCATGTGACCCAATCCTTGACAGTTATAACACGTAACCTGATTACCCTGATTCACATTTCCATAATTCCCAATGACTGGAGCTGCAACGTTCCCATTCTGATTACCCACTGCTCTATTCCCAACATTCGACCCATCCGATTACCCGATTCGAACCGCTGATTACCCATGCGATATCCAGTAGCATATCCCTGCTGATTCCCAATAACTCCAACCATTTGTCCTTGACGACCCATATTCACACCCGGCTGTGCAATTTGCCTGTTCCGAGTGTTTGATGAAATCCTTTGGTTGTTGTTAGTTGGTGTGGAATAGCGACCTCTGAATGCTTTACCCAAGAATGCAAATGCGTGTGACAAAGCTTCTTCTGGTTCCATTTCAAGATCAGTGATTCCTTGTTCCTGGTAATGTTGTTGTTCAGGTGGATAGTTTTGTTGTTTAGGGATGTATTGCTGCAAGTTGTTGTTAGTGGAAGATGATGAAGGTTGTTGTTGTGTATTCACTGGAGTTTGAGTCTTTGCAATGAGTGCCAATGGATCATGATTCTTTGCTAATCTTTCTTGCCTGACTTCATTCACTTCAGCTTGGTTTTGTTTCAGAAAATCGTTGAGTTGATCAAAGTTCACTTGATGTAAGTCTTTTGTTTGGTTGACAATAGTGACATATCGTCCCCATTCTTCTGGTAGATTGTTCAAGAACTTGATGTTGCTCACGATAGTTCTGGGTGTCAACTTGTTTCTGATCAGCTCATTCATTAAAGTGCAGAACCTTCCATAGTAGGATTCGATGGATTCTCCTGGAGTAGATGTAAACTTCTCCCAAGCAGTTAGCAACTTGTTCTTTGTGTCTTGTTGACCAATTTCTGTTCCATGACAAAGTCGTCTAACACGTTCCCAAATATCGAAAGCAGTTTCACAACTGTCTACAGCAGCAAAGATGTCTCTTGGTAAACCCAGGTTGGATAATATGAATTGCCATGTCATCTGCCCGACTTGTTTCGATCCTCTTGAGTATTCGAGTCTTTTTGAAGACGAAGAAATGGTGGGACGGGAAGTGTTGCATCAGCATTTCCAGGGTCTTGGACTTGTCGAGGTATGAAGGGTCCATCCTGAATGGATTTAATCATGAGTTTGCCATTAGGTTTGGTCTTGATGTAACGAAGCATTCGACTTGTCCATTGAAGATAACCACCTTTTTCCAACATGGGAGGACGGTTTTCGGCCCCGGCTGCATGAATGTCTTGTTGAGTTGCCATTGATGAAGGTATGATCTGATAAAGTTGATGTAGGATCGATTCAACGATAAATGAGTTGTGGTTGATGAAGATTAAGCTCGGTTGAGGTGATTCTGAAAGTCGTACTCGTAACCTTAGTTCTTAAAAAATTTTCGCCCAAAATTTGAAATTCACTATAAAAATCAATTCTAAGGTCGTATGAAAAATTTGAGTTATGACAATTTTGACGCCAAATTTGACCCGTAAATTTTGAATTTAGGCCCAAAAATTTGAATTTTTGACCAAAATTTTCACAGTTAAACCAAAATTTGAATTTCTCGTAAAAATTGAACGTTTAGTCTCCTCAAAAATTTAAAAATTTGAATTTCACAGTTAAACCAATTTTTTTTTTTTTTTTTTTTTTTTTTTTTTTTAAACCTTTATGCGTAGAAGGAGAGCTTAGGCGTAGAAACAGGAATTTACGAGTAGACGAGGCTTAGGCGTAGGATCTTATGCGTAGGAAGCTTAGGCGTAGGATCTTAATCGTAGGATCTTAGGCGTATGATTCCTTAGGCGTAGGAAATTCTTATGCGTAAACAGTATCTTACGCGTAACCTTAAGCTTATGCGTAGACAAAAAGTTACTCGTAAACCTTACGCGTAATTGTGAAGTTATGCGTAGAGTTACTCGTAAGCTTTTAGCTTATGCGTAGACTATGGTTAAGAAACAAAAATCCTTTACACTGTCACAGCGTAAGGGATATCCAAAAGTCGAAGTGTTCCACACACTTATCCAAGTGAGGGAAGCACTGAGTAACCGTTATAGCTCGATGATTCTTCACCAAAAAGTTACGAGTAGAAAACTAGGGTTTTGACTTTTTGACTTCTACTCGTAAGAAATTTCCAACGATTCAAATGATTTCTTTTGCACAGATAGCCTTAAAAACACTCGAATAACCCAAAAATGTTGACCTTTTTCACCCAAAATGCTTAGAAAAGTTATGAGTAGAAATGACCAATGAACCAAAAACGAGCTTAAAAACGATTTAAAACACGTAAAGCTTCGAACTTTTTGCCAAAACTAGAATCTTTAACACTATATAAACCTTAGACCATAAGAATCTTGAAGATTTAAGTGCAAAAATAAAAGTTTTATGCGTGAATCTTTGAGAACGAAACTACGCGTATACTACACAAACAAAAACTTCAACCAAACACTCCTAAACCATTGTTAGGCGATTGATACCAATTGTAGGACCACTTCGAATATATCAACCTTATCACTTTAACAAGCGAACCCAACACACGTAACAACAGTTACACGTAGAACACGTACAAACCAAACACAAACATATGCGTAAAACAAAGAAGGAAAGATTAAGATGAGACGGTGACTTGAAGATATATAAATCCGTGTATGTTATGAGTATAAGATAAACACAATAAAGTTGTATATTCCTTGAGAGAGAAAATACACACACACACACACACACTTTCAAGCACACCCCTCAAATGACCATTTGAGGGGTATTTATAGTACAAGAGGCATAAAACCCTAAAAGGCTTTATCTTGGGATTTTCGTGGGTAGGACTTGGATTGGGCTTTGGATACTTAAGCTTCAAACGGCTAGCATAATCATAATGCCTAGTCATTTAGCTTAGTCCAATCCACGAGCCCGTTGACTATTCTATCACGATATCTAACACACGATATACAGTTCCTAAACGTGAATGACCATCACTTCTAATAAAACACTTAAGGCTAACATTATGCCCATTACCTCCCGCACCTCGGTTCCCATGGTTTCCTCCATTACCAGAATTTCCCTTGTTCCAGGGCTCTCGACACTCATTCTTGTAGTGCCCCATCTTCCCACATCCATAGCAGGTGACATTTTCCTTCCAGTCCGTTCCCTGAGTAGTTTGCTCCACAAAAAGGGGTCGGGACCTATATTCTTTTGCCAATTGTCTTGCTTTTGAACAATTTCTGCACACCATGGTACACTGTCCATCGTGGTGTCGATTGTAACGTCCACACAATGGCTTGTTTCCTTTATAACCCTTCTTCTCTCCATTACCGATAATATACACCTTGGCAGTTTCTTACCGTTTGTTGGGGGTAATCACCACCTTTTGCATTATCATTCCTCTTTTTCTTATCATTCCTCCCATTGTCCGTACCTTCCAACACAAGGGAATCCATTAAACGTTGAGCTATAATAATGGCCTCATGAAGGTTTTTCGGTTCTGCAGCAATCACATCGTTCCTAGTAGCTAGTGGCAAACCATCAGTATATAGCTCAATTTTGAGTGCCTCAGTGCGAACCATCTCGGGGTAAAGTAATGACAACTCTTGAAAACGACGGTTGTAAACTGTCATGTCGGTACCTTTCTCCTTATGATTCTAAAACTCAATCTCTAACATCTTAACTTCATTCCTTGGATAGTAAGTCTTGATCACCAAGGCTTTGAACTGATCCCATGTCATAGCATATGCCATGTCACTTCCAACTGACTTGTGGTAGTTTTTCCACCACCAAGTCAAAGCTTCATCTTTTAGAGTAAACGTTGCATACTTTACTTTGGCATCCTCATCACAGTTACTAACGGTAAACAGCGACTCTATTTTCTCCATCCATCTCATCAGGTAAACAACTCCGTCGGTTCCTACAAATTCAATGGGACCACAGAATCGGAACTCCTTATAGGTACAACCTCGGGTTCGGTTAAGCAGAGGGGTTCCAGCAGAGATGTTAGAGTGATTTGACTCAGCCAGCAACTCAGTGAAACCATTGTCACCTTGATAAGAGCTGATCGATAAGAGCTCGATTCACAGTAGGAGTGTTAGGTGAAGCGTGACCATTGTCACCTCGATTATTGACGTTCTGATTCTCAGTGGAGGGATTGTTGGTATCCGGGTTGTCGGTATTCTGATTCTCAACATTCTGAGTTGGGCGCAGACCTCGACGGCCAGTGTTGACCATAACAAGCATTGCTCGGTTGGTCCTGGGTGGGTTTCATCTTGGAGCAATTGATTAGAATTACAACACATTGTGCAAAATGTAAAGTGTTTGGGCATGTTAATGCTTGTTGTCCTAAGAGTACTAAGGAGCATCTTGATGTAGCTCCCACCTCGTCTTTGGAAGAGCCTGATGATGGGTTTAAGGTGGTGCAGAATCGGAAAGCCAAACCCAAAGGTATGAATATGTCTGGTGGTATTAATATAGGTAAGGGTCCTAGATTTGCACCTAGGAAGCAGGTATATGTTGCAAAGACGAAGACACCGAAAGCTGCTAGTGTTAATGCTAAAAGTACACCTATTACTACGTCTAACTCTTTTGGGACTCTTGAGGTGCAAGATGACACGGGCATCCCAAGTAATGTGGTTGATTCTACTACTGACGAGGCAAAGATTGTGCATTCTTCTGGTTGTACTAAGGAAGCAGGTATGGATGGTTCTCGGGGGAAGGAATCTCGTGTTGATACAAGTGCGGCTATTAAGCTTTCGGAGACTATGACCTTTTCTACTACTAAGGTAAGTAATCCGTTTTCTAAAGTCAGGAATGTAACTTGTTCTGATAGTGAAGAGGATGAGGTTTTGGAGCCGGATAACCCTATGGCGTCATTTTTGGCTTCTGGGGGAGGTGGGGGATTAGAGCTTGAAGATTTTGATGATTATGCTGCTCAAGTCTAAAATTTACCGGGACACTTGGAGGATATGTGTGACATGTATGATGTTAGTCTCTTAGGTCGTGGTAGGAAGTAAATTTGAATGTTTGGTAGTTCATAAGATTGGCATGTCTTTCTTATGTAATATGTTTGGTTAAAGTGCACTTTTAGTGTGTGTCTGTTGCCCATGTAACGGGCCGATGTAAGAGATTTACTTTCATCCGTTGTACTTAAACATTTTGGTTAATATATTTTACCAGGGTGCAGGATTACTCCCCTTTACCCAAAAAAACACAAGAGTTCCATAAGTTCCAAACATCACACATCATTACTCAAGAAACGATTACTAGAGGGTTGAATACTGCACGAATACCAATCATGACAATAAGGATACTATCACATTCACATCAATATACCGCAAGCTTTAAACAAAAAATTAAAGGATGCACTTCTATTAACCATAATTGTCGATACATAGTATTCGAAGTACAATAACACGAAAAGATAGGAAATCATCATAGACGATTCTAGTAACGAAGATAACAAACATAACCAAGATAAGTCGGTATCTCTAACTGAGGACTCCTCAGTTTCGAGATGGTACAACACCATAAGCCTAAATGCATCTAGCCACGATCTGTACGGGCGCCTCTCACTAATCTCTGTAGGCTTTCAATCTCTCTCCACACTGAGGAAATCTCAACACGCTGGGAGTCGCGATCTCTCTTTAGTTTGGAAACCTCTCTCTCCAGCTCTCTAACCTTGCGCCCGAGTGCTCGGTCCGCCTCTTGAGCTGTCAGGAAATCTCTCTGAAGGTCTCCCATATGCTCATGGAGATCTGTCATGCCCTCTCTCAATGAGATGGTCCTCCTAACCAACGTCCCCATGTCTCCCCTCATCTCCTCAAGACTCGACATCGATACGCCAGCTAATCGTTCTGCTAACTGGCTAAGCCTAACCCCCTGAGTAATAAGTCGCTCCTAGATCAGACCCGTCTCTCCATACTCAGCGGGCTCTGAGGCTAACTGATGTGCGTACGAAGCGCGTTCGGGGTCAAAGGAACTTCTTTTTCATCGAGCAAGTTTTTCAACACCCTAGGCAGTGAACCTAATCATTGTAGTGTAGTATTGGGTAAGCCTTGAGGATTGATATCGTTCTCTAGGGGAATAGGAATGTTAGCAAGAAATGTATTACGCTAAGGTGGGGGTTGAGGATCATTTTTTTTATCTTTTTTTAGTTTTTTATAAATCTAAGGGTAAAATCTCGGGGCAATTGGTTTGGGTGTGGTACTTCTAGCGATTACTTCTACTATCTAATTATCTAATACTACGGGTAGCTATGTCTATTTGATGTGTGCTCGTATGATGATTAAAAATGTGTTTACCTAGATACTATTACTCCCTAGTTATCTTTTATTGATGGTTGAATTGTCACGTCCTTATTCTTAGCGCGTTGTGCTTCCTAAAGTCGTAGGGTGTGCATATGCCCTAACTCTTTGAGGTTACCTTTGGGTTTAACCTACGAAATCTGCTGGATTAATCATAAACTAACTTTCACAAAGATTATTCAAGCATTAAACACAACGATAGCCTAGTTGCACTCCTAAGCTAATTACAATTAAGATAAGAGATAACCTAACAATAATTAAAACTAGGTTTCATAGATCTAAGCAAATACACAAGAAATTTAGCTAGACATGTTAAACAAGCAAGCATACACACAATCAATGGAAGACATAATGATACTATTGGATTAAAACACTTATCTTGATGTGTAAAGTAGGGTTTGGGACCCTATATATAGATTTACAAGTGCGACGGCGTCGCCTTATAGGTGGGAAGCCGTCAGATCGCCGTCATTAGGGTTTTCGTCTTGGCCAAGTTATCGATGGGAACACGTCACCTTAGAGTTGTGACGCCATCGGGCTTCAGATGGGACGTCATCTTGGTTCTGGATCTGGGCCGTCTGAGATGAAAAGTCTGAGTGATTCCCTTCTTCTTCAAAGCCTGACGCCATCAGGCGTTATGAGCAAAAATTCAACTGAGCCGTCTGGAGCATGTTTTTTTATAAAATCTGTATAGAGGGACGGTGTCGTCTCTTGATTGGGATGCCTTCAGGTTCAGTTTGAGCAGCTTGAGTGGCATCGGTCTTGACTTTGCCAATTTCTTCATGTATTCACTCCTTTTCGTCCAAATGTGCATCATTCTAGCATTTTGCTTCCAAGAGACCTAAAAAGTGAAAAGGAAATTAAGCAGTAACGGATATAAAAGTTGTCGATTAAGGGCTTAAATGACCCCTTAAAAGTGTACATTTTAAATCCTTATCAAATATCCCTACACTTGGTATTTGCTTGTCCTCAACGATAACATTAAAATATAAGGGATTTATAGGAGCATACATTTTTTCTCTACCATCCTCTACGATAACATCAAAATATAAGGGATTTATAGGAGCATCCCTACACTTGAGTTTTTATTTCTCTAACACTAATTGACTCGATTTGAAAAGATCAAAACACTTGGAGTATTTAATTACGTAGACAAAGGGAATTTGAATTTAACGTTCCTTCTCGTTACTCCATAAAATTTTACTTTACCCATGAGTCCCAATCATCCCAAAACTGTGTATAAAAGATATGACTCGGCTTATCAACAATGCAAGTAACTAGATAATTGAACTAAGGGTTTAGTAATGATAACAATAATGCACTAAAGGTGAGTGCATACAAGATAGGCTAAGGCGATTTGGGTGAACATTGGGGGGTGGATTGTAAACAATGCTCTTCATTGATATTCCAGAAAACCAAAACATCACGAGAACTGCGAAAAGGATAGGCTTTGAGGGGTTAACTAGGGTTATCGTGTACTAAAAATGAGTACATCCCAAGGGTGTGGGGTAATTACTCAACCGATGTGGAAGAAGTAATTATAATACAGGTGTCAAACAAGGGTTATCCTAATGCCTCTTATCACTTAGTTATTCCTAACTACACAAGTGTAGTCTCACCAGCGATCTCAGAATGCATCACAAAACAAGTTCTAGAATCTATTATACTACCGGTGCACTCTCAATGCATTAAAAGTGAATGCTTTATTCCTAAAGATCTAGGGGCGAACCTCACATTTTTAGGGTGGAATTTGAGTGGTAAACGGTTTTTTTGTGCTAGTCATATAACTCCTATCCATGAGATGATTTATTAAGACTAAAGTTTTAGCTCGTACATGTCCTAAATTTTTTTAAATTTGATGCTAAAATTCCCTAACAAATATTTCTCATAGTTTATTACACAAATGACCAAGGACAAGACAAATAATCAAGGATAAGAATAGTTTCTAAGTTCCCGTTTTTTTCTCCCTCCCTACACTTAAACTGAAAATTGTCCCCAATGTTCCATGAAAGTATCAAAGTTATGATAAAGGAAGGTAAGTAAAAGAGAAAGAAACTAATACTCCCCTGATTAGCTCGGTAGGATCCGTGTGAAGTTGTGGTTAAATTCTTTCCCAAGAAGAATGTATACGTGATAAGCTCCATCCAATCTTTTGTTTCTTCTTCTTGCCAAATATAACCTGCACACTTTAAGAAAAAAAACGAAACCTTCACGTAAAATCGGTGGTAAAACTATATATGACACAACTACACTAAGATATAATGCTTGTGGAATGGATGTTTGCAGATTTTCTGGAAAATTAAGACCTAAGGATTTCCAAAAATTTATAAGTAGCACAGAAAACGAAAAAAAAAATGATAAGCTGTTTCTGCTTGACCTGACGTCGTCAGGATTTAATCCTGACGCGGTCAGGTTGTCATGACAGAAACTGGTCTGCTGCATTTTCCTGGAAAAATTACATCTTTAAAACCTGGAAAAATTCCTGCAAAACATCAATTATGACTCGATACAAGCATTTGACTCTAACAAACACACATATATATATCAATTTCACTAATTGTAATTCTCATGTTTACGTTCTTTTAAAAACGTATGTAATCTTCTCTACGCTTATCTTTTTTGCAAAATACCTTTATATGTAATTAAGACGAGGTTAAAGACAAAATAAAGCATTTTCACAAAATCAAACATGAGAATAAACAACAATGAAAAAGATATATGACACACAAACAAGCAAACAATTAAGCATGGGTTGCCTCCCACGAAGCGCTTTTCTTTATTTAAGAGTCTTGTAGCTAGACTCGAAGTCGTGCTTCTACGTGACTTCCTTACCGTCATCATTTTCCTCATGACGATCTCTGTTGGGGTTCTCCATGGTATAGTTATGCCCTATCGTGCATCTTTCTAAGAAATCATTTTCCCCCTAATTGGTTCTATATTCCACTCCTAATTTCAAACAATCCTTATAGAACCCAAAAATCTTATTCATTACATAATCTACTCCTTTCTCCTTATCCTTCCCATTCCTATAGTAGACCGATAGCTTAAGTTCCTTTTCATCATTTCCTAGTGATGAGAATTTCTCAATCTTAAATGGCATTTGGTAAGCTATATCATCGGTCTCATCCTTGAATCTAACTATTCCTAACGACGCATCATAAGTCATCCTGGTGTTTTCTATGAATGGCTTTCCTAGAACTACATGGGACAAGCTAGGATCTGTGGCCGTACTAATATACTCCACAATTATGAAATCCGTAAGGTACGTGAAACTACCTACATAGACGGGCAATCCTTAACTCTACCAAGGAAATTACAACTAACTCTAGGATCATCGAGGTCTTGCCTATTTGGGATAAGTTTCTTCATCACCCAATTATAGATGTGCTAGTCATGATGTTTATTGGGGACTTGCGATCAATGTAGGCCTTTGCCACGAAAAGATGTCCTATGCAACAAGGTATGTTGAGATTTCTAGGATTTCCAAAGATGATTCATGGGCTTGTCCTAACATACATGTGACGAAGGTCGCATACTAGGTGTGGGTGGCATGAAAGTTCTTCTTCTGTAGGAAAATTATTTAATTATTCATCACCTACTTCGTCTACTTCGTTGGTTAATTTTTCCTTAGGAGTTTCACTAACCTCAAGCATTGTCTCATGGTTTGCTTCGTCACTATTCCTATTCGGTTTCACTAGAGTGATGGCATTGATGAATTGAACGTGCTTGGATGAAGAGGGATCCCTAGTTTCAAATACTTGCTTGGGTCGTTAATTTTCACACCGGAAGCTTTGGGAGAATGAGTCGAGATGGCATTAACCTTTTCGGTGGTCTTCCTATCACTATTGGTCATGGCTTTCAAAAGGTTATCTATCTTCCTATCCATCTCGGCTTATTGTTGGTTAAAGCGGTTCGAAAGCTTGGCTATTTGAGCCTCTTGGAATGTAACTAGGTGTTGCAACATCCCTTATATGTTTTTTTTACTAGGGCCGTGGGACCATGGGGAATCATTAGAGGTGAATTCTTTGGTTTTTCCCCAATTATAGTCGTGTTTACCCCTCCATGCTTCTCGGGCATCACTGAAAGTCCTAGGTCCAGGTGTTGTGGGGAATCTCCCTCCCATTCCATTTTTACGCGAGGATGCGTAGTCCACGAAAGCTTGTTCGAAGAGTCTCGTGCAAGTACGAGTGTCATGGGGACCACTGCATAGCTCACACAAGGAAGAGACTTTGTTCACATGGCGTGAAGACTTAGGATTCTCGTAGGAGCTCATTAGGAATTTGACTTGATCTTCAAGTTCGAGCATCCTACGATTGGAAGTTTGTGAGTCAATGGGAGGCAAGGAGATTGCCTTGACAGTTTTGGGAAACTCACGGGGGTCATTCTAACTTTCGTTGTCATAGAGGGCAAGGTCCTCTATTGTACCCCACGATTCTTCCGCGGTAAGTTCACTAAGTTTTCCACCGGCCGCTTGGTCAATCGATTGCCTAGTTGAGAAGTTGACATGATCGTAAAAGAGTTGGACTTGAAGCCAAAGATCGATGCCGTGATGAGGGACTTTACGGAGTAAGTCCTTGAATCGAGTCCACGCCTCGTAGAGAGATTCACCTTGACTTTGTTGGAACATCAAGATTTCATTCCTAAGTTTGGTAGTTCTACCCGGTGGGAAAAATTGGGCGAGGAAACGAGTGGTGAGATCATCCCAACTTGAGATGGATCCGGCGGGAAGTCGCTCAAGCCAATTACTTGCTTGGTCCCGTAGAGAGAATTGGAAGAGACACAAGCGTGTGATCTCCCGTGTGGTAGCATCAAGGTCGATGGAATCAACGATTTTAAGGAAGTCCTTGAGATGCTGATTAGGATCTTCATAACGAAGTCCAAGGAATGCACATCCGTTTTGCACCAACCGGATGGTGTCGGATCGCAGGGCCATAGTTTGAGCTTGATCGGGGAGCTCAATGGTGTTCCTATAGCCTTGAGGATTCGGTCTAGAGTATTCACCAAGAGTACGGCCTTTTGGCGGGTCAATTGGTGGTGGGTCGATGGGAATTGGTTCATGTGGTGGTGGGTTATCACCTTCTGATGGGATTACTAACAAAGTCACGAAGAAGGGGGATAGGCTACAAGGAAGCTAAAAATGAGAAAAAATCTTACTTGATAGAAATCAAGCAAGGGAAACTAAACGAGATAAAGATCTAACTAGCTATTCTATTCCCCAGCAGCGGCGCCAAAAACTTGATGCGCGCACGAAGAGCGTCCGGGGTCAAAGGAACTTCCTTTTCGTCGAGCAAGTTTTTCAACACCCTAGGCAGTGAACCTAATTGTTGTATTGTAGTATTGGGTAAGCCTCGGGGATTGATATCATTCTCTAGGGGAATATGAATGCTAGCAAGAAATGTATTACGCTAAGGTGGGGGGTTGAGAATGATTCTTTTTTTTTAATCTTTTTTTTTAGTTTTTTATAAAGCTAAGGGTAAAATCTTAGGGCAATTGGTTTGGGGGTGGTACTTCTACCGATTACTTCTACTATCTAATTATCTAATACTACGGGTAGCTATGTCTATTTGATGTGTGCTCGTATGATGATTAAAAATGTATTTACCTAGATACTATTACTCCCTAGTTATCTTTTATTGGTGGTTGAATTGTCACGTCCTTATTCTTAACGCGTTGTGCTTCCTAAAGTCGTAGGGTGTGCATATGCACTAACTCTTTGAGGTTACCTTTGGGTTTAGCCTACGAAATCCTCTAGATTAATCATAAACTAACTTTCACAAATATTATTCAAGCATTAAGCACAACGATAGCCTAGTTGCACTACTAATACAATTACAATTAAGATAAGAGACAACCTAAGAATAATTAATAACTTGGTTTCATAGATCTAAGCAAACACACAAGAAATTTAGCTAGACATGTTAAACAAGCAAGCATACACACAATCAATGGAAGACATAATGATACTATTGGATTAAAACACTTATCTTGATGTGTAAAATAGGGTTTGGGACCCTAAGATACTGTCCAAGTTGGACTACAAACGTTTAGGGTTTTTACTCCAAAAGTCTACCTCTCTAAATGCAGAAAAAGCGAATTCTATATATAGATTTACAAGTGCGATGGCGTAGCCTTATAGGTGGGACGTCGTCAGATCGCTGTCATTATTGTTTTCGTCTTGGCCAAGTTATCGATGGGAACGCGTCACCTTAGAGTTGTGACGCCGTCGGGCTTCAGATGGGACGTCGTCTTGGTTCTGGATCTGGGCCGTGTGAGATGAAAAGTCTGAGTGACGCCCTTCTTCTTCAAAGCCTGACGCCGTCAGGTGTTATGGCAAAAATTCCACTGAGCCATCTGGTGCATGTTTTTATCAAATCTGTAGAGAGGGACGGTGTCTGATAACATCAAATAGTCTTGAATATTAAGTGTTAATTTCCCCCGATAATGCTCGTATGTTATATAATTTATATGGATTTACGCTTGTTTTCCTCTATATTTCACTTTCAGGTAAATTACGAGCATTGGAGCTAAAGAGACGCGGATTTGGAGAGTTTATTGAAGATATATGATAGTATGCTCATTTTGAAGATGTTACGGCGTAACTCCCATCTCACATTATGCCATAACAGAAGCATGGCTCAGAAAACCAACTCAACTGAAGATTACGGCGTAACTCTCTCCAAAGATTACGACGTAACTAACTAGGTCAAATGAGGTTTCGTGCCGCTGCAAGCTACGCCGTAACTATTGTCTCAACTACGACGTAACAAGGATTTATTAAAGATACGGCGTAACTCCTTCCAGATGTTACGTCGTAACCAGCATTTTCAGTGTATATTATGAAGATAATGGTGTTACGGCGTAACTCTCAACTTAAGTTACGCCGTAACCAGATCTGGCCTATAAATACCACTCGAATTCCAGCATTTCTAATCATCCCATTTCACACACAACATCAGTGAACGTGAGTAGAAGGATGAAGGTAGATCTTAGGGAGCATACGGAGCCATCTCCAAGGGAGAAATCACTCCCCTACTATAAGCATTAGCATTTTATCTTTTCTTTACTTTCAATTCATGTATTTCGTAATGTTAAACATTGAATCGATTTTTTTAGTTAATATGAGTGGCTAAGCACCTCTGGTGCTGGCCTAGTTATGATTCCTTAATTGTTTTGTTTATGTTTACATTGCTTTCGCATAATTGTTTCTAGTGTATGCATGCATAGTTTGTTGGTAGCTACCCTTGTTTCGGTAGTTTTGAATAGCGGTAGTGGCTAGTTACTTAGGAGATATGACCAAATGACCGTAGGTAGACTGAGTGGGAAGGGTAAGATATGACCAACTGACGACCCTTCTTCGCTTGTGCGATTTAACCAACTGATCACCTATCGTTTGGATGAACTTAAGTAGTCAGGGATGAGTGTTTAAGATGCTAGCGCCCGAGCACTCATTATTACAAATCTTGCATGTAGCGGTACTTAATGACTCTGCTTAGGGGACTAAGAACAACTGGACTTTTGACGGGTCACCTGACATCTCCAGTGGAACCCTTTGCTGATAGGTTTGGACGAACTGACCAAATGTTGTCCTAACAACTTTTACCCCCACTTGAAGTAATTGGAAGTATTTAAACATAAACTAAACTTGATAGGATGAATAACTAGTGTAGGATCGTATATTTTATGTTATTTGATTATTTGGGTGGTCTAGGAAGATGATTAAACAAGAATGCCATCTTAGAGAGAGAAAGAGTAGAGAGGGTGATCTTTTAGAGAGAGAGAGAGATAATAAAAAATGAAAGGTTAGATTAAAGAAGCACCACCCCTTCCAAGGATGGAAGGGGTATTTATAGTTACAAACAATACGCCCTCCTGTCGGGCTGTGGATCAGGCATACATTGGGTAAAGACCCGTCCTTCCTCCACGGTGTTACTCTAAACTAATCTACGCTACTAATTAACTAATTAACTACTAAACAACGTAAATAACTACAAGTCTACGAGCTAACATATGCTAGACCATAATTGGGGTGACCGACACTTTCACATGGAATTTCCAATTCCTAACAATCTCCCCCTAAGGGAGGTCACCCCATGAAATAAATTTTGCATCCTAACATTCTATCTTTGTCTTTAGTTCTGAGCTCGTAGACTTCAATTCTTCAATTTCCGCAATCTTTGTGCTTTAGTAGCGATTCTTCAAAGTCCGATTATTTTGTACTTTCTGTGGAGGTCTTTGAACTGATCCACATCATGATGATCTTTGAGCTTTCTTTGAGATCATCAGCCACAACAAATCTCTAGATCACCCTTTGTAGCATTGCCTTCATGTGATGTTGTGACTTTTGGACCGACATGCTCACACTTTCTGGATCATGACATCTTTCCATCAGAGTAGCGGAAGCTTTACTGGTTCATGATATTTGCAGCGTCGTAGCAGAAGCATAGTATAAAAATATCAGAGCCAGGTTATGTAGATATGCACTAGTCATGATTTCTTCAATTAAGTGTGGATGCTGTGAGCATGCGGCTTTGGATTGACTTCTCAATTCCGATCAGCTGCAACCGTCCAAATGTACCTGCAAACAACAATTAGCAATAAAACACATGAAAGTGTCTTTGACCACTTTCGTTGAATTGAGGTACACGGCCCACAGTTCCCCATTGATCAGTACAAGTATTGCCTGTGATCAGGTATAATTCTGAAGAATCTCCTTGACAGGGTTTCGCAGCTGCTTTAGCCGTTCTCAAACCGGAGCGTCTCAAAGAAGACAACACGGAGTGAGTGAACCAGCGAATTGAGATTCACTGATTGATGAAAAATTGATTTGAAAACAATCGCGTATTGCTTAGAAGAAAGAGTTTTGCAATACGACGAAGGTTTTATGAGAAAGATCAATTTTCAATCAGAAATACTTTTTGTATTTGAAAAGAGTACACATTCGATGTGCTAGAGAAAAGAAGAGATTCGCACATCGAACGGTTTTTTCAAAAGTATTTTTTCAATCAGAGATACTTTTTGAATTTGAAAATGAATACGCATTCGATGTGCTAGAGAAAAGAAGATTTGCACATCGAACGGTTTTTCCAAAAGTATTCGTCAATTCATTTCCTGGACCAAGGTTGATTGAAGAATGAATCACCCCATTGTTTCTATCCAGTTGTCACAAGCTTGATCTTTTGAAAAGATCTCACATGTCACCCACCAAGAGCTTGTTTGATGTTAGCTCAAGAAGGATTTCCATCTTCATCGTGACTATTTTTATATATCACTCGGATGTTCTGGCAATACCACAAGGATAATGCGTAGGACTCTTAATATATTCTTACTTTCCACATTGTGTAAAACAGCAAGTCTTCATTAATTTTGTGTCCTAATGAGATATTGTGGATGATCTCTTGGCTCTAGACTCAATAGTGCACCTTTGGTTTCCTATGCCAGAGACTAGGGAGAGGGTCTCCTTCTTCAATATCAACAATCTCTAAGAGAAAGTCGATAGATTATGTAGGTTCCCCGTGAGAATGAAACAAGTCCTTTTAAGAGGAACTTGAGTAGCTTGGGAAGTTGTAGTGCGTCACTGGGTCCATGACGTCTTGTCTACAATACCGGCATTACCAAAGTAACCACCAGTAGCATATGAATTGAACCCGGTTTCTGCCCTAAGGTTGAATTATTGGAGGGCTATTTCTTTTCACCCTTTTCACATTCATTTCTTTTTCATTCTTCAACCCCTTCAGTGCTTACCGAGACTTCATTACTAGAACCTTGTTGGGTTTATTCCAGTTCTAGCTCTATCTCAGTCGGCACTCTTCCCATTTCTCACTTTTCTCCTTTTTTCATCATACCTAAGGACTCTACACTATCTAGTGGATTGTCCTTGGGTAGATCCCTCCGGCTCTAGCGGGATCGTGGGAACGAATACCTAACCTAACCATCCTTATAACACCATGCATAAAGTAAATTGGTCGGTCTTTTGGTATTGTTCATTCCTTTATGAAACCAATTGAAAAATCATTTGGAAAATCAATCAAGGTACTTGTGATATAAAATCAAAGCATTTTGTACCTTAATTGTTTTGATCATTTAGAAATTCTCCCCCTCAACATGTGCATATGATATTGAAATTGTTTAGCACATGGAGGCAAGAGTTCTTTGAAATGATTTCTTGATCACAATTTCCTTAGAAAAATCCATTTGAATTTCTTTGGTAAATTCTTCCCCTCAATATGTGCGTTGGTTGTTTAAAATCATTTTGCACATAGAGGCAAGAGGTTTTTGAAGTACTTTTCACGATTGCCAATAGAAACCATTCGCTCCCCCTCAATATGTGCATTGATATACGAAAGAGTTTAGCACATATTAAAGAGAACTTGCACTTTGAATCAAAACGATCATCTTTTATCAAATTTCATATTAAATCACAAATTCTCCCCCGATCAAAAATATCAAACCCTTTGAGATTTTGGATCCCAAGTGATTTAATAAGGTTTAGAAAACATGGGAGAAAATGTGGCCTTGTCTAAATACTCTTCTGGTTTTTGGTTAAATGCTCCTCCTCAATCATGTGCATCATGTATTTGAAATCGTTTGGCACATGAAGGAAGGAGTGCTTTTGAAACAATCACCCTTTAAAACCGTTTTGAGATTTAAATCACGATCTCTCCCCCGATAAAAAATTTCAAACCATTTGAGATTTGTGATCCCAATTGATTTAAATCATTTAGAAAAGTTTGGGGAAAGACATGGCAAGATTTAATTTTGAAAAGTGATAGATAAGGAACAGTTTTTCGACATTAAAGATTGTTTTTTTTTGGGTAAAGGGGAGTAATCCTGCACCCTGGTATATTAACCACAAAACAATGAAGTACAATGGATGAGAGTGAGTCCCTCATCTCAGTCCCTTAGGACACGACCAAGCCACCATATAAGAATGACAGGCCATTCTTATAACTTACAAATCCAAATAAGTAACAATGACTAAAAATAAAAATACAATACATCACAACTCAAATAAACACTTGAGTCTTCTTCGTCATCTTAGTGATCGAGATCTTGTACATGAAGAAACCCATAACCAAGTTTCCCCAACTTCCAAGTGCATATTCCAAACCAAATCCATTTGCGACTTCTATTAGTATTATGCATGAAGCATAATCTAATAACCTGATAAGAGTGGAATCCATAGCAAATCGAATTTGATCAAACCAACATGATGATACAAAGGGTTTTGAACAAGACCCTTCAAACTTAACTTCCATCTATAACATAAATAACCACAATCATCATAGTAATCCAAATCCATCTTTAATGCCATTCAGAAAGCTTCCACCCGGTAAAAACCAGCATGAATATTATCTTATTACACCCATCTGAAACCGACATCAAAGAAGAGAACTTACAGTAAGAAACAACATCACATAGGTACGATCGGAAGGATCCATATGACCATTAATGCATAGATCAGTTGTAATGTCAAACTGAAATAGCTTCCGGTCCCATACCATATTACGACAAACACCACATGAAACTCGATCATGTACAACCCAACTCCAGCGCACATCCAAGACCTTTTCCAACCCAAAACGAACACCCATATCCATCTCTCTAAACCCACTACCATATCGTTAAAAAACGACAACTTACAAGTCAACTTGCAGGAATACGATCAAACCCAAGATGAGCGTTAACTTCCAAATGACAAAAATATCAAACCTTAAATAAGGTTTCGTTAAAGCACCAGATTTGGTAGCATGCAAATATAAAAAACGATTAAAGATTGAAGCATGCACCCAACCGACCCACAAAGTCACAAACACCGACCCACTATAACAATTGATCCAAAAATATTATTGTAGAACCGACCTAATGATCAATTGATTAAATTAAATTAATGCTGCTCGAGCAAATATAGGAGCAGTAGGCCTTCACAATTGGTATGAATAACCAATTGAATAAAGAACCCATGATTAAGAAATTATAAACATGTGTAGCAATAATAAAATCGGCGATTTAAATGGATCCACCCTACAAACACTAACCAATCAAATCTTCGGTAGTTGTTAAAGATTTAAATGGACATTAAAGATTGTTAGTGTCAGGTATGATAGTTTTAAGAGATCTTTAAGAAAAATAAAACAATTTCACAATCAAACAAGAACAGAAAAAATTTTATTTTGAAAGATCTTTGAGTTTTAAAGAAAAATCATACCATGACATAACATTAAATCTTTAGATCACCACTTTAATTCGTACAAGCCGGACTTGATAGATGAAATATTGTTTGAAAATATTTTATTTTAAATAACTCTCCCCCTCAATCGATAACCGTAGTCGTTGATTGAGTGACTTAAGTTTTGATAAAATGAAGTCCGGTGATTTCCAAAATTAAGTCCAATTTATTTTCAAAAACAATATTTTTCCATTTTTCAAAACAATATTATTCAAAAATTGTTTAAAAAATGGTATCATCACTATTATCCTGCACAATGATACGTTAGGTGGATAGGCTGCTTCTGTTGTTGTTGTAAGGCTTGAAGAAAACCGTCTGCAGAAGCAGTGAGACCTCTGAAGTTGCATCTATCATGCCAACTATCCATGGAGAGATCTGATTAAGCTCTGTTTCTTCTTTTGTCGACCCAAGATATAGTTGCCCTTTCCTTTCGGCATCCAATCATCTTCATTTGTGGGATCCGGATCGGGAACATTCTTTTATACCATGATATATGCATATGTTAGTGGACACAAACAGATATACGGTGGTCGACATCACCCAAACAACAATCGACTAATAAAAGTCAATCCAACATATCAATCAGTTCATATATGGCATGGGAATAATATGTTTATCAAACTCAAATAATCTAATCCTAACAGTCATATCCTAGGCACCTAGTCCTTCAACGTAGGTTAACATCATTTTCAGTTAAGCATATAGGATAATTAGATAAGCCCGATAGATGATATAAATTTGAAAAACATTCTCCCCCTCAATCAATGACTCTTTCTATGAAAAGTTTTAAATAAGCCGAGGTCATTGATTGGGTTTTGCAAATTCATTAAAACATGATTCTGATTGATTTTCAAGCAACTCAATTTACCACCATTTTTTTAAAACAAATATTTTTCTGAAGAATTTTAGAAGGAAAAATATTTGAGTAGGAACAGCAGTCCTTCGACATACTTTCCTCATTTGTTTTAGGATAAGTGCACGAAATTTTTGAAAACTGTTTTAGCGCAGCACTTTCCTTCCTTGAAGAGCGGGTTGCTATCAGAAATAATAGCAAACCATTGTTAAGCACGGGTTACAGTCTGAAATAACTACAAGCCATAGTTTGAGACATGTTTTGAAAATAATATTTACACCTCCTGCTCGAACTTCATCTATGGTCCCGTGCCATTATTGAATGACATTTCTAAGACCGTAGATGTTATCGATACCAGAAGACATGTCTTGAGAAAAACATATTTTTGGTATTTTTTAAATTTTCTGATTTTTATGGGTTTTTGTTGATTTTATATTTTTCTATGTTCTTTTTGTTGGTTTTATATTTTTGTATTTTCTTTATGATAAATTTTTACAGATAGAGATAGATGATATAGTTTAAGAGGATGATGATACGAGTACTGAGATAAGGATATCGAACAGCACGTCGTAGAAGATAGAATTCGTCATCTCTTAAACTTCCACCACCAAAGCTTCCGAGGCTCCAAAATAAAAGAGAAAACATGAGCTTTTGAGAAAGAGAGACTTTGGCAGCTTCCCCCCAAACCAAAAATCCATTAGATGAGCAGATTCAAAGCTTTCTTTCAAGCTTTCCTTAGCCAGGTTCACAAAGAAGCACACAATTATCATCGATCTTGCTGCTCCTTTTAAGAATAATCTTTTGTGATTCTTCGTTCGAGGTTATATCATCCAAAAGAACAACAGCGTATCATCCCACACATAAATAACTCTTCTCAAATTTCATTCCACTGAAGTCTGAAGCGATCCATACCAAAAAGTTTTCAAGAGACCACTTTCCCCCAAGTAGATCAATTGATGCAGTCAGTCTCTTAGACTAGAGCTCACGAACCCGAATACACATATACCCAAAGACAGAGAAACTTATACCATCGAAGTAGTAGATTAAGTCTGATAGCCAAACAATAACCCTGATGTATACATTTCTCTCCCCTGGTGATAGTGTATGAAGCTCAAGAACCCAAAGTACCCGAATGCCCAAAGAGAGAATAACCGATAACATTGAAGAAGCAGGCCGAATCACTGATTATCTCTGCGGATGACTATCTCTGCGGATGTCAACTCTGGAATAAGTGATTATATCTCTGAATCACGGATTAAGCACTCAAGTGAAACAGCAGAGCGCCCCCAATGTACACAATTCTCTCTCCCCTGATGATTGCGATAACATCAAAATCATCACACACTAGTGTACCTCTTTTATCTTCAAAAACTTTCTCTTACATCACTTCCCCCACGTAGTTGGAATAATAACACTAAAAGCCTTGATGAGTAAAATCTTGAGTTTCTCTGCGGTCATGACATTTGTCTTCCCGGGATATCTTCAATCACTTAGAAGAATTAAGTTCATCAAGTTTACTCGCTTTGTGTTTAGATACGTGTCTCCTTCCCCCTTGCTGGTTTTGATGCTTCAGAATCAGCAACTCATTGTAAGCCGAGATACTTGACATCTTTTGAGATGAACACTTTTAATCTTTGTGAGAATCAACTTGCTTAGGAATGTGAGCAAGTCTAATTGGGGATTAAATTCGACATTTCACTCTCCCCCAATTAGTGCTCTCCCCTAAACCGACAATCTGTTTGATAAATGACCAGATTAAGAAGAAGTCTTTAGATAATCAAATGCAACTCGTCTTTAGTCTTCTAACATGTAGCAGAGAATGTAGAACCGACTGTAGACTCGACCTTCTTCAAGATTGTCCAATTGGGGAATAGAAAGTTAACATCTTCTTCGCATCAAATGCATTCCCGTTAACTTATATATAGCAAATCCCCTTAACTTAAATCGCTCCCAATCAAACAAGAACACAAAGATGTTCATCAAGGAAATCAGCCCCGCAACTGGAAGCACTTTGTCATTAATCTCATCAGTCCGTGAGAAGATGTCAACCAACGGCTCTTAGAAGAAACTCCATGTAAAGATGACCCGATAAGAAGAAGCTTGGTTCTTACATGATTTAGGAGCCGTATGACCATATATTCTCAGATATAACTCAACATGCAGCAATTTCACACTTCTTCTCCCCCTCAAGAATTGCATACGGAGTTGCCATTCTTGATTAAGCAAGTGATTATCATCCAAATGTAGTCTAATCACACTTCTCCCCCTCGAAGGTTGCATATGATGTCGCCATCGTCATTATAACTGAGCAAGTGGAATAAGAAAAAAATCAACAGTAGTTCGGTTCACTTGATGACTGAAAGCGTATGGAAAAAGTATGAACGCATGTTGATGACAATGGTCATAATTGAGAAGATTTCTCTTCTTCCGAAGATAAAGCGCACTGAAGCGTACACTTTTCTTTTCTTTAGAGTACGAGGCTTGAACTGTTGTGTTCAAACGTCATCATCTCTCTCTTTTCATCATCTCTTGGCAAAACTTGTAATTCACTTCAACCTCAAATAAATAATAGTGAATTAACCCCGTTGTCACATCTTCTGGTTAAAAGCTCACATCTAGCCTCCTTTGACGTTTTAAGTGAACTGTGATAATGTTTTTCATCCCGACCATGGTTAAACGCACATAACCCCGTAAAACCATGTAATAACCAAACTGCCATGACGAATATCCAAACACACATCCAATTCATGAAGTACACCCTTTCATCTCTTCTTTGAAACAGAAACCATAGCACCATCATCAAAAAAGATCCCGAAATACACTTTCCTTTCTCTAGGATGGTTCCATCATTACGGGATTTTATAACTCTATGGTTTAAACCGAGAAATAGTTTCTTTTGCGGGATTTTACAAAACCAAGAATAAACCATAAGATAGATCCGGAAATGCACTTTACAATTACCAGGATGTTTCCATTGTCATGGGATTTTACAAGTCTATGATTTAAACCGAGAAATAGATTCTTTAGCGGGATTTTACAAAATCAAGACAAAACCGTAAACAATGTCAGCTTGAATGTGTTATGACAACTTTGGTTTCAGTGAATATCTGTTTTAGGGGAACATGCAGCGGTTCATCAACGGTTCTTCTCCATACATCAACAATATCATCAACAATTCTTTACTCATATGTAGACAACTTCACACACCATACTAAGTCGAGTAGTATACACTACTTCCCCCTGGAGGTTTTCCGTAAACCAAAGTATACGTTTCTCCCCCATGATGGTTTCGAACTTTCGAAAGCATCATAACGTGTACAATCATTTGCACGAAAAGTTCTTGTCATAAGCAAGCATCTTGAGAAGTCATGAAAGACACTAAGGATTCTTAAGAAAATTTGCTTAGACAGTGACGTATCTTAAACATTCTGAATATCTCATGGGAATTGCTGATCACATCTCATCCATTCAACACTTTGGTAAACACATCTTCCACATATTCTGACGGCTATTGTTGTGACCACTTGGTGAAGTAAACCCGATATACCAAACTTGATCATGAAGTAGAATTCCCCAGATTTGTTACTTAAACTTGTACAAATCCTTGTGAACAAGAAACGGTGTACCCAATGTACAAAACCTCTTGACATATCCTCAACTGCGTGAGACACCGAAGTGATAGCTACGTTGTGGGTTAAGCGAGAAAGAATCACAACCGTAACTAAATAGCCAAGTCTTTATCACACTCAATAAACGCCCAAACAAGTCATCTTTGCGGAAGGGTAGAAAGAAAGAAGACGGAAATAAGTAAACGCGTCCGGAAAACGTCACTTCAAATCCAAATAAGAAATACCGTCCAAACAGCCCCGTAGTCAACATTTTCCAATATTCATAAAAGCCGTGACATTATGTTCTCCGTGAAAATGTATTTACCAAAGTACCAAACCACATAACCCATTGAATCTCATCATCACACCAAATCTCATCATCAAAACTCATTATCAAATCTTATCAACAAATCTCGTCAATGCATCTCATACAATCCAAATCTCATAAAATCACATCATATCTCATATAAACGACCCGATTTTAAGAAGCTTATCAGTCCATCATCCAAATTATTTCAACCCAATTCACACTCCCAAGTTCGCTCCAATTCAAATCCAACTCCATCCCACTTGATTTATATTCGATTCAAATAAATTCATTTTAAGTTCAAGTAGAATATAGACACAAGAGGCCCATTTCACAAAAATATTACTCCAAACCAAATATCCAAACAGGTTGGACAGTTACCAAATAACCGAATCTCGCACCTTATTACACCTAAACAAACTGGTTGGCCCATCTCTAATCCGTTAAGCACACATATCATATCAAATCAATCTGATGCAATATCTTCAATCCAAATTTCATCCCTGGTCCGATAAATCGTTAGAAGTAGTAATAGGCCCGGTTCAGTGTACAAATCTCATTCAAAACAAAAATATGCCGGTTCCATGTAAATATGTTTTGTGAGTTTGTCTTTGTGAGAATCCCATCAAATCATCAAGTATTAGTGAATATGGGAGGCATGAAAAATTCTGTGATACCGCAATAATCTACAAATGAAACTATCTTTTGAGTATTCTCGGCCCATACAAACTCTTGATTAACACACGGCCCACACAGACCCACGACAACCCAACATCCCAAAGCAATACACGACCCATTAAAATACTCAAGCAGTTAACACAACCGGTTGCCCTAATTATTTGGGATATTAAAACGCACACATACTCCACCATTACCCTAAAAACTCTCACATCCAGACCCTAATCTCACACATATCCGCCTCATTCTTATCTCTTATCATCTCAAAACGCATCAATAAGTCCGTCTAATCCCAATCCAAATTATTCTCATATATCAAAACCCCTCTCTCCCATTTGCAGCAACAATCATCAAAACATCAATTATGTTAAGCAATACACGCTCACCACAGGGATGGTTAGAGCTCGATATCAAGGTCTCAACATCATAAGCCACAGGGATGGTTTAACGTTAGAGATGGCTATGAGTACAAACAATAGCTTTAAGGTAGGTTTAAATTTCGTTCGGTTTGTATTATTTTAACACGAACAAGTGAAAAAGAGTTAACATAATTGTTAAACTCGTTTCATATTTCGTATATGTATATGAAGTATAGACTTCAAACATAAACGAATCAATGATGATTGTGTTTTCAGGGTCTGACTTAATGGTCAGATGTAGCAATAAAATCCCCAAACCAAATCTGAGATTCCCTCTAATAGTCAATGGTAGGTGTCATAGATGGACCTTTGAAAATTGAGTCTTGATCAATGAAGAGTTTCTTGTTCGTGTGATTAGGATCTGTAAACTGATCTTGACATGTACTTAATGTATACGAACAAAAATCTGAGGTCGTGAGTCCATTTAGCCTTTGCTTTTCATTTTCAAGATTGATGATGATTGTGTTTCTTTCATTGTATGGATAAGAAAAAGGTCTTGAGAGGTCTTTGATACCCACAAAAGAAAGAAACCAACTGAGATCCTAAATGCTTAGTCCTTTTCCTTATATGCTTAGATTCTTGAAAGTGAAAGTAGTTGATGGAGGATAGGATTAGGATAGTATGGAGTTGGTGATGATTGATGAGTATAGTTAAGGTTTTGGTTTAAGTCTAATTGCCATGGTCATGTCTTCTTCATCTTGTTTTTCTGTCATGGTCAACTGTTTTGATCAATGAGTCAAGTCACATCAGTCATATTTGACAACTCGCATCTTTTTCACAACTCGCTTTTGACTTAATCAAGTCGCAATTGACTCAAAAGTCAACTCACATTTTTACACAACTCGCATACTTTTATGCCAGTACACAACTCGCACCTGTTTTGGTTAACAACTCGCTCACCACTAGTGTCAAAACACAAGGAGTATATTTGAAACAAGTCACATATAATATTTGACACAAGTAGCATATCAACAAATGCGTTAAAACGCATTAGATAAGTGACAAGTCGCATAGGGTTCAGTGAATCTGGACACATGTCAAATCGCACAGATGAATGGTGACAAACCGCACATTAGAACCGGACATTTTTACTCAACCCGCATAGAAGAAACATCATAATCAATACTCAGAAAAACTGTTGCAACCATTAGAATACAAAGAACTACATAAAAACCTGCTTAGAGCTGTTTAAACTTGTAAAGAGAACCATTTATCCACATCAGTTTTAAAAAACAATACTTGAACATGTAAAACTGGTTTTGACATGCCAGCGTGATACAAGTGACCAATCAAACTACTACCACTTTTAACATCAGATTCAAGCATCAAAACCGCATAAAACAAATTTCAAACAGCATCAAGACTAATTCAATAAAAATCATACGAATCAAACTACAACAAACTGAATCAAGCCATCACAAACCGCATCAATAAAAACCACACAAACCGCTTCAAAACAACCGCTCAAAAACCATAAGAATCATCAAAAACAACATAACCATGGCTCTGGTACCATTTGTAGGATCGTATATTTTATGTTGTTTGATGATTCGGGTGGTCTAGGAAGATGATTAAACAAGAATGCCATCTTAGAGAGAGAAAGAGTAGAGAGGGTGATCTTTTAGAGAGAGAGAGATAATAAAAAATGAAAGGTTAGATTAAAGAAGCACCACCCCTTCCAAGGATGGAAGGGGAATTTATAGTTACAAACAATACGCCCTCCTGTCGGGCTGTGGATCAGGCATACAGTGGGTAAAGACCCGTCCTTCCTCCACGGTTAATCTAAACTAATCTACGCTACTAATTAACTAATTAACTACTAAACAACGTAAATAACTACAAGTCTACGAGCTAACATATGCTAGACCATAATTGGGGTGACCGACACTTTCACATGGAATTTCCAATTCCTAACAACTAGGTTAGCACACTTCTCCCCTATTGATCACAACCCTTGCCTTTACTTGCTTTTCTTATTTTCTTGTTTTGGTAGTTAATTAAGCATTTCAACCTTAAAATCTATTAAAATCTTTGACATCTAGACTTAGTTTAAATCCGCACACATAGCTCTTGGGACGACCTCGGTTTTACCGAACACTACACTACACACGACCGGGTACACTGCATGTTAGTGCATTAGGGTAGACCATAGGTATAACGAGACAATAAAATTTTTAAAACCAGGTCAGTAAAACCTGCATCAAGTTTTTGGCCATGCTGGGGAGTTATATTAGGGTTTTTATTGAGTCTATTTTTAATTTTCTTTCTTTTTCATAATGTCAGGATTCAAGACTAGAAGCTCAAAGCCATTTTTGGCCACCCCGTTCGATGATCCGAAAAAATAATTTCGGACGAAAAAGTTTACTCACCAATTCCTATTCATAATAATTTCTCGTTTTACGAAGAAATAACGAAGAAATAACCATGGAGCAGCCAAATGTGAACTGTAAAAGAGCCTTCACACAAGACTCTAGTGTGGAAAAATTCTCCATTCCGGACCAATTTATCTAGGAATTACATGAGATAAAGTTTTCAGGAGATGAGAATGAGGATGTTCAAAATCATGTGGAAGAAGTGCTCTACTTATCATCCCTCTTTAGTATCCGGAGTACCCCTAGCTATTCGGTTACAGCAAGAATTTTTTCTATGACTCTTACAGGGACTGCAAAAAGATGGTACTATAAACTCCCTGCCGAATGCAAGGAAGCATGGGATCAATTAAGAAGAGAATTCGTTCAACAATTTTGCCCTCCTTCAAAGATGGCTAAACTTCTCGGTAAGATCAATCAATTCGTTCAAGAGAGTGAAGAAACGTTGTATCAAGCGTGGGAAAGGTTCAATGAGCTACTTTACCGATGCTCCACTCATGACTTGAACAAACACCAAATCGTCTATGTAACACCCCCAATTTTGTAATACGCAGCGGAATTCAAACTGGGTGTTACTTCATGGCACAACAGTCATAACAATAGAAAACGTACTCTAATGGAGTCGTTTTAAAAGATTTATCATTCGATTTATATAAATATCAGAGTTTACAAAAATGAGGTCCCAGATGGTTCCATGTTTACAAAATACATTAAAATGATTTTCGAATGATAATAAAATTTATAGCCTTCTTGATCTAGTCCTTGCTCTTCCGTGCCAGCTTCCGACATTATGGACCTGAAATACATGCTTAAAACTGTCAACACAAAGGTTGAGTGAAATTCATAGAGTTTGTTTGATGGTTGAACACATTATGTTTGTAGTGTGAGCTATAGACTCACACCAATGGTTTGAAAACAAAACAGTTATTATTGCACTAAGCTCATGATACAAAACGCGTTAACGACTTGTCAATAGAAATTGATATAATAGTAACAGTTGCCCTAATAGGTAATTTGTCAATGAACCTATGGTTCTTCAAATAGAGTGCGTTTGTTTACCGGACTTGGTCAAACAAACGGGATTCGTCAATCCCGATAGATCTATCCACATTATTAGCCACCCGCAAGTGATTAGTGGTTCATGATAATAGGGACTTAAGTTTGGCAATAGTGGTACTTAGTGCACATAATACATTCAGATAAGCATACAATTTCAAAGCAATGTGTTTGGTTTAAAAATAAAGCATGTATCTCCCCCAAGGGTTTGTAAAACAATTAAGTAATAGAAAGTGGGGCTATGAACTCACCTTAATAAATGATATCACATGTATAATGAGAATGATGGATATTCCGTGAGAACTTCTACGAGCAACCTAAAATAGAATGTTGCGACTTAGGTTTGGAATAATGTTTAGGAAAACATAAACGAGCCTATATATGTAGCATTTGTATGTTTGTTAATAGAAATTGTTTTAGTTTGTATATCTCGTACTACCGTTCGGGCCATCATAATTCAGAGGTCATGCAGTAAACGTTCAAGGAGCTAGGACACTTTAATTCGTAAATCCAGCAACTCGTCGACCCGTTTACCCAAATGAACCCCTCACATGAAGTTCCCTAGTGTTGTAGTGCTTAATACGTAAAACATGTATTTTAATTACTTTTATATGATATATTAACAGTTTATAAATACAATAAATAAACTAACAAAGTTTATAAGTAATTAAATAAGTTTGAGTTTTATAAATACTTACCTTAATACAGAATGCTTGAGTATTAT
This sequence comes from Chrysanthemum makinoi, assembly GCA_910596185.1. NCBI lineage: Eukaryota > Viridiplantae > Streptophyta > Magnoliopsida > Asterales > Asteraceae > Chrysanthemum > Chrysanthemum makinoi. Next base: position 63,428,261 of record OU343218.1, read on the forward strand.
GGAAAAATAAAATATTAGCGGAGCTTCGACGTAAAATTTGCAATCTTTGAAAACCCAAGGCTATTAGAAGATTATAACAACGCCTTCTTGAGAACCCGAAGAAGAAATGAAGATTATAACAACGTCTTTTTGGAGACTTGAAGTTATTTGAAGATTATAACGACTTTTTCTTGAAAACTTCCAAGAACGAAGATCAAACGCTAGTTTTCTTCAAGAACACATGAATGTTCTTACAAGATCTATAAGAAATGCCTTAGGTTTAGGACTTTAGATGTTAAGAAGGGGTGGTGCAAGAAAATATGAAGGTTTTAGCTTGGTATTTATAGGATGAGAAAAATAGTTAACTACATATTAGGTTAAAAACTAACCATGGTTAAGTTATATACTTGGCAAGATCTTAGGAATGAATGGACATGATCAAACCATGTGTCTAGGAGGCTTCCTTGAGAAGCCTCATGAGGAGGTTAAGAGTTTTAGTTTTTCATCTTGTGTTTACGGAGTGAGTTTTAGTCCCGAAAATCGCTAACGGTAAGTATTTAATTCATGAAACGTAAAATCGGGTATCGTAAAAATATGAAACTTATAGGAATGATTAAAATCATGATTATACTACATCTAAAAATATAAAATGAGTGATAAGTCTTATTGGGTGCAAAAACGCTGCCTAAAGCTTGGAAACACGGGTCAAAATCGTGTAAAATGCAGTTTTTCAGAAATGAACGAAATTTCAGGGAAACGACCGTGAATTTATTTAGAGTAGACTAAAATTAGTCTAAAAGTGATATGAGATGTTAAAATGTGGTTTTCGTCATACGCGGGATAACTTACAGTTATTCGTGAAGTTTAAAAGTCACGTGATTTAAGCAGAAATGTAGAACGTACAAGGTTAATTCCTTTATGGTCAAAGGAGGAGGGAAATATGTTTGACTTTTCCGAAAATGTAAAAGTTTCAAAAACATATTAGAAACACAAAGGAATCGTTAAGTCCGGATGTAAGTAGAATTGTTTAAAACATAAGTTTAGTTTTGTTCTCGCATTTGGGCTTATTTGGTAATATTAAAAATAATAAATCTTATAAATTCTCAAATTAATCATGAGTGATCTAAAAATTTATCTGATGCGAGGAAAATTGTCGGAGTTGATTTTCGTTATACGTGTGATGTTTAAACGGTGGACCGTCTAAAACGAAACTTTAAAACGATGTTTACTTAATAATTTTTATTGCGAAATTGATCTAACGATGGTCGAACTCTCAGGTTATTCCTAAAATAATTTATCTTACGAGAATGTGGATTAAAAATTTTACGAGATGAATAGTGAATTTGAATAGTAAAAGTGAATAGTAAATTCTCGAAAATAAAAGTAACCTAAAAATGCGGGTGGTTACAGTCTCACCCTTAATGGGAATTCGTCCGGGAATTCAGGATGTGTTACCCGATGTTGAATTGTCTAGGGAAATGTGGATGTATGCTTGAATTCTAATCTTTGTGTTTTCAAGTTTTTGGTCATAGAATGTATTATGTACCATGTGGCTTAAGTTGATAACCTAAAGGGTTTTGTTAAAATCTTATAGAGTCCAATATACCTAAAGTTTGGTTTTTCCCGATTCTCAAAACGAATCATATCTTATTATATCGAGGCTATCAATAAAACCTTAATTTCTAACATGGAGTTTTGTGGTGATAGTGTGCGGCATGGAGCCTAATTTATATTTGTATAGTTTCCTTAGTTCTTTCGTGGGTGATCTCTAAACACCTTAGTCCAACAAATGGTTAACTAACACATTCGTCTATATAGTGCCTCAAAATGGAATAGTTTTGTTGTTGTTAGGGTAACTATTGTTAATCAAAGGTGTAAGATATTGGTGATGTGAAATGGTTTGTAATGACGTGATAACTTTCGTTGTAGGGAAAGTCTTGCTAGTGGCAAGTGGTTTACCCAAACAATTTCCAAAGTTGATCATGTCTTAGGTGGTTTCGGGATGAAAGATATATCGTATAGTTTTTATGTCTACTAGTGTTTGAAAGAAACGTGATACTATGAAGTTTTACATACCGACTTATAATGGAGTTCAGATAATGATGTGATATGTTGACGATTAGAAGAGTGTAGCGTACACTTACTATTATTCTTAGGTAGAGATGTCAAGTTTGTTTTAAAATCAAAAGTGAATGACGGAATGATATCCATGAAATCTAGTCAGGCTAGTACTTCTAAGGAATGACGAGAAGATTTGATGACTATCCCAAGATAGTAGTTAGGATTATTTCATAAATGAAAAATTTCAAGAATGAAATTAGGTAGTATGAATAAGATGTTAAGATTTTGCTGAGTGGTAAGACACTATCGTGTCTCTAGATCTTTTAATGAATTCTCGGTGGTTTATCGAAGTTTAAGTAGGAAAATAACCTGAATATAACCCTTGTATAACTATTCTCAGTGTTTGAAAAATTTAAGTCAAACATAGTTAGTCAGACTATGTTCCACTATCCATAGGTTAAATATAGGTGACTAGACTATATTTAGCCGAGGTTCGATAAATTTTCAAATACCTAAATTAGGTATACTTGTGATATGTCCATAGCTTTTTGAGAAATTGTCCACTAAGCAAAGGTGATATCAAACCATCCATTGCCAAAAAGTCCCGCCATAAAAGACTTGTAACCTATGTTTTCACATTCCATTGCATAGAAGATATTATGGGTAGATACGTGTGGAAAGGAAAGGAAATCTTAAGTAATTCTAAGATTCACAGACATTTAACAATGAAGGTTTCAAAAGAGAATTTTGATGGTTGTAGAGAAAGTTGCTGAACTTCAGCTTTTGTAGATGATGAGTCACTTTGTCCTTTAGAAATCATATTTCTTGTATTTCCATTAGGGAAATTGATAGACTGTGATGGGTTTCATGTAAAACGATATCATATATTGTTTATAAGATAATTTTTAGAGACTTTGTATAACTTACAATGTCTGAGAAGTAAATTAGACCATTGTGTAACTTACAATGTCTTGAGAAATGATAGAGAGATCATTGTGTAACCCACAATGTTTTGAGAAATATAGAGATCATTGTGTACTCACAATGTCTTGAGAAATAAATTAGACCATTGTGCAACTCACAAGGTCTGAGAAATAGTTGAGACCACTGTTTCACTCACAGTGTCTTGAAAAATGAATGAGACCATTGTATCTCACAATGTCTTGAAAGTAGGAAAGACCATTGTAATGAGTTACAATGTCTTGGATAAAGTTTCGTAATCCTAAAATGCATGAGTAGATGCATGATTGGGAGATTGGAAAAATATGATTGTGCCGTAATGCCTTAGAATAGGCATAATAATATGTTTAGTCTATCGTTTAGCTAAAATGATTGAAAATATGTTAAGTGTATATATCAATATACTAGTATGTTTGTGTAGCATAAACTACCTAAAAGTCACATAATCGTCTGGAGGATGGAAGGCATGGAGAACGGAAGGCTATAAAATGTTTTTGTTTGTAAAAGTAGTTATAGTTTAGGTCACAATTAGACCCGTTTCTCTATAATTAAGGCTCTGATACCAATCTGTAACACCCCCAATTTGTAATATAGCAGCGAATTCAAACTGGGTGTTACTTCATGGCACAACATATAATAATAGAAAACGTACTCTAATGGAGTCGTTTTAAAAGATTTGTCATTCGATTTATATAAATATCAGAGTTTACAAAAATGAGGTCCCAGATGGTTCCATGTTTACAAAATACATTAAAATGATTTTCGAATGATAATAAAATTTATAGCCTTCTTGATCTAGTCCTTGCTCTTCCGTGCCAGCTTCCGACATTATGGACCTGAAATACATGCTTAAAACTGTCAACACAAAGGTTGAGTGAAATTCATAGAGTTTGTTTGATGGTTGAACACATTATGTTTGTAGTGTGAGCTATAGACTCACACCAATGGTTTGAAAACAAAACAGTTATTATTGCACTAAGCTCATGATACCGAAAACGTTAACAGCTTGTCAATAGAAATTGATATAATAGTAACAGTTGCCCTAATAGGTAATTTGCCAATTAACCTATGGTTCTTCAAATAGAGTGTGTTTGTTTACCGGACTTGGTCAAACAAACGGGATTCGTCAATCCCGATAGATCTATCCACATTATTCGCGCTCACCCGCAAGTGATTAATGGTTCATGATAATAGGGACTTAAGTTTGGCAATAGTGGTACTTAGTGCACATAATACATTCAGATAAGCATACAATTTCAAAGCAATGTGTTTGGTTTAAAAATAAAGCATGTATCTCCCCCAAGGGTTTGTAAAACAATTAAGTAATAGAAAGTGGGGCTATGAACTCACCTTAATAAATGATATCACATGTATAATGAGAATGATGGATATTCCGTGAGAACTTCTACGAGCAACCTAAAATAGAATGTTGCGACTTAGGTTTGGAATAATGTTTAGGAAAACATAAACGAGCCTATATATGTAGCATTTGTATGTTTGTTAATAGAAATTGTTTTAGTTTGTATATCTCTGTACTCACCGTTCGGGCCATCATAATTCAGAGGTCATGCAAAACGCTCAAGGAGCTAGGACACTTTAATTCGTAAATCCAAGAACTCGTCAATCCCGTTTACCCAAATGAAACCCTCACATGAAGTTCCCTAGTGTTGTAGTGCTTAATACGTAAAACATGTATTTTAATTACTTTTATATGATATATTAACAGTTTATAAATACAATAAATAAACTAACAAAGTTTATAAGTAATTAAATAAGTTTGAGTTTTATAAATACTTACCTTAATACGTAATGCTTGAGTATTATGGAAAAATAAAATATTAGCGGAGCTTCGACGTAAAATTTGCAATCTTTGAAAACCCAAGGCTATTAGAAGATTATAACAACGCCTTCTTGAGAACCCGAAGAAGAAATGAAGATTATAACAACGCCTTTTTGGAGACTTGAAGTTATTTGAAGATTATAACGACTCTTTCTTGAAAACTTCAAAGAACGAAGATCAAACGCTAGTTTTCTTCAAGAACACATGAATGTTCTTACAAGATCTATAAGAAATGCCTTAGGTTTAGGACTTTAGATGTTAAGAAGGGGTGGTGCAAGAAAATATGAAGGTTTTAGCTTGGTATTTATAGGATGAGAAAAATAGTTAACTACATATTAGGTTAAAAACTAACCATGGTTAAGTTATATACTTGGCAAGATCTTAGGAATGAATGGACATGATCAAACCATGTGTCTAGGAGGCTTCCTTGAGAAGCCTCATGAGGAGGTTAAGAGTTTTAGTTTTTCATCTTGTGTTTACTGGGTGAGTTTTAGTCCCAAAATCGCTAACGGTAAGTATTTAATTCATGAAACGTATAATCGGGTATCGTAAAAATATGAAACTTATAGGAATGATTAAAATCATGATTATACTACATCTAAAAATATAAAATGAGTGATAAGTCTTATTGGGTGCAAAAACGCTGCCTAAAGCTGGAAACACGGGTCAAAATCGTGTAAAATGCAGTTTTTCAGAAATGAACTAAATTTCGGGAAACGACCGTGAAGTTATTTAGAGTAGACTAAAATTAGTCTAAAAGTGATATGAGATGTTAAAATGTGGTTTTCACATAATGCGGGATAACTTTACGCTTATTCGCGAAGTTTAAAAGTCACGCGATTTAAGCAGAAATGTAGAACGTACAAGGTTAATTCCTTTATGGTCAAAGGAGGAGGGAAATATGTTTGACTTTTCCGAAAATGTAAAAGTTTCAAAAACATATTAGAAACACAATGCAGGAATTGTTAAGTCTGGATGTAAGTAGAATTGTTTAAAACGTAAGTTTAGTTTTGTTCTACGCTGGGCTTATTTGGTAATATTAAAAATAATAAATCTTAAAAATTCTCAAATTAATCATGAGTGATCTAAAAATTTATCTCATGCGAGGAAAATTGTCGGAGTTGATTTTCAAGATACGTGTGATGTTTAAACAGTGGACCGTCTAAAACGAAACTTTAAAACGATGTTTACTTAATAATTTTTGCGAAATTGATCTAACGATGGTCGAACTCTCAGGTTATTCCTAAAATAATTTATCTTACGAGAATGTGGATTAAAAATTTTACGAGATGAATAGTGAATTTGAATAGTAAAAGTGAATAGTAAATTCTCGAAAATAAAAAGTAACCTAAAAATGCGGGTGGTTACAGTCTATGTCTTCTACAGGGGAATTAACGCAAAAACACGTGAGTTACTAGATTCTCCTAGACCTATTCCAAGCATGACACCGGACCAAGCTTTGGAGTGTATTACAGATTTCTGAACATTGCTATAAATGGCATATGGAGATAGGGTATGGGCCAAAGGTTAATTTCAATCATAAGGTGATGAAAACATTGACGAAGTAAGAATATAATTATGGTGAAATTTCGAAAAGCGGAGGCTGGAAAGGGCCAATGAAAGTGAAGCCTCTAAGGTAGAAAAGTAAAGAGTGTATTTGGGACCAAGACCGGAAGCAGCTTAGAAAAAAGGATCCTTGACAATATCGAGGAATCAAGGGAACGTGATGAGAGAATTGAAAAAATGATGAAAACATCCGTGGAAAACACAGTTTCTTCTTTTAAGACTCATGAAGACCGGATAAAGGGTTTGGAGAAAAATGTGAATCTATATTCGAAAGCCATCACAGATTACCTTGTTGCACGGGAAGAAGAAGTTGTCAACACAGTTGAAACAATCTTTGAAGAGCCCACTACATTCTTGGAGAAGGTTAAACGAAGAATCAGCAAGGAGAAACTCTTACTCGCTTGACATTGAGCTCTCCGAAAACGTTCCTCTTGTTAATTCCATTAAAACCGATCCTAACAATATTTTGCAGTGAATTAAGTAACGACTCCGAGACGGTTCAACTTAACGAGATGTTCTGCATTTTAAGGAATGAACTGCCGCAAAAAGAAAAAGATCCCGGATTTTTCACTCTCCCTTGCTTGATCGGGAGTCTCAATATGTGTAACGCCCTTGTTGATCTTGGAGCGAGCATTAGCATAATGCCTTGTTCAATGTTCCTACGTATGGGTATCGGAGATCTAAAACCAGCCAAAATGAAGATTGAAATGGCCGATCGATCCATGCAGTCACCCTTGGGAATCGTTGAAAATGTATTGGTAAAGATAAAAAATTTCTTCCGGTTGATTTCGGTGATTCTTGATATTCCTGAAGACAACAGGATACCTATTATTTTAGGAAGACCAATGTCTCACATCTGCCCATGCAAAGTGGATGTCTTCGCTCAAAATTAACTCTGAAGCTAATGGGGAAGTTGATACGTTCAGGCCTAATGAACTTCCATGCCACCCCTAAAAGGTTTGCGTGATTGACCCTATAGGCGATTTTGGTGATGCATTGGAAGAGTTTCTTAGTGACCCCCAAAGACTCCTTCAATCTTGGCGAGATAGTTTCTCAGTGGGAAAGATTTTGACGTGTTTGTCAATTTTGAAGAAGAAGATTATTTGGGAATCATTGCCGATGATTTCTCTAGCGACGTCAAAATGGTCCATTGGCAAAGCGACTCTGAAAAGACTCTTTCACAATCTGAACAACCCAAGTTTTATGAGATGGGAGCTCGAATCCATCATAGGAACCTCTATTATCTGAAAATTTCATGCAAGATTGGGTTTATTGATTTCCATCCGTTCATCGACACAAATTCCCAAGAAACATCATTTCAAGGAATGCTACAAACTGTGTTATGGAAAAGGAACTTGAATACAAAGGAAAAAATTTCCTAGGAATTGCAACAAACATCCGTGTCTTCTTTGTTGGGACTCACCTCATTTTGTTCGATTTTGTGGTTTTGGATGACGCTAGCGAATTCGTGGAAGATGGGCTAACCGGGTGATTTTTGGGAACCCTTTCAAGAACTATTCGCTAGATAAAGATTAGAAGGAAGGTCTTGTATGGTTAAATATTGGCAAAGATAAACGGTTTTAAAATTCCAAGGAATGTTAAGAATTTTAAAAAGTGGACTAAGAGGCAGTTAAGCCATGCTCAGCCACTGCTCGACATTTGTGACGAAGATAAGGCCAAAGGTATTGACCACCCTTTCCAAAAGATCAAGAATTTTTACTTGGGGTGTTTAGAACTGGGGACGGGCTAAAACGGGATGAGAATCGACATCATGGATTCAACGTGGAGATTGCCATATCCACGAAATGACAAACAAGCACTTCTAGCCCCGAGGCTTTGAGTCTAACTTAAAGACTCGTAAATAAATAAAAGTGCTCTTTCGGGAGACAACCCAAATTATCCCTTTCATTTGTTTTATTTTCTTTTTTATTGGGTTTTGTGTTTTTAACCATATTTGCAGGATAACGGAGAAATGTTGTTGTAGCATGCTGAACGGGGACCTAATCTGTCCATAGTTACGACGTAACTCCTGCCAGATGTTACGTCGTAACATACTTTTTTGCAATTGTTCTTCTAAGAGCATTAACCAATTATGGCGTAATCCCATGCAACGGTTACGTCGAGAGCTACACTTCAGCGCCTACTGTGTTTTTGCTTAATTACGGTATCTCCTTATGGGTGTTATAATGCGTAACTATCCTCTCAGTAACACTTCTTTCATTTTAAACACAATAACCTTGTATTAGTTTTTAAATGAACTTTGTGGTTATGTTCTGTAGCCCCCTCACGAAACTACACTCGTCCACTTGGGACACCAAGTGGTTTAAAAGGCTTGTTTCATACGCTAAATGCAACCATGATTCCTACGAAAGTGAGTTTGGTTTCTTTTTCATTTTTCTTTTTCTTTTTTAGAATTATGCTTGTCGGTAGTGTGATTTCAGGGATTGAAGTTTGCTCGTGGATGCTTATGCGAAGGCACGATTCATTTCGTGGGTTTTTTTCTTTTTGAAGCAAATTTTAGGGAAGTTCTCGCTCTAATTCTACTTTTCTCTTCACCTTTATTTAATGCTTAGTGTTGGATATTGGATTTCACAAACACATCAAACCATAACACAAAGTAGCATATAGATGGAATTCTAGAGAGAGAAAGTTAGAGGTTTAGGGAACTTAGTGAGAGAAAGTGAAAGATATTATTATAAGCTCCAACTCTCTACCTTGGGAGGTAGAGAGTATTTATAGTCTTACATAAAACGCCACACAACGGCCGTGGATCGTGCATACAGTGGGTAAAGACCCGTCGGTCCTCCACGGTGTTACTTAACTAAATACTACTTAACTTAAAATAACTACGACTACGAGCTTTCTAATGATTACATATACTTGAGGTGACCGACTCTTTAATACCCGGAATTTCTAATTCCTAACAATCTCCCCTAAGGGAGGTCACCTCAATCATATATTAAAATTACATTGAATACAAACAGATATTACATTACAAATTGATCTTGCATTCTTGATGTAGTACTTTGCTTCGAAGCTCGTAGTCATTGATTCTTCACATTGCATGTTTGGTTACATCAAGTGGAGGTCTTTTCTCGATCCACGATAATAATTTTGAGCCATCATTTGAGATCATCGCTATCAAAAAATCTACGATACATCCTTTGTGGTGTTGGTATTATGTGATGTTGTGACTTTAGGACCGACATGCTCACATTCGGAATCATGATATCTTCTCATCAGAGTAGCGGAAGCTTTAGTTGATTCATGATATTGGCGGCGCAGCCAGAAGCATGGAGTATAAATATCAGAGTCATTGATGCACTAATCATGATTTCTTTTGAGATGAATGTGTTAAGTGAGCATGCGGCTATGGATTGACCGCTTCACTCATCACCGCAAGAACGTCGGGGTGTACACGCATACAAAGCAATTAGTAATAAATCGCACAAAAGTGTCTTTGATCACTTTCGATGAATTGAGGTACACGGCCCACGGTTCCCCGCTGATGACATGTACCGCCTCGTATGTGATCGTATAATTCCTCAAGAATTTCCTTGACGAGTGGTTTCGAATGCTCTAGCTCTGTTCTCAAACCGAACATCTCAAAGAAGACAACACCGAGTGAGTGAACCAAATTTGAGTCCACTGAATGATGAAAAGATATTTGAAAAACAATCGAGTATTGCTCAATAGAAATTGTTTTTGCAATATAACGAAGGTTTTAATGAAAATCAATTATCAATCATAAAACACCTTTGATTTGAAAATTCCGCATTAGTACGGTCGACGTGCTAAATGAAAAGAGTTTTAAAGCACAAAGACCGGTTTTTCAAAGGTATCCGTCAATCCATAACCCGAACCAGGATTGATTCAAAAGATTGAATCGCCCCATTGTTTCGCTTCAGCTTGTCACATGGTTGATCTGTATAATAGATCTCACATGCCACCTACCAAGAGCTTGTTTGATGTTGGCTCCAGAAGGCTTTCCATCTTCATTGTGAGTATGTAGACACATCACTCGATGTTCGCGCAATACCACAAGGATAATGCGTAGGACTCAAGATATAATCTCTCTTCCACATTGTGTGAAACAGAGAGTCTTCATTGAAAGTGTCCTAATGAGATTTATTGATGATCTCGTGGCTCTAGACTCAATTTGTGCATATTTGGATCCTATGCCGGAGACTAGGGAGAGGGTCTCCTTCTTCAATATCAACAATCTCTAAGAGAAAGTCGATAGATAATGTCCCTGTGAGAATGAAACAAGTCCTTTTAAGTGGAACTTGAGTGGTTTGGAAAGTTGAAGTGCGCAAGGCCACTTTGGGTCCATGACGTCTTGTCATCAATACCGATGTTACCATCAGTTGTATATGAATTGAACCCGGTTTCTGGCCTAAGGTTGAATAAATGGAGGGCTATTTGTTTTCACCCTTTTCTCATTCAATTCTTTTAATTCTTCAACCCCTTCAGTGCTTACCGAGACTTCATAACTAGAACCTTGTTGGGTTTATTCCAAGACTAGCTCGGCCTTAGTCCGACTCTTCCCATATCTTTTTTTTCTCCTTTTATCATCATACCTAAGAACTCTACACTAACTAGTGGATAGTCCTCAGGTAGATCCCTCCGATTCTGGCGGATCATGGGAACCAATACCTAACCTTATCATCCTTATATCACCGTACATAAAGTAAAGTTGGTCGGTCTATTTGGTATTGTTCATGCCGCCATTGGAACCAATAGAAAACCATTTGAAAATCAATCAGATACTTGTGATATATTATCAAAGCATTTTGTACCTGAATTGTTTTTGATATTTTTAGAACGAGAACTCCCCTCAACATGTGCATCAAGTATTTGAAAATGTTTTGCACACGGAGGCAAGAGAAAGAATTAACTTCTTTGATTACCATTTTCTAAAGATATCAACATCACTTCCCAAATCGAATCAAGTAGATAAAGCATTTTGGGAAGGATGAGATTTTCATGATTTTGCTCCCCCTCAATATGTGCTTCTAGGTTTGAAAAGAGTTTTACACATACTAGAGGGAACCCGCACATTGAGATAAATGATCACGTTTCAAATCATAGGTTTAAGATAGATGCTCCCCTCAACATGTGCATGGAAAATTTGAAATCGCTTGTCACATGCGGGGAGGACATCATGTACATTCTTATAAAACCATTTACCGAATTATCAGTTTAAATCCAATTTAAATCACACATTCTCCCCGATCACAATTATCAAATCATTTGAGATTTGTGATCTCTTATAGATTTAAATTGATTTTGAAAGCTTTTAAGGAGAATTGTGACTTGATTATGAAAGCGTTTTTAAGCGATAAGGATCGATTTTAAGACTTTAATCTCCATTGATAAAACATGCATGTACATCTTTTGAAAACAATTTAATGCCAAATAACTTTTTAATTTAATTGAAATCATTCTCCCCTCAATCAATGACATAGGTTGTTGATTGAGAGATAGAGATTTTGACAAATAAGTCCCGATGATTATCAAAAATAGAGACCGAGTTATTTTTCAAAGCATTTAGTTTTCAACAGATAAATGTTTATAGAATCAGAGCATGGAATTTGAAAACATGGTAAAACATGGCTCGTTCTTTCTTTAAAACCGGGTTATTGCTCGAAAATGACAATAAACCATTTTTTTCTCTTCTCCCAAAAATAATTTTTGATTTTTGATTTTTTGATTTTTTTTTTTAAATTCAACAACATCTAAAGTCCCGGTCATTCTTTGAATGACGCGACAAAGACCGTAGATATTGTCGAACCGAGAAAAACAAGACAAATTGACAATATTTTTGAAGATTTTTCAATTTTTTAGATTTTATGGATTTTGAAAGTTTTGTAATTTTCTATTTGATTTTTCAAATAAATATTTACAAGAGATAGATGAAGATAGACCTTTACTCCTCGTCTTCCTCCTGAAGACGTTTGAGTGTTTCTGGTTGAAAACTTTTCAAGCCTAGTCGAGGAAGTATGAACTCAAAACGTTCTCTTGGAAGAGCTTTGGTGAAGATGTCTGCTAAGTGATATTCAGTCCTCACAAAATAGAGTTCCACCACACCTTTTTCCACTTGTTCCCTGATGAAATGATGTCGAATGTCGATGTGCTTTTCTCTTGAGTGTTGAACGTTGTTGCATGAGAGAGCAATAGCACTTTTATTATCACAAGACAGAGGGATTTTGTTAAATACAAAGCCATAGTCAGATAATTGAGATCTCATCCATAGGATTTGAGCACAACAAGATGACATGGCTATGTATTCACCTCTCCAGAGAGAAATAGAAGTACTCATTTGCTTCTTTGAAGACCACTCACAAGCTTATCACCCAAAACCGCGAGCACCTCCGACGCATTTCCGACGAGTATCTTGACACCTCGCATGATCTGCAGCCATATGCTTCGTTAGTGACATACCGGTGTCCTTCGGTACCAAAGTCCCATATTGATGGTTCCTTGGAGATACCGAAAGACCCGTTTAACCGCTTCAAGGTGCTTTTTAGTAGGCTTAGCATGGTATCTAGCACACATGCAAACAATAACAAGATGTCTGGTCACTAGTCGTGGAGGTACATCGTGGATCCAATCATACTACGATATTTTGTTTGGTCAATCATGATCCCCGAGTGGTCCTCATCTAGTTTGGTTCGATCAATCATGGGAGTGTCAACAGGTCACTTGAATCAAATCCAAATTTCTTTAAGATCTCAGTTGCATATTTAGATTGATTTATGAAAATGCCTCCGGGACTTTGCGAAATTTGTAATCCCAAGAAAAATGACATTTGTCCCATCATTGATATTTGAAATTTTGAACTCATCTCATTAGAAAAACGGTCACACTCATTGGGGTCAGTTGAGGCAAAAATGATATCATCAACATAAGTTTTAACATGAATTAAATGGTTGCCTGACTTCCTGGTGAACAATGTTGGATCAACTACTCCTTTGTGAATCCTAGATAGAAGAAACTTGGATAGCGTATCATACCATGCCCTTGGAGCTTGCTTTAAACCATACAGAGCCTTCTTCAAACGATAAACGTGGGTAGGATGCTCGGATACACAAAGCCTTCAGTTGGGTGACATAGACGACTTCTTTAAGATCTCTCGAATTCCGAATTCACGTCCATCGATAGACTACCATGTTCTTACCAGCATTAGCCAAAAGATTCTCGATAACCTCGATTCGTGCAACTGGAGCAAAAGATTCTTCAAAGTCAATACCCTCCTCTTGACGGTATCCTTTAGCAACTAATCGAGCCTTGTTCTTCAACACATCACCATGCTCATCAAGTTTCACTTTGAAGATCCATTTTAGAGCGTGATCATATCACAAACTGAGCAGTACTAATTCCCATACATCTAGTCGAACAAACTCATGAATTTCTTCTTGCATGGCATTGAACCACCGCTTTATCCATGGCGGTTTTAAAATCTTTTGGTTCGATCTTCGAGAGTACGGAGTTGAAGAAGCACCATAAGGCATCGGTTGCAAGTTGTTTCAGGTGTGGATACAGGATGAGAGGATTTCCAATGATGTTGTCCAATGGATGATCTGAGTCCATTTTATCGAGGTGTTCATGTGGCTGGTTGAGGACTGAAGTAGCGAGTCGATGTCTCAAGAAGATGGTTTCGATGAAGATTCAGGAGCAAATACATTTTCAAATGGAGCATCTTCGTGAGCAAAGGGATTAACTTCATTATTGATACCGACATAGTTCCATGATGTACCTCAAGTTTGATGATTTGTTGATGAGACAGAGATCGTCCAGCCAGGGCTTCTTGACTTAATGATATTGAGATTGAAGGATTGACGTCATTCACAGAAGGAAAGCACCTCACAAGTAGGAATTGTCATTTCATTAGCACTTGGCTCACAATGTTCATCAATCATGGGATCAAACAATTTTAAAATCATCTTCGATGGAGGTACATATGGAGTTTCTGAAGAAGAGTTTGGAACAAGGGATGAACCAATTGGACTGATTTGAAGTGCCGTCCGTGAACCGAATTGTTCAGAGCCGTAGGACCATAGAACTCTCTCTCGACTATCTTTATCAACCCATATGTTGACAATTTGAAGTGACCATCGATAAAGAAAACCGATATACCAAACTTGAAATAAGAAGAATTCCATGCATTTGCATCTTAAGCTCGACTTTGTGAATTTTAACTTCAATCTCAAATAAGTGATAATTGATTAACTCAAGTAATCGACTTGTGTCAATGCCCAACACGGAATAGACGACAAACCGGATGTACGTCGATCCACCTAATGAACCGAACAAATGATTTCTATTAATGCATTCTTCCTAAAGGTATACATGTAGAGACCGACTGAAGATTCTCATGAGGTAGTCATTTTACTTAATGTTCATGTGGTTGATTTATAGCGTGCACAATGAGAGGAACAATAATCCGTAAAGATTTGGCAAAGAAATACCAAAGAGCGGATCATTATTCAATAATGCAACTTACAATATCATGATAGTCATTATAAACACCTTGTGAAATAACTGGAGATAAGGTTTCTTGAGAATTCCAAGAAGTACTTCTTAGATGGTGAACCAGGTTGAGTCAATAGAAACCGCATAGAGCTTCAAGTCGGATGATCAACATTCGTCTGAGTAAAAAGTACTCATCAAACCATATTGAAAGACAATGAATCCCAAATATTGATTCCTAATTATCCTTAGTAAGTGAAGCATTAGGCGTTGGAGGAGAGTCATCAAAATCAAAACAATCCTCCCATATTCTTATATTCACTCATAATCAAAAAGAATATACATCATCATCAAAATAAAGTCAGATAACCATTATTCAAACATCCATCATCATGTAGTATATTCACTTTTTCCCCTCAAAATTGCATCCGAAGTTGCCATTTTTGATTTAGCAAGTGAATAAGAGTATACACCAATGAACATAGATCCACTTGATGATTGAATGAGCGTGGAAAAACATGAAGCTTGTTGATGAAGAATGTAGATGAGTATGGCCATTCATGAGAGAATTTCTTTGAATAAGATGTTAAACGTAAGAAGGCACACTTTTCTTTTCTTTGAAGAACGGGCCTCAAGTGTTATCTGCAGACACCATAATGATGAAGAACGAGGTCAACCGATGTGAATGCACGCCATTGTTTAGAGCCCAATATATGTAGAGCCGCTCAATCCAAATACCAAGGGACGATTTGTACGACCGCTGGACAACGACGCAGACGAGAATTGGAAACATTAGATTCCCACGTGCTCATGGGGTCCTTTTGGTTAGCACAAACAATCTTTGAATGCAAAACCCTAGGTGCAATGTCATTGTCACTAGGAGCTAAACTAGTAGAAGCATCGACTTAGACTGGGCACATTTTGTGCTTAATGGGATTGTTCTACCGGGTTTCCAAACTTAATGCACTACTAGGCATAGTGGATCTAGTTAAGGCTGCCATTCGTGAATATTCGAATTGCTGGCTTCCACTGAAATCCTACATTGGTAAAACCTTCCCTCAGGTTTCCGTGATTGCTTAATGCTTTCGCTCTCCAAACTTTCAATCTGGGCTGAATCTTAGACCTCAAAAATAACACATCACATTTATCATGATTACCAGAAATTAAACAATTTTTGCATGTTTTGCAGACAGATAAGGCCTCATTAATTTTAGTAAGATTAGAGCTAATACTAGAACTAACACGATTCTTTTTGTTCAAATCAAACTTCTTGTCCTATTGGTGTTCTTTCACTTCCTTATCATGAACACTTTAGTTTCATAATCCTATCCTTCTTAGCATAGCTTCTAGGTTTTGACCCGCTAACTTTAGTGTCAATCTTAACATCTCTAGAAGTAACGATGGGAACATTACATGGCTTCACTACTTCTGCATTCTCGGTCTAGAAGTGATGGGATTTGAAATTCTAGGAGGCACATCACAGGTTGCTTGCTTGAATTTAGATATGGAACAAGACATATCAAGGGTCACATGCTTGGCTTTAGGCATAGAACGGATTTCTGTTTGGCAATAGGCATAGAACAAGGCTTCACGCTTTGCTTTTTCACCTAGGGTTTTGGACATGTTGCAATTACACATTCAAGCTCTCTTGAGATCGTTTGGACTAGAGGCAAGCAAACCTAATTTCACTATCAAGAGGTTTGTTAATGAAATCCTCTCGACAATCTCACGGAGACATTCTAGACTATCCTTAAGGAGCACGAGAGTCATGAAAAGCATGTTCATTATTCCTAAGATGCGAAGGAATATATTTAACTGTCACAGTGTATTTGCAGTCTAAGGGTGATTTTGAGACAACATTCTTATTGAAAACAAGTGGCGTTTCCATTTCCGACTCTCAGATTCTCAATTTCCTTTTGTAAAGACGCTATTTTTTCGTTGTTTTGGTCACGGGTGACGTTTATTGAATCATATAACTCTTTAAAATGTCGCTTAACCTTTTCATTTTCTTCTAGAAAACTTTCGCTTTTGTAAAAGCATTTACTAGGTTTGAAGATGAAACGCTTGAGAATTCTCGAGAATCTAAAGGAGGAGTCATTTGGGAGCCTATCATATTGTTCGTTTGACCCTTTAATTGAGAGATTTGGGCTTTCAACTTTCTCGATCGTGTTACTGAGCTTGAATCTGCCATTCATTTGTTAATTTGAAAAATCGCATCAAACTCGAGCATCCAAGATGTCTTGATATTTGAAGTATTGACATTTTCTTTGAGATGTTGATATTTGAGTTGTAAATTAAAATGCTCAACTTCTAGTTTAGAAAAATGTTTAACCAAATTGTCGTGGTCATCCAGTTCAATTTTCTCGTTTAGTTTAGAATTAGTTTTTCAAGCTCAATGACACGATCATGGGAGACTTTCGTAGCACAGATAGTTCATGAAATTTGGAAGCATTAATTGAGCAATTTGAAGCGGTGAAAAAGATATCTTGAGAAACACATTCAAGATAAGAGTCTCATTTATGGTATGCAAGTTCTTCCTCTCAATCTCATTATATTTTAGTGCACGCTCATAATCACTAACTTCAACTACCATTGCATCAAATTCTTTTTCCATTTCTTTAATATCTGATTTTATCCCCTTTTAAGACTCTCAAAATGATCTTTTAGTTGTTTAAAGAAAGGCATGACCTCGGTTAAATAACATTCTTTCATTTGCTCAAAACCCTTTCCCCAGCATCCCAGAGGTGTGATCCTTTTCTAGCAAGTTTTCTCAAAATCAACAAATAGTTGAAATATAACATATTGGCTAATTAAGGTCTTGCTTTTAGTGGCAATTTTCCTAGGAACAAGATGCATTGGTGTATTAGGAGGATACACAAATGCTTAGGGAATTTCCTACAATGGGGATTCTTTTCAACAAGATTTTCAACTTTTTGCAAGTCCATATCCTTTTTCCAACACTTGTTCAGGTCAATAGTCCGAGGCTTAAACATGTTTAAGGATATCCAATTTTCCTCAGTGTAATCATGGGGTTTTATCGTTATCTTGTTCTTTTTACACCTCGTGATCTTCTAGCTTCTTATTCATTTTCTCCCTAGTGACTTCATCTCGATTTCTTATCTTCTCATCTCAACAAGAACTAGGTTTCTGCTCTAGGCTTAAGGATCTCATTACCATCACAAGCACCTTATGAGCATTTCTTTTTAATTACCTCCGGATTAGGTTCCTCAAACAGGGGAATGCTATGCTTATCGCTTAAGACTCTATGCTTTGATCATGCGAGCAACAATGGTATTCCCTGTATGCACAACTTATTTTCTAGCTTGTTTTTCAAAGTTTTTAGATTGGAAAAATCTTTCAAAAGTTTTGATTCCTTAGCCTTGAATTCTTGCTTAAGCATTTTAACATTTTTCTTGAAGTTGTGTTTTGCTTAGCGTTTAGAAAGCTTTTCTTGCAAGGAGTTTAACTCTTGTTTTAATACATCTTCTCTAAACCTACTTTTTCTAATAGTTGTAATGATTTGGACATCCATTTCTCGCCACTTCGGTGGTCAACTCAAACTTAGCACTGTCTCATAAATAGCAACTCATCCTTATATATGTTAAGCTCTGGTAATGGAATCATCGTGCACAAATGCAACTCCATGCAGCTTCATAATCATTATTTTGAGTAGAAGATGCACAACTAGGTATACAGAAACATCCATGCAACTTACTCGAGCATTGACATGCACAGTCGTGACGGTGCATCTCTATCTTGGGTACATCCGGTTCCATGGAGCTGCCTTTGCATTAACTTGCACAGGTTGTAACTGCACCTCTCTCTTGTGAATTAGAGCACGAAGATTCCATTTTTCCATTATCCGACTCATCATTTTTTGTTGTCACCGACATTCTGCATTCAAGAACACCATTCTTCAACATATACATTACCCAACTTATCACAACAATCTTTCAACCGCACTCGACACTCATTCACGCCTTCTTCATTCTTTGAGCATTCAATGTAATTACTTTTCACATTATCCATGAGTTGGATAAATGTCTCAATGAATTCCTGAATTTCCATTCCAGATGTTTTTAGGAAATTCCAGCCAAGTGTTGATCAGAATCATCAATATTCCCACCGATGAATGGTCAAATTGTTTGTAGATTACTTGAAGAGCTGACCGAACCATCCTTTGAACCTCTTTATTGGTAAGTTGCAGCTTTAAGTGTTCTAAGTTCAACAACAGTTTGTCAATGTAGGTAAGTCCCGGCGAAAAGAGCACTACATGTTCGATCCCCATGGATAAATGAGAGGTGCAGATGAAGTAGCCGATATGGCTCAATGCGCATGCCATTGCGTGGCATTCTCATTGTACTCTGAACATGAAGATCTCACATCCTCATTGTTCAATTCAAACATCTTTAACCGCTCGAGGTAGCATACTTTATCATTGTTGTCCACAACATCATACTTAAGCACTTCGAAATCACTGGGTCGTAGAGTAAGACATGATGTGGTAATGCACGGATTTACAAGTCTATGATTTAAACCGAGCAATAGAATCTTTCGCGGGATTTTACTTAAATCAAGACCAAACCGTTAAGCAATGACCAATGGAATGTGTTAAGATGATTGGATCGCACAATGATAGACAATTGTGTGTTAGGACTTATGATTGTTTGAGGGATAAGCAGAGATGTTGTTTGGTTGAGATTTGGATTGGTTTATGCACGATTTTCCCGAGAAATTAGGTAGGTCTAAAACATAAAAACCTCAATAACTTCTGTTCAGAGCGGATTTAGCCCTCGAAGGTTTACCCGAATCAACTTTAGTTTATTCGGCTGGACATTCTCCTCGCTCACACGGTCGCTTTTGATGGGTAGAATGATGAAAACGGAGTTACGGTTCAAAAGTTATGGCCGTTTGAAGTTTTGTCGAAAAAAGTCAACAAGTCGCTAAGAATTCTTGAACCAAGTCGCTAAGACCAAGTCGCTAGGACCAAGTCGCTAAGTAACAACTCGCTAAGCTCAAAGTCGCTAGCAAAATTTTGACAGCAAGTCGCTAAGAACTAAGTCGCTAATTTGTCAAGTCGCTAAATAGTAACTCGCTAGGTACCAACTCGCTAACACCAAATCGCTAACAATTTTGGCAGCAATTTGCTACTCAAGTCGCTAAAACTTCAAGTCGCTAAAGAGCAACTTGCCATTGCACCAAGTCGCTACCAATGTCGCTACCGAGTGGAGAGTCCACTACTTGTACTGTTAATCGCTAGGTCTAAGTCGCTAGCTGCAAAACTGTAACTCGCTACAAAATTGTGAAGCAAGTCGCTAGCAAGAAAGTTATACCGTGAGCCAAGTCGCTAACTTGAAAAACTTCCAAAACACACTTTTCAATCCAAAACAACCCAACCACGATGATTCAAGCCTTCCAAATCAAAACCTAAACACTTATGATGATCTTAAACACAAAAATACAATCAAAATCCAAACTTTAACACTAGAAATCAACCAAATGATGCAAAAACCACTAAACTTTTTCAAACTCAAAAACCACCTAAAAACCTCTAGATATCCAAAGATGTGTAAGATATGATCTAACCATGGCTCTTGATACCAATTGTTGGATATTGGATTTCACAAACACATCAAACCATAACACAAAGTAGCATATAGATGGAATTCTAGAGAGAGAAAGTTAGAGGTTTAGGGAACTTAGTGAGAGAAAGTGAAAGATATTATTATGAGCTCCAACTCTCTACCTTGGGAGGTAGAGAGTATTTATAGTCTTACATAAAAGCGACACACAACGGGTCATGGATCGCATACAGGTAAAGACCCGTCGCCCTCCACGGTGTTACTTAACTAAATACTACTTAACTTAAAATAACTACGACCACGAGCTTTCTAATGATTACATATACTTGAGGTGACCGACTCTTTAATACCCGGAATTTCTAATTCCTAACACTTAGTACAAAAGGGACTTTGTACATTTCAAGTGGGGGGACGGGAGTAGAATTGTCTCTTGAACTTTAGTTTGCCCTCGTTTTTCTAGTTTATTTTGAAAAATTATGCCATTTTAAAATTTTGACATGTTTTTCTTAACCTAACTAGATTAGACCTTAATACATTATAACCTTGATATTATATGGTGAGATTAGCCTTATATGTTTCCAAATTTTTACCCCAAATCCACCAAATTATGAGTGTGCCAGTAGCTTGTAAACTTTAGAACTTGGCCTTTGCATCAGTTCGAGATAATAGACGAGGTATGTTAAGTTAGCTTGATGTATTTGGACTTTTCAGTTTAAGAAGGCAGTATTATAGGATTATCACCCAAATAGCCTATCATTGTGTGTCTATCGATTAGTCACCTCGACTTCTCGACCCCCATGTTAAACCCTTTGTTGCACTCACCTTTAGTGCTAGATACCCCTAGATACACCCATCTGAGCCATTCCTTTCATTTTGTTCACCCAACATATTGTTACACTGTTACACCTTAGCCTACCCTGTAGTCTTTATTTGTAATTGGGAATTCATTATTTGCCTAATTTCAAGGTTCAAGTGGAAAGGTTCATGAATCACGCTTTCGTCGACGACATATTCTTAAAGATCATTGAAGACCCCCCAAATTCTCATATTGTTCATCTCAAGTTGGGGGATGTTATGTTTAGTTGTTATGTTTGTTAAAAAAAATGAGATTAAAAAAAATAGTTATTGTTATTCGTTTGATTGTAAAGTGTGAAGTTATAAGCACTATGTTATGAGCTGATTATAGATTTAGTATCGAGGAGGCCACCTCGGGCACATTTGAAGAATGGAGTTG
>OU343218.1:63450054-63531183 GCA_910596185.1 Chrysanthemum makinoi
TTGAGAACCGAAGAAGAAATGAAGATTATAACAACGTCTTTTTTTGGAGACTTGAAGATATTTGAAGATTATAACGACTTTTTCTTGAAAACTTCCAAGAACGAAGATCAAACGCTAGTTTTCTCCAAGAACAAATGAATGTTCTTACAAGATCTATAAGAAATGCCTTAGGTTTAGGAATTTAGATGTTAAGAAGGGGTGGTGCAAGAAAATATGAAGGTTTTAGCTTGGTATTTATAGGATGAGAAAAATAGTTAACTACATATTAGGTTAAAAACTAACCATGGTTAAGTTATATACTTGGCAAGATCTTAGGAATGAATGGACATGATCAAACCATGTGTCTAGGAGGCTTCCTTTAGAAGCCTCATGAGGAGGTTAAGAGTTTTGGTTTTTCATCTTGTGTTTACGGAGTGAGTTTTAGTCCCTAAAATCTCAAAACGTAGTATTTAATTCATGAAACGTAAATCCGGTATCGTAAAAATATGAAACTTATAGGAATGATTAAAATCATGATTATACTACATCTAAAAATATAAAATGAGTGATAAGTCTTATTGGGTGCAAAAACCTGCCCTAAAGCTGGAAACACGGGTCAAAATCGGGTAAAATGCGCTTTTTCAGAAATGAACGAAATTTCAGAAACGGCGTGAATTTATTTAAAGTAGACTAAAATTAGTATAAAAGTGATATGAGATGTTAAAATGTGGTTTTCTTCATACGCGGGATAACTTTACAGTTATTCGTGAAGTTTAAAAAGTCACAGCGATTTAAATGCAGAAATGTAGAACGGCAAGTTAATTCCTTTATGGTCAAGAGGAGGGAAATATGTTGACTTTTCGAAAATGTAAAAGTTTCAAAACATATTAGAAACACAAAGCAGAAATACGTTAGTCTGGATGTAAGTAGAATTGTTTAAAACATAAGTTTAGTTTTGTTCTGCATGGCTTTTTGGTAATATTAAAAATAATAAATCTTAAAATTTTTCAAATTAATCATGAGTGATCTAAAAATTTATCGATCTGATGCAGGAAAATTGTCGGAGTCGATTTTCGTTATACGTGTGATGTTTAAACGGTGGACCGTCTAAAACGAAACTTTAAAACGATGTTACTTAATAATTTTTGCGAAATTGATCTAACGATGGTCGAACTCTCAGGTTATTCCTAAAATAATTTATCTTACGAGAATGTGGATTAAAAATTTTACGAGATGAATAGTGAATTTGAATAGTAAAAGTGAATAGTAAATTCTCGAAAATAAAAAGTAACCTAAAATGCGGGTGGATTCAGGTCTCAGCCCCCTTATGGGAATCGTCCGTCCGGAATTCAGGATGTGTTACCCGATGTTGAATTGTCTAGGGAAATGTGGATGTATGCGCCGAATTCTAATCTTTGTGTTCTCAAGTTTTTGGTCATAGAATGTATTATGTACCATGTGGCTTAAGTTGATAACCTAAAGGGTTTTGTTAAAATCTTATAGAGTCCAATATACCTAAAGTTTGGTTTTTTTTCCCTCTTCTCAAAACGAATCATACCTTATTATATCGAGGCTATCAATAAAACCTTAATTTCTAACATGGAGTTTTTGGTGATAGTGTGCGGCATGGAGCCTAATTTATATTTGTATAGTTTCCTTAGTTCTTCGGTGATCTCTAAACACCTTAGTCCAACAAATGGTTAACTAACACATTCGTCTATATAGTGCCTCAAAATGGAATAGTTTTGTTGTTGTTAGGGTAACTATTGTTAATCAAAGGTGTAAGATATTGGTGATGTGAAATGGTTTTGTAATGACGGATAACTTTCGTTGTAGGGAAAGTCTTGCTAGTGGCAAGTGGTTTACCCAAACAATTTCCAAAGTTGATCATGTCTTAGGTGTTTCGGATGAAAGATATATATTGATAGTTTTATGTCTACTAGTGTTTGAAAGAAAACGTGATACTTGTGAAGTTTACATCTGACTTATAATGGAGTTCGATAATGATGTGATATGTTGACGATTAGAAGAGTGTAGCGTACCTTTACTATTATTCTTAGGTAGAGATGTCAAGTTTGTTTTAAAATCAAAAGTGAATGACGGAATGATATCCATGAAATCTAGTCAGGCTAGTACTTCTAAGGAATGATGAGAAGATTTGATGACTATCCCAAGATAGTAGTTAGGATTATTTCATAAATGAAAAATTTCAAGAATGAAATTAGGTAGTATGAATAAGATGTTAAGATTTTGCTGAGTGGTAAACACACTATCGTGTTCTCTAGATCTTTTTAATGAATTCTAGTGGTTTATCGAGTTTAAGTAGGAAATTAACTGAATATAACCCTTGTATAACTATTCTCAAGTGTTTGAAAAATTTAAGTCAACACATAGTTAGTCAACTATGTTCCACTATCCCTAGGCTAAATATAGGTGACTAGACTATATTTACCCGAGGTTCGATAAATTTTTCAAATACCTAAATTAGTTATACTTGTGATATGTCCATAGCTTTTGAGAAATTGTCCACTAAGCAAAGGTGATATCAAACCATCCGGTTCAAAGTCACTGCCATAAAAGACTTGTAACCTATGTTTTCACATTCCATTGCATAGAAGATATTATGGGTAGATACGTGTGGAAAGGAAAGGAAATCTTAAGTAATTCTAAGATTCACAGATATTAACAATGAAGGTTTCAAAAGAAATTTTTGATGGTTGTAGAGAAAGTTGCTGAACTTCAGCTTTTTGTAGATGATGAGTCACTTTGTCCTTTAGAAATCCTATTTCTTGTATTTCCATTTAGGGAAATTGATAGACTGTGATGGGTTTCATGTAAAACGATATCATATATTGTTTATAAGATAATTTTTAGAGACTTTGTATAACTTACAATGTCTGAGAAGTAAATTAGACCATTGTGTAACTTACAATGTCTTGAGAAATGATAGAGAGATCATTGTGTAACCCACAATGTTTTGAGAAATTATAGAGAGATCATTGTGTACTCACAATGTCTTGAGAAATAAATTAGACCATTGTGCAACTCACAAGGTCTGAGAAATAGTTGAGACCACTGTTTCACTCACAGTGTCTTGAAAAATGAATGAGACCATTGTATCTCACAATGTCTTGAAAGTAGGAAAGACCATTGTAATGAGTTACAATGTCTTGGATAAAGTTTCGTAATCCTAAACTGCATGATAGATAGCATTGATTGGAGATTGGAAAAATATGATTGTGCCGTAATGCCTTAGAATAGGCATACGCAGATATGTTTAGTCTATCGTTTAGCTAAAATGATTGAAAATATGTTAAGTGTATATATCAATATACTAGTATGTTTGTGTAGCATAAACTACCTAAAAGTCACATAATCGTCTGGAGGATGGAAGGCATGGAGAACGGAAGGCTATAAAATGTTTTTGTTTGTAAAAGTAGTTATAGTTTAGGTCACAATTAGACCCGTTTCTCTATAATTAAGGCTCTGATACCAATCTGTAACACCCCCCAATTTAGAATATCAGCGGAATTCAAACTGGGTGTTACTTCATGGCACATGATCATAACAATAGAAACACGTACTCTAATGGAGTAGTTTTAAAAGATTTGTCATTCGATTTATATAAATATCAGAGTTTACAAAAATGAGGTCCCAGATGGTTCCATGTTTACAAAATACATTAAAATGATTTTCGAATGATAATAAAATTTATAGCCTTCTTGATCTAGTCCTTGCTCTTCCGTGCCAGCTTCCGACATTATGGACCTGAAATACATGCTTAAAACTGTCAACACACAGGTTGAGTGAAATTCATAGAGTTTGTTTGATGGTTGAACACATTATGTTTGTAGTGTGAGCTATAGACTCACACCAATGGTTTGAAACAAAACAGTTATTATTGCACTAAGCTCATGATACCGAAACGTTTAACAAGCTTGTCATAGAAATTGATATAATAGTAACTTGATTGCCCCATTAGGTAATTTGCCAATTACCTATGGTTCTTCAAATAGAGTGTGTTTGTTTTACCTGACTTGAGTCAAAAAACGGGATTCGTCCAATCCCGATAGATCTATCCACATTATTCGCGCTCACATTCCCAAGTGATTAATGTTCATGATAATAGGGACTTAAGTTGGCAATAGTGGTACTTAGTGCACATAATACATTCAGATAAGCATACAATTTCAAAGCAATGTGTTTGGTTTAAAATAAAGCATGTATCTCCCCCAAGGTTTTGTAAAACAATTAAGTAATAGAAAGTGGGGCTATGAACTCACCTTAATAAATGATATCACATGTATAATGAGAATGATGGATATTCCGTGAGAACTTCTACGAGCAACCTAAAATAGAATGTTGCGACTTAGGTTTGGAATAATGTTTAGGAAAACATAAACGAGCCTATATATGTAGCATTTGTATGTTTGTTAATAGAAATTGTTTTAGTTTGTATATCTCGTACTACCGTTCGGGCCATCATAATTGAGAGGTCATGCATAAACGTTCAAGGAGCTAGGACACTTTAATTCGTAAATCCAACAACTCGTCGACCCGTTTACCCAAATGAACCCCTCACATGAAGTTCCCTAGTGTTGTAGTGCTTAATACGTAAAACATGTATTTTAATTACTTTTATATGATATATTAATAAAGTTTATAAATACAATAAATAAACTAACAAAGTTTATAAGTAATTAAATAAGTTTGAGTTTTATAAATACTTACCTTAATACGATGCTTGAGTATTATGGAAAAATAAAATATTAGCGGAGCTTCGACGTAAAATTTGCAATCTTTGAAAACCCAAGGCTATTAGAAGATTATAACAACGCCTTCTGGAGAACCGAAGAAGAAATGAATATTATAACAATGTCTTTTTGGAGACTTGAAGTTATTTGAAGATTATAACTCCTTTTTCTTGAAAACATCCAAGAACGAAGATCAAACGCTAGTTTTCTTCAAGAACACATGAATGTTCTTACAAGATCTATAAGAAATGCCTTAGGTTTAGGACTTTAGATGTTAAGAAGGGGTGGTGCAAGAAAATATGAAGGTTTTAGCTTGGTATTTATAGGATGAGAAAAATAGTTAACTACATATTAGGTTAAAACTCACCATGGTTAAGTTATATACTTGGCAAGATCTTAGGAATGAATGGACATGATCAAACCATGTGTCTAGGAGGCTTCCTTGAGAAGCCTCATGAGGAGGTTAAGAGTTTTAGTTTTTCATCTTGTGTTTACGGAGTGAGTTTTAGTCCCGAAAATCGCTAACGGTAAGTATTTAATTCATGAAACGTAAAATCGGGTATCGTAAAAATATGAAACTTATATAGGAATGATTAAAATCATGATTATACTACATCTAAAAATATAAAATGAGTGATAAGTCTTATTGGGTGCAAAAACGCTGCCTAAAGCTGGAAACACGGGTCAAAATCGTGTAAAATGCGTTTTTAGAAATGAACTAAATTTCGGGAAATCGACCGTGAATTTATTTAGAGTAGACTAATTAGTCTAAAAGTGATATGAGATGTTAAAATGTGGTTTTCGCATACGCGGATAACTTTTACAGTTATTGCGTGAAGTTTAAAAGTCACCTGTTAAGCGAAATGTAGAACGTACAAGGTTAATTTCTTTATGGTTAAAGGAGGAGGGAAATATGTTTGACTTTTCCAAAAATGTAAAAGTTTCAAAACATATTAGAAACACAGTCGCGAATTGTTAAGTCTGGATGTAAGTAGAATTGTTTAAAACATAAGTTTAGTTTTTGTTCTGCGCCTGCTTATTTGGTAATATTAAAATAATAAATCTTTAAAAATTCTCAAATTAATCATGAGTGATCTAAAAATTTATCTGATGCGAGGAAAATTGTCGGAGTTGATTTTCGTTATACGTGTGATGTTTAAACGGTGGACCGTCTAAAACGAAACTTTAAAACGATGTTTACTTAATAATTTTTGCGAAATTGATCTAACGATGGTCGAACTCTCAGGTTATTCCTAAAATAATTTATCTTACGAGAATGTGGATTAAAAATTTTACGAGATGAATAGTGAATTTGAATAGTAAAAGTGAATAGTAATTCTCGAATATAAAAAGTAACCTAAAAATGCGGGTGGTTACAGTCTATGTCTTCTACAGGGGAATTAACGCAAAAACACGTGAGTTACTAGATTCTCCTAGACCTATTCCAAGCATGACACCTGACCAAGCTTTGGAGTGTATTACAGATTTCTGAACATTGCTATAAATGGCATATGGAGATAGGGTATGGGCCAAAGGTTAATTTCAATCATAAGGTGATGAAAACATTGACGAAGTAAGAATATAATTATGGTGAAATTTCGAAAAGCGGAGGCTGGAAAGGGCCAATGAAAGTGAAGCCTCTAAGGTAGAAAAGTAAAGAGTGTATTTGGGACCAAGACCGGAAGCAGCTTAGAAAAAAGGATCCTTGACAATATCGAGGAATCAAGGGAACGTGATGAGAGAATTGAAAAAATGATGAAAACATCCGTGGAAAACACAGTTTCTTCTTTTAAGACTCATGAAGACCGGATAAAGGGTTTGGAGAAAAATGTGAATCTATATTCGAAAGCCATCACAGATTACCTTGTTGCACGGGAAGAAGAAGTTGTCAACACAGTTGAAACAATCTTTGAAGAGCCCACTACATTCTTGGAGAAGGTTAAACGAAGAATCAGCAAGGAGAAACTCTTACTCGTTGACATTGGAGCTCTCCTGGAAAACGTTCCTCTTGTTAATTCCATTAAAACTGATCCTAACAATATTTTGCAGGAATTAAGTAACGACTCCGATGAGACGGTTCAACTTAACGAGAGATGTTCTGCAGTTTTAAGGAATGAACTGCCGCAAAAAGAAAAAGATCCCGGATTTTTCACTCTCCCTTGCTTGATCGGGAGTCTCAATATGTGTAACGCCCTTGTTGATCTTGGAGCGAGCATTAGCATAATGCCTTGTTCAATGTTCCTACGTATGGGTATCGGAGATCTAAAACCAGCCAAAATGAAGATTGAAATGCCATCGTCCATGCAAATCACCCTTGGGAATCGTTGAAAATGTATTGGTAAAGATAAAAAAAATTTCTTCCTCGGTTGATTTCGTGATTCTTGATATTCCCGAAGACAACAGGATACCTATTATTTTAGGAAGACCAATGCTCGCGCTCTGCCCATGCAAAGTGGATGTCTTCGCTCAAAATTAACTCTCGAAGCTAATGGGGAAGTTGATAACTGTTCAGGCCTAATGAACTTCTGGCCCCCCTAAAAAGGTTGCGTGATTTGACCCTATAGGTCGTTTTGGTGATGCATTGGAAGAGTTTCTTAGTGACCCCCCAAAGACTCCTTCGAATCTTGGCGAGATAGCTTCAGGGAAAGATTTTGACGTGTTTGTCAATTTTGAAGAAGAAGATTATTTGGGAATCATTGCCGATGATTTCTCTAGCGACGTCAAAATGGTCCATTGGCAAAGCGACTCTGAAAAGACTCTTTCACAATCTGAACAACCCAAGTTTTATGAGATGGGAGCTCGAATCCATCATAGGAACCTCTATTATCTGAAAATTTCATGCAAGATTGGGTTTATTGATTTCCATCCGTTCATCGACACAAATTCCCCAGTAAACATCATTTCGAAGGAATGCTACAACCAGGTTATGGAAAAGGAACTTGAATACAAAGGAAAAAATTTCCTAGGAATTGCAACAAACATCCGTGTCTTTGTTGGGACTCACTCATTTTTGTTCGATTTTGTGGTTTTGGATGACGTTAGCGAGTTCACGGAAGATGGGATAACCGGGGTGATTTTTGGGAACCCTTTCAAGAACTATCTGGGCTAGATAAAGATTAGAAGGAAGGTCTTGTATGGTTAAATATTGGCAAAGATAAAACGGTTTTTAAAATTCCAAGGAATGTTAAGAATTTTAAAAAGTGGACTAAGAGGCAGTTAAGCCATGCTCAGCCACTGCTCGACATTTGTGACGAAGATAAGGCCAAAGGTATTGACCACCCTTTCCAAAAGATCAAGAATTTTTACTTGGGGTGTTTAGAACTGGGGACGGGCTAAAACGGGATGAGAATCTGATCAGTTGGATTCAACGTGGAGATTGCCATATCCACGAAATGACAAACAAGCACTTCTAGCCCCGAGGCTTTGAGTCTAACTTAAAGACTCGTAAATAAAGAAAATTGATCTTTCGGGAGACAACCCAAATTATCCCTTTCATTTGTTTATTTCCATTCGGGTTTTGTGTTTTTAACCATATTTGCAGGATAACGGAGAAATGTTGTTGTAGCATGCTGAACGGGGACCTGATCTGTCCATAGTTACGACGTAACTCCTTCCAGATGTTACGCCGTAACATACTTTCTTGCAGTTGTTCTTCTAAGAGCATTAACCAATTATGGCGTAATCCCATGCAACGGTTACGTCGTAGCTACACTCCTGTAGCGTCTACCAGGTTTTGCTTAATTACGGCGTAACTCCTTATGGGTGTTACGACGTAACTATCCTCTGTAACACTTCTTTCTTTTTAAACACAATAACCTTGTATTAGTTTTTAAATGAACTTTGTGGTTATGTTCCCTGTAAGCCCTCACGAAACTACACTCGTCCACTTGGACACCAAGTGTTTTAAAAGGCTTGTTTCATACGCTAAATGCAACCATGATTCCTACGAAAGTGAGTTTGGTTTCTTTTTTCTTTTTCTTCTTTTTAGAATTATGCTTGTCGGTAGTGTGATTTCAGGGATTGAAGTTTGCTCGTGATGCTTAGCGAAGGCACCATTCATTCGTGGGTTTTTTTTTCTTTTTGAAGCAAATTTTAGGGAAGTTCTCGCTCTAATTCTACTTTCTCTTCACCTTTATTTAATGCTTAGTGTTGGATATTGGATTTCACAAACACATCAAACCATAACACAAAGTAGCATATAGATGGAATTCTAGAGAGAGAAGGTTAGAGGTTTAGGGAACTTAGTGAGAGAAAGTGAAGATATTATATAAGCTCCAACCTCTCTACCTTGGGAGGTAGAGAGTATTTATAGTCTTACATAAAACGCCACAACCGGCTGTGGATCAGGGCATACGTGGGTAAAGACCCGTCCTCCTCCACGTGTTACTTAACTAAATACTACTTAACTTAAAATAACTACGACCACGAGCTTTCTAATGATTACATATACTTGAGGTGACCGACTCTTTAATACCCGGAATTTCTAATTCCTAACAATCTCCCCCTAAGGAGGTCACCTCAATCATGTACTAAAATTACATTGAATACAAACAGATATTACATTACAAATTGATCTTGCATTCTTGATGTAGTGCTTTTGCTTCGAAGCTCGAGTCATTGATTCTTCACATTGCATTTTTGGTTACTCCAGTGGAGGTCTTTACTGATCCACGTGATACTAATTTTGAGCCATCATTTGAGATCATCGCCTATCAAAATCTCTGACACATCCTTTATGGTGTTGGTATTATGTGATGTTGTGACTTTAGGACCGACATGCTCACATTCTGGATCATGATATCTTCTCATCAGAGGAGCGGAAGCTTTAGTTGATTCATGATATTGGCGCAGCCGTAGCATAAGCATGGAGTGAAAATATCGTAGTCATTGATGCCTAATCATGATTTCTGTTGAGTTGAATGTGTTAAGTGAGCATGCGGCTATGGATTGACCGCTTCATTCTGATCACCTGCAAACGTCGGGCGTACCTGCATACAACAGTTAGTAATAAATCGCACGAAAGTGTCTTTGATCACTTTCGATGAATTGAGGTACACGGCCCACGGTTCCCCTTTGATCAGTACAAGTACTGCCTGTGATCAGGTATAATTCGAAGAATTTCCTTGGACAGGTTTTCGCGCATGCTGCTCTAGCTGTTCTCAAACCGGACATCTCAAAAGACAACACGGAGTTAGTGAACCAGCGAATTTGAGTCCACTGATTGATGAAAAGATATTTGAAAAACAATCGAGTATTGCTCAATAGAAATTGTTTTTGCAATACAACGAAGGTTTTAATGAAAATCAATTATCAATCATAAAACACCTTTTGATTTGAAATATCCGTACACGGTCGATGTGCTAAAGAAAAGAGTTGTCAAGCACAAAGACCGGTTTTTTCAAAGGTATCCGTCAATCCCTAACCTGAACCAGGATTGATTCAAGAAATTGAATCGCCCCATTGTTTCTGTTCAGTTGTCACATGGTTGATCCATATAATAGATCTCACATGCCACCTACCAGGAGCTTGTTTGATGTTGGCTCCAGAGGCTTTCCATCTTCATTGTGAGTGTGTAGACATATCACTCAGATGTTCTGGCAATACCACAAGGATAATGCGTAGGACTCAAGATATAATCTCTCTTTCCACATTGTGTGAAACAGAGAGTCTTCATTGAAAGTGTCCTAATGAGATTTATTGATTATCTCGTGGCTCTAGACTCAATTTGTGCATATTTGGATCCTGTGCCGGAGACTAGGAGAGGGTCTCCTTCTTCAATATCAACAATCTCTTAAGAGAAGCGTCGATAGATAATGTCTGTTCCCCGTGAGAATGAAACAAGTCCTTTTAAGAGGAACTTGAGTGGTTTGGAAAGTTGAAGTGCAGTGCGTCACTGGGTCCATGACGTCCTGTCTTCAATACCGATGTTACCATCAGTAGCATATGAATTGAACCCGGTTTTCGCCCTAAGGTTGAATAATTTGGGGGGCTATTTGTTTTCACCCTTTTCTCATTCAATTCTTTTTCATTCTTCAACCCCTTCATTGCTTACCGAGACTTCATAACTAGAACCTTGTTGGGTTTATTCCAGTACTAGCTCAGTCCTTGTCCCTCACTCTTCCATATCTCATTTTTCTCCTTTTATCATCATACCTAAGAACTCTACACTAACTAGTGGATTGTCCCAGTAGATCCCTCGGTTTCTGGCGGATCATGTAACCAATACCTAACCTTATCATCCTTATATCCCCGTACATAAAGTAAAGTTGGTCGGTCTATTTGGTATTGTTCGATGCCATTGGATCCATTTGAAAACCATTTGAAAATCAATTCAGATACTTGTGATATATTATCAAAGCATTTTGTACCTGAATTGTTTTTGATATTCTTAGAACGAGAACTCCCCCTCAACATGTGCATCAAGTATTTGAAAATGTTTTTCACACGGAGGCAAGAGAAAGAATTAACTTCTTTGATTACCATTTTCTAAAAGATATCAACATCAACTCCCAATCGAATCAAGTATATAAAGCATTTTGGGGAAGGATGAGGTTTTCATGATTTTGCTCCCCCTCAATATGTGCCTCTAGGTTTGAAAGGAGTTTTACACATACTAGAGGGAACCTGCACATTGAGATAAATGATCACGTTTCAAATTATAGGTTTAAGATAGATGCTCCCCTTCAACATGTGCATTGAAAAATTTGAAATCGTTTTTCACATGCGGGGAGGGCATCATGTACATTCTTATAAAACCATTTACCGAATAATCAGTTTAAATCCAATTTAAATCACACATTCTCCCCCGATCACAATTATCAAATCATTTGAGATTTGTGATCTCTTATAGATTTAAATTGATTTTGAAAGCTTTTAAGGAGAATTGTGACTTGATTATGAAAGCGTTTTAACTGCTAAGGATCGGATTTTAAGACTTTAAACTCCATTGATAAAACATGCATGTACATCTTTTTGAAAACAATTTAATGCCAAATAACTTTTTAATTTAATTGAAATCATTCTCCCTCCCACTCATGACATAGGTTGTTGATTGAGAGATGGAGATTTTGACAACTAAGTCCTGATGATTATCAAAATAGAGACCGAGTTATTTTTCAAAGCATTTAGTTTTCAGCAGATAAATGTTTATAGAATCAGAGCATGGAATTTGAAAACATGGTAAAACATGGCTCGGTTCTTTCTTTTAAAACCGGTTATTGCCTGAAATGACAATAAACCTTTTTTTTCTCTTTCTCCCAAAAATATTTTTGATTTTTTGATTTTTTGATTTTTTTTTAAATTCGAACAACATCTAAAGTCCTGTGTCATTCTTTGAATGACAGCACAAAGACCGTAGATATTGTCGAACCGAGAAAAACAAGACAAATTGACAATAATTTTTGAAGATTTTTCGAATTTTTTAGATTTTTATGGATTTTGAAAGTTTTGTAATTTTCTATTTGATTTTTCAAATAAATATTTACAAGAGATAGATGAAGATAGACCTTTACTCCTCGTCTTCCTCCTGAAGACGTTTGAGTGTTTCTGGTTGAAAACTTTTCAAGCCTAGTCGAGGAAGTATGAACTCAAAACGTTCTCTTGGAAGAGCTTTGGTGAAGATGTCTG
Source organism: Chrysanthemum makinoi (assembly GCA_910596185.1). Lineage (NCBI taxonomy): Eukaryota > Viridiplantae > Streptophyta > Magnoliopsida > Asterales > Asteraceae > Chrysanthemum > Chrysanthemum makinoi. The sequence goes on from OU343218.1 coordinate 63,462,414, forward strand.
CTAAGTGATATTCAGTCCTCACAAAATAGAGTTCCACCACACCTTTTTTCCACTTGTTCCCTGATGAAATGATGTCGAATGTCGATGTGCTTTGCTCTTGAGTGTTGTAACGTTGTTACATAGAGAGCAATAGCACTTTTATTATCACAGTACAGAGGGATTTTGTTAAATTCAAAGCCATAGTCAGATAATTGGGATCTCATCAATAGGATTTGAGCACAACAAGATGACATGGCTATGTATTCAGCCTCTGTAGAGGAAATAGAAGTACTCATTTGCTTCTTTGAAGACCAGCTCACAAGCTTATCCCCCAAAAACCTGGTGCCGCACCTCCGAGTACTTGACGAGTATCTTGACACCTTGCATGATCTGCATCTGCATATGCTGTTAGTGACATACCGGTGTCTTTCGGGTACCAAAGTCCCATATTGATGGTTCCTTGGAGATACCGAAAGACCCGTTTAACCGCTTCAAGGTGCTTTTTAGTAGGCTTAGCCTGGTATCTAGCACACATGCAAACAGCGAACAAGATGTCTGGTCTACTAGCTGTGAGGTACATCAGGGATCCTATCATACTACAATATTTTGTTTGGTCATCATGATCCCGAGTGGTCCTCATCTAGTTTGGTTCGATCAATCATGGGATGTCAACAGGAGTCACATGAATCAAATCCAAATTTCTTTAAGATCTCAGTTGCATATTTAGATTGATTTATGAAAGCCTCGGGACTTTCTGAATTTGTAATCCCAAAAAGAATGACATTTGTCCCATCATTGACATTTGAAATTTTGAACTCATTTCATTGGAAAAACGGTCACACTCATTGGGGTCAGTTGAGGCAAAAATGATATCATCAACATAAATTTGAACATGAATTAAATGGTTGCCTGACTTCCTGGTGAACAATGTTGGATCAACTACTCCTTTGCTGAATCCGGTAGATAGAAGAAACTTTGATAGCGTATCATACCATGCCCTTGGAGCTTGCTTTAAAACCATACAGAGCCTTCTTCAAACGAATCAACGTGGGTAGGATGCTCGGATACACAAGCCTTGGTTGGCTGACATAGCCGACTTCTTTAAGATCTCCGTTCAGGAATGCCGTCTTCACGTCCATCTGATAGACTACCATGTTCTACTAGCACATTAGCCAAAGATTCGATACCTCGATTCTCAAAAGAGGACAAAAGATTCTTCAAAAACAATACCCTCCTCTTGACGGTATCCTTTAGCAACTAATCGAGCCTTGTTTTTTAACACATCACCATGCTCATCAAGTTTCACTTTGAAGATCCACTTTAGAGCAGTGATCATATCACAATCTGGAGCAGGTACTAATTCCCATACATCAAGTCGATCAAACTCATGAATTTCTTCTTGCATGCATTGAACCGCTGTCTTTATCCATGGCGATTTTAAAATCTTTTGGTTCGATCTTAGAGAGTACGGAGTTGAAGAAGCACCATAAGGCATCTGGTGCAAGTTGTTTCCGTGTGGATACAGGATGAGAGGGATTTCCAATGATGTTGTCCAATGGATGATCCTGAGTCCATTTACTGAGGTGTTCATGTGGCAGTGGTTGAGGGACTGAAGTAGCAGAGTCGATGTCTCCTGAAGAAAATGGTTCTGATGAAGATTCAGGAGCAAATACATTTTCAATGGAGCGCATCTTCAGGAGTAGCAAAGGGATTAACTTCATTATTGATACCGGACATAGTTCCATGATGTACCCTCGAAGTTTGATGATTTGTTGATGAGACAAGTTATCAGCATCAGGGCTTCTGACTTAATGATATTGAGATTGAAGGATTGACGTCATTCACGGAATATGAGCGCCTCTGAAGTAGGAATTGTCAGTTCATTAGCACTTGGCTCATAATGTTCATCAAACATGGGATCAAACAATTTCTTAAAATCATCTTCAGATGGAGGTACATATGGAGTTTCTGAAGAAGAGTTTGGAACAAGGGATGAACCAATTGGACTGATTTGAAGTGCGGGTCCAGAACTGAATTGTTCAGGAGCCGTAGGACCACTGCGATAGAAACTCTCTCTGACTATCTTTATCAACCCATATGTAGACAATTTGAAGTGACCACTGATAAAGAAAACCTGATATACCAAACTTGAAATTGAAGAAGAATTCCATGCATTTGCATCTTAAGCTCGCCTTTGTGAATTTTAACTTCAATCTCAAATAAGTGATAATTGATTAACTCTGAAGTAATCAGCTTGTGTCAAATGCCCAACCCGTGAATAGACGTACAACCGGATGTACGTCGATCCACTAATGAACCGAACAAATGATTTCTCGACATTAATGCATTCTTCCTCCTAAAGGTATACATGTAGAGACCGATCTGGAAGATTCACCACAAATGTCTTCGAGCGAATGAGGTAGTCATTTTCCTTAATGTTCATGGGGTTGATTTATAGCGTGCACAATGAGAGAACAATAATCCTTAAGATTTGGCAAAAAGAATACCAAGAGCGGATCATTATTCAATAATGCAACTTACAATATCATGATAGTCATTATAAACACCTTGTGAAATAACTGGAGATAAGGTTTCTTGAGAATTCCAAGAAGTACTTCTTAGATGGTGAACCCTTAGTCAATAGAAACCGAGCATGAGCTTCAAAAGCTGGATGATCAACATTCATCGGAGGTTAAAAGTACTCATCAAACATATCTTTGAAAGACAATGAATCCCAAATATTGATTCCTAATTATCCTTAGTAAGTGAAGCATTAAGGCGTTGAGGAGAGTCATCAACAATCAAAACAATGAATCCCAGTTATCCTTAGTATATTCACTCATAATCAAAAAGAATATACACTCATCATCATCAAAATAAAGTCTATAACCATTATTCAAACATCCATCATGTAGTATATTCACTTTTTCCCCCCTCAAAAATTACATCCGAAGTTGCCATTTTTGATTTAGCAAGTGAATAAGAGTATACACCAATGAACATAGATCCACTTGATGATTGAATGAGCTTGGAAAAACATGAAGCTTGTTGATGAAGAATGTAGATGAGTATGGCCATTCATGAGAGAATTTCTCTTTAGCTGAAGATAAAGCGCACGAAGAGCGTACACTTTTCTTTTCTTTGAAGAACGGGGCCTAAGTGTTATCTGCCAGACCCATAATGATGAAGAACGAGGCCGAACTGTGTGAACAAACGTCATTGTTTAGAGCCCAGTCATCAGTTTAGAGCGCCCAATCCAAATACCAAGGACGATTTGTAAACCTGCTTTGGACAAAAGACGAAGACAGAGAATTGGAAACATTGGATCCCCACGTGCTCATGGGGTCCTTTTGGTTAGCCCAAACAATCTTTGAATCAGCAGAAACCCTAGGTGCAATGTCATTGTCACTAGGAGCTAAACTAGTAGAAGCATCAGACTTAGACGGGCACATTTTTGTGCTTAATGGGATTGTTCTACCGCTTGGCTTCCCAACCTTAACAGGCACTACTCTAGGCATAGTGGATCTAGTTAAGGGGCAAGGTTTGCCATTCGTGAATATTCGCTCCTTGGCTTTCCACTTAAATCCTACATTGGTAAAACCTTCCTGTAGGTTTCCCAGGATTGCTTAATCGTTCGCTCTCCAAACTTTCATAACTGGGTTATGAATCTTAGACCTCGAGAAACATCACATTTATCATGATTTATCCAGAAATTAAACATTTTTGCATGTTTTGCAGACAGCATAAGGCCTCGAATTAATTTTAGTAAGCTTAGAGCTAATACTAGAACTAACACGATTCTTTTTGTTCAAATCAAACTTCTTGTCCCTATGTGTTCGTTCTTTCACTTCCTTATCATGATCACTTTTAGTTTGCGTAATCTTATCCTTCTTTTCATAGCTTCTAGGTTTTGACCCGCTAACTTTAGTGTCAATCTTAACATCTGTAGAAGTAACGATGGGAACATTACATGGCTTCACTACTTTCTGCATTCCTGTCTAGAAGTGCTGGGATATGAAATTCTAGGAGGCACATCACAGGTTGCTTGCTTGAATTTAGATATGAACAAGACATATCAGGGTCACATGCTTGCTTTAGGCATAGAACGGATTTCTGTTTGGCAATAGCATAGAACAAGGCTTCACGGCTTTGCCTTTTTCACCTAAGGGTTTGGACATGTTGCATTACACATCACCAGCTCTTGAGATCGTTTGGCATGGAGGCAAGCAAACCTAATTTCACTATCAAGAGGTTTGTTAATGAAATCCTCTTCGACAATCTCACGGAGACATTCTAGACTATCCTTAAGGTGAGAACAGTAGTCATGAAAAGCATGTTCATTATTCCTAAGATGAGGAGGAATATATTTAACTGTCACAGTGTATTTGCATCTAAGGGTGATTTGAGACAACATTCTTATTGAAAACAAGTGGCAGTTTTCCCTTTCCTGACTTCGCTAGATTCTCAATTTCCTTTTGTAAAGACGTTATTTTTCGTTGTTTTGGTCACGGGTGACGTTTATTGAATCATATAACTCTTTAAAATGTCGTTTAACCTTTTCATTTTCTTCTAGAAAACTTTCGTTTTCCTTGTGTAAAGCATTTACTAGGTTTTGAAGATGAAGCGTTTGAGAATTCTGAGAATCTAAAGGAGAAGGCATTTGGGAGCTCTGGCATATTGTTCGTTTGAACCTTTAATTGAGAGATTTGGGCTTTCAACTTTCTGATCGTGTTGCACTGAGCTTGAATCTGTTCATCACGTTTGTTAATTTGAAAAACGCGCATCAAACTCTGAGCATCTGAAGATGTCTTGATATTTGAAGTTTTGACATTTTCTTTAAGATGTTGATATTTTAGTTGTAAATTAAAATGCTCAACTTCTAGTTTAGAAAAATGTTTAACCAAATTGTCGTGATCATCCAGTTCAATTTTCTCGTTTAGTTTAGAATTATTTTTTTCAAGCTCAATGACACGATCATGGGAGACTTTCAGGGCCACAGATAGTTCATGAAATTTGGAAGCATTAATAGAGCAATTTGAAGCAGTGAAAAAGATATCTTGAGCAACACATTCAGTAATAAGAGTCTCATTTAAGGTATGCAAGTTCTTCCTCTCAATCTCATTATATTTTAGTGCACGCCCATAATCACTAACTTCAACTACCATTGCATCAAATTCCTTTTCCATTTCTTTAATATCTGATTTTATCCCCTTTTTAAGACTCTCAAAATGATCTTTTAGTTGTTTAAAGAAAGGCATGACCTCAGTTAAATAACATTCTTTCATTTTGCTCAAAACCCCTTTCCCCTTCAGTTATCCCAGTAGGTGTGATCCTTTTCTTGCAAGTTTTCTCAAAATCAACAAATAGTTGAAATATAACATATTGGCTAATTAAGGTCTTGCTTTTAGTGGCAATTTTCCTAGGAACAAGATGCATTGGTGTATTAGGAGGATCACGTCCGCTTTAGGGAATTTCCTACAAGGGGATTCTTTTCAACAAGATTTTCAGCTTTTGCAAGTCCATATCCTTTTTCCAGAACACTTGTTCAGGGTCAATAGAGTCTGAGGCTTAAACATGTTTAAGGATATCCAATTTCCTTAGTGTAATCATGGGGTTTTATCGTTATCTTGTTCTTTTTACACTCAGGATCTTCTAGCTTCTTATTCATTTTCTCCTAGTGACTTCATCGATTTCTTATCTTCCTCAGTGCACTCCCGCAACTAGGTTTCGTCTAGGCTTAAGATCTCATTACCATCATACGTACCTTATGAGCATTTCTAGCCTTTTTATTACCTCTGATTAGGTTCCTCAACAAGGGGAATGCTATGCTTATCGCTTAAGACTCTATGCTTAGTGATCATGTGAGCAGATCTGAATGGTATTCCCTTATACTTACATACTTATTTTCAAGCTTATTTCTCAAAGTTTTTAGATTGGAAAAATCATTCAAAAGTTTTGATTCCTTAGCCTTGAATTCTTGCTTAAGCCTTTTAACATTTTTCTTGAAGTTCGTTTTTTGCTTAGCGGTTTTAGAAAGCTTTTCTTGTAAGGAGTTTAACTCTTGTTTTAATACTTCTTCTCTAAACCTACTTTTTCTAATAGTTTACTATTTGGACATCCATTTCCTGCTCACGGGTGATCAACTCAAACTTAGCACGCTGTTCATAAATAGCAACTTGATCCTTATATATGTTAAGCTCAGTGGTAATGGAATCATCAAGTCACAAATCAGCGTACTCATGCAGTTCATAATCATTATTTTGAGTAGAAGATGCACAACTAGTACGAAACATCCATGCAACTTACCTTTAGCATTGACATGCACAGGTGTGTGACGGGTGCATCTTTATCTTGGGTACATCCGAAGTTTCCATGGAGCGTTCCTTTGCATTAACTTGCACAGGTTTGTTCTGTCACCTTCTCTCCTCTCTTTTTGATTTGAGCACGAAGATTCCATTTTTCCATTATCCGACTCATCATTTTTTGTTGTGTCACTGACATTACTGCATTCAGCAACATCCGATTCTTCAACATATACATTACCCAACTTATCACAACAATCTTTCAACTGCACTTGACACTCATTCACGTCTTCATTCTTTTGAGCAGATTCTTCAATGTACTTTTTCACATTATCCATGGGTTGGATAAATGTCTCAATGAATTCCTGAATTTCCATTCCAGTATGTTTTTTGAAGGAAATTCCAGTCAATTGTTGATCGTAATCTGCTGAATATTCCCCACTGATGAATGGCTTAAATTGTTTGTAGATTACTTGAAGAGCTGCACTGGAACCATCCTTTTGAACCTCTTTATTGGTAAGTTGCAGTTTTAAGTGTTCTAAGTTCAACAGCAAGCTTCTTGTCAATGTAGGTAAGTCCGGCGGAAAGAGCACTACATGTTCGATCCCCTGACTTATGGATAACAGTTGTATGAGGTGCAGATGAAGTAGCTGATATGCTCAATCTCGCATGCCATTTGCGTGGCATTCTCATTGTACTCAGAACATGAAGATCTCACATCCTCATTGTTCAATTCAAACATCTTTAACCGTCAGGTAGCATACTTTATCATTGTTGTCCACCATCATACAATTTTAGCACTTGAAATCTTCACTGGTTCAGTAGAGTAAGACATGATGTGGTAGAATGCACGAGATTTTACAAGTCTATGATTTAAACCGAGAAATAGAATCTTTCGCGGATTTTACTAAAATCAAGACCAAACCGTTAAGCAATGACCAATGGAATGTGTTAAGATGATGTGATGATCGACGAATGAACAAGATAGACAATTGTGTGTTGGACTTATGATTGTTTTGTGGGATAAGCAGAGATTTGTTTGGTTTGAGATTTGATTGGTTTATGCACGATTTTCCCGAAATTTAGGTCTAAAACACATAAAAACCTCAATAACTTCGTTTCGAGCGGATTTAGCCCCGCAGGTTTACCCGAATCAACTTTAGTTTATTCGCGTGACATTCCTCCTCGTTTTCTCACGGTCGTTTAGATGGGTAGAACGCTGAAAACGGAGTTACGGATCAAAAGTTATAGCCGTTTGAAGTTTTGTCGGAAAAAGTCAACAAGTCGCTAAGAATTCTTGAACCAAGTCGCTAAGACCAAGTCGCTAGGACCCAAGTCGCTAAGTAACAACCTCGCTAAGCTCAAAGTCGCTAGCAAAATTTTGACAGCAAGTCGCTAAGAACTAAGTCGCTAATTTGTCAAGTCGCTAAATAGTAACTCGCTAGGTACCAACTCGCTAACACCAAATCGCTAACAATTTTGGCAGCAATCCGCTACTCAAGTCGCTAAAACTTCAAGTCGCTAAAGAGCAACTCGCTACAGACCAAGTCGCTACCACCAATCCAGTCGCTACCGTTGGAGAGTCCCACTACTTGTACCTTTGACGCGCTAGGTCTAAGTCGCTAGCTCCAAAGCTGTAACTCGCTACAAAATTGTGAAGCAAGTCGCTAGCAAGAAAGTTATACCGGGAGCCAAGTCCGCTAACTTGAAAACTTCCAAAACACACTTTCAATCCAAAAACAACCCAACCACGATGATTCAAGCCTTCCGAATCAAAACCTAAACACTTATGATGATCTTAAACACAAAAGTACAATCAAAATCCAAAATTTAACACTAGAAATCAACCAAATGATGCAAAAACCACTAAACTTTTTCAAACCCAAAAACCACCTAAAAACCACTAGAAATCCAAAGATGTGTAAGATATGATCTAACCATGGCTCTTGATACCAATTGTTGGATATGGGATTTCACAAACACATCAAACCATAACACAAAGTAGCATATAGATGGAATTCTAGAGAGAGAAGTTAGAGGTTTAGGAACTTAAGTGAGAGAAAGTGAAAGATATTATTATAAGCTCCACTCTCTACCTGGGAGGTAGAGAGTATTTAGTCTAATCTTACACAAAAGCGACACACAACGGTGTGGATCAGGCATACAGTAGGTAAAGACCCGTCCGTCCTCCACGGTGTTACTTAACTAAATACTACTTAACTTAAAATAACTACGACCACGAGCTTTCTAATGATTACATATACTTGAGGTGACCGACTCTTTAATACCCTGAATTTCTAATTCCTAACACTTAGTACAAAAGGGACTTTGTACATTTCAAGTGGGGGAGTAGAATTGTCTCTTGAACTTTAGTTTGCCCCCTCGTTTAGTTTATTTTTGAAAAATTATGCCATTTTTAAAATTTTGACATGTTTTTCTTAACCTAACTAGATTAGACCTTAGCCGAAAGCACATTATAACCCTTGATATTATATGGTGAGATTAGCCTTATCTGTTTCCAAATTTTACCCCAAATCCACCAAATTATGAGTGTGCCAAAGAGTTTGTAAACTTTAGAACTTGGCCTTGCATCATTGAGATAATAGACGAGGTATGTTAAGTTAGCTTGATGTATTTTGGACTTTTCAGCTTTTAAGAAGGCAAGTGATATAGGATTATCACCCCAAATAGCCTATCATTGTGTGTCTATCGATTAGTCACCTCGACTTCTCGACCCCCATGTTAAACCCCTTTGTTGCACTCACCTTTAGTGCTAGATACCCCTAGATACACCCATCTGAGCCATTCCTTTCATTTTGTTCACCCAACATATTGTTTCGTATTAATCGTTACACCTTAGCCTACCCTGTAGTCTTTATTTGTAATTGGGAATTCATTATTTGCCTAATTTCAAGGTTCAAGTGGAAAGGTTCATGAATCACGCCTCGCACGACATATTCTTAAAGATCATTGAAGACCCCAAATTCTCATATTGTTTATCTCAAGTTGGGGATGTTATGTTTAGTTGTTATGTTTGTTAAAAAAAATGAGATTAAAAAAAAATAGTTATTGTTATTCGTTTGATTGTAAAGTGTGAAGTTATAAGCACTTATGTTATGAGTGATTATAGATTTAGTATCGGGAGCCACCTCGGGCACATTTGAAGAATGGATTTGGAAATGTGCCCATCATGACGTCCTCTAATGGCACATCTACCTGATAATATCATGATCCGATTTCTTAACTTCGAAATTTGAACTTTAGGTGAATGGTAAGTGGTGATGACTTGGTTATAGATTTAGACTATCTGCTTGATTTTATTTTAGACCAATTTTATCCCATGTCTTATCCTACCCTTTAGTCATGAAGTTGTCTAGGTGATGCAAAGAGAGCAATATTTGGTGTCTTGGCCATAGATTTGGTCATGTATCATTGATTTTGTCCACTTCGCCGTGACATTTTAGTAATGACATATCACCCTTAACCTTTATCGTGTCTACCCATATTGCCTTCGAGAATTGTTTTGTCCTTAACTCTAGTGGTGGAGATTTGTGTAACCGCCAATCTTATGATAGAATACATGCTATGACTGTGCAATGAGTGATCACCCCGAAATTGACACTTAGAATAGTTGAGAGATTTGAGTGTTTTGTTCCCATTTCGTGAGGTGTTCGGCTTTGTTTTATTCTAGCATAAGGGATTTGTAAACTTATTTTTTCCTGATAATGGGAGATTACTTTTTAGGAATCTATCTAATAAGGTCTACTTGAGGGCAAGTAGAGTTCAAGTGGGGGGATATTTGATAACATCAAATAGACCTGAATATTAAGTGTCAATTTCCCCCGATAATGCTCGTATTTTTTATCATTTATATGGATTTACGCTTGTTTTCCTCTATATTTCACTTTCGTAAATTACTTGCATTGAGCTAAAGAGACGCAAATTTGGAGAGTTTATTGAAGATATATGATAGTATGCTCATTTTGAAGATGTTACGTATGCACCTCCCTCTCTCACACGCCGTAAATGTAAGCTCGTAAAATCAACTCAACTGAAAATTACGGCGTAACTCTCCAAAAATTACGATCGAACTAACTAGATCAAATGAGGTTTTATGGCCACAAGCAGCTAACGCCGAACTATTGTCTCAACTACGGCGTAAACAAGGACCATAGATGTAATTTGTTCAAACTTTCCCAAAACATAATTAAGGGCTCGTAAAATATACTAGATGTGACCAAATAATTTCCTAAGTCGCACCATTGTTTTAAAATCTATTTTCCATTAAAAATCACTATAAACTTGTTTATTTTCGTCTAACGAGTCAAACGTTAATATGTCTCGCATTATTAGGTTTCTATTGTGCCGACTCACGTAGTGCCTAATATAATCTTACCATCAAACATATCATTAATCATTCAATCATTATAATAATCCACAAAATCTAATCAACGATATGGATATAATTCATCATGATTCCAAGATAATTTCTAAAAGTTTGTTATTCGCTTAATTAACATAATGCGGCATTTAAAAGGGCTCCCTAAACTACCAGTTGTCACATATAGGCAACATACTTTGGGTTTAGGTGTTTATTTTAAGTTCTAGAGTTGCATGATCTTGGGACCAAATCCAAAAGAGTGAAGGGAGTTGGAGTGTGCTAGTGAGAAAGGGTACCGATTTGGAGGCGTTTGTGAGTGAGATGAAGTGTTCACCCTTATTCGAAACATGCTAGACACCAAGGATGCATACACAAGAGTAGTCATGTCACAAGTTTTGTTAGTGGGAAACATTGTCCAAAGGTCTTAAGATTAAATAATTTGTTTATTAAACTAGGTTTAGTTTTATTTAGACATGGGGGACATGATCCTAAGGAAGTAGTTTAGTTTGTGTTTTTGGTTATCTTGCAACTAAACCGCTTAGGGTGCATTTGATTGTGTGTCATGACCAAAAGGGTGCGTTTTGGTTCGTTTGGCTGGGAAAAACAAAGAAACATAACACTAATTTTAGGAGTTGGGCTATGGTGATTGTTTTGGGCTTTGTGGTGTTGGGTCGAAGGGAAGCCGAGCCTAGGAAGGAATTAAGGGTCCGTTTGGTGTTGGGTTAGGTTACCGGCCCAAGTGGCCTAAAAATAAATAAATAAAAGTTAATTTATTTTTAATTTAGAAATTATTATTTGTTTGTAAATAGCAATGGGTATATGTTATTGTTAAGTCGGGATATCTCGGGTTTGACTTGTGAATTCGTAAAATGTTTCGTGTTGCTCGTAAATAAGGAAAAACGACCCTAGAAATGTAAAATTGTTTTTTCTACGTAAGATACGACAAAAGAAAATTATGGGAAAAAGCGGATATTTTTTTGACTTTTTATTTATTTTTTTATGAATTAAAAACTAAAAAGTAAAAATTAATTATTTAAAAATACTAAAAATTTTGAGAAAATTACCAAACTTTTAAAAATACTTTGTTATAATTCTGATTTGAGAAAAATGATAAGCTGGAAAAACCAGCTTAAAATAAGCCACAAATAAGCTTATCAGATTATTTAGCTTAAAAGGGACAAACGGCTTAAGTGAATTAATTGTCTAATGACTAACATGGGAAAACACTTGGTCCAGATGGTTGTGCGTGTGTGAAAAAGGGTTGAGAGTGTTGAGGTCCTAGGATCGAGCCTTGGTTCACCTTGGACCTCCAATTTCCCTTTTTTTTTTCTTTTTGCAAAACTTAAAGAGAAAGCTTATACAAGTGTAATTTTTTGGATTTTTAAGGGACTAAAGATGTAATTTGGTGAAAGTGAAAGGGTAATTTTGGTAAATGGTATAAACGAGGGTATAAGGGTGTAAAGTGTAAATGAGGGCTAGGATTTTATTATTGGACCGGTTTTAGAATATAAGGACTACAAGTGTAATTTTTTGGATTTTTAAGGGACTAAAGATGTAATTTGGTGAAAGTGAAAGGGTAATTTTGGTAAATGGTATAAATGAGGGTATAAGGGTGTAAAGTGTAAATAGGGAAAGATGAGGGGTGAAATTGACAAGTTTGATAATTTAAGGGTAATTTGTGTAATTTTTTCAAAGATGAGGGTGTGTTTTGTAAATTTAGAAAGGGTGAGGGTTTGTTGTGTAATTCCTCCAAACATGATCCAAATCTTCAAAAATCATCTTCTGAGCATTCAAATTCTTCAAATTGACTCAACTGATTCCTCGGCTTTGGCTTTTGCACTCTTTTCCTTCTTGTGCTTGGTTTTCTTCTGTTTTGTCTTTCTTTTGTCTGTTTTGAGTTATCCGGACCTGCACATGCAAAAACTCAAGAAATAAACAAATGTTAAGCATTGATGGCTGATTTCCAGTTATTTTGGGTCAGTTTTGATCAAGAAAATGTATGTGTTTTCATACATACCACGATACTTAGGCAATAATATAATCAGGCACAGCATGCGTTTGCAAAAGGCTTGTGTTCAGTTTTATAGCATGTATCTCCCCCACGAGATTTATTTATAAAATTCAAGTAAAAGTGGGGCTATGAACTCACCTCAGTGATTCAGTAGCGAGATATGGCAAATCAAGTATGTAATGGCAACGACTCCAACACAGAACCTAAATACAATATGGACAGTCTTAGGTTTCGGTAGTTCTAGTTCGTGACTTAATTTAATATTGGTTGGAAATATTTAGTTGTGAAATACGCGTATCGTTTCCGTTCGTCTGGTAATGCCTAAAGTTCAAAAGTTTTAATAAATCTCACCATATCAAATATCGTTTATAAAATAGGTTGGTAATGATTCTTATAGACTGTTGATGTTTAAAAAGTCATTCGTTTAATAATTTTACGTGTTGTGTTATGAATTATTTATATTTTCTATGTTAAGACACGAAAATATAATTGTGTAACTTATATATATATATATATATATATATACACACACACAAACTAGCAGATTACCCACGCCTAGCGGCAGCGGTGTTTAGTTTTTGACATTACTTTGTCATCGAATATATCTTTTTGAAAATTTGCATTTATAGTGTTAATGTTACAAATAATTGTTTCTTTATGGCATGGTCACATACAGACGATTATTCATGGTTTTTGAAAAACCTCGGTAACGAAATTTAAAAATATAATTTCCAAAAAGAAAAGAAAAAAAATAACACTCTACACAAAGTTAAAAAGTGTAGCAAGTATGATATAATGCAATTACATCTAAGTTTAAAAAGACATTATTTTGATCGTAATGTTACTAATGTATGTAGACTCCAATCAAATGTACTTGATGTTTTGGTCCGGTCAGTTCATTACATACAAAGATTCGGTTTGCTGAGTTCACTTGTGTGTGTGATCCGATTTGGCAATTTTTGTATCCGCAAATATATAGATTTGTATCACGTATAACGACGGCGATATATAGTTTTTGATAAATTTGATTCGAAAAGATTGAACCATTTGTGTGGCTGTTCATTCTTTATTTTGTATATCCGTGTGGTTTCAAAAGATTAATTTTTTGAAGAAGGATTCAAAAGATTAATTTTTTAAGAAGGTTTCAAAAGATTAAACCATTTTTGTGTGATGTTTTTTCTTTGTTTTATACACATCTACTTTGGCGAATGTCAACATTTAATCGATGGTTCTTGTTTATTTTATCGATGGGTAAGTGACAATTTAAGAATGACCATCAAGTTTTTCGTTCATAGTAATTCAATTTCAAATTTTGAAACTGCTTCAAAACTCAATGTATTAAAAAGTGTCACATTAATGAAAGTGTTAGTAAGTTAATTTTTTTTATATTGATCAAGACGTTATCTACGTATTGTACATCTTAATATCTTTTTATATTAAAATAAAGACACAATAGTTACCTAAATAAAGACACAATAATTGTGAAATACGTGTATCGTTTCCGTTCGTGTAGTAATGCCTAAAGTTCAAAAGTTTTAATAATTCTCACCATATCAAATATCATTTATAAAATACATTGGTAATGATTCTTATAGACCGTTGATGTTTAAAAAGTCATTCGTTTAATAATTTTACGTGTTGTGTTATGAATTATTTATATTTTTAACGTTAAGACACGATAATATAATTGTGTAACTTATATGTATATTTATATATATCTATAATTGTTGTAAATATTAATGGGCTTATGTCTATTCACAATTATCTCTAGTGGGCTTTAGGGTTTTGGATGTATTCATCTACCCTATATATACAATCTACTTGTAACCTTGATTATACATTAATAAGAATTAATGTCTTCCTCCTATTCTTGTTCATTACTTTATAATACGTTATCAGCACGCTCTACCTACATAGTCATATAGATGGAAGATAGGATCCAATTCGGTTTTGGATCACGGTCAGGTCACTATATGGTATTCATCTTTACTTTTGATTGAGAAGGTATGTCTTAAATTATTTGACAACTTTTAATTGGTGAAACATCATAGGCAATTAGCCTACCTCTAAAATTATATATGTTTCATGGTAACACGAGAAACTTGAATCTCAAAGTTCTAGTACCGGTTTTTCATTGTAATCGAGCAAAATATTTAATAATGCTGATCATAAAAATTTAGCTGTACATGTTAATCTATTGCATGCATGACGTACAATAATTGACGTAGTTTTAATATTGCACTTAGTCGTTATTGTCGTTGTTTCATAAAAAACAATATCACATGTTTTTATATTATTACGTATGTGTTTAAGTTTAATCTATATCTTATCGTATGCAATTGATTATATATATTGCTCATAACTCGTGGTATATATGTTGTGTTTTGCTATAAATCTTAATTGTTCTATAATGATAAAAACTAGTTAAACTAAAACATGTAAAGATAGAAATAATATTTGGGTTATGATAATTGAGAATCACGGTGCAATGGGTACTACCATAAATTTGTTACATAATTGAATATTAATGGTACGACTTTATTGTCATATAATTTATTTTAAACATTATATGATTTGTAATATATATCCTACAATGATAATGTCATATTGGAATGGAAAACTAGATCTAACTGAAGAAATCAATCGCACACCTATGTATATGGATGCTAATTCAAATTCTTGTTTTTTTTGTTGTTGTATATGTTGTCGAAATTGTAGAACATGCATATATGATGTTTTGAGGTGTTGACTGTGTTGAAACTTTGAAAGTCTTGATTAGCCTTATGATGCTAAATCATGTGACAACTACACTAAAATAAAAGAAGTGTTAAAGATCTTTAAGATCTATCAAGATCTCCTCAAGAGACTTAAAAAAAAAAGAATCAAAACGATATCATAACCTTAAGCTATGATTATTTTGTTTTATAGCCTTATGTGCTTTGAAGATTCCCTCAAGTGAATCACAATAACATAATAACCTCATGGTATGTTAAAGAAAAAAGAATTAGAACTTCAAGTTCTAATATGATTCTTTCATAAAAATTAATATCATAACCTCAGTTATGAACGAAAAAAAATAAATAATTAGAACCTCATGTTCTAATTTGATTCAATGTATAGAATCAATAACATAACCTCATGTTGTGTTAGAAAAAAATAAAACCTCAAGTTTTATTATGATTCCCTCAAGAGAATCAAAAGATATCATAACCTCATGTTATGATTATTATAGAACTTCAAGTTCTATTATGATTATAAAATGAAAATACAATAACCTCAAGTTATTGTTAAAATGTTCAAATATGATTCTATCGAGTGAATCACGATAACATACCCTCAAGTTATGATTATTTTTGTTTAAAGCCTAATGTGCTTTGATGATTCCCTCAAATGAATCATAATAACATAACCTCATGTTATGTTTTGAGAAAAAGAAAAATGTCAAAAAAAAAGTATTTTTTTTCTGAAAGCTCGCTCAATTGTATGCACCTCATGTTTCAAGAAAAAAAGTGTAAGCGAGTTAAATCTCACAATTTCAGTGTTAGATCTGAACAAATAAAATTGTGATTTAAATGATACTGATGAAGAGATGTTTAAGAAAACATTCTCTATTTTCAAAGTCTCGAACATGCTTCTATATTAGCGATATCGAGAACATCGTTTGAAAAGTATCATGAGATATTGTCAAATTCTCATATTATATAAAAGAAAAGCCAATGAGCTTTCGACGAAAAATATAAAAGTAGTTCAACTATTCGTCCATTCCTTAAAATGAATGTGACAATGATGATGATATTTATCATGGACGTGATCGATTAAATAATCGACATAAAAATCACCATTCCTTTAACTTAAGGGCCTTAAGTGAATGTGATGAATTGATTAACATAAGATTTTTATTTCCCTAAGTGAATGTGATAATCTAATGATCCACGCTTATAGATCATTTATCATGGTCATGGATATGGTCGAAGTAATATGAAAAATGATCAATCACTACAAGTGGTAAAATAAGAACGGAGCAAATAAAAATGTCATGTATAAAAAAAAATAAGTGTGTCAAATGTATTACACACTATCTTCATAGATGTTAGAATCTATGCTAATAAATTGTGAGATATACATGAATGATCCAAGTTGATATGCCTTCTGTTATGGGTTCCTTGATTAAATTTAGTTAGTACTAATTTTTTCAATAAGTTAAATGAAATGTTAGAAATATTGATTTTGTTCACATGTCCGATTTGAAGTTCTCAAACATCAATTTTTTTTTTGTTCCTAATATTTGTGTGGATTTTTTATGTTAAGATCTATTTTAACTGTAAAAAATTTTAAGAGAACCCCGTGAGGACCTCAAAAGGGAATACTTGACGATGAAAGATTCGTTAAATTATGGTAAGATCTCAAGGATACATTACCACCAAAAAAAAAAAAAAAAAAAAAAAAATCTCGCTATGATTGTATGCACCTCAAGTTGCATTAAATAAAAAATAAAAAATAAAACTAAGTGAGTTCGGTCTCACAATTTCAGTGTTAGATCTGAATTAAAAACAAAATATATAATGGTGAAAGATCCGTTAAATGTATGTCAAAATCTAAAAGAAAGATTTGACCATCATAAGCAAGAGATTCTTGCAAATGCGAGCACATTTTTCACAATATTAAGTAGTACATCTGAATGATGAAAAGAAAAAATGCGATGAAATTGTTAATGCCTCGAATATACTTATATATCGAGAACGATGCTTTGATATAAAAGAAATGGGAATGTTTGAACAAACACGATAAACCCGTTTACTAAATTTGCTCCATATTGTCGTGTTAAAAGAAACTGGTTGGCAACCTCAAGTTGCAACATAAAGATCTTCATTCCCTCAAGTGAATGAGATAAAATGATCAATATGAGATCCTTATTCCCTCATGTGAATGTGATAATGTAACGATAAATGGTTAAAGATCATTTATCATGGTAAATGCTATGGTCGAGGAAGTATGACAATGACAAACCACTAGTAGTGGCGAAAATACAATAAGAAAGGAGCAAACAAAAAATGCTATTTATGCAAAAATGCAATGTGATGTATATGAAATGCAAGTGTGTCAAAGATATTACTCACTATATTCATAGATTTAAAAATCTATGCTAGCGCATTTTGCTCCACAAAAGAAATATAAAATTGTCATGAGAAACGAAGTTAAGTATTAAAGATACATTATATTCTTTTATATCTTCCCCGACATGCATTATATAAAGATTGGTAAAAGCTAATCACTGCCATAAACTTAAGTTTATGAGCAATAATAATTATAATATGTTTGGAATGACCAGTTACACCATCCTGATTCATTAATGATGCGAAAGCTATGAAAGTATAAGATTCTTCAATCTAATGTTATAATCTCTCAAAGAAAGTTGATTATTATTCTATCAACTAGAATGGGGATTAAATTCCTTAATGTTAATAGGAAAGAAAACAAATGGATATATGTAAGCATACAAATCCATTGTATGAACCATTTAGAGTTTAAAATCGATGCATCGTCTAAATGGTCATTAAATCGCAACCTCAAGTTTGCATGATTAATAGCTCAATGCGAGCCTAACATTCCAGAGTAAGTATTTCATCATGAAAATGCGATGAATTACTTCTAAATTATTAAATGAAACTGAGAAAAAAAAAACATGTGTTGTTGTATGGGGCCATATTATAATATGCACAACAACAAAATTAGCATCATGCCAATATGTTATTATAAATCCTCCCTTTTATAATTGGTTTTGGTTATAAACAAAACATATCCCATTATTGTTTTTTTTGTGCAAATTACTCCACCTGAATGCACATATATGGGATATAGAAGATGGATAATTCTTTCAGGAGGAGAGAAGTAGCTGCAAATTCATAATGAATTATCATATTCTGTTGATCCTCGAAAGAAATTTTTTTATGAATTGATTATTCAATGGATAATCCAATAGCCATTGGCCGAAAATAATATTTCAGCTATCATGCTCTATTTAGAAGTTGTCCCTCAAGGACATTATTTTATTATGACATGCCTCAAGCATGATAGACAAATCTATTCCAAATAAAATCCTCGATGAAAAATATGGAGCATGAAAACAAGATGGTTGTTCGAGGTATAAAAGACCCCATGATAGTCTCATAAGGAGACACTAGACATGAAGGTTCCAAACGAGCCTCAAATAGCTAATGAGATCTCACTAATTCTATGATGTCTAAAATCATATGGAATCAAAACAAAAATGACGTCGATAAATTTGTTTGCATACAATATAGCGCTTGGTATTATGCATAATGAGGATCATAAATCAATTATTATTCAAAAGCGCGCTCAACGAAATTATTGGCCAACATGAAAAAATGAAATCTCGTGAAAATACGAGAAGTATTGGGACAAGAAGTCCATACACATGATTGTGTAAAATCTATTGGATATACATCAGTCTTTGTGCACAAAAGCTCTGAAGTTATGTCCTTTAAGGCATGAATTGTGAATATATACATTCACAAAAACATGAAGCTGGTTATTAAAAGAAATATTGTCCTATGGTGGATGTAAATATCTTATTGATATTTTATGAGACATACATTTTAGAAGTGTTTAATTTGCTCTAAATGAATTTTTATTAGAAGCATTTAATTTGTCTCACAACTTTAACTTCTCGAAGTAATTATTAAAGTTCTCATGAACTCTACTTGATCAAATTGAATGAATCCTTATATGGATAAAAATCATTTGGACATATATTATATGAATTATTTTTGCACATATCTTTATAAAATGATTGGTTCTTAAGTAACATACATAAGTGCAACTGAGGTTTTAATAATTAATATGCGTCAAGAGAGTGTATTTTTCTCTCTTGATTTTTGTATTAGCAATGTATGTTTTCCAACCAATGCATTGATATTGGGTTGGAAGCTACACATATAATTTGTCATCTTTGCAGGATATATTCTTAACATCAATGATTCGATGGATTTTATACACAATCTTTGCCGACAAAAGTGTTTGAGCAACTGCTTCAGAAGATTAATATTCGGCGCTTGAAAGATATACATTGAATTGAGGAGGAGCATTATGCGCACTGCACTCTTTTTCCCCTTCATCAAGTTTTTTTTATCCCACTGGGTTTTTCTTGATAAGGTTTTTAATAAGGCAGTCTATAGCGTATAATAAACGATGAATATCCAAGGACGAGTGTTGTAAATATTAATGGGCTTATGTCTATTCACAATTATCTCTAGTGGGCTTTAGGGTTTTGGATGTATTCATCTACCCTATATATACAATCTACTTGTAACCTTGATTATACATTAATAAGAATTAATGTCTTCCTCCTATTCTTGTTCATTACTTTATAATAATAATATAATTGTGTACCTTATATATATATATATATATATATATTTTTTATTTATTTATTTATTTATATATTCGTATTTATATTCTTCATAGAAAATTTATCAATTAAATTAGATTTAGAAGTTGTGAAGTAATATTAAGCGTACTTATAAAAATATAAGTATATTGTTATATTTGTAGAAGTTTTTGTAAAGTTTCCCAAAAGTTACCTTTTTGACCCTCAAGTTACGAAAATTGCAACTTGTACCCCCATACTTTGTTAAATGATAGTTTAACCCAAAATACACAATTTATCTTTTATTATCCTAGTTTAGTTATATTGACAGTTTTGACCCTCGAAGCATATCTGTTTTGCGACTTTAGTCAAAAATTTATATTTTCACTTTTAGTCCCTACACGTTACATATTTTACAAAACAAGTCCAATAACAAGTTTTACACTTCAAGCACTGAGTTTTTTGAAATTACGGTTTCTGCCCTATAATTTTCATGCGTACGTTACTTTTACAATTTTCACATCCAAGTTTCCATAATTTACACTTTATACTCGATTATCAAAACATTTGTAAGTTTAGTCCAAAAATACATTTTATGAAAACTTATCCTTTTCGTTTCATTTGGAAAGCTTCCAATAGCTTAAAACTTGCTTAAAAAAGGGCTTATTACATTAATGGGCCTCGTAGAATTCTTAACGGGCCTTAGTTTGGAAATCAGTTGGGCTTTTAGGCCCAATCGCTACACGTTTGGTTTTTAAAAGGTTCGAACGAGTATGATTGGTTATACAAGTGAACGGGGTATCGTTTTGATGGTTTACTTGACATATAACACGTTAACATGCATCAATATCTAAAGGACGTGATTACTTAGTTCATTACCACACAACTTGGACGTGGTACGATTATTTCTATGTTAAAAGATATATGCGACTACTTGACGTGTAATATACTTGAGAGAGCATGATATGGAAAGGAAAAAGAGTCGAGTATACTTATTTCACCTCAAGGGTGGTGAGTAACGATTTGAAAAATGAAATGGAAGATTTCACAAAGCTAGCCAACCCAATGAACAACCCGTAGCCTAAGTATTCACAACTTTCACGTATAAAATGACCCTAAGACTTCTCCTTTCGAACCCTTTTAAACCCTTAGCTCGTTCTTTCTTCTTCCCGTATGCTTAACAGTGAGTGAATAAGTTTGAGATTGAGTGGTGTGTATGCGATCTAGTGTGAAGGGTGAAGTGATAGAAGTGAGTTTATATAGGCACATACTTTAGGTTTAGGTGTTTATTTTTAGTTCTAGAGTTGCATGATCTTGGGACCAAATCCTAAAGAGTGAAGGGAGTTGGAGTGTGCTAGTAAGCAAAGGTACCGATTTAGAGACGTTTGTGAGTGAGATGGAGTGTTCTTTAACCCTTATTCGAAACATGCTACACGCCAAGGATGCATACACAAGAGTAGTCATGTCACAAGTTTTGTTAGTGGGAAACATTGTCCAAAGGTCTTAAGATTAAATGAATTGTTTATTAAACTAGGTTTAGTTTTGTATAGACATGGGAGACATGATCCTAAGGAAGTAATTTAGTTTGTGTTTTTGGTTATCTTGCAACTAAACCGGTTAGGGTGCGTTTGATTGTGTGTCATGACCAAAAGGGGTATTTTTGGTTAGTTTGGCTGGGAAAAACAAAGAAAGATAACACTAATTTTAGGAGTTGGGCTATGGTGTTGATTTTGGGCTTTGTGGTGTTGGGTCGAAGGGAAGCCGAGCACAGGAAGGAATTAAGGGTCCGTTTGGTGTTGGGTAGGGTAATCGTGTCACAATTCTCAATTTCCGGTCACTTCTCAAACTCCATATTCATCATTTCATATCAATTTATGCATGGGTTTTGCATTTTACATTAAACGTTTATTTTCTTATTAAATAAACGCTATCGCGTAAACATTATTTGAACATTTGATCCGACACTTCCAAAAATTATCCCGATATATTTTAATACTCATATTAAGATTATAAAAATAATATTATGAGTTTACCCAGTGTTTTAAATTTATTTAGTATATAAATTGTTATATTTATATAATTACGACGTTTTCGTAAATTCAACACGATAAATAATTATTCACTCAAATTTTGCAAGAAATGTATTTTTATAATTTTTATGACCTCAATATATTTTATTTTGTTCCGTCAAAATTTATTTCTAGCAAACGCTACACTAAATAATACTTTATTTATCAAACATACACTACAAATATTAATGTAATACACCTACCTACTAAATCTTTACCACTTTTCTTATTTTGTTTCATCCTTGGTCGACCAAAAATACATGACACAACATATTTGATAAATATCTTTAACTAGACTAACACATACACTAAGTAGAGTAGATATTTTTACTACACTTATTATTACTAACACATATACACACACATACACTTATCTTCAAGGTGTAAAATTTAAAAAGCTCTCTTCCTCTCTTCTCCCATAGAACCGGCCAACCATAGGATCAAGGAGGGAATTCATCAAAAAATTTCAAGACAAGTTTTATACACTCTAGTTACACTCTTGATTAAGGTTTTGAAATAAAAACCTTGGGTGATTAGGATTAAACCATTGATCATAAACCTCATCAAGTTAACTAGTAAGCATCTCATGTCCATTTTTCATCTTTCATATTTATTTCATATTCATTTCATCATATTTGAGCAAAACACGCAAGTCTTATGGATATTTATACCACTTTTGTTGTTTTTATTACTTATTATGTAATATAATTATCCTACAATGAATCCCTTGAAACATATTACTTTTGGTGATGTCTAGGAACCCATGACACCCTAAGAAGGTGTATGGTAGGATTAGAATAGCTTCGGAGTTGTTTTGAATTGGTTGGAATAGGTTTGGCGCGAGAAAAACTCATTTCGACAAGTTTTAAAAAGGGTCTGTCCTTATTTTTAAAATATGGAATTTTCGACAGTAGATAAAAATTTTTGGGCTAGATATTTGGAAAATATACTTTAAAACGAAAACGTGGTCGCTTGAACGGGTTAAAACGGAGTTATAACGAAGAAGATATGAATTTTTCAAGTTTGACGACGAAAACTATAAATTCTGAAAATTTCAGCATGTTACGTCTATTTTGTACGAGTCAAAAATGGATCTTAAACGTTATTAAATGTGTCGACTTATCAAAAATATATTAGTATATGTTAATACGAAACCGTGGATATAAAGAACTTGAAAAACGGACTTAAAACGAGTGAGTTATGGTTAACCGAACTTTGAGTCGAAAACGTGCTGAAAACACCATTCACAGCATTAGTATGCTGTCAGGATTTTTAATCAAGGTTTTGAGGGCCTAAACAGACGTTTCGGGGGAAACGGACCTTAAAAACGAGTTAGTTTTCCTATGTATATATTACGTCAAGTCCGATGTAAACCGATTTTTTTCAAATACTAAAACCGTTACATAGTTTTAACTATATTTTCACCATTAGCTCAAAAGTAATTATTTTGGACATGGAACCGTCACACATTCAAGTAACAATATTTTTATATAATTAGTTTTCAAGTAACATATTGGGTGATACGTTTACAAATCATGCATTCACGACAACATATCATAACTCAAGTCATAACATTCATTTTAGGTCGCGGATAGTTTCCGAGCCTCATTTTCGTGCACTTCATTTTGTTAGCATATCAATCATACCAGGTGAGTTCATACCCCGCTTTTACTCGTTTAAATTCTTATAAACTATTTGGGGCGAGATACATGCTTATTTATCAAAACATTTAAACTCTTTTGCCAAACAACATTACTTATACTTTAGACTTGGTGCGTGAAGTGACTAGACTTAAACAAACATCCCAATATTTATATGTTGGAAGGCCATTTATTTGGATACAGCCCAACGTGAGTCGTTGGAGGAACATCCCAATATTTATATGTTGGAAGGCCATTTATATGGATACAGCCCAACGTGAGTCGTTGGAGGAACATCCCAACACGAGTTGTTGGAAGACCCTTGTGGTGATATTTATACTTTTAACTACCTTAATGCGCATATTCATGATTGTCATTCTATTTTAGGCAATGGGTTGTGAACACACAGGTTGCAAGTTTTATACGGGCGGAACTTGGAACTGGGTGGATTTACAATGCCTTTGCTGTGTGAACATTTCTCAAAGTATTTCAGATCATTTTATTACAAACTTATGAACTCACCAACCTTTGTGTTGACACTTTTTAGCATGTTTATCTCAGGTCGTAAGGTGATAGCATTTCATGGAGCTTTTGGGTCACATGACATACATTGGAGTCTTGTGCTTTTAACAATTACCATTCGACATGTTTTGTAAACCTTTATGTATTATCAAACTTTGGAAATTCTTGTTTTGTAAACTTTAACTTATTTAATCGAATGGTAGACTTTTCAAAACGTCTCATTTTAGAGGTCGTTTTCTGTATCCATACTTTGTGCTATGACGTCATACCCCAAAGACTTTATCGTTCCGCTGCGATATTTTGGGGGTGTGACAGATTGGTATCAGAGCCTTGGTTATAGAGAACTAGGTTGCATTTTAGTTCCTAGACTATAACCGCTTTCACGACGATCCTTTCTTTTCCTATTGCCTTACACACTTTTCGTGCGCATATGTTTTCTGAAAATTTCGTCTAGACCCACCTCATTGGATAACATGGTTTCCTTGTACCGATAGGGGAGTCCCAAAATCTAGTTGAGTCATCAGAGATATGGAGCTCAGTAATAAACACTTATCTAACTTGATCTCGTGACAGTTCTTGTTTGATGAGACACGAGATCGAGCTAAATAAGTGTTACTATATAGCTGTATAGATTTGATAATTTTGCCCGAGGATGGGAGTTCTCTTGAGGATACTTTGGGAACTGCTGGCGACTAAACCTCATCGTGACTTTAGCACCTAAAGGAATTTCCTATACACCAAGTGCGACTCTCCATAGATACCTACCCTAAATTCCTCCTCCACCGTTTAGAATCGGATGATATAATGGCTACCTATTTCAGTAACATCAATCGCCGAGACACGTATGCTTGGTGGTATGTACACGTGTGAAATGAGGCAATTATAATTATGGTGGCCAACATAATTATAAATGCGTCACAACCCACATGGACATATGCGACCACGCATACATAGATCGGTGTGGGCACACCTTAGGAACCAATTTGTGGCGTGGTATTATATTTGAGGACGTTAAGTATAGACATTGGGAATTCAACGGTTCTTTCCCTTGCAGAGATCATGGCACCAAAGAGGGTAACACGCAGCACTAGCCGAGGTGGTGCGGCGCAAAGGGGTGGAAGGACAGGTGAGCGTGGAGGTAGAGAAGGCGGTAGCGACATGGGTAACAATGACAACAACGTTGGCGGAAACCCTGATTTTGCCGCCATTATCGCTCAACAACTTCAAATCTTGCTTCCCACTATTGTCACACAAGTTGGAAACCATATGAATAACTCGGGAAACCACGGGAACGGGAACGGGAACGGGAACGGGAATGGCGACACCAACAATGTAGTTGGCAGTGGCAACAATAACAACACCACCACCACCACCACCAACAACAACAACAACAGAACTGGATGCACTTATAAGGAATTTTCAGCATGCAAACCTGTGGAGTTTGATGGTATAGGAGGTGCCTTGGCGTATACTCGATGGGTAGAGAAGACAGAGTCAGTGATCGACATCAGCAATTGTGCCGCACATCAGAGGGTGAAATATGCTGCTTGCTTGCTATCAGGGAAGGCATTGACATGGTGGAACACACAGCTACAGGCCAGGGGCAGAGAAGCAGCTATAGGTATGACATGGGACGAATTTAAGGCGTTATTGAAAGAGGAGTACTGCCCGGACAATGAAATGCAGAAACTGGAAGATGAACTTTATCACCACTCCATGATAGGGGCGGGTCACGCAGCCTACACAGACCGATTTCATGAGTTAGCCAGACTAGTTCCTCATCTAGTTACCCCTGAGTCCAAGAGAATCGCGAGGTACATATATGGTCTTGTCCCCAAAATCCGTGGAACTGTGAAAACGACTGAGCCGTCTACAATACAAAGTGCAATACTGAGGGCAGGAACCCTGACAGACGAGATGGTTAGAAATGGTACTTTGAAGAGTAGTGACAAGAGGAAAGAATCGAGTGGATCGAGTAGACAGATGGATGTGGCAGCAGACAACAAGAGAGCAAGAGTTTTTGTGGCAATGGGTACTGAACAAAGAGAATATGCGGGTACACATCCCAAATGTGCTAAATGTGCTTATCATCACCCGAAGTCCAAGCCCTGCCGCTTATGTACAATTTGCAATCAGTCGAGCCATTTTTCAAACCAGTATAGAGAGCGTGCAAGACCGATAACAACGGCTAACACGAGCAACATGAGGAATAACCAAAAGACTTGCTTCGAGTGCAACAGCCCGAACCACTACCGGAATAATTGTCCTCAGTTGAATAAGCCACCGATGCAAGCTCATCTAGCTGTGGCAATTGAAGGAAATAATCCAAACCCTGTACTCAATATCAGTCCACCCCGAGCTCGAGCATTCTATGTAGGAACCGAGGCAGCCCGCAATGCGTAACTGGTACGTTTTCCCTAGACCATTAAGTGATCCACCGTATTATTCAGATTCAGTGAGCCTCATTAGATAAGAAACCTAGACGCGTAAGTTTTGGCATAAGCACTTTGACCATACACCCTGATTTCTTGAAACCTAAGGGTAGACCTTTAAGTATCATCGATTGAATCACGAGGACGTGATTCCTCTGACATGGGAAGAATGTCACAATTCTCAATTTCCGGTCATTTCTCAAACTCCATATTCATCATTTCATATCAATTTAGGCATGGGTTTTGCATTTTACATTAAACGTTTATTTTCTTATTAAATAAACGCTGTCGCGTAAACATTATTTGAACATTTAATCCGACACTTCCAAAAATTATCCCGATATATTTTAATACTCATATTAAGATTATAAAAATAATATTATGAGTTTACCCAGTGTTTTAATTTATTTAATATATAAATTGTTATATTTATATAATTACGACGGTTTTCGTAAATTCAACACGATAAATAATTATTCACTCAAATTTTGAAAGAAATGTATTTTTATAATTTTTATGACCTCAATATATTTTATTTTGTTCCGTCAAAATTTATTTCTAGCTAACGCTACACTAAATAATACTTTATTTATCAAACATACACTAAAAATATTAATGTAATACACCTACCTACTAAATCTTTACCACTTTTCTTATTTTGTTTCATCCTTGGTCGACCAAAAATACATGACACAACATATTTGGTAAATATCTTTAACTAGACTAACACATACACTAAGTAGAGTAGATATTTTTACTACACTTATTATTACTAACACATATACACACACATACACTTATCTTCAAGGTATAAAATTTAAAAAGCTCTCTTCCTCTCTTCTCCCATAGAACCGGCCAACCATAGGATCAAGGAGGGAATTCATCAAAAAATTTCAAGACAAGTTTTATACACTCTTGATTAAGGTTTTGAAATAAAAACCTTGGGTGATTATGATTAAACCATTGATCATAAACCTCATCAAGTTAACTAGTAAGCATCTCATGTCCATTTTTCATCTTTCATATTTATTTCATATTCATTTCATCATATTTGAGCAAAACACACAAGTCTTATGGATATTTATACCACTTTTGTTGTTTTTATTACTTATTATGTAATATAATTATCCTACAATGAATCCCTTGAAACATATTACTTTTGATGATGTCTAGGAACCCATGACACCCTAAGAAGGTGTATGGTAGGATTAGAATAGCTTCGGAGTTGTTTTGAATTGGTTGGAATAGGTTTGGCGCGAGAAAAACTCATTTCGACAAGTTTTAAAAAGGGTCTGTCCTTATTTTTAAAATCTGGAATTTTCGACAGTAGATAAAAATTTTTGGGCTAGATATTTGGAAAATATACTTTAAAACGAAAACGTGGTCGCTTGAACGGGTTAAAACGGAGTTATAACGAAGAAGATATGAATTTTTCAAGTTTGACGACGAAAACTATAAATTCTGAAAATTTCAGCATGTTACGTCTATTTTGTACGAGTCAAAAATGGGTCTTAAACGTTATTAAATGTGTCGACTTATCAAAAATATATTAGTATATGTTAATACGAAACCGTGGATATAAAGAACTTGAAAAACGGACTTAAAACGAGTGAGTTATGGTTAACCGAACTTTGAGTCGAAAACGTGCTGAAAACACCATTCACAGCATTAGTATGCTGTCAGGATTTTTAATCAAGGTTTTGAGGGCCTAAACAGACGTTTCGGGGGGAACGGACCTTAAAAACGAGTTTGTTTTCCTATGTATATATTACGTCAAGTCCGATGTAAACCGATTTTTTTCAAATACTAAAACCGTTACATAGTTTTAACTATATTTTCACCATTAGCTCAAAAGTAATTATTTTGGACATGGAACCGTCACACATTCAAGTAACAATATTTTTATATAATTAGTTTTCAAGTAACATATTGGGTGATACGTTTACAAATCATGCATTCACGACAACATATCATAACTCAAGTCATAACATTCATTTTAGGTCGCGGATAGTTTCCAAGCCTCATTTTCGTGCACTTCATTTTGTTAGCATATCAATCATACCAGGTGAGTTCATACCCGCTTTTACTCGTTTAAATTCTTATAAACTATTTGGGGCAAGATACATGCTTATTTATCAAAACATTTAAACTCTTTTGCCAAACAACATTACTTATACTTTAGACTTGGTGCGTGAAGTGACTAGACTTAAACAAACATCCCAATATTTATATGTTGGAAGGCCATTTATTTGGATACAGCCCAACGTGAGTCGTTGGAGGAACATCCCAATATTTATATGTTGGAAGGCCATTTATATGGATACAGCCCAACGTGAGTCGTTGGAGGAACATCCCAACACGAGTTGTTGGAAGACCCTTGTGGTGATATTTATACTTTTAACTACCTTAATGCGCATATTCATGATTGTCATTCTATTTTAGGCAATGGGTTGTGAACACACAGGTTGCAAGTTTTGTATGGGCGGAACATGGAACTGGGTGGATTTACAATGCCTTTGCTGTGTGAACATTTCTCAAAGTATTTCAGATCATTTTATTACAAACTTATGAACTCACCAACCTTTGTGTTGACACTTTTTAGCATGTTTATCTCAGGTCGTAAGGTGATAGCATTTCATGGAGCTTTTGGGTCACATGGCATACATTGGAGTCTTGTGCTTTTAACAATTACCATTCGACATGTTTTGTAAACCTTTATGTATTATCAAACTTTGGAAATTCTTGTTTTGTAAACTTTAACTTATTTAATCGAATGGTAGACTTTTCAAAACGTCTCATTTTAGAGGTCGTTTTCTGTATCCATACTTTGTGCTATGACGTCATACCCCAAAGACTCTATCGTTCCGCTGCGATATTTTGGAGGTGTGACAAATCGGCCCAAGTGGCCTAAAATAAATAAATAAAATTTAATTTATTTTTAATTTATAAATTATTATTTGTTTGTAAAATGAATAATTAGAAATGGGTATATGTTATTGTTAAGTCGGGATATCTCGGGTTTGACTTGCGAATTCGTAAAATGTTTCGTGTTGCTCGTGAATAATGCCATATGAAAACGTATTGAAACTTATTTCCTTTAAAAGAAAACGATAACCCGTAGTTTTCGTTGATTACAGTTTACATTGGTAAATCGTTTGGTTAATTTTTTGGGGTCTTACAGTACCCACCCCCTTAAGAGAACCGCGTCCCGCGGTTTATCTTGTGGTGGTTTTTTGGGTTGCTTCAGCGAATAGGTGAGGATATTTGGAACAAATTAGATCCTCACGTTCCCAGGTGTACTCAGCACCTCTCTTCTTATGGTTCGAACGAACCTTGACAATAGGAATACGGCTTTGTTTCAATCTTTTGACATCTCTATCCACGATCTCTACAAGCTCTTCCACAAAGTTGAGTTTGTCATTTAGTTAGATGTCTTTCAGTGGGACAACAAGGGTTTCATCGGATAAACATTTCTTGAGATTGGAGACATGAAAAGTATCATGTATCCTACTGAGCTCCTCCGGAAGTTCGAGTTTGTACGCCACAGGACCAATCCTTTCTAGGATTTTGAATGGCCCTACGTATCAAGGTTTGAGTTTCTCACGCTTACCAAATCTGACCATTCCCTTCCAAGGAGATACTTTTAACATGAACCTATCTCCAATTTGGAATTCCATGGGCTTTCGTCTGACATCAGCATAGCTCTTTTGTTGATCTCTTGCAGCTTGCAAGTGTTGTTTGATCTGCATTATTATCTCTGTCGTTTCTTGAACAATCTCGGGTCCAGTAAGTTGAACATCTACAACTTCTTCCCAACAGACAGACGATTGACATTTACGGCCGTAGAGTGCTTCAAACGGAGCTGCCTTAATACTAGCATGGTAGCTGTTGTTATAAAAACATTCTGCCAATGGTTAATGCTTGTCCCAACCTTTTCCCAAATCAATCACACATGCCCGAAGCATGTCTTCCAAGGTTTGGATTGTTGTTTCACTTTGACCGTCGGTTTGTGGATGATATGCGGTACTCATATCCAGTTGAGTACCCATAGCTCGTTGAAGTGTTTTCCAGAATCTAGAGATGAATCGACTATCGCGATCAGAGATGATAGAAATTGGTACTCCAAGTCGGGAGACAATTTCCTTCAGATATAACCGAGCAAGAGTACTCATCTCATCGGTTTCCTTGATAAGCAAAAAGTGAGGTGATTTGGTGAGACGGTCAACAATGATCCGATAATATCAAAATCATAAAATTTTTCGGCAGCTTGGTAATGAAATCCATGGTAACTCTTTCCCATTTCCAAACAGGAATTTCTGACTATGTTAGTAAACCAGATGGCTTCTAATGATCTGCTTTGACTCTAGACACTGTTAGACATTTTTCCAACATACTTCGTGATGTCGGCTTTCATGTTTGGCCACCAATAGAGTTGTTTAAGATCTTGATACATCTTGTTAGGATCGGGGTGAATGGAGTACTTAGATTTATGTGAGTTCATGATAAGCTCACGGAGACCGATAAAGATTTAAAACGTTTAATCGACCACTTTTATATCCGTTACTGCTTAATTTCGTTCCTTTTCACTTTTTAGGTCTCTTGGAAGCAAAATGCTGGAATGATGCACATTTGGACGAAAAAGAGTGAAAACCTGAAGAAAATGGCAAAGTCAAGATTGAAGCCACTCAAGCTGCTAAAACTGAACCTGACGGCGTCCCAATCAAAGGGAGACGTCGTCCATCTATACAGATTTGATAAATACATGCATGAGACGGCTCAGTGGAATTTTTGCTCATAACACCTGACGGCGTCAGGCTTTGAAGAAGAAGGGCGTCACTTAGACTTTTCATCTCAGACGGCCCAGATCCAGAACCAAGACGATGTCCCATCTGAATCCCGACGGCGTCACAACTCCAAGGTAATGTCGTCCCATCGATAACTTGGCCAAGACGAAAACCCTAATGACGGCGATCTGACGGCGTCCCACCTATAAAGCGACGCCATCGCACTTGTAAATCTCTATATAGAATTCAATTTTTATGCATTTAGGGAGGTCGAATTTTGGAGTAAAACCCCTAAACGTTTGTAGTCTGACTTGGACAGTATCTTAGGGTCCCAAACCCTATTTTACACATCAAGATAAGTGTTTTAATCCAATAGTATCATTATGTCTTCCATTGATTGTGTTTATGCTTGTTTCCTTAACATGTCTAGCTAAATTTCTTGTGTGTTTGCTTATATCTATGAAACCTAGTTATTAATTATTGTAATTGGCTTAGGAGTGCAACTAGGCTATCGTTGTATTTAAATGCTTGTGTAATCTTTGTGAAAGTTAGTTTATGAATGACCTAGTGGATTTCGTAGTCTAAAAACCCAAAGATAACCTTAAAGTTAGTTTATTAATGACTTGTGGATTTCGTAAGCAAAACCAATAGGTAATCTCAAAGAGTTAGGGCATAGGCACACCCTAAGACCTTAGAAAACACAATGCGTTAAGAATAAGGACGTGACAATTCAACCAACAATAAAAGATAACTAGGGAGTAATAGTGTTAGGTCACCATGAGTTAACACAAGTATGTAGATGATAGAAATGAGATGAAGATAGAAGGTTGAACACACAAATCACCCAATACAATATGAAAGGTTATGCGTAGAATAGAGAAGGTGAACAACA
Source organism: Chrysanthemum makinoi (assembly GCA_910596185.1). Classification (NCBI taxonomy): domain Eukaryota; kingdom Viridiplantae; phylum Streptophyta; class Magnoliopsida; order Asterales; family Asteraceae; genus Chrysanthemum; species Chrysanthemum makinoi. Next base: position 63,494,813 of record OU343218.1, read on the forward strand.
CCACTCAAATGAGAGGTAACAAGGTATGCAAAATAAAATAAAATAAATAAATAAGTCAACTTGAAAATTCAGAACCCTAACTTTCTCTCTCCCTTGGGGAGAAATCCGGCCAGCCACCCTCCTATTTTTCCGGCCAAACTCTTTGCCCAATCCGTCCTCTCTATCCTACTTTGAAGGGTATGCAATACGCTTTGGGCTTAGATATCTTTATGAGGGTTGTTGGTAACGCTTTTATCAATCTATTCTGATCGGTTTCTTCCTATTTTTTATTGGCCCACGAAACCCTAAGATTTTTAGGGTTTTAATCGACCCTGTTGCTAATTGTTCATCTTGTTCTTGGTATGATTTGGGTGTTCTGGAGCGATCGAGATATGGTGCTGAACGTAACCCTTTTCTAGGGTTTGATTATGAATGGAAGTAAACCCTCATTATGGTTTTTATTTTCTGCACGTAAGCCCTTTTTAGGGTTTGTTAATTCTTCATTTGATGTTAGTGTTTACATGTGGGTCAAGAGAGAGGTTAAGTCAAGTTTTAGAGTTCCTTGTTCAAAAACTCTATTCCGTCTTCTAAGATCTAATGCCGATTGTATTATTACATGGTCTTGTGTTCGATTGCGGGAAGTTAGGGTTATGACCCTATTATCGTCCACTTACAGGCCCCTATGGAGGTTTGGTTGATGTGTTTGCGGTGGTCTACATATGTCATGATTAACCTTAGTGCTCGATTTGAGCTGATTGATTATGTTAGGGCTGTTAAGCCTATTTGGCTGGTTCTGCTGCTATTGTTTATGCGCCTAGCTTTGTGTGATCATGGGAGCTATGTTTGTTGGTGGAACATTCTGATTCTATGGGTTCATACCATGGATATCAGTTTGTTGTATTTGATGTGGTGTTTGTGATTTCTACAAACACATGTTCATGTTTTGGATGACGTCTATGGCTGCTCCTTTTGGAATTCACTCTAATCCACTTTCGCGAGTGGTAACGAATGCTAGGAATTGACCCATAGTATTACGTGTGCCTATTATTGATCGCATGGATGGTTAAGGTTGGTGTGATGATGATGATGTTTCGTTTCAGCCTTTGTGTGATCATGTGGGTGCTTTGTGCTGTTGTTTATCATCAGGGTTCGTGTTTTGCACGCTATTGATGATTGTTGACGATGCTAATGTGGTTATTCTTTTTGGTGTTCAGTTTTGCATCTAAACATGCACCTTTGGAGCAAGTGTTTGCTTGCTGCTCTATCTGTGGTTTTAGAGTCTCTCACCAACCGTTGTGTGAAATTTGTGAACTGTAACTCAAGTTGATGACCATGTTACTCATGTTTGGACATGTTATTGATTTGCGTATTCATGGTGAGGTCCTTTATTATTGTAAGTTAGGGTTGTTCACCCTATTTGAGACCGATCTACTTTGTTGGACATAATTCGATCATTAGGTCATCGTGGGTTGGTTTATTGGAAGTTAGAGTTATCTTTGTTCATTGAGACCTCTTGGTAGTCACGTTCTGAAGTGTACAAGGTGATTCTATGGTGGTATGGTATGAACTTCTATGACGTCTTTTGAAGAATCAAGTGTGTCAACTTGATTTGTGTTTAAATTGTAATGTTTATTAGGCGCTCTAGTTTTCTGTTCTAGTATTAGTTAAGAGTGGTTTGTCACTCTTATATTGTGGTTAGTTGTAAGTTATAAGAATGATTTGCATTCTTATATGTGAGTCTGTAAGTATCCTAAGGGACTGAGATGAGGGAAGTCACCCTCATCCTTTGTACTTTACTATTTTTGGTGTAATGCATTTTACCAGGGTTAAAAATCCCTTTTACCCAAAAAAAAGGTATGCAAAAAAAACACATAACCCTAAAATCCTCTCTCTATGGGTGATTCTGGCCGCCACCCCTACTTCACTTTTCCGGCCATAAACAACCTCTAAAATCTTATCTCTACCTTTAAACGTTTGTTATTCTATTGATTATTTGTTTGTGTGTCTGTCTTTTTTATTCCATTCGTGGATTAAATTGGCTATCCTATTCAAATCGTCGTTTGTGATACTTTTGTTTATTGGTATGCAATCGGTTTGTAGGTTGTGTATTCATAGAAGTGGCGGCTGGAAAAAACTCTAACTATCCTTTATTGATTGATCGCTGCGAACCTTAATACTTTCTAGGGTGTGCGATTATTTTTTTAGGGTTTTTCCTGTTTTCGATGTTCTTTTAACTCAGCTACGCTAACGTTTATACCCTTATTTAGGGTTTAACGTGGATTGTATTGTACGATTCTCTTCTCAGGGTTTCGATCTTTGTGCTGCTTGGTTAATCGTGGACCTCTTAACGTCAAATAATTTCTGATGGTTGGATTGTAGGTTGATTTGGTTCTTTAACGTCAAAGCTAAATCCTAATTTAGGGTTTGGTTTTCCTATTCGATTCTGCAAGTAAACCTTAACCAAGTTTGTTTCGTCCACCAGTTAATTGATTGTTTGTTATTGTAAGTGGGTTATGAGAGATGGTGGTTACTTGGACGTTAGGGTTTGTGAAAACCCTAGTTTTCGACTATGGCAGTTTTGGTTTGCTTTGGGTTGCACTTTGATTTGACGATGATGCATTGAATCTAGCCATAGTTGTTTTTGCTTGTTGGGTACATATTGGTGTTGGTACGCAATATGGGGTGATTATAGACGACACAAGTTCTGATCGTTTGCTATTCTTCTGTAGGGTTTTAATTAGCTTTTTGAGATTGCATTCAACCATGGTGTTTATGTGGCTTGGGTGTGTATGGGTTCAATTAGGATTCATGCTATTTACAAGTCAATTAGGGTGCGCCTGGACATTTGGCCATCGTTCGTGTTGGTAGGGCATGTTCATTCAGTTGAAGGGTTGTGTCGTTTATTCCTGGTCCTTTTGCCACCTTTCGTGTTGGTAGGGCAGGTTGGCGATGCGACTTTAGACATGTTTGCTGCGATTGTAGCTTTGTTCTTTCATGTGCAGGTTGGCATCAATTGTGGTGTCCAGGTGTTTATGGAAGTGGAAGTTGGTGTTGCACTCGGGGGTCAAGCAATGACGATAATTGAAGACAGAGTCGCTCACTATGGATGTGGTTCTATGAACCTTATTTTGTTCCATTTAGATTGTTTTTAAATGTAATTGGTTATTTTCAGTGTTTAGATGTTAGACGTTGTTCTGCGTTTAGCAGCAGATTTGCTTAGTTACATTTGTAGAGTCATATTGCCTATGTAACGGGCGGAGGGCATGGGATTCACCCATGTCAATTGTACTTAAATGTTTTTTGGTTTAATGAATTTTACCAGGGTGAAATATCCCTTTTACCCAAAAAAAACAAAAGGGAGCTAGGGCAACACATCTAGTCCCTTACTTGGCCTTTTGGGCCTTTGCATAGGCTTATGGGCTTTCTACATAAGTCTCGCCTTAATTACTAACATAAAAGCCATAATAATGCAACCTATTACATAGAAATGACTAACACTTGCTAATAACGTTTAGGAGCGTTTCCAACAATCTCCCCTAAGTGATAGTTAAAATGTAATAGCGGTTGCTCGATGTCTTCTAGCATTCTTCTTTCTTGTGAGTAGAGATGCTTTAGGTTCCAACAATCCCCCCTTAGTTTGGGATCTTGTTTCTTGTGAAATTATGAGCTCTGACGTCATTGTATTCTTTGTTCTTTTTTCTTTTGTGGATGTAGTGATAGTATGTTGTTGTCTACCATTGGTCAGCTTCGTCGTTCAGGTGTCTCCACGTCTTTCTCCACCATGCTCACACGTCTTTTGACTTTGGATTTCCGATGTGAAGTTGTTCTCGAATCTTTAAACTTTCTAATTCTTTATCATTTTGAATTTTGAGTTGCCTTTTGAGAGAACTTCATATGTGTTGTTGTTGTTATGAGCATGTGGAGAATCAGCACGATCGTTTCACCCAGGAACTTTGGATCTCCAATCCTGCATGTAGACAGTTAGCAATAAAGTTCCCGATGTAAGAGTTCGGATATTTTGTACAGGCATATCCCAATTCGCTGGCGCGGTCTTAGACGAATCTTAAACCGGATGGTCATTGGCATGTCCCTGTACTAAATATCGTTACTCTGTTATTGTGAGTCGCTGGAGTATACCGAAGTATCACTCCACTACTGTAGACCGTTTGAGACCACTGCGAATACTAAGCGTAACCCACAAGGAGTTACCGTAGTAAACTGCTGTCAGGGCTGTTTGATGTTGACCCTGGCAAGAGTTTTCATTCAATCACTGAGGATCACAATTGTGATTCCCCTCATAAATGTTCTCGGAAGATTGCTAGGATCTGCGAAGGACTTTAGAATGTTTCACTTGCGTTCTTATTTGTTGAACGACAAGTGATGAAAAGTCAATGTTCCTAAGAGATCTTTTGATGAATCTTGTGGCTCTAGACTCAATAGTATGTTTTGGTTTTCCTAAGCGGAGACTAGGGAGAGGGTCTCCTTCTTCAATACCATCAATCTCTAAGAGAGAGTCGATAGATTACGTAGGGTTCCCAGTGAGAAAGAAACAAGCTCTATTAAGAGAACTTGAGTGGTTAAGAAGGTTTAGTGCATTGCGTCACTGGGTCCATGAAGACTTTGTCTTCAATACCGGTGTTATCTTGTGACATCCAGTAGCATATGAATTGAAGCTGGTGTCTGCCCTAAGTTGAATAATTTGGAGGGCTATTTCTTTTCACCCTTTTCTTTACTTTTCTTTTTAATTCTTAAACTCCTTTTTTCTCCGATTATCATTTATTCTTTTTCAATCATACCTAAGGACTTCTAAACTAACTATTGGTGATGTCCTTGGGTAGATCCCTCCGGCTCTAGCGGATCATAGGACGTTTATTCCTAAACTTAGTCACCTTATAACTCCATGACTATCCTATGTTGCCATAAAACCATTTTCATGAAAATCTCTCAAAGTGTTTATGAATGAAAACATGTTTGTAGCACTTCGAGAGTTTTGTATTTTCGAATATACTCCCCCTCCACATGTGCTTATGAGTTTTGACTGAAATCTGCACCGTGAGGGTAGAGCGCGCACTTTTGAATTGATCGACTCGAGATAGACAATTCCCGGCGAGACACGGTTACATCACTGACTAGGTCAGCTTGAAGTTGTAAACACTCCTTGGTGAGGAGGTTAGACCCGTCAAAGTTCATGTCTACCAAGAGTTTCTCGGATGGTACATTCTACTAAGACTAGTCCTTTGCGAGACACGTTTCAATCACAATCCAACATATTTGTATCACACAATTTTTCTCCCCCTAAAAAATGGCATATTAATGTTATTTTTGATGAAATTTTGATATCGAATATGACCATTTCGAGTTTTGCGGGAAGATTTCCAAAAATAACGTTGTTTGAACAAAGATATTTTGCAAATACTCCCCCCCAACAAGTAATACTAACTTTTGAGGTTTTGAAAACACGAGAGAGAGTACTTGTTCTTTTGAGCAAAATTTTGAAAAATGTTGAAAGTTTGATAAATTTTACTCAAAAGTAAGAAGCTTTCCCTCCTTTTATAAGGATTGTGGCACTGAGGCGTACCACAGGATCCTTTCATTACAAGATCGGGTTGTACACTGCTATTTATGTATAAATCATAATGAATAAATGAATCAAATATCAAAATAAAATCAAGAGTGTTTAAGGAGTACCCAATGATTACACACGACCTGGAACCTTATTTTCACGTTGGAATTTCAAGATAGAGAAACTTTTTCGTCCTCCCACATAGCTTTCTAATCTTCGCATCTGATCCCGGTGGAACAACCTCTCATCCAGCCGCGTGATGAACCTTCGAACTTTCTTGCGTTCCTCTGAATTCCTTCCGTCCCTCTTGAATATCCTTTAACCGATAAGCTAACCTGTCTCTAACCATCTTCAACATCGCGTCACAGAACTTGTGGATCTCGTCAAATGTCATGAAACATGTATGATGATGTTCACTGCGGTAGATGATTCCAAACTTCTGTTTATGCATGATGGTGTACTGAGCTTGTTGATTAAGGTTGGGAAAGTGTAGCAACGGTTTTGTAAGATTTATCTGCTTCTGGTATGATTCGACCGCAAGTTGTAGATCTTCAACACGTTCTGGAATGACTTTGCTACGAATGAAGATCAGCAGGGCAGTGATGAACTGAAGTTGAATCTCTGTCGAGAATTTTCGCATCCTTCCTTGTACCTTTGCGAGATACATGTCTTCGTTGAGTGACAATCTCGAGAAATCGGCCTCCGTGAAATCATATTCTTGTTCATGTTGTCGCTTGACCTTGATCTCGGACAAGAATGAATAACCCCACTTTGTCGCCAGTGTAACCTTCATTACAGCAATGATTTTCTTGTCACTCTTTACCTCCTTGTTTGATCTTTGTACTTAACATATTATGTAGTACAATCTCCTCCTTGGTGGCCAATGATGAATGCCGTATTTAGCATCGATGTCGTACTCCACCAACTTGTCAACGTACAAGTTGGTGGCGTCTTCTTCAATGGCAATATTATCGGAGAAAACTGCAGCTGGAATGTTGAAGGTAAGAGAGGTAGCATACTTCTTGCTGACGCTACTGCCATGTTAAAGAAACTCTAGGTCGTTGTTGAAGAAGAAACGGTATGGAATCTTAGGTTTTTCGGTTCGGCCAATTGTAGGTAGAGGCTTTGTCCAATCAGTGTAGTAAGGAGTGTTATCCTTCCTTGTAACATCGATGTTTGATTCGGTATTCAGCCAGTAAATGTTGTTGGACATTGCACGGGCAATGTTGTCCAAATGATATTCGACCTCAGCCGCGCTGCAGGATCTGTCTTTCAACAATTTGAATGCGTCATTCTTTATCCTGCGTCATCTTTTTCACTTTGAATTCATCTTGGATAATATTCACCTGCTCCATTGTTCAACCGTCTACCGGTTCTTAACCTTCAGGCCATCTTGGCGTGGCATCAACCAACTTGCTAAACTATTCATACTCCTCGGTGTCGTCTTCGTCCAACCATGAGACAACAAAACCTTGTTTTTTCTTCTTTGTTCTGGAGGATGATTCCGGTTGTGGTGATGGTTGAGGTGATGGTTGTTGCTGGGGCTCAGGAATGTCTTCATCCTCACCACCGGTATAGGTAAAGTGATCACTGGTTTTCTGCAGTGGTGATGGAGAATCTACTTCCCGAGGTTTGTCAGATGAAGGAGGTCGTTGAGAAGCTTGTCTTATGGGTGTGGTGGTGGTCTTTGGGGGTGGTGGTGGCATGGATGATGATGACCCACCGGTTTTCTTTTGACGTTTAGCATTTGGGTCTTGATACTTGTCATCATCATGTCTTGGTCGCTTGTCCTGACCAGCAGCTTCCTTGTACGATGTTTTCAGTTGATGTACAAGAAGTACCTCATACAGCTTTGATTCATCTTGTGAGAAAGTAGGAGCTCGAGGATACATCTGTAGAATCAACTGTGAAATTGAATCAGCTTCAGTGACAACTAGAGGCTGGACTGGTCGGGTTTGCATGACCACCGGTGTTGTAGTAGTCATTTGCTTGACCAGTGTTTTGAGTGTTGGGTAGAACTGATTCGTGAACATTTCTTTGGTAACAATATGGACTATTTTGAGGAGAAAGTGACGAGTGTAGTTCCTGATCTGCTCATCCATTTCTCCTTGAACATTGATGCGCGTACGAAGCGCGTTCGGGGTCAAAGGAACTTCTTTTTCATCGAGTAAGTTTTTCAACACCCTAGGCAGTGAACCTAATCGTTGCAGTGTAGTATTGGGTAAGCCTTGGGTATTGATATCGTTCTCTAGGGGAATAGGAATGCTAGCAAGAAGTGTACTACGCTAAGGTTGGGGTCGAGGATGATTCTTTTTTTTTTTTTTTTTTTTTTATCTTTTATTGGTTTTTTAGAAAGCTAAGGGTAAAATCTCAGGGCAATTGGTTTGGGGGTGGTATTCTCTACCGATTACTTCTACTATTCTAATTATCTAATACTACAGGTAGCTATGTCTTTTTGATGTGTGTTCGTATGATGATTAAAATGTGTTTACCTAGATACTATTACTCCCTAGTTATCTTTTATTGTTTGTTGAATTGTCACGTCCTTATTCTTAACGCGTTGTGTTTTCTAAGGTCGTAGGGAATGCTTATGCCCTAACTCTTTGAGAATACCTTTAGGTTATTGTCTACGAAGTCCTCTAGATGATTCAAAAACTAACTTTAAGGTTATCTTTGGATGTTTAGACTACGAAATCCGCTAAGTGTTTCATAAACTAATGTTCAAAAAGATTACTCAAGCATTTAAACACAACGATAGCCTATTGCACTCCTAAGCCATTTACAATTAAGATAAGAGACAACCAATCAATAATTAACAACTAGGTTTCATAGATCTAAGCAAACACATAAGAAATTTAGCCGGACATGTTAAACAAGCAAGCATACGCACATTCAATGGAAGACATAATGATACTAATGGAATAAAACACTTATCTTGATTTTTAAAAATAGGGTTTGGGACCCTAAGATACTGTCCAAGTCGGACTACAAACGTTTAGGTTTTTACTCCACAAGTCTACCTCTTAAAACACTGAAAAATCGAATTCTATATATTATTTACACTTGCGACAGCATCGCCTTATAGGTGGGACACCGTCAGATCGCCGTCATTAGGGTTTTCGTCTTGGCCAAGTTATCGATGGGACGGGGTGACACCGTCGGGCTTCAGTAGGGACGTCGTCTGATTCTGGATCTGGGCCGTCTGAGATGAAAAGTCTTAGTGATGCCCTTCCTCTTTTAAGCCTGACGCCGTCAGGTGTATTTGAGCAAAAAGTATACTGAGCCGTTAGGTGCATCTATTATCAAATCTGTAGAGGGGGACGGCGTCGCCATTTAATTGGGACGCCGTCAACTTCAAATTCAGCATCTTTAGTGGCTTCGATATTGACTTAGCCATTTTCTTCATGTATTCACTCCTTTTCGTCCAAATATGCACCATTCCAGCATTTTGCTTCCAAGAAACCTAAAAAGTGAAAAGGAAGAAAATTAAGCAGTAACGGATATAAAAGTGGGCGATTAAGGGCTTAAATGACCCCTTAAAAGTGTACGTTTTAAATCCTTATCTAATATCTCTACACTTTGTATTTGCTTGTCCTCAAGAAAATGTGCTTTTGGCTAATCAATTTATAAGTTAGGGGGTATGAAGCATAAGTTTAACATAATTCACAACAAGTAAAAGCACCGCAATAGTCATAACAAGCACGGAAATTATATACTAGCACCTCACAAGGGGTGTTTGGATTCTCTCATCTCTCGGGTGTATATGAAATATAGTAAATGGAAATGGAAGATAAACACTCATTACCTGGTCATAATACATAGATTACCATAGGCTTGAGACTAGATCAAACCTCCACCGCTTTGGCGTAAGCACCTAGCAACAACTATCTAAGAGGTCTTTAAAAAGGGTTGTAATGTTAGGCTTACGGTAGGGAAACAAAGGGTTTTGTTGGATAGGCGATTTTGTGGTGGCAAGTCAAAAATCTTATGTTACAAGCATGAAAAGCGTGGCGTTGCTAAGCCAAGACTCGACTCACTAAGCTTTAGATAACTTGAAACAAACATACATAAATTGAAAAACATAAACATAAAGATAGATGTAGGATGGTAGCCCGTACGTTTTTCTTCTTCTTCTTTTTTTTTGCATACACTTTTACTCTACCATTTTCTTTTTTTTTGGGTAAAGGGTTTTACCCCGGTAAATATATAACCAAAAAGTGTTAAGTACAAATGGAATGTGGCAGAAGTACCACATTAACCTCAAGCAAGAGCTTGATAAACTAGTGTTTATGACATGCCATAAACATAATGAACCTAGCTATATTACATCACCTAACTAGGCATAAACCAAGTAAAAACTTGTAACACGCGAGCATCCTGCATCTAGCCATTGCACGAAGGGGGCGAGTCGACCCAGGAAGTCTGCCTCCTTAAGAACCTTTTCCAAGAAAAACCCAAAGGGAAAAACCTTGTAGTAGGGAAAAAGAGTACAACCCTTACCTGGCACTCCCTTCGTGTATAATACAAACAATTGGAATCTTCCATTTATCAAGTATCAGACGAGCACGCGGGGTTATCTTCTTGAACTTGAAGGTAACCAGCTTCAACCGAAAGGTAGAGACAATAAATTGGACCACTTCAGCTACAATAGACTTCTTTTGCTTGAAGATTCTTGAATTGCGCTCCATCCAAATGTAGTACGTTGTAGCAGCGAGTAATAACCGAGAAATGATGCTACGAACCGAACCCCCTTTGATATAGGGATAAGGAAAGTAATAGCATTATCCAGAGAAGGTGGGACCGCATCCATTCTAGAAAAAATCCGCACCTGCAACCAAACCTGCATAGAAAACTGGTACTCAAAAAATAAGTGAGAGTGAGAGTCCTGAACCAAGTGACATAGCGGGCATCGAAGCAAGTCCAGATCAACATTAGGACCAACATCCCATTGGCGCATCCTATCCCGAGTCTTCAACTTCTGCTTAATAACAAGCCATAAATGTATAGCATGCCTCGGGATACAATGAGAAAACCAAGGAACATGATACCACTCCACCAAGTCAGCCCTTAGGCGCAAAGAGTCCCAAGCACCCGAAACTGAGAAACGACTAAGAGTACCATCCAAATTGCGCCATAATACTCCATCTTCAGTATTGCTAAGATTAGGAACCGGAAGTGCAACTAACAATGGAAACCTAGATAACCAATCAGGAGGCCATCTCCAAACACCATTATCAATCACATCATAAACCGAATCTGATAAATTTAACTTAGCTCGAGCAATATACCTAGCAGTAAGTGAATCCTGAATAGGGCTTAACTCACACCACATATCAAACCAAACAGAGATTTATAGGAGCATCCCTACACTTGAGTTTTTATTACTCTAACACTAATTAGACCTGAATTGAAAAGATCAAAACACTTGGAGTATTTAATTACGTAAATAAAGGGAATTCGAATTTAACGTTCCTTCCCGTCACTCCATAAAATATTACTTTTGCCCATGACTCCCAATCATCCCAAAACTGTGTACAAAAGATATGACTCGACTTAGGAATCATGTAAGTAACTAGATAATTGAACTAAGGATTTAGTATGATAACAATAATGCACTAAAGGTGAGTGCATACAAGGTAGGCTAAGGTGATTTGGGTGTACATTTGGGGGTGGATTGTAAATAATGCACTTCATTGATATTCCGAAAAACCAAAACATCACGAGAACCGCGGAAAGGATAGGCTCTGAGGGGTTAACTAGGGGTATCGTGTACTAAAGATGAGTACATCGCAAGGGTGTGGGGTAATTACTCAACCAATGTGGAAGAAGTAATTATAATATGGGTTTCAAACAAGGGTTATCCTAATGCCTCTTATCATTTAGTTATTCCTAACTACACAAGTGTAGTCTCACTAGCAATCTCGAAATGCATCACAAAACAAGTTCTAGAATTTATTATACTACTGGTACACTCTCTAAGCATTAAAGGTGAATGCTTTATTCCTATAGATCTAGGGGCTAACCTTACATTTTTAGGGTAGAATTTGAGTGGTAAAAGGTTTTTGTGCTAGTCATATAACTCCTGTCCATGAGACGCTTTATTAAGACTAAAGTTTTTGCTCGTATATGTCATAAAAAAATTTAAATTTGGTGCTAAAATTGCCCTAATGAATATTTCTCATAGCTTATTACACAAATGACCAAGGACAAGACAAATAATCAAGGATAAGCATAGTTTCTAAGTTTCTGTTTTATTCTCCCTCCCTACACTTAAATTGAACATTGTCCCCAATGTTCCCCGAAAGTATCAAAGTTATGATAAAGGAAGGTAAGTAAAAGAGAAAGAAACTAATACTCCCCTGATTAGCTCAGTATGATCTGTGTGAAGTTGTGGTTAAATTCTTTCCCAAGAAGAATGTATACGTTATAAGCTCCATCCAAGGTTGACTTTCTTCTTCTCGCCAAATATAACCTGCACACTTTAATAAAACAGACGAAACCTTCATGTAAAATTGGCGGTAAAACTATATATGACACAACTACACTAAGATATAATGCTTGTGGAATGGATGTTTGCATATTTTCTGGAAAATTAAGACCTGAGAATTTCCAAAAATTTTAAGTAATGGAAAACGATTTTTTTTATAAGCTGTTTTTGCTTGACCTGACGTCGTCAGGCTTTAATCCTGACGCCGTCAGGTTGTCATGACAGAAACTGGTCTGCTGCGTTTTCCTGGAAAACTTTTGGAAAAATTACATCTTTAGAATCTAGAAAAATTCCTGCAAAACATACATTATGAGTCCATACAAGCATTTGTCTCTAACAAGCACACATATATATCAATTTCAATTATCGTTAATCTCATGTTCGTGTTCTTAAAAACATATTTGATCTTCCTTACAGTTATCTTTTTGTAAAATACATTTATATGTAATTAAGACGAGGTTAAAAACAAAATAAAGCATTTTCACACAAGTCTAACATGAGAATAAACAATAATGAAAAAGATATACATGAACACACAAATAAAGTAACAAACATTCAAACAAATAAACATGGTGATGGATCTAGGACACTCTCCTTGTGTCAATGATATTTTGTATAATATTATCAAGCAAGTGGAATTTACTTAAGTAATACTTAGAAGACGAATTATATGATGTATGAGAGTAAACACCAATTAACACAAAACTCAAGCTCCAATATTATTAATGAAATAATACGAGTGGTCTTAACTTATCACTAGGGTTACACCTTGAAGCTTTCGTAGGTAATATTGTAAAGTAATACGTACCTAAGACAATAACCTAGGATCTCCTTTTATACAACAAGGAGTCCTTTACAAGATAAGTATAAAGTTAACATAATAGAATATACACACAATCTATTCTATACTTATCTAGATGCGTTTAACCTTATCATAAACTAATAGCAGTGGTAATGAAGAACTTGCAGTGGGAATACGTTTCCACTGCTAGTGTTAAACTAAGCAGTGTAAACCACTACTATCCGTGGTAACGGATTATTCCCAAAAATCCTCCCCTAAACTTCTGATTTCTTTGCAAATCAATAAGTTTCTTCAATATACATTAACTTCAAGGATTTGGGGAATTCAATCAAACACTTCACTTCTTTTCTTTTAACTTTTGTATAGCTCTTGAACACTGATCTTGAAGCCTTTGTAATAATGCTCTGACCTTCTCATTGTCTTCATTGACTCTTATATGTAAGCTTAACATTACTGTAAGAGCTCCAGCTCTAAGTGGATATTCTTTCTCAGCAAGCATGAAAAAGTCTTCTCCATTAGCTGTAGAGACATGATGAACTTCACATGAATCATAATAAAACCATTTTGTACCAAGACATGTGAATAAGGTTTTCCAGTAGTCATCATCAACATTTGGTTCAAAAAGCCTTCTAAGATTTACCCATAACTGCATCTCCTTTGTATCTTTGAGATCTTGAGCATTAAACCTTTCTTGAACTAATTTTCGTAGTGTATTAAGGTCATCTCTGTCAAAAGCTTTAATAAGATCTTCAAATGTTATGAAAGATGAAGTTTCTCCTCCCAGCCTTGTAATCTTCCATGTTGAAGAAAGATTACTAGCAGTATAAACTTCCCAATCAATGATAGGATGTCGAATTTGCAGTGGTTCTGGATTAAAGTCTCTGTCTTCAATCACAATCATTTCAGTCATTTGTTCTTTAGTGAACTTTTCAGTAGGAATCTCCTTCTCAGTAGACTTTGTAGAATCTTCATCAACCTTAGTCTTCTTAATAGTTTGAGAATCACTGACTTTGGCCTTTCTCTTCAATCTAGGAAATATTCTTTCTTCTTCTTCAGAACCCATTGGAATAAAAGATTTATCTTGTTTCACAGTTCTGTAGTAAGCTCTTTCAACTTGATCATCAGACATTCCTTTAAATTGATGCCTTTTCCAGTTACCAACATGACAACAATAAGTCTTCATATATGCAAGTATTTGTGCCTTGGTTGGTTGTCTTTGTTTCTTCTGATTCTTCTTGACTGAACTGATTACATTATCAAGTACTTGATTGTTCTTCATTATGATAAAATCCTTCAACTGAGTTGTTCTTTGTTCCTCAGTTAAGGATGCATCAGCAATTAGGTCAATTGCCTTTTTCTTGATTTCTGGATTATTAGCTACCAGAAACTGAATATCTTCTTCAAGAGGAACATAGCTAAACTCTGGAGCTTTTTATTTCATAATTGTAGGTTGAACAGTGGAAATTGAATCAGTATCTTCCATTCTGTCCAATCTTTTAGCTTCCAAAAAGCTTACAACTTCCATCTCCTGCAATCTTTTCTTTTCAGCAACTTTCTCAGTAATTTGATCTTCTGCTATCTTCTTAGCAATTTCTCTATCAAGATCAATCTGAACTTGTCTTTTCTTTGAAATCTTACTTTCAAGTTGCTGTACATTTTCCATAACTGCTTTACCCTTGTTTGTCTTTTGAGTCTTCTTTGTAGCATCATTACCACCAAACACAGAGCAAATATCTTCAAACAGTTCTTTAGCAGTCTTGAACTTGCTGAATGCAATAATCTGGTCTCTAGGAAGAGTCATCAGCAACAGACTTCTAGCTTTAAGATCATTCTTCTTTTGAGCTTTTTCAGAATTTGATTCAGGCACAGAAACTTTCACAACATCTGTGTCACCAACTTTTGAAGTAGTGGTCACAGATTTGAAGGAATCACCAAGTTGAATGATCTCCCATAGAGCATAGTCCTGAATGAGGAAGTATTGCTCAATCAGTATCCTCCACATCTCAAACTCATTAAGCTTAAGCTTAGGGAGTCTAGGTGTAGAAGAAGAGTTTGATTGATTGTTTTCCATCTCCATTTAATTAAGTGAGTGAGTCAAGCTAATTCCTTGGATCTTCTAAAACAAAATATCGAACCACTTCCTCTCCTTGTGTCAACGATTTTTTGTATAATATTATCAAGCAAGCGGAATTTACTTAAGTAATACTTAGAAGACGAATTATCTGATGTATGAGAGTAAACACCAATTAATACAAAACTCAAGCTCCAATATTATTAATGAAATAATACAAGTGATCTTAACTTATCACTAGGGTTACACCTTGAAGCTTTCATAGGTAATATTGTAAAGTAATACGTACCTAAGACAATAACCTAGGATCTCCTTTTATACAACAAGGAGTCCTTTACAAGATAAGTATAAAGTTAATATAATAGAATATACACACAATCTATTCTATACTTATCTAGACGCGTTTAACCTTATCATAAACTAATAGCAGTGGTAATGAAGAACTTGCAGTGGGAATACGTTTCCACTGCTAGTGTTAAACCAAGCAGTGTAAACCACTACTATCCGTGGTAACGGATTATTCCCAACACATGGGTTGCCTCCCAAGAAGCGCTTGTTTTTGTTCGAGTCACGAGCTTGACTCTACTCTTATTTAACGGATAAAGGGGAGGTTTTCCCTACACTTAAGTTTAAGTGCGGGTGCTAGTAGCGATCACACCCTTAGGGTGGATATATGCCACGTGAGAAGAAGGTGATGGGTAATTTATATGCCTAAAAGAGCATGCTCCTATCATACTAACCTTACCTAATTCAATTAGTGTAGCGGGTAAATCAAGTCTTTCTCTTAGAAATGGATCATCTTCTATCAACTTTAAGAGATTCTTAGTTAAGGATCCGTCTTGACCTAATAAACCCGGTTTAAACCCAAAAGAACGTTTCCTTATGTTATGGAAGTTAAGAAGTAAAACTTGCACCCTTCCAATGAACACGTCTCTTGGAAATATTTCTTTTATGTAAGGAGTGTTGAGACACGAGCTCTTGCCAAATTGAGAGTCTTTGAGAGGGATTGTCTCGTTTGTTGGGATTGAAGAGGGCTCAGGATTTATTCTTACGAGCTCCGGTATCGCGTATACCTTTTCGATCTTTCTAGGTATAGCATTCTTTGTGATTTCTTCACGGAGTTTCATCATGAAGTCATCAGCTAGTTCCAAGAAAGTGTCGTGGGTTTTTTTCATGTGAGCTTCGAGGCGTTGTATTTCTTTCTCTTGGTTGTTGACGAATGTCAAAATTATGTCCTCGAATTCATCTTGTCGTGATATTATTGGAAGCAAAAACTCCTTGACCATGTCCATATGTTCACGAGATTTTTTCTTATGATCATGTGTGGCAATTTCCATCAACTCATTCACTTGTGCCTCCATACTCTTAAATAGTTGTTCTTGGGCATCCGAACTACTTTCTTCAGGGAGTACCGGATCCTCCCACTCTTCTTCATCATATTGTGCTAACTCCTCGATGACTTCCCAACATGTTTCAACATCAAGGTTACTCAGCCTTCCACCGGCGGCATAATTAATGGTTTCTCGAGTAAATGGATTGACACGATCGTAAAAGATTTGAACTTGAAGCGAAAGATCAATGCCGTGATGAGGGACTTTATGGAGCAAGTCCTTGAATCGAGTCCACGCCTCATAGAGAGATTCGCCTTGACATTGTTGGAACGTCAAGATGTCATTCCTATGTTTGGTAGTTCTCCCCGGTGGGAAAAATTGGGTGAGGAAACGAGTGGTGAGATCATCCCAACTTGAGATGGATCCGGCGGGAAATCGCTCCAGCCAATTACTAGCTTGGTCCCGTAGAGAGAATTGGAAGAGACGCAAGAGCGTGGTCTCCCGTGTGGTAGCATCAAGGTCGATGGAATCAACGATTTTAAGGAATTCCTTAAGATGCTGATTAGGATCTTCGGAACGAAGTCCATGGAATGCACATCCGTTTTGCACCAACTGGATGGTGTCAGATCGCAGGGCCGTAGTTTGAGCTTGATCGGGGAGCTTAATGGTGTAACCATGGATGGATCCGTGGACACTCCCAGATTAGATGTACAAGTATGGTTACTATTCTTGACATCCAACCCATAGTTACCCTCGACATTCAACGATAGGTTATAATTTTTGACCGGAACATTACGTGTCACCTTCTTCAAGATTGATTTCAACATCGGAGCATCAGCCAACAAACTTGAACTCACATTAATCGTAACTTTCTCATTCAACACCTTCAAGTTTGTAATACCATCAGTATGATTCGGATCCATAATACCCATAAAAACCCTAAATAAACTAAACAGTGAACCCTAAAGAACAAAAAAACAACCAGCGAACAGCAGCAGACAAGATATTCACCTTCAATCCAACCCGATAAGGGTTAAATCCAAACGTAAACAACCAAGAACTTACATGATTCACCAGATTAAACAATACGATCAGAAAAAAAAAGAAAGAACAGCACCAGCGAAACCCTAAATAAAAAACGAAACCCTAACTTAAAAAGACCACTCAATCCGATAATAAACTTGTTAAAGATGAAATATAAATGATAGACAATCAATAACAAGAATATTAACGAAGATTAGAATCAGTTAGAAGTCAGGAATCGATCACAGAAAAAAGGGACAGAAAAATCGCCATAGCGTCGCATTTTTAGGGTTTTTTTGGTGCTGCGTTGCGTGAATGTTGAGGTGGGGTGTGTTTGTTTTTATAGCCAAAAAAAACCGCCCTTATCTTGGGTCTTGGCTTGGTCGACAAGCAAAAGCCCAATCTTCCCTCCCTTGCCCAATCGTCTAAGAGATACCATGGCCCAAGGAACTTCCCAAACGACCCATATTAACAAGCCAAAAGCCCATGGGTCATCCATTGTGATCGGGTCAAGTTCATGCTTATATATTGGGTATATATTCAATTTATAATACGTTCGACACGTACCCTCATGTTTATCATGTGTGCCCAATAGGCTCACACACTTTTAGCATTTACGTGTGTTTCAAACTCCCACAAACCAACACATGTAACCCGCTACCTACACGACCCATTAGACGAGTTCTTGTAACTTGGGTCGGTTTTGTATTGCCTTGGGCCTAGCAAAGGTGATCGATGGTGTTTGGATTTATTGCTTGGAGCTCAAGTTTGTGTCCAAGTAAATCTAGGGTTCTAAACCTATAAATATAAAACTCACTGATGCATTCTATCCTATGATTACATCTATCCCTAACATACGATCGATCCATCATCTCCAAGACTTCATACCCGATTGGAATATTCCTATATCCGATTAGGGTATAGTTTGGTTTGTATAAACCTAAAGCTTGCATCGTTTTCATTAATCCAAGAAGTTTTAGGTTTTCGTTTTAATTGGTGTTTTGTTACAAGTTCCTGGTCGAACAGTGTTTGGTAACAAGGTTTTTGGTTTTTCTTTGTTCGTGGTATTCAAGTATTCAAGGGTTGATTTGGGTAAACGTTCTCGACTAGCTTAATCGAACGTACTTGTGGTTAAGTGTTTGTGTGTGGACTTGTAGAGGTGTTTAATTTAGACACTTGGTTTCTTGTTCGTTTTAGAGCTTGCAATTGACTACGAGGGTTAGTATTCTTTATCCCTTTTATTTATTATTATTTATTAATTACGTGTTTACCTAATTGCATAAACTAGATCCAATTTCGCTCCGTACTCGTTTACATTACTTGGTTAACTAGATTATAAAATCCCAACAGTGGCATCACGAGCCAACTCGTTATTGTGATTATGGGTTACATGCTTTAATAAACATGTTAAAAGGCTGCATGAAATCTAATTAGTTATTCGTTTTATTTTTGTTTTGACAACTATGATGCAATACTTGTCAAATTATTAATCAAAAATACCTAGACACACAAACAAATTATATTAAATTGTTAATTAGAATTAATTTGTTAATTGGAATTAAATTGTTAATTAGACTTAAAGGGTTAATTAGAATTAATTTGTTAATCAGAATTATATTGATAATTAGAATTACATATTGTTATTAAATACATAAAATAGCGTAATTTTTTTGGGTAAAGGGGAGTAATCCTGCACCCTGGTAAAATATATTAACAAAAACGTTTAAGTACAACGGATGAGAGTGAATCTCTCACCTCGGCCCGTTACATGGGCAACAGACACACACTAAAAGTGCACTTTAACCAAACATATTACATAAGAAAGACATGCAAATCTTATGAACTACCAAACATTCAAAATTACTTCCTACCGCGACCTAAGAGACTAACATCATACATGTCACACATATCCTCCAAGTGTCCCAGTAAATTGTAGACTTGAGCAGCATAATCATCAAAATCTTCAAGCTCTAATCCCCCACCTCCCCCAGAAGCCAAAAATGACGCCATAGGGTTATCAGGCTCCAAAACCTCATCCTCTTCACTATCAGAACAAGTTACATTCCCGACTTTAGAAAACGGATTACTTACCTTAGTAGCAGAAAAAGTCATATTCTTCGGAGGCTTAATAGCCGCACTTGTATCAACACGAGATTCCTTCCCCCGAGAACCATCCATACCTGCTTCCTTAGTAAAACCAGAAGAATTCACAATCTTCACCTCGTCAGTAGTAGAATCAACCACAGTACTTGGGATTCCCATGTAATCTTGCACCTCAAGAGTCTCAAAAGAGTTAGACGTAGTAATATGGGTACTTTTAGCATTAACACTAGCAGCTTCCGGTGTCTTCGTCTTTGCAACGTATACCTGCTTCCTAGGTGCAAATCTACGACCCTTACCCATATTAATACCACTAGACATCTGCGTATAACCATAAGATTGGCATGTCTTTCTTATGGTATATGTTTGGTTAAGTGCACTTTATAGTGTGTGTCTGTTGCCCATGTAACGGGCCGAGATGAGAGATTCACTCTCATCCGTTGTACTTAAAACGTTTTGGTTAATATATTTTACCAGGGTGCAGGATTACTCCCCTTTACCCAAAAAAAAACATACATGCGGGAAAGGTCCAGAAAAACCATAAGAAGAATAAATCGTTTAAGGCTGCTATGGGGAATCAAGGAAATGGAAAGCACAAAATGGCTTATACTCCTAAGTATAAACCATACAATGCTTCCAAGCCTAAGTTTCCTCCACCACCCAAGAAGGATAATCCTGCGAAGGACGCGACCTGTCACCAATGTGGTAAGATGGGTCATTGGAGAAGGAATTGTCCCCAGTATCTCGTCGAGTTGATGAAAAAGAAGAAACAGTCTCTTGCAGCTAGTTCTTCAGGTATTTTCACTATAGAACTCTACTCTTTTACTAATGCATCCTTAATATATGACACGGATTATGGTACTCATATCTGTAATACTACTCGGGTCTCGGGGAAGTAGGAAGTCGAAGCCGTGAACTTTAAGTCTCAGACGTGGGCAATGGTCAACTGGCAGGAGTTGAAGCTATTGGTGTTTTTCATTTATGTCTCCCTAGTGGATTAGTAATTGTTCTGAACGATTGTCATTATGCTCCCTCTATTACTATAGGAATTATTTTAGTTTCACGTTTGTATGACGATGGTTTTGTTAATCGTTTTGAATCGAATAATGCAATTTCAGTTTCTAAAAATAACGTTGTTTATTTTACTGTTATTCCTCGTAATGGTATTTATGAAATTGATATGTCGTGTTCAAATACAAATGATAGTTCTATGTTTGCTATAAGCAATAAAAGGGCCAAGTCTAACTTGGACTCTGCTCTCTTGTGGCATGGTCGTCTTGGACACATTAGCAAGAAACGCATGGAAAAGTTGCAACATGATGGACTGTAACACCCCCAAAATATGCTCTAGTGGAAGCATGCAAACCTTGGGTGCTACTATCTTGGTATCACAACATAAGGTACAAAGAATGTTTTTTATTCCATTCATTTGGATTATAATTCATTATTTGAAAATATTAAGTTTACATTAATGAAAGTAGTGCGGAAATAGGCCCAATAAGAAGTTTAAAGTGGTCCCGATTATTCATCAGAGTCGCCTATGATCATGCCCCTTCCCAGGCGTGTTCCAATAGTAAGCTATCGCCTTAAACCTGAGAACACATACCAAAACGGGTCAGCTTACGCTGGTGAGTTCATAGAGTTTAATTATAAAATTAGTAGTGGACCTAATAAAATTTAATTGTTGTGCGACTAAGACAGATATATAATAAACGTTCCAACAACAATCATTCCAACAATAATCCAACAACACAATCGAGATCTTAGCAGGGCCCCGAGCAACTCTAGATAGGCATAGTTGTAGCAAGGCCTGGAACAAATGCTACCCTGGTCTAGGTCGGATACAGATGTCTATTCTTAGCTAGGCATCACGTTATAGCAAAGGGTTGCTACCCTAGTCTAAGTCAACATATGTCGTGTGTCTAACCTTACATAGTCAACACATTAGCAATTTAAAAGAGTAGTGGCAAGTCCAAGATATAGTTTGCACTCACATTTACTTCAAATAAACACATAAGGTTTCAATCACCAAATCAAATATTCCAAACAACAGTCATTCTCAAATAATGTTCACATATCCAATTATGGTTAGTTAGAAGCAGCATGTATTCTCCCCTAAAATAGTTATGAAAACCTTTGAAAAGAGGGGCGATGACACTCACCTTAGCCATAGAAATGCACTATTTACAACTAACACGACTGGCATCTAAAGCTAATCTCCACGGCATTCAGAAGAAGGTATGGCGATGCGATAGAATAGAAATGGCGCAACCTAATGCGTATACGATTATCTCAAAATACGGCTCAAATGATAAAGAAGTCGATAAAAGATAAAGTGTCGTAGTTTTCGTGGATTATTCATGTCGTTACTTTCAAAAGTCCATTATTAATATATCAAAAGTTTTAGTTTTAATGTTTCGTGTGGTGGTAAGACACATAGACGCGACGTACAACTCACGCAAAAGAGGAGAAGACATCGACATAGTCGAGACATACTAATTAGAATGCACACTGAAGAGGAAAAGACATCAACAAAGTCAAGAAATACTAACAATACTCAAGCTAGTCAAAGAAGACTAGGAAATGACTTATGTAATATAAATAGGTTAACTTTCGGCAATTTCCCCATAATCCCAACGTACATGTTTATAGTAAAATATAATTTTCCATTTTTTGCTTAATTAATAAATGTTTCACAATTATTACTCGTACTTAGACGAGCTTATGATAAAGTACTTCATGTAAGGTACACTATGTAGTATTTTATAACGACGCGTTCGTTTATTCAGCGTTCCCAAATCATTATGACTTTATTAGATTGTCTTCTCAAAACAACCTTTCCCAACAAGTTTATAAAAGTTAACTTGTATTTATAAAACACGAGTTACTATCTTAATTGATAAAGGTTTATAATTAAATAAAACCGTATATGTCGACAATATATAGATAAATATCTCGTTATTAGTTTAATAATTGTCGATTGAACATTTAAGTCCGTTACGAATCAAACATATTAAATTCAGTTCGAGTCTAATATGTTGTATTCGTCTCAAGTCTTAAATATCCGATTCGTCCAATATATTTCGATAACCATGATTCAATAGACTCAATATGTTCAAATAGACATATATCTCGTTTAGGTCCGATATTATTTAATCCGATAGTTTTTAGTCCGATACCGATATATAATTAGTTCGTTACATATTTCAAATAGCCCATTGTCTTGTACCATTTGCCATTTTACTAGTTTCGAAATTCCATGTTACAACCATTTACGACCCAACCAACATTTATCGAGACCAAATCAACTAAAACTCATTAGTCAAATAGTTATTTGTAGTCATATTCACATGTAAATTATTATCCCGCTTATTTTAACCCTTATGGGTTTTGACCTGACAAACAACAACGAACCTGACTCGATTCAATTCACCAACTGTAATAACAATAACATTTTTTTTATTCACCTTCAACTCCAATCCCAGCAACAAACCCAAACGCACCCTTGGTGCTGCCCTACGACTCTACTGAAAAAAAACACAACACCCCTTTATGGGGTCGTGACTGACCAAAAGCAAGACAACACCAATATGAGTTAGGGGCGATTGCCGGCCTACACTTCTACCATATTTTTTGGCCAAATCAACCTCTAAGAACGCCTCTCTACCTTATGGTATGCAACCGTTCTTTATGTTGTGTATTCACAGGAGTGGAGTGCTTGGAAATCGTCCCTAGATCTGTTGATTATAACCCTAATATATGGTTCCTACTATTTCGATCTATTGTTTTAGGGTTATCCTATTAATAGTTTAACGTGTTGCTGTTATGGTTTTCATTATAAATCGTTTATCGATTAATTTGGGCAATCATAAATTATCCCTAACCCACGCCTCTATCTTTTTATATTTTGCAATTGTTTGGATTGGGATAATATGGGCGATCAAGATCTATCCCTAACCGCCTCTATCTTTTATATCTATCGCTTTACATTGGATTTAACTAATCGATTGTTAGGGTTTGATTACAAGAACGATTTCCTTTTTTAGGGTTTCGTAAAAGGGTTAATTCACCCCGGTAAAATATATTACGCCAAAAACATTGAAGTACAAAGGATGAGGGTGAGTCCCTCATCTCAGTCCCTTAGGACACTTACAGACTCTCCTATAGGAATGCAACATCATTCCTATAACTTACAATATAAGCGTGAAGCACCACTTATAACAAACATCAGACTACAACGATAAAAAGAATAAAAATAATGCACTTCAAGTAGAAATACTTGAGTCTTCAAATCACCATAGTAGTCCAAACTTCCAGCGTCATCCAAATATACAATATCATGGTCCTCAAATTAAAGTACAGTTCACAAGTTTCACACAACGGTTGGTGAGGGACTCTAAAACCACGGATAGAGCAGCGAGCTCAAAACTCGCTCCAAAGGTGTATGTTGAGATGCAAAACTGAACACCAATAAGAATAACCAACAAATATGTAGAAAACCAACGCACATCCACAATAGCAGCTCCTAAGCAAAGACTTGACATAATCAAATAGTAGCATCAACAAATATGACCAATATGCAAAGAATCTGCCATAGACTAACATAGGGCAAATGAATCCTAACTTATCAGCCACCATATGATCCGTACAATACTCCATCCATATCACAACAAATCACAAGCAGAAAAGGAGCAGAAAACGAAACAAGGTTGCTATATTCATAGGGTTTAACCCTAACTCCCACTCAATATACGAACCAAACAAATAAGCCAATCCAATCTTACAAGTCAAATCGTAATATGTAAACTTCAATCACAAAACCAACAACATAATGAATCAAACACAGTTAAGTGAAAGAAGGATAGGTTTTTGAACAAGAATACCATCAAACTTGACTTACATCTCTCTTAAACCCACTTAAATCCTTAGAACATCAATAGTGGCACAAACACACGCCCAGGACCAGCAGCACACGCACCATCATGCCAAAAACCACAACCCCTTGCCAAGGTTGACATTCAATACAACCACCCAATTACACATTAATAGGTAACTAAACCCTAAAAATTAGGGTTTCGTTTGCAATAAGCGCACCAAAAAATCAGAACGCACCATGTACAATGTAATCGATCTATGTAACAAATCGACTGGAATTACAACCAGGAACATGCCACGATCACCAGCAAGAAGATCGATAAAAGATAAAACCATGTAATATAGACGATCAATACAAAACAACAAAACCCATAAACGATTTATAAAATCGTCTAGCAAAGATAAACAATGATAGCATATGTCAAAACGAAACCCTCTGATCATCCAAGTAATATAGAGACGATTTAATGCAAATAAACCGACTAATGAATTAATATGGGAACAAGGAAAACGATCAGAATCATGGAGCGATTTTGGAAACCTTAAGCTAATATGTTCTTCCCAAACCGACTAGGACAGATTTAAAACTAAGATCTGATTTAAGAAGTGTAAACACGAATGTTTAAACACCAATTAAGATCAAATCGTTAGCGTAAAAAGTGTTCTAGGGATCGATTTAGGAAGAAATGATAGATCCTAAAGCATGTTTAGGGTTTCGCAAAATCGCCCACATTAACGTATTAGAGTTTTTTTTTTTTTGGGTTTCAGTATTTAATGGTTTTGATCGTTGGGTTTGTCTGCGCTGCGCGTTAAAGTATATATCTTGTGTTGAAAGTTGGACT
This sequence comes from Chrysanthemum makinoi, assembly GCA_910596185.1. NCBI lineage: Eukaryota > Viridiplantae > Streptophyta > Magnoliopsida > Asterales > Asteraceae > Chrysanthemum > Chrysanthemum makinoi. The sequence goes on from OU343218.1 coordinate 63,519,886, forward strand.
GTTGTCCATTTGTGTCATGAAAGTCGATCTGTTGATCGTGGTTATCTTCTGGTGTGTGATGATAATTCGTGGAAGTGGGTTGAGAGAGGGAAGGTGATGTTGTCGTTGAGAGTTAGGGTTTTTTCTAAAACCCTAATTTTCTGTATGTTAGGGTTCCTAAACCCTAGTTTATTGCTTATGCGTGATATCATTGCTACATGATCGAAATACATTATATTTAGCTGTTGTTGATCGGTAATGCTGGAAATCAAGTGGGGATCTTAGTTTTTAACTCGGTTCATCATTCAAAGGCATGCTTATGATTATTATTTTCCTGGGTCTATTGATCGATGTTGCTGAATGTTATGAAAGTTAAGTTTTTAGGGTTCTTATTCAAAAACTCTATAGATCGTTTGGTGCGACTTGATCCTGCACGCGTTCATGTTTATCATGGTGTTGGATCTCGTCTTTATTTTTTGCACATTCGATCTACTTGTTAGGGTTTATTCACCCTTGGATCGTTTACGTGGCTGTTTTGATGGGGTGATCATGGCATGTACTTTGCAGGTTCGCTGCATGGTTGTTTTTTTTTGGGTAAAGGGTCTTCCGCCCGGTAAATTATATTACACCAAAAAACGTTTAAGAGCAATGGAATGTGGCAGAAGTACCACATTAACCTCAAGCAACTCTTGAACTACCAACTAACACGCTTGTGACAGGCCACTAAGCGTTAGAACTATAAATACATACAATAACCAAAACTCCTACCGGAAACAACCACCTAATCACACATGAATGACCACACATATCCATCCATCTCTTCAAGGAGATTGATGAACCAGATGAGCCTGCCTCCTTAAAAACCCTTTCCAAGAAAAAACCCAGTGGGAAAACCTTGGAGTAGGGAAAAGAGTACAACACTCATCCGCATCTCCAACGAACTCCACCTACCTCCAAAAGCATCAACCAGGGACACAAGACAAGCCTCACGCTCCCAACACAAGAAATCAGCATCAAGAAATGAACACTCCATTAAGAATGCATAAGAGACACAGGAAACCGCCAAACACGCAATAAATCAATCATATTCGCCCTCCTTTTGAATCTACATGTAAGAAGCTTCAAACGCACCGTTGATTTAATCACTTCAATCAATTGACTTTTAGACCGACGTTGCTGCTTGAAAATCCATTGTTCCTTTCTTGCCAAATAAAATAAGCGATCGCCGCAAACAAGAGCTTCGAAACAACGCTTCTCACAGACCTAGATGTAGAGATAGGAATCAAGTGACGAACCACATCCTCTAAGGAATCAGGAATGTCCGTAAGACCAGCAAACAGCTTCAACGAGACCCAAACCTGAAAAGAAAACAAACACTCAAAGAAAAGGTGATTATGAGAATCTGGTTGAGTCTTGCACAAAGGGCACACAAGGGCGTCTCTCGAAGGATCATTGGAGTGAAGCATATCTTGAGTACGAAGCCTCCTTCTCAAAACCAGCCACAAATGAAAAGCATGCCTAGGAATACGGTGCGTGAACCAAACAAGATGAAACCAATCAACAACCCGTCTCCGCGGACGAATACACTCCCACACAGACGAAACAGAAAAAGGCTTAACATGACCATCCCCCGTCTTCCAAACTAAACGATCATCCACATTATCAATTAAATTAGGAACCGAAATCGATGTAAGCATAGGATACCTAGTTCCCCACATAATCGGCCAAGCCCCAGAGTTCCCCAATATAATGTCCCGAACCAAAGTATTAGAAGAAAAACCCGCCCGGTAAATATCCTGCGAAGATACAATAAGAGAAAGAGGACCAACCGAACACCACTGATCAAACCAAGCAGAAGCCTTCAAACCATTCCCAAGATTATACCAAATAAATTGCCTAACAAGAGGCCTAATTTGAAGAATCTTCCGCCAACTCCAAGACATATTACCACGCCTAGGAACATCCCAAAAGTTTCGACCACGCAACCTATAAGTATGAATCCATTTCACCCATAAAGAATCCATAGAATTGAACAAACGCCAAACATGAGCAGGAATGAGAGCCGTATTAAAATACTCAAGTCTACGAATCCCAAGCCCACCTTCCTTTTTAGGCAAGCACACAACCTCCCAAGCAACTTTAGATTTACCTTTCCCACCATTACCAACTCCAAAGGAAACCTCGCATGAGCTGCTCAAGATCATACACAATACAAACGGGAAGAACAAAAATCGAGGCCTAATAGATGTGCATAGAAGACAGAACTGACTGAATAAGCTGAAGCCGACCAGCAAAAGAGAGATTTATTCCTCCAATCATTGATGCGGTTAGACAACTTCTCCACCAATTCCTTACAATCTCTAAAGATCAATCTAGTAGTAACCAATGGCATCCCAAGATACTTCACAGGCAAGGACCCTTCAACAAATGGAAGAATCTGTAAAATAGCAAGCTTAACATGATTAAGAACATTACAGAAATAAGCAGTAATTTTAGGTAAACTAGGGGACAGGCCCGATACATCCTTAAACTCCTCTAAAGAATCCATAATCACACCAAAGAATGAGCATCACCATGAGCAAACAAGAACAAGTCATCAGCAAAACAAAGATTAATAATGTTAAGTTTAGAGCATTTGTGATGAAAAGTAAACATCTCAGAATCCCGAACACGACGCCTCAAGATAAGGGTAAGCACCTCCATAACAAGCGTGAAAAGATAAGGCAATAATGGATCCCCTTGACTTAAACCACGCTTACCCTTAAAATACCCATGCAAATTGCCGTTCACACTAATAGAAAACGAAGTAGTAGAGACGCATTCCATAATCCAGTGAACCATGCGTGCATGAAACCCAAAACGAACCAAAATACACCTCAAAAATTGCCAATTAACCGTGTCGTACGCCTTCTGAATATCCACCTTAAAAGCACACCTAGATGGACCATGATTGAGGTGATAATTGTGCATAAGCTCCTGAGTAAGCAGAATGTTATCGCAATTCGTCTTCCAGAACAAACGCAGACCGATTCGGACTAACCAAATCTTGATATTCTCCTTAATCCGGTTGGCAAGAATCTTACTAATACACTTGAAAAGCACATTGCAACACGAAATAGGCCTAAAATCGTTAACCCGAGTGGGAGAATTGATCTTAGGCAAAAGGGCAATGGTAGTATGATTAATCTCTTTCAACAACTTACCATTAATAAAAAATTCCTGAACCGCCTTAGTAAGATCATCCGAAATAATATCCCAAGCACCCTTAAAAAATGCAGCCGCATAACCATCAGGACCCGGCGCCTTATCATCTCCCATAGAAAAAATAGCATCTCTGACCTCACGAGACGTAACATCACGAACCATATATAAAGCCACATTAGGATCAAGAGTCGATGTGAAAAAATCAGAATCATCCAATGGCAAAATAGGCCCCTCTTGGCCAACGAAAGAAGTAAAATAAGATACAAAAGCATTAGGAACCTGGTCCTCCACCAATTGCACACCATTACCATCCAAAATAGCATCGATACGACTCCTAGCTTTCCTACTCTTAACGACCTTATGAAAGTATGCAGAATTCGAGTCACCAACCCGAAGCCATTCAACCTTGCCTTTTGCTTGAGAAAACATTCTTCCTTCAAAATAGCTTCATTGAAAGCATTAAGATAGCACGCTTCCTCCTCACGTAAAACAACGTTAAAAGGATCCAAATCAAGGGCACATTGAGTCCGATCCAACTCATGACGAAGTTTAGTAACTTTCTCATGAATATTACCCTCATTAAACAACAATCTCTGCAATGCTTCTTAAGAGATTTCAACTTATTGACCACTTGATACATGTAAAAGCCACTATACTGCTTACTCCAATAATCCGGACACGTAATTTAAACCGAGAATTCTGCACAAGGATATTAGAAAACTTAAAAGGCCTAGGTTTAAACTTAAAAGAAGTAGGAATATAAAGAATAGCGGAGAGTGATCGAAATACGGTAAGTGAAAAATAGCATGAGCACCAATAAAAGAATCCAAAAAAGCAAGATTAGCCATGATGCGATCAATCTTCTTCAAAGTACCATCTAAACCTTTCGGCTTTTGATTCCATGTAAACTGCAGCCCTGTCCGATTAATGTCCGTCATCTCAATCTCATCAACACAATCCTTAAACTCCCTCATAGCTATATCAATAACCGAAGACCCCTCAACCTTATCTTCCAAATTCAGCGACGAGTTGAAATCTCCAAGAATACACCAAGGACGCATATGAACAACATGCTTGTGGGCACCAAGATTATTCCAAAGAGGTCTCCTATGCGTGTACCTGTTATGAGCATAAACAAAAGAACAAAACAACTCCTTTTTATCCCCTTTGAACCTAATAAAAATGTGAATAACTTGGTCCGTCATACTAATCACATTAAGGTCAACATCATCCATATTCCAACCTAAAATGATACGAGACCCTTTATCGCACAAATGACCATTAGAGGTCCAATCCCACCTCTGAAAAACCTTAGCACATAAAACACGAAGACGAGAGTTAGAAACATGAGACTCCAATATAGCACATATAGAAAGATTATTCTCACCAAGAACCTGACGAACCTCCTTTTGTTTAGGGGATTGGTTCATTCCCCTTATATTCTCATGAGGCAATACTATACATGAGGAACCGTGTCAGAGGAAGTGCTTGCTTCCTTAAGATTAGTCGTCTTAGAGCTCGTTTTGTCAACCATATCCATAACCTCATCAACTTCACTATCACTATCCAAAGTATAAGAACCCACATCCTTTTCCGTATTTGTAGGAATTTCATCAGACTCGAAAGGATCCTCACCACTAAGAGCCGCAAAAGAATTTTTCAATGAAACAATATTAGAAGCTACATTACCATTACTAGTTGATGCGATTGTAGAAGCACTTTTCGTAGCATAAGTAGGATCACCACCTTGACATTCGCTCTACCCTTTTGACCATCATTAACCAAATTACTCGAATAAACATCCTCTTTACTTCCATTACCCAAATCGTTAGGAGAAGAAATGGGATTAGTTGAACCATTACGAACATTTAGTGCGTGAACTTTCCTTAGAACCACTCGAAGAAGATGGTCCCCCATCTTTCACTATCGCTTTAGGCTCCCATCGATAATGAAAAGCAACCTTTGGTTTTGTAAACCGAAGACCATCAATATGCTTGTCCTTGTTACCTTGCTTCCCTTACCCTACGGTTGTTGACTTCCATAAAACCATCATCAACAAAGAACTCGGTTTTGCGTTTGTAACAATGTTTTTAGGACAAACATCATCATTATGATCAAAAATCTTACATGTTTCACATCTTGGTGGCTTCCATTCATATTCGACCTCAACACGCTCCAAAGAATGTCCACTCCCATTAGGAAAAGGAATAGCCACAACCAAAGACTCCAATAATGCATTACACGAAGACACTTCCACATGAGTACGAGCATACGAATTTCTACCCCATGACTTGAGACACATGGTGCTAGTATACGAATCCAACATAAGAGGACGACCGATTTGTGTTGTAATCAAACTCAATCCATCTCGAATAAGCCACAATTGGCACATTATGTAACTTAACCCAAACTGGAACCGACGTTATTTCATCTTTTTTAAGCTTAGAATTAGGAGTCCAAATGTTCGAATGACAGAACGAGACGAATTAACCACGGACCAGATTCCAAGACTTGTTCCATACCCTCTTTAGTAGCAAATTGAAACAAAAAGAAACCATTCTTTAGCATAACCCGTTCCAACCCAAATCTAGCCCAAGTATTCTTCATAAAATTTTCCACAATAGGAAACGCAAGACGCTTCCCAATAAAGTATCCATAAAGAGTATTAGTAAATCTAGAGGACACCTCATCCACGGTCGCTAACGGATTGTGACATTCGCTCTTTCAACAAAATCCTCATTACGCATTTCAACCAGGTTAATAGCCTTAGGCGCACTACGAGATTTAAATATAGATGCATATGAGGACTTATGACCCACATTAAAGTTAATTCAGTTGGTCGAGTGGGGACTTGGCTATTTGGACCTTGAGAAGTACCATTAGGTGTACAACCACCTTTATACGTTTCATTAGCATAAGCCATACAAGTATCCCCAACATTGGGGTCATGCCCAACAACATCATGAGTAGTAGGAGCATTTGAATTCATACCTTTAGACGCATACTAGAAAAAACCCCTTCCATGTTCTTATGACTCAAATTTTCCATGCAATTAACATCAACCCCGCCCATGGTCACCCGACAACAGGGTGCATCAAGAGAACCATCCACTTGAGTCATACTACATTCCTCAACAACACACTTAGGGTTAGAAGAATCGGATGTAATGAGAAACATTACCTCGTACCAAATGATTAGGGTTTGTCGGCGGAACAACACGATGAGCTTTCTTGAGAATTGATTTGAGAATGAGGCATCCTTCAAAGAAACTAGAACCCTTTACTCCATGAATCTCACTAGAAGAACCGTAATTATCATTGTTATCCATAAGCGCATAAACAAAACCCACAAAGACGGCCAAAATTAAAACCCTAAAACTCCACACGCAACAAAGCGGAATGCCGAAAAATAAAGACCAAAAACCAACCCTACAAGGGTTTACGTTACTCCATAAGCAATAAAAGCACTACATGGTTTTCTAAAACCTTATTTGTTTGTTATGCTATATCATGATGCTCTTGGTTTCAGTATTCACATCTTCGGTAGTAGCTTAAGGATAAAGTGTATCTACTCTTTTTTTTTGGGTAAAGGGTTTTACCTCGGTAAATATATAACCAAAAAATGCTTAAATACAAATGGAATGTATGAAGTACCACATTAACCTCAAGCTAAAGCTTGATAACTAGTCTTTATGACATGCCATAACCACATTGAACCTAGCTATACATTAATCATCTAACGGGCATAAAACAAGAGAAACTTGTAACAAGCGAGCATCCCGCAATCACCTACGCACAAAGGAGAGAAGACGAACCAGAAGTTTGCCTCCTTAGAAACCCTTTCCAAGAAAAACCCCGAAAGGAAAAACCTTGGAGTAGGGAAAAGAGTACAACCCATTCCTGGCACTCCCTTTGTGAAATAAATAAGCATTGAAGAACTTCCATTAAGTCGTTGAACAATCCGCAATGATCACCGATCCAGGTAACTTCCATGTATCCAAAATCCTAGGAATCCGCATAGAGTTCCTCGTGAATCGATACGAAAGGATCTTCAAACAAACAATAGATAAGATATCTTCAAACACCTGAGTATATGACTTCATTCCCTTCTTAAACAACCTTGAATTCCGTTCACGCCAAATAGAGTAGCAAGAAGTGCAAGGAGAAGACGAGATATAACACCGAAGCTAGCGTCCTTTAGACAGAGGTATAAGGTACGAAACAACATCATCCAACCTAGGAGGAACATTATCCATTCCACAAAGAGCACAAACTCGCCCACACGTAAAGAAAAAGGGCACTCAAAGAAAAGGTGAGCATGAGAATCAGGTTGGTTATCACGAATAGACAACGGCGGTTTAAGTCGCTGTCGACCGACATCCCATTGCCTCACTATCTTGCGCTTTAAGCTTGCAATTAACAACCAACCAAAGATTAAAAGCATGTTTAGGGATACACTGAGGGAACCACACAACATGAAACCAAGGAACCAGGTTAGCACTACCACGGATAGAGTCCTAAACATGAGATATGGTAAATGGCTTGAATTCTCCATTAGGTACTCTCCAAACCAGCTCATCGGAAATACCATCAGTAAGTGTTGGAGGATTAATCAGAATAAATCCGAATCCTATCAAGCCACTCACTAGGCCATCTTCAAGCACCATCAATAAGCAAATCACCAATAGAATTATTCAACGAAAATCCGCACGAGAGATATCTCTAGCAGTAAGCAAACTCCTAAGGGGGCTCAATGAACACCAATTATCAAACCAAATAAAAGCCCTCTTGCCATCACGGATATGGAACGAGAAAAAGGGCCGAACAAGGGCGAATTAAAAGTAGTTTTCTCCAGCCCTAACTCATATCACCCGTACAAGAAACATCCCAAAAACTCCTGCCACGTAGCTTGCATGCATGAATCCATTTAACCCATAAAGATTCCTTATGAGTCAAAATACTATAAACATGTTTTGCCATAAGTGCCACATTAAATTCATGAAGACTACGAATGCCCAAACCACCCTCCTCTTTAGGCTTACAAATATCCTCCCACGCCACCTTAGCCTTACCCTTTTTCATATCACCCTGACACCAAAAGAAACCACGCATGAGTTGTTCAATATCATGGATGACACGGACAGGAAGAATAAAACACGAGGCCCGATATATGCATAGATGATAACACGATATATAATGAGTCAAACGACCGCCATTGATAAAAATTTATTCTTCTAATCGAAATTCTATTCGAACCCTTTCAACAAGCACTTTGCAATCCCGATACAACAGCCGTGACAAGATAAGGGGAACACCCAAGTACTTAACAGGGAGGGTACCTTCCTTAAATGACAAAGATTTCAAAATGGACAACTTAACCTGGTTTGGCACATGATAGAAGAACGCCTTTGGGATACTAGGAACGAGGCCCGACAAATTCTTGAACTCATCTAAAGCATCCATAGCCACACTAGCGAGACAAAGATCACCGGCATAAAATAAATAGATCATCTCAAAACAAAATTAAGTAACTTCGTCTTTCACACGATGGTGATATTGGAAATCATCCCGCTGCCAACCCTTTGCTGCAATACGAGAAGTACTTCCATAACAAGAGTAAAAAGATATGGTGACATAGGATCACCTTGGTGTAAACCCCTTTTACCCCTGAACCACCCATAGATATCACCATTAATATAAATGGAGTACGACACACAAGTAACGCAAGCCATGATCCAAGAAACCATCCTATTGTGAAACCCATAACCGACCAGAATAGTTTCAAGAAAATGCCAATCAACAGTATCATATGCCTTTTGGATATCAATCTTAAAGGCACATCTCGGTGGTCCACGAGGACGATGATAATTACGCATTAATTCTTGTGTAAGAAGAATATTATCCAGATATTACGCCTGAACAAATGCCGAATGATTAATACTAACAATATCACCAAGCCCCTTTTTAATGCGATTAGATATAATTTTGCTAATGCATTTATAAAGCACATTACAAGAAGAGATAGGTATGTAGTCATTTACCTTAGCAGGCGTGGAAACTTTAGGGATAAGAGCAATAATAGTGTGATTGAGTTCCTTGAGTAGCTCCCCATTAGAAAATAAATCCCAAATAGCCAAACAAACATCAGTACCCACAATATCCCAAGCCTTTTTGAAAAACGCAGTGTGAAACCATCCGGGCCCAGGGCCTTATTGTCACCAATGGAAAACATAGCATTCTTAATTTCCAAATTAGTCACATCCCTTACCATCCAAGCAGCCCTATTCGAGTCAATAGAAGAAGAGAACAAACCTTGATCTACTAACAGAATAGTACTCCCTTCCACTCCAAGAAAATTCTCATAGTGTTGAACAAAAACATTAGGCACTTTGTTGCCTTGGTGCATAACATTATTAACATCAGTAATCAACTCAATACGACTCCAATGACTTCTACTCTTAACAATATTGTGAAAGTAAGCAGAATTAGAATCCGCTTCACGAAGCCACTCCACTTTTGCCTTTTGTTTCAAAAATCGCTCATCCAAGAAGGCATTACGAAATGCCTGAAGATAAATACCCTCCTCTTCCCGAAGCACGGGATTAGAAGGGTCCTTATCAAGGGACTTTTGGACCTCATCAAGTTCCACACGTAGGTTGTTAACACGGGTATGAAGGTTACCTTGATCTCTAAGCATCTTGTGTTGGAATCACTCCTAAACCATATTTCAAGTGTTAGTAATTAATATGTAATAGTTAGCTTAATTAGGCCTTTATGTTTGATATTAAGCTAAGGCTTATGTAGAAGGCCCATAAGCCTTGGCCCAAGCTTAATAAGGAAAGGATGGGAACTTTGTGTGTTGCCCTAGTTCCCTCCTATAAATACTCTTGTATAACCCTCACTTGAGGGTTGGTTGTTCAATTCATACATTTCACCTACGCATAACTCTTCACATAGTTCATATCGTGTTTGTGTGTTATTGTTCATCCGATCTCTTCTTCTCTATTTCTTATATTGATGCTTGTGTTACTAATATGGGAACCTAACAGTGGTATCATTCGCCAAATAGTTGGGTGAAAAGGTTTTGTTTTTGAAGTTAGTGTTTTTGGTCTTACGCGTAAAACGGTTTCTCACTTTGTCACGCTTAAAAACTTATTTTTTACACTTTTTAATCCAAGATTCTTGTACTTTCAACGTTTTTAGGTGTTAAAATATCTGTTTTGGCAAAAAGTTTCAAACTTTATGTGTGGATCATTGTTTTTAAGCTTGGTTTTATTCGTGGGATTATTTCTACGCATAAGGTGTTTAGAAGTTTTGGATCATCAAGTTTCACACTTTTGTGTTATTTTGGTGATATTGCAGCTGTTTCATCACAAAAATCTGGTTTAGAAACATCATTGGGCAGAAATCATTTTTGGCTACTTTCTACGCCAGAAGAAAACCCTAATCTTACGCGTAACTTTCTTTCCTTGATCGATCTTCGCAGGTTTACTCCGTTTTCTTGCTTGGATAAGCCTGAAAATACTTCGACTTTAGATATCTTTTACACGGTGATAGTGTAAAGGATCTTTGGGCAAACCCTAATCTTATCGATAAGCTCAAACTTATGCGTAGAACTCTTCCGCGATAAGATTTTTCTTACGCCTAGCTGCCTTTTACGATAAGCTAATCCTACGCCTAAGTTTTCTACTTAACTTTTTCAGCTTTACGCATAATAGTGTTTCTCAATTCTACGCGTAAGCTAATCCTACGCCAGTAAAAATCATTTTACGCTGTAATTTTGGTGTTTTACGCTTAAGTGTTACTTTGCTTTTACGTGATTTCTACGCCTAAGGATACTTCATCAACAACGTTTCATTCGACTACAAAGATCCATTTAACAACACAAGTTTTCAACATGTCACAACCACCATACTCTAGCTACTTTCCTTATACTTATTCTCAAATACAACAACAACAACTAAGTCCACAACATCAACAATTTAATCAACAACAACAAATTTATCAACAACAATTTAATCAACAACATTATCCACAACAAGGAGCAACTCAACCTCAAATGGTTCAACCACCACCTAGTCTTCAAGTACAACCCTACACAAACGCTTACAATCAA
>OU343218.1:63531283-63681283 GCA_910596185.1 Chrysanthemum makinoi
CTTATTTTCACGTTGGAATTTCAGATAGAGAAACTTTTTTCGTCCTCCCACATAGCTTTCTAATCTTCTCATCTGATCCCGGTGGAACAACCCTCATCCAGCCGCGTGATGAACCTTCGAACTTTCTTGCGTCCTCGAATTCCTTCCGTCCCTCTTGAATATCCTTTAACCATAAGCTAACCCGTCTCTAACCATCTTCAACGCGCGTCACAGAACTTGTGGATCTCGGTCAAATGTCATGAAACATGTATGATGATGTTCACGCGCGGAGATGATTCCAACTTCGCTTATGCATGATGGTGTACTGAGCTTGTTGATTAAGGTTGGGAAAGTGTAGCAACGGTTTTGTAAGATTTATCTGCTGCTGGGATGATTCGTACCGCAAGTTGTAGATCTTCAACACGTTCGGAATGACTTTGCTACAATGAAGATCACAAGGGGCATGATGAACTGAAGTTGAATCTCTGTCGAGAATTTTCGCAATCCTTGTACCTTTGCGAGATACATGTCTTCGTTGAGTGACAATCTCGAGAAATCGGCCTCCGTGAAATCATATTCTTGTTCATGTTGTCGCTTGACCTTGATCTCGGACAAGAATGAATAACCCCACTTTGTCGCCAGTGTAACCTTCATTACAGCAATTTACTTCTTGTCACTCTTTACCTCCTTGTTTGATCTTTGTACTTAACATATTATGTAGTACAATCTCCTCCTTGGTGGCCAATGATGAATGCCGTATTTAGCATCGATAGTCTGGCTCCACCAACTTGTCAATGTACAAGTTGGTGGCATCTTCTTCAATGGCAATATTATCGGAGAAAACTGCAGCTGGAATGTTGAAGGTAAGAGAGGTAGCATACTTCTTGCTGACGCTACAGCCATGTTGAAGAAACTCTAGTTCTTTGTTGAAGAAGAAACGGTAAGGAATCTTAGGTTTTTCGGTTCTGCCAATTGTAGGTAAGGCTTTGTCCAATCATGTAGTAAGGAGTGTTATCCTTCCTTGTAACATCGATGTTTTGATTCGGTATTCAGCCATAAATGTTGTTGGACATGCGCACGGGCAAGGTTGTCCAAATGATATTCGACCTCACCGCCGCTGCAGGATCTGTCTTTCAACAATTTGAATGCCATTCTTTATCCTGCGTAGCTCTTTGTCACTTTGGAATTCATCTTGGATAATATTCACCTGCTTCCATTGTTCAACCGTCCTACCGGTTCTTACCTTCAGCCATCTTGGCGTGGCATCAACCAACTTGCTAAACTATTCATACTCCTCGGTGTCGTCTTCGTCCAACCATGAGACAACAAAACCTTGTTTTTCTTCTTTGTTCTGGAGGATGATTCCGGTTGCGGTGATGGTTGAGGTGATGGTTGTTGCTGGGGCTCAGGAATGTCTTCATCCTCACCACCGGTATAGGTAAAGTGATCACCGGTTTTTCCCTGCGTGGGTGATGGAGAATCTACTTCCCGAGGTTTGTCAGTGAAGGATCTGTTGAGAAGCTTGTCTTATGGGTGTGGTGGTGGTCTTTGGGGGTGGTGGTGGCATGGATGATGATGACCCACCGGTTTTCTTTTGACGTTTAGCATTTGGGTCTTGATACTTGTCATCATCATGTCTTGATCTTGCCGCTTGACCTGCAGCAGCCTCCTTGTACGATGTTTTCAGTTGATGTGCAAGAGTACCTCATACGCTTTGATTCATCTTGTGAGAAAGTAGGAGCTCGAGGATACACTCGTAGAATCAACTGTGAAATTGAATTAGCTTCATGACCTAGAGGCTGGACTGGTCTTTGCATGACCACCGGTGTTGTAGTAGTCATTTGCTTTACCGTGTTTTGAGTGTTGGGTAGAACTGATTCGTGAACATTTCTTTGGTAACAATATGGACTATTTTGAGGAGAAAGTGATGAGTGTAGTTCCTGATCTGCTCATCCATTTCTCCTTGAACATTGATGGCGCACGAGCGCGTCGGGTCAAAGGAACTTCTTTTCATCGAGTAAGTTTTTCAACACCCTAGGCATGAACCTAATCTTGCAGTAAGTAGTGGGTAAGCCTCGGGTATTGATATCGTTCTCTAGGGGAATAGGAATGCTAGCAAGAAGTGTACTACGCTAAGGTTGGGGTCGAGGATGATTCTTTTTTTTTTTTTTTTTTTTATTGATTGGTTTTTAGAAAGCTAAGGGTAAAATCTCGGGCAATTGGTTTGGGGGTGGTATTCTCTACCGATTACTTCTACTATTCTAATTATCTAATACTACAGGTAGCTATGTCTTTTTGATGTGTGTTCGTATGATGATTAAAATGTGTTTACCTAGATACTATTACTCCCTAGTTATCTTTTATTGTTTGTTGAATTGTCACGTCCTTATTCTTAACGCGTTGTGTTTTCTAAGGTCGTAGGAATGCTTATGCCCTAACTCTTTGAGAATACCTTTAGGTTATTGTCTACGAAGTCCTCTAGATGATTCAAAAACTAACTTTAAGGTTATCTTTGGATGTTTAGACTACGAAATCCGCTAAGTGTTTCATAAACTAATGTTCAAAAAGATTACTCAAGCATTTAAACACAACGATAGCCTATTGCACTCCTAAGCCATTTACAATTAAGATAAGAGACAACCAATCAATAATTAACAACTAGGTTTCATAGATCTAAGCAAACACATAAGAAATTTAGCCGGACATGTTAAACAAGCAAGCATACGCACATTCAATGGAAGACATAATGATACTAATGGAATAAAACGCTTATCTTGATTTTTAAAAATAGGGTTTGGGACCCTAAGATACTGTCCAAGTCGGACTACAAACGTTTAGGTTTTTACTCCACAAGTCTACCTCTTAAAACACTGAAAAATCGAATTCTATATATTATTTACACTTGCGACAGCGTCGCCTTATAGGTGGGACACCGTCAGATCGCCGTCATTAGGGTTTTCGTCTTGGCCAAGTTATCGATGGGACGGGGTGACACCGTCGGGCTTCAGTAGGGACGTCGTCTGATTCTGGATCTGGGCCGTCTGAGATGAAAAGTCTTAGTGATGCCCTTCCTCTTTTAAGCTGACGCCTGTCATGTATTTGAGCAAAAAGTATCCTGAGCCGTTAGGTGCATCTATTATCAATCGTAGGGGGACGGCGCCGCCATTTAATTGGGACGCCGTCAACTTCAAATTCAGCATCTTTAGTGGCTTCGATATTGACTTAGCCATTTTCTTCATGTATTCACTCCTTTTCGTCCAAATATGCACCATTCCAGCATTTTGCTTCCAAGAAACCTAAAAAGTGAAAAGGAAGAAAATTAAGCAGTAACGGATATAAAAGTGGGCGATTAAGGGCTTAAATGACCCCTTAAAAGTGTACGTTTTAAATCCTTATCTAATATCTCTACACTTTGTATTTGCTTGTCCTCAAGAAAATGTGCTTTTGGCTAATCAATTTATAAGTTAGGGGGTATGAAGCATAAGTTTAACATAATTCACAACAAGTAAAAGCACCGCAATAGTCATAACAAGCACGGAAATTATATACTAGCACCTCACAAGGGGTGTTTGGATTCTCTCATCTCTCGGGTGTATATGAAATATAGTAAATGGAAATGGAAGATAAACACTCATTACCTGGTCATAATACATAGATTACCATAGGCTTGAGACTAGATCAAACCTCCACCGCTTTGGCGTAAGCACCTAGCAACAACTATCTAAGAGGTCTTTAAAAAGGGTTGTAATGTTAGGCTTACGGTAGGGAAACAAAGGGTTTTGTTGGATAGGCGATTTTGTGGTGGCAAGTCAAAAATCTTATGTTACAAGCATGAAAAGCGTGGCGTTGCTAAGCCAAGACTCGACTCACTAAGCTTTAGATAACTTGAAACAAACATACATAAATTGAAAAACATAAACATAAAGATAGATGTAGGATGGTAGCCCGTACGTTTTTTCTCTCTTCTTTTTTTTGCATACACTTTTACTCTACCATTTTCTTTTTTTTTGGGTAAAGGGTTTTACCCCGGTAAATATATAACCAAAAAGTGTTAAGTACAAATGGAATGTGGCAGAAGTACCACATTAACCTCAAGCAAGAGCTTGATAAACTAGTGTTTATGACATGCCATAAACATAATGAACCTAGCTATATTACATCACCTAACTAGGCATAAACCAAGTAAAAACTTGTAACACGCGAGCATCCTGCATCTAGCCATTGCACGAAGGGGAAAGCAAAGTCACCCGGAAGTCTCCTCCTTAAGAACCTTTTCAAGAAACCCAAAGGAAAAACCTTGGAGTTGGGAAAAAGAGTACAACCCTTACCTGGCACTCCCTTCGTGTATAATACAAACAATTGGAATCTTCCATTTATCAAGTATCAGACGAGCACGCGGGGTTATCTTCTTGAACTTGAAGGTAACCAGCTTCAACCGAATGGTAGAGATAACAATTTGGACCACTTCAGCTACATTAGACTTCTTTTGCTTGAAGATTCTTGAATTGCGCTCCATCCAAATGTAGTACGTTGTAGCACAGTAGTAATAACCGAGAAATGATGCTACGAACCGAACCCCCTTTGATATAGGGATAAGGAAAGTAATAGCATTATCCAGAGAAGGTGGGACCGCATCCATTCTAGAAAAAATCCGCGACCTCAACCAAACCTCATAGAAAACTGGTACTCAAAAATAAGTGAGAGTGAGAGTCCTGAACCAAGTGACATAGCGGCATCAAGCAAGTCCAGATCAACATTAGGACCAACATCCCATTGGCGCATCCTATCCCGAGTCTTCAACTTCTTCTTAATAACAAGCCATAAATGTATAGCATGCCTCGGGATACAATGAGAAAACCAAGGAACATGATACCACTCCACCAAGTCAGCCCTTAGCAAAAGAGTCCCAAGCACCGAAATTGACAAACACTAAGATTACCATCCAAATTGCGCCATAATACACCATCTTCAGTATTGCTAAGATTAGGAACCGGAAGTGCAACTAACAATGGAAACCTAGATAACCAATCAGGAGGCCATCTCCAAACACCATTATCAATCACATCATAAACCGAATCTAAATTTAACTTAGCTCGACAATATACCTAGCAGTAAGTGAATCCTGAATAGGGCTTAACTCACACCACATATCAAACCAAACAGAGATTTATAGGAGCATCCCTACACTTGAGTTTTTATTACTCTAACACTAATTAGACCTGAATTGAAAAGATCAAAACACTTGGAGTATTTAATTACGTAAATAAAGGGAATTTAAATTTAACGTTCCTTCCCGTCACTCCATAAAATATTACTTTTGCCCATGACTCCCAATCATCCCAAAACTGTGTACAAAAGATATGACTCGACTTAGGAATCATGTAAGTAACTAGATAATTGAACTAAGGATTTAGTATGATAACAATAATGCACTAAAGGTGAGTGCATACAAGGTAGGCTAAGGTGATTTGGGGTACATTTGGGGTGGATTGTAAATAATGCACTTCATTGATATTCAAAACCAAACATCACGAGAACCGGCGGAAAGGATAGGCTCTGAGGGTTAACAGAACTAGGGATACGTGTACTAAAGATGAGTACATCGCAAGGGTGTGGGTAATTACTCAACCGATGTGGAAGAAGTAATTATAATATGGGTTTCAAACAAGGGTTATCCTAATGCCTCTTATCATTTAGTTATTCCTAACTACACAAGTGTAGTCTCACTAGCAATCTCGAAATACATCACAAAACAAGTTCTAGAATCTATTATACTACTGGTACACTCTCTAAGCATTAAAGGTGAATGATTTATTCCTATAGATCTAGGGGCTAACCTCACATTTTTAGGGTAGAATTTGAGTGGTAAAAGGTTTTTGTGCTAGTCATATAACTCCTGTCCATGAGACGCTTTATTAAGACTAAAGTTTTTGCTCGTATATGTCATAAAAAAATTTAAATTTGGTGCTAAAATTGCCCTAATGAATATTTCTCATAGCTTATTACACAAATGACCAAGGACAAGACAAATAATCAAGGATAAGCATAGTTTCTAAGTTTCTGTTTTATTCTCCCTCCCTACACTTAAATTGAACATTGTCCCCAATGTTCCCCGAAAGTATCAAAGTTATGATAAAGGAAGGTAAGTAAAAGAGAAAGAAACTAATACTCCCCTGATTAGCTCAGTATGATCTGTGTGAAGTTGTGGTTAAATTCTTTCCCAAGAAGAATGTATACGTTATAAGCTCCATCCAAGGTTGACTTTCTTCTCCTGCCAAATATAACCTGCACACTTTAATAAAACAACAAACCTTCATGTAAAATGCGTAAACTATATATGACTCAACTACACTAGGATATAACGCTTGTGGAATGGATGTTTGCATATTTTCGGAAAATTAAGACCGAGAATTTCCAAAATTTTAAGTAATGGAAAACGATTTTTTTTATAAGCTGTTTTTGCTTGCCTGACTCGTCAGCTTTAATCTGACGCCGTCAGGTGTCATGACAGAAACTGTCTGCTTGCATTTTCCTGAAAACTTTTGGAAAAATTACATCTTTAGAATCTAGAAAAATTCCTGCAAAACATACATTATGAGTCCATACAAGCATTTGTCTCTAACAAGCACACATATATATCAATTTCAATTATCGTTAATCTCATGTTCGTGTTCTTAAAAACATATTTGATCTTCCTTACAGTTATCTTTTGTAAATACATTTATATGTAATTAAGACGAGGTTAAAAACAAAATAAAACATTTTCACACAAGTCTAACATGAGAATAAACAATAATGAAAAAGATATACATGAACACACAAATAAAGTAACAAACATTCAAACAAATAAACATGGTGATGGATCTAGGACACTCTCCTTGTGTCAATGATATTTTGTATAATATTATCAAGCAAGTGGAATTTACTTAAGTAATACTTAGAAGACTAATATATGATGTATGAGAGTAAACACCAATTAACACAAAACTCAAGCTCCAATATTATTAATGAAATAATACGAGTGGTCTTAACTTATCACTAGGGTTACACCTTGAAGCTTTCGTAGGTAATATTGTAAAGTATACGCCCTAAGACAATAACCTAGAATCTCCTTTTATACAACAAGGAGTCCTTTACAAGATAAGTATAAAGTTAACATAATAGAATATACACACAATCTATTCTATACTTATCTAGATGCGTTTAACCTTATCATAAACTAATAGCAGTGGTAATGAAGAACTTGCAGTGGGAATACTTTCCACGCTAGTGTTAAACTAAGCATTGTAAACCACTACTATCCCGTGGTAACGGATTATTATTCCCAAAAATCCTCCCTAAACTTGATTTCTTTGCAAATCAATAAGTTTCTTCAATATACATTAACTTCAAGGATTTGGGGAATTCAATCAAACACTTCACTTCTTTTCTTTTAACTTTTGTATAGCTCTTGAACACTGATCTTGAAGCCTTTGTAATAATGCTCTGACCTTCTCATTGTCTTCATTGACTCTTATATGTAAGCTTAACATTACTGTAAGAGCTCCAGCTCTAAGTGGATATTCTTTCTCAGCAAGCATGAAAAAGTCTTCTCCATTAGCTGTAGAGACATGATGAACTTCACATGAATCATAATAAAACCATTTTGTACCAAGACATGTGAATAAGGTTTTCCAGTAGTCATCATCAACATTTGGTTCAAAAAGCCTTCTAAGATTTACCCATAACTGCCTCCCTTTGTATCTTTGAGATCTTGAGCATTAAACCTTTCTTGAACTAATTTTCGTAGTGTATTAAGGTCATCTCTGTCAAAAGCTTTAATAAGATCTTCAAATGTTATGAAAGATGAAGTTTCTCCTCCCAGCCTTGTAATCTTCCATGTTGAAGAAAGATTACTAGCAGTATAAACTTCCCAATCAATGATAGGATGTCTAATTTGCGTGGTTCTGGATTAAAGTCTCTGTCTTCAATCACAATCATTTCAGTCATTTGTTCTTTAGTGAACTTTTCAAAGAATCTCCTTCTCAGTAGACTTTGTAGAATCTTCATCAACCTTAGTCTTCTTAATAGTTTGAGAATCACTGACTTTGGCCTTTCTCTTCAATCTAGGAAATATTCTTTCTTCTTCTTCAGAACCCATTGGAATAAAAGATTTATCTTGTTTCACAGTTCTGTAGTAAGCTCTTTCAACTTGATCATCAGACATTCCTTTAAATTGATGCCTTTTCCAGTTACCAACATGACAACAATAAGTCTTCATATATGCAAGTATTTGTGCCTTGGTTGGTTGTCTGTGTTTCTTCTATTCTTCTTGATGAACGATTACATTATCAAGTGCTTGATTGTTCTTCATTATGATAAAATCCTTCAACTGAGTTGTTCTTTGTTCCTCATTAAGATGCATCACATTAGGTCAATTGCCTTTTTCTTGATTTCTGGATTATTAGCTACCAGAAACTGAATATCTTCTTCAGTAGGAACATAGCTAAACTCGAGCTTTTTATTTCATAATTGTAGGTTGAACAGTGGAAATTGAATCAAGTATCTTCCATTCGTCCAATCTTTTAGCTTCCAAAAAGCTTACAACTTCCATCTCCTGCAATCTTTTCTTTTCAGCAACTTTCTCAGTAATTTGATCTTCTGCTATCTTCTTAGCAATTTCTCTATCAAGATCAATCTGAACTTGTCTTTTCTTTGAAATCTTACTTTCAAGTTGCTGTACATTTTCCATAACTGCTTTACCCTTGTTTGTCTTTTGAGTCTTCTTTGTAGCATCATTACCACCAAACACAAGCAAATCTTTCAAACAGTTCTTAGCATCTTGAACTTGAATGCAATAATCTGTCTCTAGGAGATCATCAGCAAGACTGTGATCATTCTAGCTTTTCATTCTTGATCTTCTTTTAACTTTCTTCTGACTCTGTATTAAATTATTCAGGCAGAACTTTCACAACATCTGTGTCACCAACTTTTGAAGTAGTGGTCACAGATTTGAAGGAATCACCAAGTTGAATGATCTCCCATAGAGCATAGTCCTGAATGAGGAAGTATTGCTCAATCAGTATCCTCCACATCTCAAACTCATTAAGCTTAAGCTTAGGGAGTCTGGGTGTAGAAGAAGAGTTTGATTGATTGTTTTCCATCTCCATTTAATTGAGTGAGTGAGTCAAGCTAATTCCTTGGATCTTCTAAAACAAAATATCAGAACTTTCGCTCTCCTTGTGTCAATGATATTTTGTATAATATTATCAAGCAAGCGGAATTTACTTAAGTAATACTTAGAAGACGAATTATCTGATGTATGAGAGTAAACACCAATTAATACAAAACTCAAGCTCCAATATTATTAATGAAATAATACAAGTGATCTTAACTTATCACTAGGGTTACACCTTGAAGCTTTCATAGGTAATATTGTAATAATCTTACCTAAGACAATAACCTAGGATCTCCTTTTTATACAACAAGAGTCCTTTACAAGATAAATATAAAGTTAATATAATAGAATATCACACAATCTATTCTATACTTATCTAGACAGCGTTTAATATCATAAACTAATAGCGGTGGTAATGAAGAACTTGCGGTGGGAATACGTTTCCACTTGCTAGTGTTAAACTCAAGCGATGTAAACCACTACTATCCGTGGTAACGGATTATTCCCAACACATGGGTTGCCTCCCAAGAAGCGCTTGTTTTTGTTAGGAGTCCACGAGCTTGACTCTACTCTTATTTAACGGATAAAGGGGAGGTTTTCCCTACACTTAAGTTTAAGTGCGGGTGCTAGTAGCGATCACACCCTTAGGGTGGATATATGCCACGTGAGAAGAAGGTGATGGGTAATTTATATGCCTAAAAGAGCATGCTCCTATCATACTAACCTTACCTAATTCAATTAGTGTAGCGGGTAAATCAAGTCTTTCTCCTAAAAATGGATCATCTTCTATCAACTTCAAGAGATTCTTAGTTAAGGATCCGTCTTGACCTAATAAACCCGGTTTAAACCCAAAAGAACGTTTCCTTATGTTATGGAAGTTAAGAAGTAAAACTTGCACCCTTCCAATGAACACGTCTCTTGGAAATATTTCTTTTATGTAAGGAGTGTTGAGACACGAGCTCTTGCCAAATTGAGAGTCTTTGAGAGGGATTGTCTCGTTTGTTGGGATTGAAGAGGGCTCAGGATTTATTCTTACGAGCTCCGTATCGCGATACCTTTTCGATCTTTCTAGGTATAGCATTCTTTGTGATTTCTTCACGGAGTTTCATCATGAAGTCATCAGCTAGTTCCAAGAAAGTGTCGTGGGTTTTTTTCATGTGAGCTTCGAGGCGTTGTATTTCTTTCTCTTGGTTGTTGACGAATGTCAAAATTATGTCCTCGAATTCATCTTGTCGTGATATTATTGGAAGCAAAAACTCCTTGACCATGTCCATATGTTCACGAGATTTTTTCTTATGATCATGTGTGGCAATTTCCATCAACTCATTCACTTGTGCCTCCATACTCTTAAATAGTTGTTCTTGGGCATCCGAACTACTTTCTTCAGGGAGTACCGGATCCTCCCACTCTTCTTCATCATATTGTGCTAACTCCTCGATGACTTCCCAACATGTTTCAACATCGAGGTTACTCAGCCTTCCACCGGCGGCATAATTAATGGTTTCTCGAGTAAATGGATTGACACGATCGTAAAAGATTTGAACTTGAAGCGAAAGATCAATGTCGTGATGAGGGACTTTATGGAGCAAGTCCTTGAATCGAGTCCACGCCTCATAGAGAGATTCGCCTTGACATTGTTGGAACGTCAATATGTCATTCCTATGTTTGGTAGTTCTCCCCGGTGGGAAAAATTGGGTGAGGAAACGAGTGGTGAGATCATCCCAACTTGAGATGGATCCGGCGGAAATCGCCCGACCAATTACTAGCTTGGTCCCGTAGAGAGAATTGTAAAAGACACAAGCGCATGGTCTCCCGTGTGGTAGCATCAAGGTCGATAGAGTCAACGATTTTAAGGAATTCCTTAAGATGCTGATTAGGATCTTCAGAGCGAAGTCCATGGAATGCACATCCGTTTTGCACCAACTGGATGGTGTCGGATCGCAGGCCGTAGTTTGAGCTTGATCGGGGAGCTTAATGGTGTAACCATGGATGGATCCGTGGACACTCCCAGATTAGATGTATAAGTATGGTTACTATTCTTGACATCCAACCCATAGTTACCCTCGACATTCAACGACAGGTTATAATTTTTGACCGGAACATTACGTGTCACCTTCTTCAAGATTGATTTCAACATCGGAGCATCACCCAACAAACTTGAACTCACATTAATCGTAACTTTCTCATTCAACACCTTCAAGTTTGTAATACCATCAGTATGATTCGGATCCATAATACCCATAAAAACCCTAAATAAACTAAACAGTGAACCCTAAAGAACAAAAACAACCAACAACGGCAGCCAGACAAGATATTCACCTTCAATCCAACCCGATAAGGGTTAAATCCAAACGTAAACAACCAAGAACTTACATGATTCACCGATTAAACAATACATCGGAAAAAAAAGAACAAAGACCAACGAAACCCTAAATAAAAAACGAAACCCTAACTTAAAAAGACCACTCAATCCGATAATAAACTTGTTAAAGATGAACTATAAATGATAGACAATCAATAACAAGAATATTAACGAAGATTAGAATCGTTAGAAGTCGAGAATCGATCACGAGAAAAAGGACAGAAAAATCGCCATAGCGTCGCATTTTTAGGGTTTTTTTGGTGCTGCGTTGCGTGAATGTTGAGGTGGGGTGTGTTTGTTTTTATAGCCAAAAAAAACCGCCCTTATCTTGGGTCTTGGCTTGGTCGACAAGCAAAAGCCCAATCTTCCCTCCCTTGCCCAATCGTCTAAGAGATACCATGGCCCAAGGAACTTCCCAAACGACCCATATTAACAAGCCAAAAGCCCATGGGTCATCCATTGTGATCGGGTCAAGTTCATGCTTATATATTGGGTATATATTCAATTTATAATACGTTCGACACGTACCCTCATGTTTATCATGTGTGCCCAATAGGCTCACACACTTTTAGCATTTACGTGTGTTTCAAACTCCCACAAACCAACACATGTAACCCGCTACCTACACGACCCATTAGACGAGTTCTTGTAACTTGGGTCGGTTTTGTATTGCCTTGGGCCTAGCAAAGGTGATCGATGGTGTTTGGATTTATTGCTTGGAGCTCAAGTTTGTGTCCAAGTAAATCTAGGGTTCTAAACCTATAAATATAAAACTCACTGATGCATTCTATCCTATGATTACATCTATCCCTAACATACGATCGATCCATCATCTCCAAGACTTCATACCCGATTGGAATATTCCTATATCCGATTAGGGTATAGTTTGGTTTGTATAAACCTAAAGCTTGCATCGTTTTCATTAATCCAAGAAGTTTTAGGTTTTCGTTTTAATTGGTGTTTTGTTACAAGTTCCCGGTCGGTGTTTGGTAACAAGGTTTTTGGTTTTTCTTTGTTCGTGGTATTCAAGTATTCAAGGGTTGATTTGGGTAAACGTTCTCGACTAGCTTAATCGAACGTACTTGTGGTTAAGTGTTTGTGTGTGGACTTGTAGAGGTGTTTAATTTAGACACTTGGTTTCTTGTTCGTTTTAGAGCTTGCAATTGACTACGAGGGTTAGTATTCTTTATCCCTTTTATTTATTATTATTTATTAATTACGTGTTTACCTAATTGCATAAACTAGATCCAATTTCTCACTCGTTTACATTACTTGGTTAACTAGATTATAAAATCCCAACAGTGGCATCACGAGCCAACTCGTTATTGTGATTATGGGTTACATGCTTTAATAAACATGTTAAAAGGCTGCATGAAATCTAATTAGTTATTCGTTTTATTTTTGTTTTGACAACTATGATGCAATACTTGTCAAATTATTAATCAAAAATACCTAGACACACAAACAAATTATATTAAATTGTTAATTAGAATTAATTTGTTAATTGGAATTAAATTGTTAATTAGACTTAAAGGGTTAATTAGAATTAATTTGTTAATCAGAATTATATTGATAATTAGAATTACATATTGTTATTAAATACATAAAATAGCGTAATTTTTTTGGGTAAAGGTGTAATCACGCACCTGGTAAAATATATTAACAAAACGTTTAAGTACAACGGATGAGAGTGAATCTCTCACCTCAGCCCGTTACATGGGCAACAGACACACACTAAAAGTGCACTTTAACCAAACAT
Source organism: Chrysanthemum makinoi (assembly GCA_910596185.1). NCBI lineage: Eukaryota > Viridiplantae > Streptophyta > Magnoliopsida > Asterales > Asteraceae > Chrysanthemum > Chrysanthemum makinoi. Next base: position 63,544,541 of record OU343218.1, read on the forward strand.
ATTACATAAGAAAGACATGCAAATCTTATGAACTACCAAACATTCAAAATTACTTCCTACCGCGACCTAAGAGACTAACATCATACATGTCACACATATCCTCCAAGTGTCCCAGTAAATTGTAGACTTGAGCAGCATAATCATCAAAATCTTCAAGCTCTAATCCCCCACCTCCCCCAGAAGCCAAAAATGACGCCATAGGGTTATCAGGCTCCAAAACCTCATCCTCTTCACTATCAGAACAAGTTACATTCCCGACTTTAGAAAACGGATTACTTACCTTAGTAGCGTAAAAAAGTCATATTCTTCGGAGGCTTAATAGCCGCACTTGTATCAACACGAGATTCCTTCCCCCGAGAACCATCCATACCTGCTTCCTTAGTAAAACCAGAAGAATTCACAATCTTCACCTCGTCAGTAGTAGAATCAACCACAGTACTTGGGATTCCCATGTAATCTTGCACCTCAAGAGTCTCAAAAGAGTTAGACGTAGTAATATGGGTACTTTTAGCATTAACACTAGCACTTCCTGTCTTCGTCTTTGCAACGTATACCTGCTTCCTAGGTGCAAATCTACGACCCTTACCCATATTAATACCACTAGACATCTGCGTATAACCATAAGATTGGCATGTCTTTCTTATGGTATATGTTTGGTTAAGTGCACTTTATAGTGTGTGTCTGTTGCCCATGTAACGGGCCGAGATGAGAGATTCACTCTCATCCGTTGTACTTAAAACGTTTTGGTTAATATATTTTACCAGGGTGCAGGATTACTCCCCTTTACCCAAAAAAAAACATACATGCGGGAAAGGTCCAGAAAAACCATAAGAAGAATAAATCGTTTAAGGCTGCTATGGGGAATCAAGGAAATGGAAAGCACAAAATGGCTTATACTCCTAAGTATAAACCATACAATGCTTCCAAGCCTAAGTTTCCTCCACCACCCAAGAAGGATAATCCTGCGAAGGGCGACACTGTCACCAATGTGGTAAGATGGGTCATTGGAGAAGGAATTGTCCCCAGTATCTCGTCGAGTTGATGAAAAAGAAGAAACAGTCTCTTGCAGCTAGTTCTTCAGGTATTTTCACTATAGAACTCTACTCTTTTACTAATGCATCCTTAATATATGACACGGATTATGGTACTCATATCTGTAATACTACTCAGGGTCTCAGGGGAAGTAGGAAGCTGAAGCCAGGAACTTTAAGTCTGTACGTGGGCAATGGTCAATGGGCAGGAGTTGAAGCTATTGGTGTTTTTCATTTATGTCTCCCTAGTGGATTAGTAATTGTTCTGAACGATTGTCATTATGCTCCCTCTATTACTATAGGAATTATTTTAGTTTCACGTTTGTATGACGATGGTTTTGTTAATCGTTTTGAATCGAATAATGCAATTTCAGTTTCTAAAAATAACGTTGTTTATTTTACTGTTATTCCTCGTAATGGTATTTATGAAATTGATATGTCGTGTTCAAATACAAATGATAGTTCTATGTTTGCTATAAGCAATAAAAGGGCCAAGTCTAACTTGGACTCTGCTCTCTTGTGGCATGGTCGTCTTGGACACATTAGCAAGAAACGCATGGAAAAGTTGCAACATGATGGACCTGTAACACCCCAAAATATGCTCTAGTGGAAGCATGCAAACCTTGGGTGCTACTATCTTGGTATCACAACATAAGGTACAAAGAATGTTTTTTATTCCATTCATTTGGATTATAATTCATTATTTGAAAATATTAAGTTTACATTAATGAAAGTAGTGCGGAAATAGGCCCAATAAGAAGTTTAAAGTGGTCCCGATTATTCATCAGAGTCGCCTATGATCATGCCCCTTCCCAAGCGTGTTCCAATAGTAAGCTATCGCCTTAAACACGAGAACACATACCAAAGCGGGTCAATTAAAACTACTTTGGTGAGTTCATAGAGTTTAATTATAAAATTAGTAGTGGACCTAATAAAATTTAATTGTTGTGCGACTAAGACAGATATATAATAAACGTTCCAACAACAATCATTCCAACAATAATCCAACAACACAATCGAGATCTTAGCAGGGCCCCGAGCAACTCTAGATAGGCATAGTTGTAGCAAGGCCTGGAACAAATGCTACCCTGGTCTAGGTCGGATACAGATGTCTATTCTTAGCTAGGCATCACGTTATAGCAAAGGGTTGCTACCCTAGTCTAAGTCAACATATGTCGTGTGTCTAACCTTACATAGTCAACACATTAGCAATTTAAAAGAGTAGTGGCAAGTCCAAGATATAGTTTGCACTCACATTTACTTCAAATAAACACATAAGGTTTCAATCACCAAATCAAATATTCCAAACAACAGTCATTCTCAAATAATGTTCACATATCCAATTATGGTTAGTTAGAAGCAGCATGTATTCTCCCCCAAAATAGTTATGAAAACCTTTGAAAAGAGGGGCGATGACACTCACCTTAGCCATAGAAATGCACTATTTACAACTAACACGACTGGCATCTAAAGCTAATCTCCACGGCATTCAGAAGAAGGTATGGCGAGTACGATAGAATAGAAATGGCGCAACCTAATGCGTATACGATTATCTCAAAATACGGCTCAAATGATAAAGAAGTCGATAAAAGATAAAGTGTCGTAGTTTTCGTGGATTATTCATGTCGTTACTTTCAAAAGTCCATTATTAATATATCAAAAGTTTTAGTTTTAATGTTTCGTGTGGTGGTAAGACACATAGACGCGACGTACAACTCACGCAAAAGAGGAGAAGACATCGACATAGTCGAGACATACTAATTAGAATGCACACTGAAGAGGAAAAGACATCAACAAAGTCAAGAAATACTAACAATACTCAAGCTAGTCAAAGAAGACTAGGAAATGACTTATGTAATATAAATAGGTTAACTTTCGGCAATTTCCCCATAATCCCAACGTACATGTTTATAGTAAAATATAATTTTCCATTTTTTGCTTAATTAATAAATGTTTCACAATTATTACTGCACTTAGACGAGCTTATGATAAAGTACTTCATGTAAGGTACACTATGTAGTATTTTATAACGACGCGTTCGCTTTATTCAAATGCTTCCCAAATCATTATGACTTTATTAGATTGTCTTCTCAAAACAACCTTTCCCAACAAGTTTATAAAAGTTAACTTGTATTTATAAAACACGAGTTACTATCTTAATTGATAAAGGTTTATAATTAAATAAAACCGTATATGTCGACAATATATAGATAAATATCTCGTTATTAGTTTAATAATTGTCGATTGAACATTTAAGTCCGTTACGAATCAAACATATTAAATTCAGTTCGAGTCTAATATGTTGTATTCGTCTCAAGTCTTAAATATCCGATTCGTCCAATATATTTCGATAACCATGATTCAATAGACTCAATATGTTCAAATAGACATATATCTCGTTTAGGTCCGATATTATTTAATCCGATAGTTTTTAGTCCGATACCGATATATAATTAGTTCGTTACATATTTCAAATAGCCCATTGTCTTGTACCATTTGCCATTTTACTAGTTTCGAAATTCCATGTTACAACCATTTACGACCCAACCAACATTTATCGAGACCAAATCAACTAAAACTCATTAGTCAAATAGTTATTTGTAGTCATATTCACATGTAAATTATTATCCCGCTTATTTTAACCCTTATGGGTTTTGACCTGACAAACAACAACGAACCTGACTCGATTCAATTCACCAACTGTAATAACAATAACATTTTTTTTATTCACCTTCAACTCCAATCCCGAACAAACCCAAACGCACCCTTGGTGCCGCCCTACGACTCTACTGAAAAAACACAACACCCTTTATGGGTCGTGATCGACCAAAAGCAAGACAACACCAATATGAGTTAGGGGCGATTGCCGGCCTACACTTCTACCATATTTTTTGGCCAAATCAACCTCTAAGAACGCCTCTCTACCTTATGGTATGCAACCGTTCTTTATGTTGTGTATTCACAGGAGTGGAGTGCTTGGAAATCGTCCCTAGATCTGTTGATTATAACCCTAATATATGGTTCCTACTATTTCGATCTATTGTTTTAGGGTTATCCTATTAATAGTTTAACGTGTTCTTTGTTATGGTTTTCATTATAAATCGTTATTCGATTAATTTGGGCAATCATAAATTATCCCTAACCCACGCCTCTATCTTTTTATATTTTGCAATTGTTTGGATTGGGATAATATGGGCGATCAAGATCTATCCCTAACCGCCTCTATCTTTTATATCTATCGTTTTACGATTGGATTTAACTAATCGATTGTTAGGGTTTGATTACAAGAACGATTTCCTTTTTTAGGGTTTCGTAAAAGGGTTAATTCACCCCGGTAAAATATATTACGCCAAAAACATTGAAGTACAAAGGATGAGGGTGAGTCCCTCATCTCAGTCCCTTAGGACACTTACAGACTCTCCTATAGGAATGCAACATCATTCCTATAACTTACAATATAAGCGTGACAGACCACACTTATAACAAACATCAGACTACAACGATAAAAAGAATAAAAATAATGCACTTCAAGTAGAAATACTTGAGTCTTCAAATCACCATAGTAGTCCAAACTTCCAGCGTCATCCAAATATACAATATCATGGTCCTCAAATTAAAGTACAGTTCACAAGTTTCACACAACGGTTGGTGAGGGACTCTAAAACCACGGATAGAGCAGGGAGCTCAAAACTCGCTCCAAAGGTGTATGTTGAGATGCAAAACTGAACACCAATAAGAATAACCAACAAATATGTAGAAAACCAACGCACATCCACAATAGCAGCTCCTAAGCAAAGACTTGACATAATCAAATAGTAGCATCAACAAATATGACCAATATGCAAAGAATCTGCCATAGACTAACATAGGGCGAATGAATCCTAACTTATCAGCCACCATATGATCCGTACAATACTCCATCCATATCAGCAACAAATCACAGCAAAAGGAGCATAAACCGAACCAAGGTTGCTATATTCATAGGGTTTAACCCTAACTCCCACTCAGCATATTACGAACCAAACAAATAAGCCAATCCAATCTTACAAGTCAAATCGTAATATGTAAACTTCAATCACAAAACCAGCAACATAATGAATCAAACACAGGTAATTGAAGGAAGGATAGGTTTTTGAACAAGAATACCATCAAACTTGACTTACATCTCTCTTTAACCAACTTAAATCCTTAGAACATCAATAGTGGCACAAACACACGCCCAGGACCAGCATCACACGCACCATCATGCCAAAAACCACAACCCCTTGCCAAGGTTGACATTCAATACAACCACCCAATTACAGCCAAATAGGTAACGAAACCCTAAAATTAGGGTTTCGTTTGCAATAAGCGCACCAAAAAATCAGAACGCACCATGTACAATGTAATCGATCTATGTAACAAATCAACTGGAATTACAACCAGGAACATGCCACGATCACCAGCAAGAAGATCGATAAAAGATAAAACCATGTAATATAGACGATCAATACAAAATAGCAAAACCCATAAACGATTTATAAAATCGTCTAGCAAAGATAAACAATGATAGCATATGTCAAAACGAAACCCTCTGATCATCCAAGTAATATAGAGACGATTTAATGCAAATAAACCGACTAATGAATTAATATGGGAACAAGGAAAACGATCAGAATCATGGAGCGATTTTGGAAACCCTAAGCTAATATGTTCTTCCCAAACCGACTAGGACAGATTTAAAACTAAGATCTGATTTAAGAAGTGTAAACACGAATGTTTAAACACCAATTAAGATCAAATCGTTAGCAGAAAACAGGTTCTAGGGATCGATTTAGGAAGAAATGATAGATCAGTAAAGCATGTTTAGGGTTTCGCAAAATCGCCCACATTAACGGTATTAGAGTTTTTTTTTTTTTTTTTTTTTTTTTTTTTTTTTTTTTTAGGGTTTCGTATTTAATGGTTTTGATCGTTGGGTTTGCTGCTGCGCGTTAAAGTATATATCTTGTGTTGAAAGTTGGACGGTTGTCCATTTGTGTCATGAAAGTCGATCTGTTGATCGTGGTTATCTTCTGGTGTGTGATGATAATTCGTGGAAGTGGGTTGAGAGAGGGAAGGTGATGTTGTCGTTGAGAGTTAGGGTTTTTTCTAAAACCCTAATTTTCTGTATGTTAGGGTTCCTAAACCCTATTTTATTGCTTATGCGTGATACTGCTGCTGTTTACATGATCAAAATACATTATATTTAGCTGTTGTTGATCGGTAATGCTGGAAATCAAGTGGGGATCTTAGTTTTTAACTCGGTTCATCATTCAAAGGCATGCTTATGATTATTATTTTCCTGGGTCTATTGATCGATGTTGCTGAATGTTATGAAAGTTAAGTTTTTAGGGTTCTTATTCAAAAACTCTATAGATCGTTTGGTGCGACTTGATCCTGCACGCGTTCATGTTTATCATGGTGTTGGATCTCGTCTTTATTTTTTGCACATTCGATCTACTTGTTAGGGTTTATTCACCCTTGGATCGTTTACGTGGCTGTTTTGATGGGGTGATCATGGCATGTACTTTGCAGGTTCGCTGCATGGTTGTTTTTTTTTGGGTAAAGGGTCTTCCGCCCGGTAAATTATATTACACCAAAAAACGTTTAAGAGCAATGGAATGTGGCAGAAGTACCACATTAACCTCAAGCAACTCTTGAACTACCAACTAACACGCTTGTGACAGGCCACTAAGCGTTAGAACTATAAATACATACAATAACCAAAACTCCTACCGGAAACAACCACCTAATCACACATGAATGACCACACATATCCGCCCATCTCTTCGAAGGAGATTGATGAACCAGATGAGCCTGCCTCCTTAAAAACCCTTTCCAAGAAAAAACCCAGTGGGAAAACCTTGGAGTAGGGAAAAAGAGTACAACACTCACCCGCATCTCCAACGAACTCCACCTACCTCCAAAAGCATCAACCAGGGACACAAGACAAGCCTCACGCTCCCAACACAAGAAATCAGCATCAAGAAATGAACACTCCATTAAGAATGCATAAGAGACACAGGAAACCGCCAAACACGCAATAAATCAATCATATTCGCCCTCCTTTTGAATCTACATGTAAGAAGCTTCAAACGCACCGTTGATTTAATCACTTCAATCAATTGACTTTTAGACCGACGTTGCTGCTTGAAAATCCTGTTGTTCCTTTCTTGCCAAATAAAATAAGCAGTCGCCGCAAACAAGAGCTTCAAAACAACGCTTCTCACAGACCTAGATGTAGAGATAGGAATCAAGTGACGAACCACATCCTCTAAGGAATCAGGAATGTCCGTAAGACCAGCAAACAGCTTCAACGAGACCCAAACCTGAAAAGAAAACAAACACTCAAAGAAAAGGTGATTATGAGAATCCGGTTGAGTCTTGCACAAAGGGCACACAAGGGCGTCTCTCGAAGGATCATTGGAGTGAAGCATATCTTGAGTACGAAGCCTCCTTCTCTAAACCAGCCACAAATGAAAAGCATGCCTAGGAATACGGTGCGTGAACCAAACAAGATGCAACCAATCAACAACCTGTCCACGCGGTCGAATACACTCCCACACAGACGAAATAGAAAAAGGCTTAACATGACCATCCCCCGTCTTCCAAACTAAACGATCATCCACATTATCAATTAAATTAGGAACCGAAATCGATGTAAGCATAGGATACCTAGTTCCCCACATAATCGGCCAAGCCCAAGAGTTCCCCAAGATAATGTCCCGAACCAAAGTATTAGAAGAAAAACCCGCCCGGTAAATATCCCGCGAAGATACAATAAGAGAAAGAAGACCAACCGAACACCACTTATCAAACCAAGCAGAAGCCTTCAAACCATTCCCAAGATTATACCAAATAAATTGCCTAACAAGAGGCCTAATTTGAAGAATCTTCCGCCAACTCCAAGACATATTACCACGCCTAGGAACATCCCAAAAGTTTCGACCACGCAACCTATAAGTATGAATCCATTTCACCCATAAAGAATCCATAGAATTGAACAAACGCCAAACATGAGCAGGAATGAGAGCCGTATTAAAATACTCAAGTCTACGAATCCCAAGCCCACCTTCCTTTTTAGGCAAGCACACAACCTCCCAAGCAACTTTAGATTTACCTTTCCGACCATTACCAGAACTCCAAAGGAAACCTCGCATGAGCTGCTCAAGATCATACACAATACGAACAGGAAGAACAAAAACCGAGGCCCAATAGATGTGCATAGATGACAGAACTGACTGAATAAGCTGAAGCCGACCAGCAAAAGAGAGAGATTTATTCCTCTAATCATTGATGCGGTTAGACAACTTCTCCACCAATTCCTTACAATCTCTAAAGATCAATCTAGTAGTAACCAACGGCATCCCAAGATACTTCACAGGCAAGGACCCTTCAACAAATGGAAGAATCTGTAAAATAGCAAGCTTAACATGATTAAGAACATTACAGAAATAAGCAGTACTCTTAGGTAAACTAGGGGACAGGCCCGATACATCCTTAAACTCCTCTAAAGAATCCATAATCACACCAGCCGAATGAGCATCACCATGAGCAAACAAGAACAAGTCATCAGCAAAACAAAGATTAATAATGTTAAGTTTAGAGCATTTGTGATGAAAAGTAAACATCTCAGAATCCCGAACACGACGCCTCAAGATAAGGGTAAGCACCTCCATAACAAGCGTGAAAAGATAAGGCAATAATGGATCCCCTTGACTTAAACCACGCTTACCCTTAAAATACCCATGCAAATTGCCGTTCACACTAATAGAAAACGAAGTAGTAGAGACGCATTCCATAATCCAGTGAACCATGCGTGCATGAAACCCAAAACGAACCAAAATACACCTCAAAAATTGCCAATTAACCGTGTCGTACGCCTTCTGAATATCCACCTTAAAAGCACACCTAGATGGACCATGATTGAGGTGATAATTGTGCATAAGCTCCTGAGTAAGCAGAATGTTATCGGCAATTCGTCTTCCAGGAACAAACGCAGACTGATTCGGACTAACCAAAGTACTGATATTCTCCTTAATCCGGTTGGCAAGAATCTTACTAATACACTTGAAAAGCACATTGCAACACGAAATAGGCCTAAAATCAGTAACCCGAGTGGGAGAATTGATCTTAGGCAAAAGGGCAATGGTAGTATGATTAATCTCTTTCAACAACTTACCATTAATAAAAAATTCCTGAACCGCCTTAGTAAGATCATCCGAAATAATATCCCAAGCACCCTTAAAAAATGCAGCCGCATAACCATCAGGACCCGGCGCCTTATCATCTCCCATAGAAAAAATAGCATCTCTGACCTCACGAGACGTAACATCACGAACCATATATAAAGCCACATTAGGATCAAGAGTCGATGTGAAAAAATCAGAATCATCCAATGGCAAAATAGGCCCCTCTTGGCCAACGAAAGAAGTAAAATAAGATACAAAAGCATTAGGAACCTGGTCCTCCACCAATTGCACACCATTACCATCCAAAATAGCATCGATTCGACTCCTAGCTTTCCTACTCTTAACGACCTTATGAAAGTATGCAGAATTCGAGTCACCAACCCGAAGCCATTCAACCTTGCCTTTTGCTTGAGAAAACATTCTTCCTTCAAAATAGCTTCATTGAAAGCATTAAGATAGCACGCTTCCTCCTCACGTAAAACAACGTTAAAAGGATCCAAATCAAGGGCACATTGAGCCGTATCCAACTCATGACGAAGTTTAGTAACTTTCTCATGAATATTACCCTCATTAAACAACAATCTCCGCAGCGGCTTCTTAAGAGATTTCAACTTATTGACCACTTGATACATGTAAAAGCCACTATACTGCTTACTCCAATAATCCTGGACCTGTAATTTAAACCGAGAATTCTGCACAAGGATATTAGAAAACTTAAAAGGCCTAGGTTTAAACTTAAAAGAAGTAGGAATATAAAGAATAGCAGGAGAGTGATCAGAAATACGGTAAGGCTGAAAAATAGCATGAGCACCAATAAAAGAATCCAAAAAAGCAAGATTAGCCATGATGCGATCAATCTTCTTCAAAGTACAATCTAAACCTTTCGGCTTTTGATTCCATGTAAACTGCAGCCCTGTCCGATTAATGTCCGTCACCTCAATCTCATCAACACAATCCTTAAACTCCCTCATAGCTATATCAATAACCGAAGACCCCTCAACCTTATCTTCCAAATTCAGCGCCGAGTTGAAATCTCCAAGAATACACCAAGGACACATATGAACAACATGCTTGTGGGCACCAAGATTATTCCAAAGAGGTATCCTATGCGTGTACCTGTTATGAGCATAAACAAAAGAACAAAACAGCTCCTTTTTATCCCCCTTGAACCGAATAAAAGTGTGAATAACTTGGTCCGTCATACTAATCACATTAAGGTCAACATCATCCATATTTCAACCTAAAATGATACGAGACCCTTTATCGAACAAATGACCATTAGAGGTCCAATCCCAACTACGAAAAACCTTAGCACATAAAACCTGAAGACGAGAGTTAGAAATATGAGACTCCAATATAGCACATATAGAAAGATTATTCTCACCAAGAACCTGACGAACCTCCTTTTGTTTAGGGGATTGGTTCATTCCCCTTATATTCCATGAGGCAATACTATACATGAGGAACCGTGTCAGAGGAAGTGCTTACTTCCTTAAGATTAGTCGTCTTAGAGTTCGTTTTGTCAACCATATCCATAACCTCATCAACGTCACTATCACTATACAAAGTATAAGAACCCACATCCTTTTCTGTATTAGTAGGAATGTCATCAGACTCAAAAGGATCCTCACCACTAAGAGCCGCAAAAGAATTTTTCAATGAAACAATATTAGAAGCTACATTACCATTACTAGTTGATGCGATTGTAGAAGCACTTTTCGTAGCATAAGTAGGATCACCACTGACATTCGTACCCTTTTGACCATCATTAACCAAATTACTCGAATAAACATCCTTTTTACTTCCATTACCCAAATCGTTAGGAGAAGAAATGGGATTAATTGAACCATTACGAACATTCGGCTGTGAACTTTCCTTAGAACCACTCGAAGAAGATGGCCCCCCATCTTTCACTGTCGCTTTAGGCTCCCATCGATAATGAAAAGCAACCTTCGGTTTTGTAAACCGAAGACCATCAATATACTTGTCCTTGTTACCTTGCTTCCCCTTACCCTTACGGTTGTTGACTTCCATAAAACCATCATCAACAGCAACTGGTTTTGCGTTTGTAGCAATGTTTTTAGGACAAACATCATCATTATGATCAAAAATCTTACATGTTTCACATCTTGGTGGCTTCCATTCATATTCGACCTCAACACGCTCCAAAGAATGTCCACTCCCATTAGGAAAAGGAATAGCCACAACCAAAGACTCCAATAATGCATTACACGAAGACACTTCCACATGAGTACGAGCATACGAATTTCTACCCCATGACTTGAGACACATGGTGCTAGTATACGAATCCAACATAAGAGGACGACCGATTTGTGTTGTAATCAAACTCAATCCAATCTCCGAATAAGCCACAATTGGCACATTATGTAATTTAACCCAAACTGGAACCGACGTTATTTCATCTTTTTTAAGCTTAGAATTAGGAGTCCAAATGTTCAGAATGACAGGAACGAGACGAATTAACCACGGACCAGATTCCAAGACTTGTTCCATACCCTCTTTAGTAGCAAATTGAAACAAAAAGAAACCATTCTTTAGCATAACCCGTTCCAACCCAAATCTAGCCCAAGTATTCTTCATAAAATTTTCCACAATAGGAAACGCAAGAAGCTTCCCAATAAAGTATCCATAAAGAGTATTAGTAAATCTAGAGGACACCTCATCCACGGCTGCTAACGGGATTGTGACATTCGCTCCTTCAACAAAATCCTCATTACGCATTTCAACCAGGTTAATAGCCTTAGGCGCACTACGAGATTTAAATATAGATGCATATGAGGACTTATGAGCTACATTAAAGTTAATTCCAGATTGGTCAGTGGGGACTTGGCTATTTGGACCTTGAGAAGTACCATTAGGTGTACAGCTACCTTTATACGTTTTATTAGCATAAGCCATACAAGTATCCCCAACATTGGGGTCATGTCCAACAACATCATGAGTGGTAGGAGCATTTGAATTCATACCTTTAGACGTACCAGAAAAAACAGCCCCTTCCATGTTCTTATGACTCAAATTTTCCATGCAATTAACATCAACCTCATGCCCATGGTCACCGACAACAGGTGCATCAAGAGAACCATCGACTTGAGTCATACTACATTCCTCAACAACGCACTTAGGGTTAGAGGAATCAGATGTAACAGCAGAAACATTACCTCATACCAAAGGATTAGGGTTTGCTGGCGGAACAAGACGATGAGCTTTCTTGAGAATTGATTTGAGAATAGGCGCATCCTTCAGCAAACTAGAACCCTTTACTCCATGAATCTCACTAGAAGAACCGTAATTATCATTGTTATCCATAAGCGCAGAAACAAAACCCACAAAGACGGTCGAAATTAAAACCCTAAAACTCCACACGCAACAGCAATGCTGGAAAAACAGCACCAAAACGCAACCCTACAAGGGTTTCGTTACTCCATAAGCAATAAAAGCACTCACATGGGTTTTCTAAAACCTTATTTGTTTGTTATGCTATATCATGATGCTACTGGTTTCGTATTCACATCTTCAGGTAGTAGCTTAAGGATAAAGTGTATCTACTCTTTTTTTTTGGGTAAAGGGTTTTACCTCGGTAAATATATAACCAAAAAACTGTTAAATACAAATGGAATGTGGCAGAAGTACCACATTAACCTCAAGCTAAAGCTTGATAACTAGTCTTTATGACATGCCATAACCACATTGAACCTAGCTATACATTAATCATCTAACCAGGCATAAAACAAGAGAAACTTGTAACAAGCGAGCATCCCGCAATCACCCTACGTACAAAGGGAGCAAGACGAACCAGGAAGTTTGCCTCCTTAAAAACCCTTTCCAAGAAAAACCCCGAAAGGAAAAACCTTGGAGTAGGGAAAAAGAGTACAACCCATTCCTGGCACTCCCTTTGTGAAATAAATAAGCATTGAAGAACTTCCATTAAGTCGTTGAACAATCCGCAATGATCACCGATCCAGGTAACTTCCATGTATCCAAAATCCTAGGAATCCGCATAGAGTTCCTCGTGAATCGATACGAAAGGATCTTCAAACAAACAATAGATAAGATATCTTCAAACACCTGAGTATATGACTTCATTCCCTTCTTAAACAACCTTGAATTCCGTTCACGCCAAATAGAGTAGCAAGAAGCAGCAAGGAGAAGACGAGATATAACACCAGAAGCTAAGCGTCCTTTAGACAGAGGTATAAGGTACGAAACAACATCATCCAACCTAGGAGGAACATTATCCATTCCACAAAGAGCACAAACTCTCGTCCACACGTGTAAAGAAAAAGGGCACTCAAAGAAAAGGTGAGCATGAGAATCAGGTTGGTTATCACAGAATAGACAACGAAGCAGGTTTAAGTCAGTGTCAGGACCGACATCCCATTGCCTCAGTCTATCTTGCGTTTTAAGCTTGCAATTAACGACCAACCAAAGATTAAAAGCATGTTTAGGGATACACTGAGGGAACCACACAACATGAAACCAAGGAACCAGGTTAGCACTACCACGGATAGAGTCCTAAACATGAGATATGGTAAATGGCTTGAATTCTCCATTAGGTACTCTCCAAACCAGCTCATCGGAAATACCATCAGTAAGTGTTGGAGGATTAATCAGCAATAAATCCGGAATCCTATCAAGCCACTCACTAGGCCATCTTCAAGCACCATCAATAAGCAAATCACCAATAGAATTATTCAACGAAAATCCAGACCGAGAGATATCTCTAGTAGTAAGCAAACTCCTAAGGGGGCTCAATGAACACCAATTATCAAACCAAATAAAAGCCCTCTTGCCATCACGGATATGGAACCAGAAAAAAGGCCGAACAGTGGGGCGAATTAAAAGTAGTTTTCTCCAGCCCTAACTCATATCACCCGTACAAGAAACATCCCAAAAACTCCTGCCACGTAGCTTGCATGCATGAATCCATTTAACCCATAAAGATTCCTTATGAGTCAAAATACAATAAACATGTTTTAACATAAGTGCCACATTAAATTCATGAAGGCTACGAATGCCCAAACCACCCTCCTCTTTAGGCTTACAAATATCCTCCCACGCCACCTTAGCCTTACCCTTTTTCATATCACCCTGACACCATAAGAAACCACGAATGAGCTGTTCAATATCATGGATGACACGGACAGGAAGTATAAACACAGAGGCCCAGTATATATGCATAGATGATAACACAGATATAATGAGCTGTAAACGACCCGCCATTGATAAAAATTTATTCTTCCAATCGGATATTCTATTCTGAACCCTTTCAACAAGCACTTTGCAATCCCGATACAACAGCCGTGACAAGATAAGGGGAACACCCAAGTACTTAACAGGGAGGGTACCTTCCTTAAATGACAAAGATTTCAAAATGGACAACTTAACCTGGTTTGGCACATGATAGAAGAACGCCGTGCTCTTTGGGATACTAGGAACGAGGCCCGAAAAATTCTTGAACTCATCTAAAGCATCCATAGCCACACTAGCCGAGACAGCATCACCAGGCGTAAAAATAAATAGATCATCTGCAAAACAAAAATTAAGTAACTTCTGTCTTTCACACAGATGGTGATATTGGAAATCATCCCGCTGCTCAACCCTTTGCTGCAATACGAGAGTAAGTACTTCCATAACAAGAGTAAAAAGATATGGTGACATAGGATCACCTTGGTGTAAACCCCTTTTACCCCTGAACCACCCATAGATATCACCATTAATATAAATGGAGTACGACACACAAGTAACGCAAGCCATGATCCAAGAAACCATCCTATTGTGAAACCCATAACCGACCAGAATAGTTTCAAGAAAATGCCAATCAACAGTATCGTATGCCTTTTGGATATCAATCTTAAAGGCACATCTCGGTGGTCCACGAGGACGATGATAATTACGCATTAATTCTTGTGTAAGAAGAATATTATCCGAGATATTACGTCCCAGAACAAATGCCGACTGATTAATACTAACAATATCACCAAGCCCCTTTTTAATGCGATTAGATATAATTTTGCTAATGCATTTATAAAGCACATTACAACAAGAGATAGGTCTGTAGTCATTTACCTTAGCAGGCGTGGAAACTTTAGGGATAAGAGCAATAATAGTGTGATTGAGTTCCTTGAGTAGCTCCCCATTAGAAAATAAATCCCAAATAGCCAAACAAACATCAGTACCCACAATATCCCAAGCCTTTTTGAAAAACGCAGCCGTGAAACCATCCAGGCCCGGGGGCCTTATTGTCACAAATGGAAAACATAGCATTCTTAATTTCCAAATTAGTCACATCCCTTACCATCCAAGCAGCCCTATTCGAGTCAATAGAAGAAGAGAACAAACCTTGATCTACTAACAGAATAGTACTCCCTTCCACTCCAAGAAAATTCTCATAGTGTTGAACAAAAACATTAGGCACTTTGTTGCCTTGGTGCATAACATTATTAACATCAGTAATCAACTCAATACGACTCCAATGACTTCTACTCTTAACAATATTGTGAAAGTAAGCAGAATTAGAATCCGCTTCACGAAGCCACTCCACTTTTGCCTTTTGTTTCAAAAATCGTTCCTCATCCAGTAAGGCATTACGAAATGCCTGAAGATAAATACCCTCCTCTTCCCGAAGCACGGGATTAGAAGGGTCCTTATCAAGGGACTTTTGGACCTCATCAAGTTCCACACGTAGGTTGTTAACACGGGTATGAAGGTTACCTTGATCTCTAAGCATCTTGTGTTGGAATCACTCCTAAACCATATTTCAAGTGTTAGTAATTAATATGTAATAGTTAGCTTAATTAGGCCTTTATGTTTGATATTAAGCTAAGGCTTATGTAGAAGGCCCATAAGCCTTGGCCCAAGCCTAATAAGGAAAGGATGGGAACTTGGTGTGTTGCCCTAGTTCCCTCCTATAAATACTCTTGTATAACCCTCACTTGAGGGTTGGTTGTTCAATTCATACATTTCACCTACGCATAACTCTTCACATAGTTCATATCGTGTTTGTGTGTTATTGTTCATCCGATCTCTTCTTCTCTATTTCTTATATTGATGCTTGTGTTACTAATATGGGAACCTAACAGTGGTATCATTCGCCAAATAGTTGGGTGAAAAGGTTTTGTTTTTGAAGTTAGCTTTTTGGTCTTATGCGTAAAACGGTTTCTCACTTTGTCACGCTTAAAAACTTATTTTTTACACTTTTTAATCCAAGATTCTTGTACTTTCAACGTTTTTAGGTGTTAAAATATCTGTTTTTGGCAAAAAGTTTCAAACTTTACGTGTGGATCATTGTTTTTAAGCTTGGTTTTATTCGTGGGATTATTTCTACGCATAAGGTGTTTAGAAGTTTTGGATCATCAAGTTTCACACTTTTGTGTTATTTTGGTGATATTGAAGCTGTTTCATCACAAAAATCTGGTTTAGAAACATCATTGGGCAGAAATCATTTTTGGCTACTTTCTACGCGTAAGAAAACCCTAATCTTACGCGTAACTTTTCCTTGGATCGATCTTCAGTTTTCGTGGTTTACTCAGTGTTTTCTTGCTTGGATAAGCCTGAAAATACTTCGACTTTAGATATCTTTTACACGGTGATAGTGTAAAGGATCTTTTGGGCAAAACCCTAATCTTACGCATAAGCTCAAACTTATGCGTAGAACTCTTTCCGCATAAGATTTTTCTTACGCCTAAGCTCTGTCTTACGCATAAGCTAATCCTACGCCTAAGTTTTCTACGCCTAACTTTCAGTTTACGCATAACTTTAGTGTTTCTCAATTCTTACGCGTAAGCTAATCCTACGCGTAAAAATCATTTTTTACGCGTAATTTTGGTGTTTTTACGCTTAAGTGTTACTTTGCCTTTACGTGATTTTTACGCCTAAGGATACTTCATCAACAACGTTTCATTCGACTACAAAGATCCATTTAACAACACAAGTTTTCAACATGTCACAACCACCATACTCTAGCTACTTTCCTTATACTTATTCTCAAATACAACAACAACAACTAAGTCCACAACATCAACAATTTAATCAACAACAACAAATTTATCAACAACAATTTAATCAACAACATTATCCACAACAAGGAGCAACTCAACCTCAAATGGTTCAACCACCACCTAGTCTTCAAGTACAACCCTACACAAACGCTTACAATCAACATCCATCAAGGAACACTATGAAGGAAGCGACTTGGTTTGCAAAGATCTGTGAAGCTTTAAGTAGCCAGCAATCCATTCATGAGGCTGGATCACTTGATAGACCTCCAATGCTCACTCCAGGAAATTACGATCAATGGGTGATTAGGTTCTTTAGGTTTTGTGATCTAAAGAAGCCACATGGAAAGTTCTTAAAGAAGGTTATATTGGAAGGTCCATTTCAGATGCCTATTGTCGTTACACCCGGAGATACAAATGTTGTTCCACCAAGAGATGATCTCACAAAGATTGCAACTCTTGCTGACCTTTCTGGTGATGAACTTCTACACTACGAAGCTGATGAACTAGCAATGCAATATATCCTTTTAGGATTACCAAACCCAATCCTTCGCAATGTTGATGCTCAAAAGACTGCAAAAGCAATGCCGGAACATATTCATCTTCTCATGGAAGGCACTGCACTCAATCAAGAGGATATGGAATCCAAAATTTACTTGGCTTATGAACCCTTCACGATTGAACCTGGAGAGACACTAGAGTCTTATCATCATCGATTCTCATACATCATCAATGATTTGGATAAACACAAAATCATCATGCCAAGAATTGCAGTCAATACAAAGTTCCTAAGTAGTCTTGGTCCTGAATGGGAGAAGTATGTCATTGTCCTTCGTCAAGCGAAGAATCTTCATCATGCTTCATACGGTTTGTTGTACGACTATTTGAAGCCTCATCAAAAAGAAGTTGATAAGGAAAGGGTTATCCGTGGCCAAACTGTTTCACCTTCACTTCCGGATAATCAACAACTTGCTTTGTGGGCTCAAACTAGTTATCCTCCTCAACCAGCTCCTCAACCAACTGCCACAAGTACACCATATGATCCGTCACAGCAACAATCTCAACAAACTCAATTGGTTCCATACAACAACAAAAATGATCAAGCACTTTACATTGAAGCTAATGAGGACTCAGATGCTTTCGATGCATTGCAACAAGGATTTGTTATGATTATTAAACCTTTTGGCCGTTATACAAACAAATTAAACAATCGCATTCGTTCCTCATCAAACACAAGGAATCAAGCTGTTGTGAACAATGGACGAGTTGAAGTTCAGAATCGTGGTTATGGTCGTCAGATGGGCGGTGGTCAAGGGTTTAATGCTATGGGTAGGAATAACATGGGTGCTCCACGACAACAGAAAGCTCAAGTGGTTGAACAAGGTAATGCTCAGAATGGGATAAATGGTCTTCGTTGCTACAACAGTAATGGGAAGGGACACCTGGCTAATGTATGCCCTAAGCCAAGGACTAGAGGCAGTGCTTATCACAAGGAGGCTTTACTTTTAGCTCTTAAGGATGAAGTTGGTGGAACTCTCATAGACAAAGAACAGAGCTTTATGGCAGATGCAGACTCAGATGATGATATGGAGGACTTGCAGGCTAATGCAGCAGTTATGTTGATGGCTAATATGCACGAGCTCCACATGAGTGACACATGGCCAGTGTATGACACTGATGGCTTGTCTCAGGTACCCGAACAAACCATAATCATATCTGATCTAATATCTCTGCCAACATCTGAATCCGACGAGGCTCAGAATGTTCAACATGAGTCATCCACATCTCACTCTGACGATTCTCAAATAGACCCCGTAGTTACATTCGATGATCAAGATGACCTTATGGTTACCTTTGATACTCAAATTGACTCCGTGGTTATACTTGAGGATCTGAATAATGATCATGTTGTGACTCACGTTGAACACGCTGAACCTTTGCCTAATCCAGATGTTGATCTCTTACTTAAAGACCAACAATCCCGAATGGAAGAATGTCGTGCACGGAATAACCAATTACATAGTAAAAATGCACTGTTAACCAGGGATATTGAATGTTTAAAACGGCAACTCAATTTTTTCAAAACTCAAGAAAAACGTGAACAAGGGTTTGAAGCCGCTTTTGCTAAATCACACCAAAACGGAAAATCTTTAGAACGACAGATACGTTATCTAGCCGCATCGAAGAATGCTTTATTATCTCAGATAGAACAACTGAAACATGAACATACAAAACAACTTAACACTCTTACTTTGGAAAATCAAAAAGCCAAGGCTGAGTTGTTAACTTGTCAAAAACAGTTCTCTGCATACAAAAACCATTCAACGAAACGAATAGATGACTATCTTGAAGAAATTGTCGGCTTACAACACAAACTCAAAGAGTTTCGAAATGTTGTTTATAAACATGGTGAGTCAATTACAACTATTCAAAAGTTTACTTTAAAACCCAATCCAGATGGATATGGACCGAATCTTGCTGATTACAAACCAAACATTCAACCAAAGCATTCAAACCAAATCTTGAAGTTTCCAGTGCAGAATATAAAATTGATGATTCTGTTATGAGTGTTGTTGAATATCATTGATTCGATCGTTGTGAGTGTGAAAATAAACACAATATCAATATATCAATTAATCGTGAAATTTGACAAATCAACCTTTTAGGAAAAGGGTTAACGTGCCAAAGCTCACGAATGTGATAAAAGTGATACCGGGAAAGTGATTTCCCCGGGTCGTGTCCCAACGAGGTGTGAAATTGACGGTGTTGTTGAGTTTCGTGATTAGGACTTGAATTGGTTTAACAAATTTTGGATTTGATTACGCTAATCTACAAATTAAAGAACGGGAATGAAAATAAAGCATGTAAAACAATGTAAACACTAAATAAACTACTACTAGTCCTAAGGAATAATAAAAAGATGCTAAACTACATCCTAGGGTGCTAAAAGGCAAAAACGCGAAAAACCGGAAACACCAGAGCCCTGAAAGTGAAAAATATGCAATTTAAGTCCTAAGAGTGCAAAACTAATTTTCCTACATTCTAAATGACTAAAAATAATTTTAGAAAGAAGCCGGGTATTTTTTTTGACTTTTGAATTATTGATTATGAATTAAAAACTAATTTATACTAATTAATTAATAAAAAAGGCTAAACATTTTTAGAAAATTATGAGAAAATTACAGAAAATACTTTTAAGTGAACTAAATCTAAGAAAAACAAGAAAACATGCTACTGCTTAATGAATTCAGCAGTTAATAAGCTCTGAAAAGGAATAAGCTAAAACTGGACTAAAGGTTATTAACTAATTAATAAAGGAGAAACTAACACAAGAATACTACTTGTGCAGATGGTTAAGTGGTGGACGTGTGGGGTTCTGAAACTGGGCAGGAGGTCGTGGGTTCAATTCCCACCTCGTCCCTTTTTTACTTATAATTTTTTTCTTTTACAAACTAACTTAAGCAACAAATGAAAACTTATTTACCAAAACTAAAACTTACAAAAGCTTAAAATTTAAGCTGTTAGCAGATTAGAACAAGAAACAGAAGCAAAAAATAAAATAAAAATAAGGGGTTGTTTGGATTGAAGGCTATCCAAAGGAAAAAAAACTAAAAAAGCTATCAAATGGTCTAAATAATCTCTAAATCTAATAAGCAACTAAAGGGTCCTAATAAGCAGTAACCAAACACTAAAAAGCAAAAGAAAAGTAAAAAAAAACAAAGCTGCTATGGGAATTCTTCTAGTGACAGAAGTGGCACTTGGGATAATGAAAAGCTAATCAAAAAGCTTGAAATAAACTATCTAATGGCCTACCCCTAATCTACTATTACCAAAAAAAGGCTAAAAATGATCTAACTAGCTAAATTGAAATGCAAAGTGAATAAAAAAAACAACAACCTGTAGCTGCTGTTGTGAGCTTCTGTTGCAAGCCAAATCAGCCCAAAAAGGGACTTTAGAGCTTAAAATTAAGCTAACCACACAACTCTCAATCTCAAAATAAGTTAACACCTACAAGATTAAAGCTACAGAGATTCTAAAAAATTACTTTGCAACCTTTGGGGGACTTATAGGAGCTTCGTAAATGGCTGTGAAAATGGGGGAGTGGACTGCATATCAGCAAATCAGAAACCAAGTTAACTTAAAAAAAACTACCAAACTGCTTTTGAATTCAGAATTTGTGATTGAAACTTTGACGAATAAGCTTGCAAAAGACTTTACCACTACTTTTAAAATCCAAAATGGTACAAATAATGACTTTTGACCCGAGAATTTTACAATTCCAAACAGTGCCTTACGGACAAAGAGGTGATTTTTTTTTGAAACTGTGACGAATTGGAAATTCAAGTAACACAAACCTACATCATTAACAAGACTGAAATTGAGTTAGAACAACATTACCAAACATTTTGTAAGCACTAGTAACAGAAAAAAAATGAAACTGAATAAATTAAAAGGGGACAGGAATTAAAAAAAACATGAAGGTGACTTGCATTGCAAATTAAAATTACAGGAATTGTAAATTGATAGGAAGTAAAAAATGGGACTAGAACAAGATATTCTAGACAAATTTTACACTAATCATCTAATCCTTATTTATACAAAAACTAAAAACCGTCTTCTTTCTCTTTCTTCCTGTCTTTGTGTTTCTTGTGTGAGTGTAAACAAACCAAAACATCTTGTGTGCTTCTTTGATACAATCCCAACCTTTGATCAGTTAGGTATTCCTCAAGAACAATCTGAGCCGTCCATGGGGTCCTTTTGAGCCAAGGATTGCCACCATGGAAATGGGTATCATGTGACTTAGAGGAATTAGTGGGATGGGGAATTGGGACAGGAGAGGAACAGGGTAAAGTTTGGCGGGTAAATGGGGATTTTGAGGTTTTGAGTTTTTATTTAGTTTTCTGGTTTTAGGATAAAGAGGAAAATAGAAAGAAAGGTTAAAGGGTAAAGGGTGGGGGTTTATGGAAAAAGGGTTCAAAATGGTTTTGAAGGGGGGATTTGGTCATTTGGGTATCGGGAAAGGGTGAAATGGTGGCTTTGATTTCGGGTAAGGTTTTAAGACGGTTTTCACAAACCCACTCTAAAAACGTGTCCGGGTCTTCAATTGATCCACGATCGTAGAAAATCACATTCCGGCACCGGCTTTTCAGCACTTTTCTGATTTTGGCTCGATTTTGCTCGTTTTCGCTCTATTTTCAATCCTTTTGTACCTGCAAGACAAAAAACACACTCCGAGGATATTTTTAACATATTTTGATCATATTTGGGTGTTTTTGGTCATTTTTGTGGTCTTAGGTGAGTAAAAACGATGAGTGAATAAGCACTCATCAATCATCGTCAAGAGGAATTTGATGCAGAAGACGAGAGTCGATCAAAATTAGAAACTGTTGTTTACAACAAACCTTTTAACTATTCAAAAGCGGTCACTTTCGTCACACCAAAGAATTCTTCTAACACACCTCGGATTATCACAAAAACGTGTGAGTCTTCTAATGTTAATCCCCAACCAAATTATGCACAGATTTATGGTCCTTTACCTTCCATCAGTGAAGTAAATTCAAAACCCGAAAATCGTCAAATTCTTAGATATTTTGACATTTTCACGTCTGACCTCAAACTTTTAGAACGTGAGATTGAATTTAATTCTAAAATAAAAGTTGAACATTTTCAATCGCCTCAGGCGCGAGAACAAAGAGATATTTTTCAGAAAAGAATTTTACCCCATGTTAAAATTTTGAAAAATTGTGCATTGTATTGGGAAAGGGAATTTCATAAGGAACTTGGATTGATGAAAGTCGTTTTCGAGAAAACAGAAACATCTATTTCTAATACAAAACGTAAAAAGAAAATGTTACGTAAAGATGTTGATCGACTCTTGGAAGATGTTATCTGTGCTGATATCCATAATGCTGTGTTATTGCATTCTTTGCCATATGCATATGATTATATCTCTGCTGATTCTGTTGCAATTGTTGTGAATACTGATAATGTGCCTCAGATCCATTCTTTAAAAGTTGAAAATAAACGACTATTAAACGAGCTTTCAAATGCAAAACGTCGTCTTCAATGGTGTCAAAAAGATTGTCAAAATCGTGAACTTGCTTTGCAAAACAAAATCAACCAGTTGCAATCCAAAACTTTTAATCCAAAATTTGAGCAACTGGATAATCAAAACGCGTCTTTGAAATGTCAAATCTCAAAATATGAACAAGAACTTGTAAAAGTTAAAAAGGAATATGGTGTCATATTTGATTTACTCAAACATGCTCGTGATGAAGCATCAAACGAACTTGATCATTATCTTGCACACACTAAAGAAGTCCTAAATTTTGCTGGAAATCTTCGTTCTGAAAATCAAGATTTGATTCACACTGTCATTAAGTTAAGAGAGATGTTAGGAAAGTATGAACAACTTTAGCCTACCATCATGAAGAGAATTGCACCAGTAATACTTAGTAAACGTGACCCCAGAATGCCTACTAACAAACCACAAGATACTAATGTGCTTCCCTCTACTGAAACAGGAATAATTGCCTCTTTTCCTAATGTCCGCACTTCACAGCCTAGGAGAAATACAAGGAAGAATAGGAAGTTACGACCTAAGAAAAGAACAATAAAGAATGCTGAAGCAGAAGAACACCCTAGGATTTTGAATAAGACTCAAGTTGCACCCACTTTAGATATGGCGTCTGACAAATGTAATAGAAAAAGTGATGTAACAAATGCTGAACCTTTAAGTACTTTTGATATTCAATCTGATGCCTCTTGTGTTATTTGTCGTAAAAGTATGCTTTCTGATTGTCATGACAAATGTGTTGCTAAATCTATCATATCTCGTTTACGGAATCCTAAGAATCGGAATACCTCTAGGCCCACTAATGCTTCTAAGTCTGTGCTTGGTAAACCGCCCTCTTTAGATTCTAATAAACGCATTGATATCCCTGTAGCTCCAGTATCACCTCCAAGGAATGTAGTACAACCTAGTGCATTCACTAAGACTAAAGCAAATACTAGTTGGAGATGGCAGAAATGGATACATTTAAATCCATTTCTACTATAACTGCTTCGGAACCCTCTAACTCTTCGGGTTCCACATCTACTTCTATTCCATCTGTGTCGTCTGTGTGTAATGCAGGTGATACAGATCTTTCTATGGATTGTTGATAGCGGATGTTCTCGACACATGACAGGCAATCTCAAACTGTTATCAAACTTTATTGCAAAGTTCATTGGCACTGTCAGATTCGGGAATGATCACTTCGCAGCTATCATGGGCTACGGAGATTATATCAATGGCAATATCGAAATTAGCAGGGTTTATTATGTGGAAGGCCTCGGTCACAATCTTTTTTCAGTCGGTCAATTTTGTGATGGAGATTTGGAAGTTGCTTTTCGGGAGAAAACTTGTTTCATTCGTGATCTACAAGGAAACGATCTTATGTCTGGCTCTCGCAATTCTAGTTTGTACACAATCTCAATGCAAGACATGGTTGCTTCATCTCCCATCTGTCTACTTTCAAAGGCAACATCAACAAAATCTTGGCTATGGCACCGTCGTCTCTCACATTTAAACTTTCAAACCATCACCAACCTTGATCGACACAAACTTGTTGAAGGTCTCCCGAGATTCCGGTATTCTAAAGATCACTTATGCTCAGCTTGTGAACAAGGGAAAAGCACTCGTGCTCATTTTCCTTCAAAGGTGGAACACAGCTCTCAGCATGTGCTTCATCTTCTTCACATGGATTTGTGTGGCCCGATGCGCGTGCAAACGATTAATGGCAAACGCTACATCTTGGTAATTGTCGATGACTACTCACGATGGACTTGGGTTTACTTTCTTTGAAGTAAAGATCAAGATCCACAGATGATCATCACCTTTCTCACGAAAATTCAAGTTCAGCTCCGGAACACAGTCCGACAAATTCGAACAGACAAAGGAACTGAATTTGTGAACCAAACTCTTCGAGAATTTTATGAGAATGTGGGAATTGAGCATCAGACATCTATTGCACGTACACCATAACAAAACGGAATTGTTGAAATACGAAACCGTACATCAGTGGAAGCTGCAAGAACATTGTTAATCAATGCTAAACTTCCAGATTACTTGTGGGCAGAAGCTGTATCAACTGCATGCTATACTCAAAATTGTTCAATGATTACAAAACGCCACAACAAAACACCTTTTGAGCTTATCCACAACAGAAAACCGAATCTCAAACACTTTCATGTATTTGGATCTCTTTGCTACCCAAATAATGATCGTGATGATTTTGGAAAGCTCAAAGCAAAAGCTGACATTGGAGTCTTTATTGGATATTGTGATAATTCTAAAGGTTACCGGATCTGGAATCTTCGGACAAAGCATGTTATGGAAACGATTCATGCAAACTTCGATGAGCTTACAGAGATGGCTTCTGAGCATAACTGCTTGGAACCCGGTAACAACCGTTTAAACTTCCCTCAAACCCCATCATCAGCTGAACCAAGCCCCCAGCTTACTCGTCAACAAATGGAAAAGCTATTTGCTCCGCTGTTTAGTGATGACATTGATGAACGTGCTCCAGGTGTATCCGATGTTTCCGCTGCTCAACCTGATCATACTCTTATACCTGACACACCTGCTACAACAACTACTGTTGAAGAAGCACCACCAGTTGACTCTACAACATCACTTGAACAAACTGCTTCCAACGACACTGAACCAGCTGATGATGTTCTTAATAATGAAGTACCCCCACCTGCAGATTTTGATCCAAATGCGTTCTGTAACCCGTTTGCTAATGAAACTGCTGCACCTGATGTTGCGGAATCATCTACAAGCCATTTGAATCCTCAAAATCTGCACAATGTATACCAACATCAACCCTCGACTCATCGTTGGACAAAAGACCATCCTCTTGATAATATTATTGGTAACCCTAATCAACCAGTCGTAACGAGACAACGTCTTCACACAGATGGTGAACATTGCATTTATGCACTCAATGTCTACCAATCTGAGCCTAAAAACATTAAAGACGCAATGACAAAAGACAACTGGATTGAATCCATGCAAGAAGAACTCAACCAATTCAAACATCTTGAAGTATGAGAACTGGTTGAAAGACCAACAGGGGTCTACGTCATTGGTCTCAAATGGATTTGGAAGAACAAATTGGATGCTGAAGGGAATGTAATCAGAAACAAGTCACGTCTGGTGGCTAAGGGTTATAGACAGGAAGAGGGTATTGACTTTGAAGAATCATTCGCTCCGGTTGCTCGTCTTGAGGCTGTTCGGATCTTCCTTGCGTTCGCAGCTCATATGAATATAACAGTCTTTCAGATGGACGTCAAAACTGCTTTTCTGAATGGTCAACTGAAAGAAACGGTTTATGTCAGCCAGCCAGAAGGATTCGTTGATCCTGAGTTCCTGAACCATGTCTACAAACTGAACAAAGCTCTATACGGACTCAAACAAGCTCCTCGGGCGTGGTACGATAAGTTATCCTCCTTCCTCATTGCCAATAATTTCACCAAAGGTTCGGTCGATCCAACTCTTTTCATACAATATCACGGGGCACACATCTTAATTGTTCAAATTTACGTGGATGACATAATTTTTGGGTCAACACATAAAAAGTACTCAATCGCTTTTCCAAAACTAATGAAGAAACATTTTGAAATGTCCATGATGGGTGAACTTACGTTCTTTCTAGGACTGCAAGTTCATCAATCACCCCGTGGTATTTTCTTGAGTCAGTCCAAATATGCCCTTGAACTGTTAAACAAATTTGGAATGCAAAACTGTGACACCTATGCCACACCAATGGCTCATACCAAGAAGCTAGACGCTGATTTACATTGGAAATTGGTAGACCCTACCAAATACCGTAGTATCATTGGGTCTCTCATGTATCTAACAGCTAGTAGGCCTGATATTGTTTTTGCCGTATATCTTTGCTCCCGTTATCAGTCGAGACCAACTGAAACCCACCTCTCTGAGGCTAAAAGAATCCTCTGACACATCAAGGGAACCATTAACTTGGGGATCTGGTATCCGAAGGATTCTGGTTTTGAACTAATAGCTTTTTCAGACGCTGATCACGCAGGATGCTTAGATTCACGGAAAAGTACTTCAGGAGCATTACAAATTCTTGGTGACAAACTGGTGTCATGGCAATCGAAGAAGCAGGACTGTACATCGCTGTCCTCAACAGAAGCAGAATATGTAGCCATGTCAGCGTGTTGTGCTCAAGTCATTTGGATGAGAACACAACTCAAAGACTATGGTTACGTATTTGACAGAATCCCGATGTACTGCGACAATCGGAGTGCTATTGCGATATCGTGCAACTCTGTTCAACATTCGAAATCAAAGCACATCGATCTTCGATATCATTTCATCAAGGACCACGTGGAACAGGGTACTGTTGAATTATACTTTGTGGGTACTGGATACCAATTGGCAGATCTTCTCACCAAAGCCTTAGCTCCTGCTTGGTTTAATGAGTTGGTCTACCGGATTGGTATGAGGTGTTTGACTCCAGAGGAACAGGATGAACTTTTAAAACAGTCTTAAAACCAATCAAACACGAAAACCTCTTTTGTAAATATTTTTCAAAAACAAAATACAAAAATATAAAATCTGATAAAACAACAAAAATATTCTTCTATATATATTTCTTTTCTTTTCACATGGCAAGTACAATTCTTCCGTCAACACTCTAATCTTTCAAAATTCAATATTTTTTCGATCAAATATGTACTTGCATGTTATCTTAAAACAAATATTTCTCGATTTCATAAAACCTTGTACTTGCATGTTATCTTATCCCGGTTGTTTCTTTATTAATGGTGGTCACATTTCTGGTTTACTGACACTCCTCAGACTAAAATTTATAAAATTTCATTATTTCTTAAGTCGAGGGGGAGTGTCGTCAAAGTTCTTTTCCAAATATTCTCGTTTGATAACCAAAATGGAAGTTTTGGGCGATGAATGTAAATGGTTAAGGTGGAGGGACTGAAAGTGTCAAATGCTTAAAGTATTTTTGAATAAAACATTTCAAAATTCATTTACTTCACCTCATTTAATTCTCAACCACCTAAATCCTACGCCTAATAATCGACTTTCAAATCCGAGTTCTTGATCATCAATTTGTAAGTGGTTTCATAATCTTAACGTGTTTACAAACAATGGTTTTGATTCTTTCGTAAATCCAACGGTTAAAACTTGAGTTTGAGTGATTTTTGTGTTCTACGCGTAAGCTATGAACACACAATCAAGTTTGAGTGTTTATGGCTAAAATGGTTGTGTCAAAACGTTTGTTTAATCATACTAATACCGTTTTTTATCATTTACACTCACCCAGAAACACGAATTAATTGATTTTGAAAATTAGGGTTCATAAGTCGATTTGGGGTTTTTTTATATGTGAGTGTTTTTGGTCAAAAAGATAGTTGTTTGATGTTGTTTACAAGTTTAATTGACCATATCCATGCTTGGAATTTACGTAGAAACACTAATTGCTTATAAATTGGAAATTAGGGTTTATGTTCATAAGAATTGGGTATTTTTTATTTGCTTAGATTTTGATGTTATAACTTGGATAAAGCAACTCTCTAGGCTTCTTAGACTTACCAGAACAAGTTTAGTGCATTTCCCATGGTTAATTGCTTACTCGTAATTCTTAAGCTTTAGGGTTTAGGTTTACGCGTAACATGTGTTCTACGCATAACAGGTTAAGAGTGTATTCATGTTTAAAACTGCTAGAAATTGAATGTATGTGTTAATATTGGTGTTATGATGAACTTATTTCAGGTTTTCTACGCGTGAAAATTCATAATTAAGGTTACATGAAAATCTACGCATAAGGATCATCTTACGCGTAGAATGTTATGCGTAAGAGTAATTTTACGCGTAACTTTTACGCGTAAGGTTCTACATTGGGGACTACGCGTATCCTGTGAAGGATATGCGTAAACAGTAACCTGTACGCATAAGGTTGACTCTTACGAGTAAGCCTTACGCGTAAGCTCTACGCATAAGGCCCTCTTTTTCTACGCGTAATATTTCTTACGCGTATGTCAAGAACCTACGCATAAGCTTGCGTTTACGCGTATACCTCTCATGTTTACGCATAAGCTTGCCATTTCTACGCCTAAGCCTAGTTTTAACCTTAATCATAAATTGTTATGCGTGCAAACTGGTAAATAAATAAATCATAACGCCACGAAACCAATAATGTCACGAATAAGCTTAAATGTTTAATAAGTTGTGTAAAATAAGTGAAAACTTGGACTTTAAAACTCAAAGTTAACCAAATCACGAAACTTATCACGACGTCTTTGGACTATTGGACTAACAAGTGACATTGGACTCGTAACAATCATCGACATATCACATTCAAATAATAGACAATAAAACCAACTGTTGACTAACGTAATATCTTTCGATATGTTGGTTCTTTTGGCTAAATATCTTTCAGATCACGACATGGACGCTCAAATGCAAAACATGGAAGCACCAAACGTTCTCACTGTTGAAGATATCTTCCCTCACGGTTATCCAATGAAGATTGGAAAGAATAATCTTAAAGTTGATTTTGAAAGTCTCACCTGCTCAGAGTCTTCTTGTCTGATTGCGGTAGACATTCTGAAGAATCATCCTTATCAGAATATGCTCACCAACTCTGCTACAGTGCCGGAGATCTACATTCACCAATTCTGGCATTCAATGCGAAAGATCAAAGGTCAAAATGCGGTGATGGTGACACTCAACCACAAACAAGTCACCATCACACCAGCAGATTTAAGGGCTATTCTTCTCATTCCTGTCATCGAGCCAACCGAATACAATGCCACACCAACTGAAGAGACCGTTCTACAATTCATGATCGACATTGGTTATGACGAAGCTACAGGAGTAATCACAAAGCATTCATACGTGGATCTTAAGAATATTCCTCAGCCATGGAGAACCCTCTACATTATCATCACCAAATCTGTTTTTGGACGTGATAGTGGTTATGAGCATCCCAAGCTCATGGAACTACAGATCTTTTGAGCTTTGGTCAACATGAAACACATTGAAGTTGAAGCTCTGATATGGGACGACATGATGACTTTCCTCAAAAAGCTTGGCACCAAGATCCCATATATCAGATATACCAAACTATTGATCCAAAGAGCTCTAGGGTATAATCCTGACATTCCCTTGAGACTCAAAGACCCAAAACAACACTCCGCCTTGTATGAGCCTACACTCACTGTAACACCCCCAATTTTGTGATACGCAGCGGAATTCAAACTGGGTGTTACTTCATGGCACAACAGTCATAACAATAGAAAACATACTCTAATGGAGTCGTTTTAAAAGATTTATCATTTGATTTATATAAATATCAGAGTTTACAAAAATGAGGTCCCAGATGGTTCTAAGTTTACAAAATACATTAAATGGGTTTTCGAATGATAATAAAATTTATAGCCTTCTTGAGTATCTGTGTTCCTCCGTGCCAGCCTCGTACATTATGGACCTGAAATACATGCTTAAAACTGTCAACACAAAGGTTGAGTGAAATTCATAGAGTTTAGGAAATCAGTTGAACACATAATGTTTGTAGTGTGAGCTATAGACTCACACCAATGGTTTGAAAACCAAAACAGTTATTATTAGACTAAGCATCATGCAATCAAGGCGTTAACGTGTTCCAAAATTAATTGGAGAAAATGTCGGTGCGTGCCCTATCAGGTAAAATTGCCGTTTTTACCAATGTTACTCAAATATAGTGCGTTTGTTTACCGGACCTGGTCAACACAAACGAGATTCGTCAATCCCAATAGATCTATCCACAATATTCGCGCTCACTTCACTCGTGATTAATGATTCATTATTTAGGGACTTAAGTTTGGCAAATGCGGTAACTTAGTGCAAGTAAAATAATCAGATAAGTATACAGTTTGAAAGCAATGTGTTCGGTTTAAATAAAGCATGTATTTCCCCCAAGGGTTTGTAAAACAATTAAGTAATAGAAAGTGGGGCTATGAACTCACCTCAGAGTAAATGATATCAAATGTATAATGAGAATGATGGATATGCCGTGAGAACTTCTACGAGCAACCTAAAATAGAATGTTGCGACTTAGGTTTGGAATAATGTTTAGGAAAACATAAACCATCCTATATACGTCTCTATGTTGATCATGATGTAGTACATGGTTTTTGTGTATGTCGTTTATAGAAATGGTCTAGTTGTGAAAAAGTGTTTAGTTTATACATATCGTACTACCGTTCGGGCCATCATAATTCAGAGGTCATGTAGTAAATGTTCGAGGAGCTAGGACACTTTAAATTGTAAATCCAGCAACTCGTCGATACGTTTTACTCAAATGAAACCCCTCACATGAAGCTCCCTAGTTTTGTAGCACTTTAATAGATAAGACATATGTTTTGTTTATATTTCATAAGTGTCAAAAATGTCCATATGGTTTGCAAACATAAGTTACATGTTTGTTTGGTTATGATTAGGAAATCATAATGGTTATCACAAGTATCGTTATAATTTATGTCACAAGTGTTTAAAGAAAAGTTTACAATTTTTCTAAATTGTAAAGTTGGTTATTACAAGTATCGTTTCATGTTTTATCGAGGGAGTAGATCCAAATTGTATTGTATACGTTTAGGTTTGTCAAGGCTAAGGCCTTTGGTTTACGGTCTCGGCTTAGGAAGCCTTGAGGCTTTAGCCATGGCCTTGCCGTGGCTTTGGTCTTGACCATCATGGTCTTGAGACTCAGCCTTGACCTTAGCCGTAGCCGTGGTCTTGGCTTATGGCCATTAGGCCTCTTGGTTTGCTTTTAGTTGTGACAAAAGTATAGTTGTAAGACTATATAAAGGGGCAGTTTCTGTTTTTGAAAGATAATGACCTATTTATGTGTTTTCAAGGTCCGAGCTTCTTTAATACTGAAGGAAAACGGCGTTCCGGACAACTTTCGTGTTTTAACTTTTTGATGATTTGGACCAGAAGTATGACTTTTAAAATGGCAGAACCAAAACAGTTTCAATATGGCAGTTTTGGCGTTTAGGTTTCGCTAACTTCTTTTACCTATAACTTTTGACTCGTTTGTCCGTTTTGGGTGATTCAAATTGCTACATTTTTTTTAATATTATCTACAAGAATATGAAAAGTATCAGATCTATATGTGGTCGATTTTGTGGAAACTTTGTACAAAAGTTTATCATTTATACACTTACTAACCCAAGTTTAACATATAGGTTCTTATAACTTGTTTTAAAGATTTTTGTACATCATGATCCAATATAGTAACTATATATATAGCATGAAATAGTTAAGATTATGAATAATAAAGATGAGATGATGGTGGTGATAAGTTGGTTACAACTTTTGGCTTTCAATAAGAAAGGAGTAACTAGTAAGGATCGGACTTTGATTGATCACTTAAGACTTCGGATTGAGCTAGCTTTCTATACCTTGGCACCCTTGCAATCTTGAAGAGTTGGTGATGAAGTACTAAGTGACTTGAGTGGATTTAAACTCAAGAAGATCACTTAAACTTGCTAGAGATTTGATGTAGTAGCTTGATCTTTGAAACTTCCTTGCATAAACTTGGAGTTTATAGATCAAATGATGGAAGATGTGTATGATTTGTGATATGAACGACCAAGAACATAATATGAGGGTTCTTAGGATGCATTTTACTTGCTATTTATAGGAGGGTAAGTTTGGTTAACCATATATTGGGTTAATTATTAACCATGGTTAAGTTAGGACACTTGTAATGATCTAAATGAACCATGGTTAGGATGATGCCACCAAAATGATGACTCCCCCCCTAAGTCGGCCAAATAGAGATAAGATGACTTAGGTGGATAGTTTTGGTCTTATCTTGAGTTTAGAGCATGATTTGGTTCCGTTAAATGCCAACCGTAAGTTGTTAAGCCATAAAACGTAAAACCGGGTATCGTAAAAATACGAAAACTTGTAGGAATGATGAAACTCATCATTATACTCCATATAAAAATATAAAATGGGTGATAAGTCTCATTGGGTGCAAAAACGCTGCTTAAAGCTGGAAATACGGGTCAAAAACGCATAATTCGCAGTTTATCAGAAAAGAACGAAATTTCAGGGAAACGACCGTGAATTTATTTAGAGTAGACTAAAATTAGTCTAAAAGTGATATGATATGTTAAAATGTGGTTTTCGTCATACGAGGGATAACTTAACAGTTATTTGTGAAGTTTAAAAGTTACGCGATTTAAGCAAAAATGTAGAACGTACAAGGTTAGTTCCTTTATGGTCAAAGGGGGAGGGAAATATGTTTGACTTTTCCAAAAATGTAAAAGTGTCAAAAACATATTAGAAACACAGTGCAGGAATCGTTAAGCCTGGATGTAAGTAGAATTGTTTAAAACGTAAGTTTAGTTTCGTTCAGCGCAGGGTTTATTTGGTAACATAAAAATAAATCTAAAAAATTCTCAAATTAATCATGAGTGATCTAAAAATTTATCTGATGCGAGAAAAATTGACAGAGTTGATTTTCGTTATGCGCGTGATGTTTAAATGGTGTACCGTCCAAAACGAAACTTTAAAACGATGTTTTCTTAATAACTCTTGCGAAAATGATCTAACGATTGTCGAACTCTCAGGTCATTACTAAAATAATTTATCTTACGAGAATATGAAATAAAAATTTTACAGTATGAATAGTGAAAGTGAATAGTAAAAGTGAATAGTAAATTCTCGAAAATGAAAAGTAACCTAAAAATGCAGGTGGTTACACTCACAGTCAGATTTAAGGAATCAACAACAAAGAAACAAGGTGCTGTGTTACCAGATCACCTTCTAACTGATGCAGTCAAACAACTTTATTCATACAAAAGGTATCTGGTAGCAGTTGATGAAGGCAAAGTAGGTTTTCTTGATGAAAAGTCCTCTGGTACACCTACAAGGAAAACTAGAAGAGGAAGTGCAGGAAGTGCTACAAGCACTGAGAGTCAGCGAAAGTTTCCTAAGAGAACACATAACCTCAAGAGGAGAATTCCATCTAAAGAGGCCATCCCAATTCCCAAGCCTGAACCGCAACAAAAGCTAGTGGATGAAAGCTCTGAGGAAACTGAATCAGACGAAGAGGTCACCTACTCTGAAACTGCAACCGATGACCCTCAAACAGTAGCTAAACCTCCAAGTCCAACAGTTGACAAAGGTAAAGGTAAAACTCCTGTGCTTGAGCATGATAAGGAAAGCTCTGAAGAAGAACCATTTGATGAGCAAAAAGACTATGAAAAGAAGTTGAAGAACCTCAGACTCAAATATCTTGCCGATGAATTCGTAAAGGATCAAACTCGTGGCCCTGGAGGTTCAAGTGGTGGAACTCAAGCCACACAAGTTTCTGATGCGGTTAATTGACCCGATAAGGAAACTAGTACCCTCACCCACGAACAACAACAAAGGCAGATTGAGGATTCGATCAACTTCGATATTGAGGAACCAGAAATGGAAAAGACTGAGAAAACACCTGGTGATGATTCTAAGGCTGATGACACGGCTAAGTCTGGAAATGATGAAGAAACCGATTATGATCATTTTCTTCTAGACAGTCCCGCACGTTCTAAATTGGAAACTTCTGAGCCACCTAAGGACCCTGAGTCTCCTCATGTCTCCTCATCATCAGACTCGTCTTCTCACTCTTCACTACCACCATCCAAAGGAACAACTAGATCCACATCTAAATCTGTGAAGAAACCAACTGACTCTTGGATATCTCGGGCTAAAGCAAGGATTGTACAAGCTGTCAAGCAAGTTAGGAAGACAAACGTGACCAACAGAAAGTTGAATCTACTCGCTGACAACATCAAATTTCTTCGTGACGAGGTAGACAAGATGTCAGTTGAAAGGGAGTTTGTCCAGAAGTACATGAAACGTGATCTTCAAGGGGAAATGAGGCTATACTCACCAGTTCTTACTCGACAAAGTTCCGGGTGTGACAAGAGAAATGTTCAACAGATAACTATATCCGAATCTGATGCATTTGGCCAAGCAAACTATAAGATCAACACCAATGACCGTAACAATCAACCCAACTGATCCTATAGTCTTCTCCGATGTTGAATTGGTTTCCAGGCTGGTAACTCAAATGTCTAAACGATCTGAAACATTTACTTCTTACGAAGGTAAATTGTTTGAAGCATTGCTCGAATACCAACTCAAATCAGCATGCAGAGAAGAAGCTCAAAGGCCTAAACGTCCACGTGACGATGACGATAAGGATAAGGATAAAGATAATGAGCCTAAACGTCCAAAGAAGTCTGGAGAACCCTCCTCTCTGCCACCACCACCCCGAAGGACTTCATCACCAAGATTATCTCCTCCACGCTCTTCCGCTGACAAACCTCAGGACTCTGAGTTACCACCCCAGACAGAGAAAACCGGTGATCACTTCGAATAAACTGGTGGTGACGATGATGAAGTCCCTGAGCCCCAACAACAACCCACCTCTCCTGCTTTGACAAAGAAACCAGTATCCTCATCTAGGCCAAAGAAGAAGAAGAAGACGCCTAAGGCTGATGTCGTTTCATGGCTAGACGATGATGACACCGAATATGACTGGTTTTCCACACTT
The DNA here is from genome assembly GCA_910596185.1 of Chrysanthemum makinoi. Taxonomy (NCBI): domain Eukaryota; kingdom Viridiplantae; phylum Streptophyta; class Magnoliopsida; order Asterales; family Asteraceae; genus Chrysanthemum; species Chrysanthemum makinoi. Next base: position 63,580,420 of record OU343218.1, read on the forward strand.
GTTGATGCTACTCCCTACCCACCTGAAGGTCAAGAGATGATAGAAGGTCGAACATTGGAGCATGCGAAGCTTCTTCAAGAAAAGTTTCGGGTGAAGAAGATGACGAAATCAGAGTTGAGACGCATCAAGAATGAAGCCTTTCAACTACTCAAAGACAGCTCGGAAAGTGCTATTGAAGTTGAATATCACCTTGAAAACATAGCAGGAGCCATGTCTAACAACATTGATTGGCTCAACCTTGAAGCAAACATTGACTTCACCAGAAGAGACAAGGCTCCATACTACACCGACTGGTCTAAACCTCTACCAACGATTGGCCAACCAAATCAACCTAAGATTCCATTCCGCTACTTCTTCAACAATGACTTGGAATTTCTTCTACACGGTAGCGATGGTTCTTCCGTTCCCGGCAGCCATATACTCCAACTGCATAGCCATCGAGGAAAAGGCTACCCACATGTTTTCCAACAGCGTGGAACTGTATGACCGTGATGTAATGTATGGGATTCACCATTGGCCGGAACGCCGACGAATCTACTACAAAAGCTGCCAGGTTCAAAAGTCTAAACATGAAGTGCACAGTGATAAAGGGATCGTTGCTGTTAAGCATGTAGCTCTTTCGTCTAAATGGGACTACACTTTCCTCAAGAAAATTGTGGTAAAAAAGACAAGACGAAAGGGACTATGAGTTCTGTGAAGCAGACTTTCAGAATTTGTATCTCAACGACATTGAAGATCTGTATCTTGCCAAGGTACAGGGAAGAATGCGACAATTCTCGACTGAAATTCAACGTGAATACATCAAGTCCTTGCTCATCTTCATCAGAAGCATAGTGATCCAGGAACGTGTAGAAGATTTACAACTTGCTGTTGAATCGTATCAGACACGTGTCAACCTCACCAGACCTCAGCTAGAACTTCCTGACATCAACCATCTTCCACAATACACTCTCATCAGCAAACCGTTTGGAGTAGTTTACCGTAGTGAACTACATCGCAACTGCTTGATGGCGTGTTGAGACCTTCATAAGTTTGGAGATCACACACTGAAGAGTGTCAGGGACGGCTTAGCGTATAGGTTGAAGGCGATACATGAAGGCATTGGGTCACCAAAGCGATGGAATTCTCAGGAAAGACGGGATGTGAAGAGGATCATCACTTGGATCGATGAAAGGTTGTACAGAAGGGACCAGTTCAGAACTCTAAAGAGCTTCGTAGGTGGTCAATCCAAGATTAATCTCACAGGCTATCAACGCCCAGTTCGCATTCCTGGAGATATTACTGGACTACCTGGTACCCCTTAAACTGTTTCATTTTCTATATTAATTTGGATGTGTGATCATTTAATGACTATGGCTTGTGCACACATATCAGTGTACAACCCGTACTTGTCAAGAAAGGACATGTGGTACGTTTCAGTGCCACAATCCTTATAAAAGGAGCGAAAGCTTCTTACTTTTGAGTAAAACTTATCAAACCTTTCATATTTTAAAAGGTTTTGCTCAAAAGAACAAGTACTTCCCCTTATGATTTTTCAAAACCTCAACCGTTAATATCACTTGTTGAGGGGGAGTATTTGATTAAAAACTTTGTTCACAAAATGTTCTTTGTGGTAATCTTCCCACAAAACTCAAAATGGTCATATTTATTCTCAACATTTCAAAAATAACATATTTATATGCCATTTTTTAGGGGGAGAAAAATTATGTGATAAGAAATATGTTGTGAAATTGCAAATGAATCATTGTGCTACAGACTTAACCAATGAATTGACGAATCTTAACTGCTAGTTACTCGAAAAGGCTTGTCCGGGACGGGTAATAATTTCAAGCTAGTTCGCTAGTGATGTAAACGTGTCTCGCAAAGGACTTGTCCGAGTAGAATGTACCATTCGAGAAACTCTTGGTAGACATGAACTTTGACGGGTTTAACAACCTTTCGAGGTTTGTCCACACCTTCAAGGTAGTTATTAGAGTTAGTTGTCACCTAAAAGCTTACAATGTAACTCTTTAACTATGCAACGTAACCGTGTCTCGCGGGGGATTGTCTATCTTGAGTTAATCAATTCAAAAGTGCGAGCTCTTTCCTCACTGTGCATATTTCTGTCAAAACTATTAAGCACATGTGGAGGGGGAGTATTTCTGAAAATCTAAAACTCTTGAAGTGTTCAAACATGTTTTTCATCTACAAACACTTCGAGAGATTTTCATGAAAAATGGTTTTTATGGCAACATAGGTTAGTCATGGAGTTATAAGGTGACTAAGGTTAGGAATAACCGTCCTATGATCCGCCAGAGCCGGAGGGATCTACCCAAGGACACCACCAATAGTTAGAATTAGAAGTCCTGAGGTATGATCATAAAAAAGGAGAAAATGAGAATCGGAGAAAGAAGGAGTTGAATAATTAAAAAGAAATGTAAAGAAAAGGGTGAAAACAAATAGCCCTCCAAATTATTCAACATAGGGCAGACACCGGGTTCAATTCATATGCTACTGGTTGTCACTTGATGACACCGGTATTGAAGATTAAAAGTCGTCATGGACCCAGTGATGCATGCACTAAACCTTCTTAGCCACTCAAGTTTCTCTCAACAGAAGCTTCATTCATTCTCACAGGGAACCCTACGTAAACTATCGGCTTTCTCTTAGAGATTGCTGGTATTGAAGAAGGGGGTGGGGGTGGGGGTGGGGGTGACACATGGCATGGTGATGTGGCAAAGGTGACACATGTCACCTCCACATGCCTTCTCATTCTTTTCATTATAAGAAACTTTTCATTTTAACCCTACCATATATATATATATATATATATATATATATATATATATATATATATATATATATCTAGCGAGTAGCTGCCTACGCCAAAAGTCGTCAGGAAAATAATTTCTATTCGACAAACTGAATTTCTAGCATTTAGCGAATCCTTTTCGAAAAACTATTTTTTTATATCATGGTTGTATTGTTTTTCCGAGAGCAACGATCAATAGTTTTTGATAAAACTCGTGCGTCAATCTTTAAGTCTGTTTTTTGAGTAGATTACCTCGCAAAGATGCAGCCACAAATAGTGTAAAGTAATATCTTGTTGTGTATCGCGGCGAAACATTGTTTCATCAAATCAAGTCGTAGATCTATGTATGTTGTTTAGGTGTAACTACAATTTAAGTGTTCATGTTATTTAATTTTTCAGGCTAGTAGCGCAAGTCGTCCGACTTTGCAAGCGAAATACGGAGTGTATTTCTTTTCCTACATATTTTTTTCTTTTTTTTAGAAAAGCAACATATATCTTTTTTCTCCTACATATTTTCCTTATATATGTGACATAGTGATATAGATCTTAATTTTTTTTCATATATGCAATTATATATTCTGGTGCTTACAAAAATTCTATTCTACAATCATTTCAAATATGCAATTGAATAATCTGACTTCTTATTTGTATCTTGGGGTATTATTTAGGTTGACCCAGTTGGGTTCGGGTCAATCAGGTCGGGTCAATTCGGCTCGGTGCTCAAAAAAATATTCTCGTACCCGACCCTTTTTAGAACTCAGGTCATTCGGGTTCAAGGTCGGCTTTTATGACACCCTTATCTTTATCCAATGTCCTTGTTTTCTATCGAAAGTCAAGTAAAGTACTTGGCATGCTAGTTGTCAATATAAGATGGAAACATGAGCCACGAGATGCACATTTTAATACAGTGGTGACAGCTAATATTTGCTTGCATTCTCAAAATTCCGGAATTTAAAATACCTTCGCATGTTTGGTTCACAAAAATTTATAAATTTTTTTTTTTAATATAAATTTCATAAAAATTCTATTTAAAAGTTTATAAAAAAAATTATAAAAAAAGTTTAGAAAAAATTTATAAAAAAAAGTTTATAAAAAATTTATAAAAAAAAGTTTATAAATAATTTATGAAAAAAGTTTATAAAAAATTTATTAAAAAAGTTTATAAAAAATTTATAAGAAATTTATAAAAAAAAATTTTAAAAAAAGTTTATAAAAAATTTATAAAAGTTTATAAAAAGTTTATAAAAAAGTTTATAAAAATTTCTAAGAAATTTATAAAAATTTATAGAAAAAGTTTATAAAAAAAGTTTATAAAAATTTATAAAAGTTTATAAAAGAGTTTATAAAAAAAGTTTAAAAAATCTATAAGAAATTTATAAAAATTTATAAAAAAAAGTTTATAAAAATTTATAATAAAAGTTTAAAAAAAATCTATAAAATAGTTTATAAAAATTTATAAAAAGTTTATAAAAAATTATAAATATTCTATTTAAAAGTTTATAAAAACAATAAGAAAAAAAGTTTATAAAATTTTTTTCAAGCAAATTAAAATTCCTCACTTTTTGGAGGCATTCTGATTCTCCCCATTTTGGCAATTCGAGGAATTGTAAATTGCTTCAATTTCCCCCATTTGAGTTACCAAACATGACATTTGAAGGGAATTAAAATGCAAATGCCTCCAATATCCCCCAAATTGCCCCAACCAAACGCCCCCTTAGGGACTCACGTTTATTTGTTCAACTTATTAAAATTTTAAATTTGATCTACATAACTGTTGGTAAAAATTAAAAGGTAAACGTTTTTCAGCTCGTATTCCAAAAAAATTTGTAAAATATATCCACCACTCAATTTAAAATTTTCAAATTTTTTAGAGTTCTTCGGGACTCACGTTTAACATGTCACACTTGTGATAATTTTTAGTCTTCAATCTTTATGCAACGGACACAACTGTCCTTACAATTCCTAAAACCATTAGTCCTAAATTCTTAAAAGGTTTATTTGTCAACTGAATTCACTTAAAAATTTAGCAGTTAAGAATCTTTATCAAAGAGGTTAATCGCCCTCAACACCCACTTTACATAAATATTACGGAGTACAAAATATGTAACATTTATACAGAGAGACTTAATAACAAATAATTAAGAAGAGCCAGCTCGAGCAACAGATCCCGGCAAGGTAGCGGCAACGACAAATTCCGGCGAGCCAGCGGTTGTGTCAAAAGATGCAAGCAAGGCTGCGACTTCTATATGAAAAATAAAGTAAAAAAATAAAAACTCAAACAAACCTTAGATCTCTAAATAAAATATCTAGATCTATAAAACAAACCTTTCAAATCTCAAAAATAAAATCCTTAAAAACTAAAAAAACCTTATCTGATGTTGGGCTTTCGTTGGTGGTAAGTCTCAGCGGTGGGTTGATAGTCTGGAGCTGCAGTTTCTTACCAATCTTGTAATCATGGTTTCGATTTCCATTGATACCACCAGATTCCGGTTGGCTGAGCATATTTTCGGCGACAAATCTAAATCATAAACCATATAAATACTTAGATCTTCAAAAAATCATACAAAGATGTTTATAAATAAAAAAAAAAAAAAAAAACCTTTGGACCGTGTTTTAGCCTTATTCGGTGTCAGTCTTTTAGTTGGTGTGTGGTTCGTTGGTTTACCGTTTGGAGTAGCGGCGGCAGATTCACATAGTGGTGGCGGTGGAAGATAAAGACAGAGGGTGCCATTTTTAGTTTTAGGTTTATAAAGAGAATTTGTGTGTTTTTTTTTGTTAGGTATGTGTGTCTTTTAAGTTTGTATATGAAATAGGTCCGGGTGGCTGAATCTTAAAATTTAGGCTTGTTATTAGGTTCGGAGTTAGGCATTGGATATGTATGCTTTATAAGGGAGTATAGATATATTATTAGAAAATAATTATATACATACATACATATATATATATATATATATATATATATATATATATATATATATATATATATATATATATATATATATATATATATAGAATCCGATAAAACACACGGGGAATCTAAACAAGTTAAAATACTCAACAAATCTATTAAGATCACAACGGGGGGAAACATTTCACTTATGCGTAAGTGAGGATGATTAATTAAGGCAATGTAGCACGTAAATTAACTTAAAACGTTAAGCACGCACGCACACTATTGGATTGGACAATCCAATGATCTATTGAATAAGAATATTCAATGCTCTATTATTTTGGTCGCGAACCAAAATGCTCATTTTACTGAGACTCGCCATCTCATCATTTTTAGGTTTCGGTTTGGAACCTCCGCTACATTGTGCTTGATCTGTTTGTGCTTGTTCATATCATCAAGGTGAGTTCATAGCCTCGCTTTTACTTTATTTTGCAAACCCCGCGAGGGAGATACATGTTCTAAACTAGAACACAAGGTTTTTCATAAATTCTCTCCTTTTGATTATTGGTACTACCTAAGTATTTAGCCATAAGTCCCCTGATCATGAACCATTAGTCACCGCGAGTGAACGCATATATCGTGAATAGTACTATGGGGATTAACGACCCCGTTTCGTTTATAGAGAAATAACCGGGGCGCATCATATTTGAATTTCTTTAGGTAATTGGCTATTACCTCCTTTGGGGCATACTTACGTACATTGGTAATTCGGTGTATGCAGTTGAGTCTTAGTTTCATGAGCTTAGCGCATAATAATCTGTGATTTTTCTTATGATATTGTTAGTTTATAATGATCATGCTTATATACTTGTGTTCAACTAACCTATGGATTTCACTCAACATTTTTGTTGACCTTTTTTTAAGCATGTTATCTCAGGTAATCGATGAAGATTATGACCAAGGCGCGGAATGGGGCATGGCAAGGCTTATCTGGTGGTGTAAAACATAAAAGTTGTCATTTCTTTCAAACTCATGATCTTTCTTTTGGGAAAAACACTTGATCTATTTACAACGTTTTGTAACAACTATGAGTTTTCAATGAATGATAACTATTTTAATAAAACGCCTCTTTCGAGTCGTTTTCTATAATTATTGACTATGATCTCCATTCAAGTAACACCCGAATTAGTCTTCCGCTGTCATTAAGATTTCCGGGGGTGTTACAGATTAGCATCAGAGCCAAGGTTATAGAGAACCAATGAGTTTTTCAAAAAAAACATTTGGACTATAACCGCACTTTTAAAACGGGACTATTTTACACCACTACTTACGTCCTCAGACCGCTCTATGCATTAGAATTGATGCATCACTAGATCATAAGTAAATTGCATTCATTTTAGTTAGGCATAGAGATTTGCTTGGCAAATGCGTAGCTAACTAAAATCTTGTTAAATATATTATTTGGCATTTTACTTACATTAATTTATGGGTTGTTACAGTACCGTGTCTGCATCCCACCCAGTTGTTCTGTCCTCAGACACTGAGATGGAAGACACTATGTCCTCTACGATCAATATGCCCGCTCATCCGTCCAGTCATACCGGCTATTGTTTCGGACGAGATCAACCTTTTGAGGAAGGTGAAGTTGTCCGAACTCCTACTGTTCCAGCTATGATTGCTCGCTCTCAAGAGCACAATGCTTTTGCTACCATGACCCTAGATCAGTACTACGAGTCGCAGCAATGGCTACATGCTTCAGATGTCGTTGTGGATGATGGATCATCCAAGTCATCCGAGAGCACTGACTCTGCTTCATCAGACTCTTTAGTATCATCCTCTTTACCGATCCGTCGTCGCCGACGTAGGATCCGTGTTCTTAAGCCTTATGAGCCTGAGCCATTTGGAGTGCCTTACAGACCGCGTCGTAAGAGTGCTATCATCATGCATATCGCTAGGAAGCGTGTGCGATCCATCACTATGACTCATGTGATACCATCAGCTCAGTCTTGGTTTAAAATTGCGTTTTGCGATCCGATGCGATCAAGGTCCCCGAGGCCGATGCGTGATGCGTGATGCAAAACGAAATTTTAAATAAAAAATAAAAAATAAAATACTTATACGTAATATATTTTACAAGTACCAAGTAAATGAAATAAACTTGTAAATACAACAGTAACATATTCAAATTCGGCCAATAATCCATTTAATAAACCACCTTGTCATAATTATGTAACTCATGGTTCTGTAATTTGTTTTTGTCATAGACTCAGTGTTCTGTTTCAATTTTCAAGTAAATGAAAACATCACAGTCATATCACAACTAAATGAAAACTCCACAATTAAATGAGCATTTGATGTATGCTTTCTTACACTAAAAAAAACAATTACCAAAAAGAATTTATGTTTCCAAATGCAATATCAAGTAGATGAAAGTGCACAATGTTTTAGCTAGTACTAGACTACTGGGTAATACAATCATAAGCACTAAAAAAGCATAGAAATGATCGAAGATCATATATTGGTAATCATGAGTTTCGTAAATCTAAACTTGCATATGTTTTGGTTCTATATTTCATGGCTAGACCCTAATGAAGTTGCATTAACATGATCTAATCAGTTGATAAATTATAAAGAGCACCTCCTGATACATCATAAAAGGTCCTCATTAAAATAGTTGGGCTATTAAATTTGGTTTTACTTTATAAATCAATGCAAATTCCAAATTGCGCTAATTGCGGCTATTGCTAGCATTATACAAATGCGACAAATTGCAGTCAATTGCGAGCGCAATCTGGGATGGCCTCGCATTAGGTACCATGATGCGAAATTTCATATGCAATACAATGATGCATGCAATTTGCGCAATGATGCGCGCATTTTTAAACCAAGAGCTCAGTCACCATCAGCTCAGTCACCACCTACTCAGTCATCACCAGCTACACCTACTGTTCCACCTACTGCTACTTCACCACCACTGCCACCTACTGTCTTCTACCATCAGACCACCACTGTTCCTGTTTCATCACCGCCTACAGCATCACCTCCATTGGACACTTTCAGTGAGCCACTTATACCGCTTTGCATTAAGTGTTATCCACCATCACTATCTGATCCTGACATGCCTACTCAAGTGGACTTTGAGACCGGACCAAGGAAGAAGGTCGGTGCTAGGCGATTGTCATTCTTGATACCACTGCTTCATCGTTGGAGAAAAGAGGAGGGAGCACCTAGTTCATTCGAGCTTGGAGAGAGCTCAACCGCTGCACCAGCTCCAGTTCTGCCTATTACCGGTGAGCCTGTACACCACACCATTCCTCTTTTGGCTACGAGACTCATTAGACACGAAGACCAATTGAGTGAGCTTCTGGCGCATTATGATGAGATTCCACTGGTTAGGATAGAGAGCTTGGAGGAGGAGGTCGAGAACCTCGTGATAGGTCGCTGCTCCATTGAGATTGTATTTGACATGATGAGCGCCCAGATTGTGGAGGCGAGAGATCCCGTGACCAGATTGACCCAGAGGCTTGAGACTACAATTCGAGATGCTAGTACTTTGAGAGACACTGCCTTAGGCCGAGAGAGAGCCTTACATCATGAGCTTGCATCCGCTCATGCTCACACTGCTATCCTAGAGCAGAGGATTGATGACCTCGAGGTCAGAGATCGAGCACGTGAGCAGCAGATCCGAGATTTGACAGCCATGGTTGAGGAGATTCGCCGTTGTCATGATGACGCATCAGGAGATGCATAGATTCTAGTCATCTTTATTGTAGTATGTATCATAAAACCGCCATATGAGGCATTAAGGCTTGTATCCTTTTGGTTTGTAACTTTGGAACAAGAATCATGATGTTGTAACCTGTTAGGTCACCATATTGTAACACAAGCTTCAATATGTTAGAAATGAGGTAAGAAGTGATCGGATGAACACAAACAATACACACACGTATGAAATGGAGAAAGTTATGCGTAGGAATATATTGAAAGTGAACAACCAACCTTCAAATGAAGGTTTACAACATTATTTATTGGGGAAGGGACTAGGGCAACACTACAAGTTCCCTTCCTTCTTTATGGGCTTGGGCCAAGGCTTATGGGCTTTCTACATAAGCCTTGCCATTAATACTAACATAAAAGCCTAATTAAGCAACCTATTACATGTTAATTATAAACACTTGAAATATAGTTTATGAGTGATTCCAACAATCTCCCCCTAAGTGTTGGTAATTAATGACTTAAGTAATCTGAAACGTTGTTGGTGCTGATGTAATAGTTGCTTTGATGTTTTCTGACATTCTTCTTTCTTGTGAGAAGAAGTGCCTTGATTCGAACAATCTCCCCAGTGTGAGGATCTTGTTTTCTTTGAAGTTTTCAGCTTTGACGTCTTCATTTATCTTTTCTTTGTTCTGGTGTGGATATGGTGATGTTATGTTGTGGTAATCTGCATCAGGTCCGCTTCATTGCTCAGGTGTCTCCACGTCCTTCTCCAACATGCTCACACACTCTTTAACGTTGGATTTCAGTGTTGAAGTAGTTCTCTTTAGTCTTTGAACTTTGTAGATTCTTTGACGAAAAACCATTTTGACTTTTGTGTTGCCTTACGAGAGAACTTCAATATGTGTTGTTGTTGGTATGAGCATGTGGAGAATCTGCACCATCATCTCCCAGGAGCATCCATAAGAAGAAAACATAAGAATGGGTTAGTGATAAACACCAATCGATCATTGTGGTCGTTTCTTAAAGAGTTGACCACTACGATTGTTCTTCTGATGAATGTCTTGATTCCATTCACCTTGGTCGGGCGAATCAGCCGTCCGAATCCCATAAGGGACAGTTGGAATTACATTGAACAAGTTCAAGTAATGACCCACATCTTCAGGACTCGATTCTTGAAAAGAATCTCCTTAGCGGGATTTCCAGCACTTACAAGTTCGAACTTCGAGCGTGTTAACATCATAGTGTGAAAACTCATCTCTAATTCTTGCAAAGGCTGTTCCTGAACTGGAGTCCCTCAATTAGGATAACACGATAAATCGAAGTACACCTACAGTTCGGTGAGTCGCTGAGGTACACCAAGTATCACCCCACTCATCAGACCGCTTGAGACAACACTAAGCGTAACCCACAAGGAGTTACCGGTGACCTGCTTGTCGTCTGTTTGATGTTGACCCTGGCAGGAGTTTCCATTCAATCAATGAGGATCACAGTTGTAAACCCCTCATAAATGTTCTTGACAGATTGCTAAGATCTGTGTAGGACTCTAGAATGGTATCACTTGCGTTCTTATTGTTGAATGACAAGTGATGAAATGTCGAGTGTTCCTAAGAGATCTTTTGATGATTCTCATGGCTCTAGACTCAATAGTACGCATTGGTTTTCCTAAGCGGATACTAGGGAGAGTGTCTCCTTCTTCAATACCAGCAATCTCTAAGAGAAAGCCGATAGTTTACGTAGGGTTCCCTGTGAGAATGAAACAAGCTTCTGTTGGGAGAAACTTGAGTGGCTAAGAAGGTTTAGTGCATGCGTCACTGGGTTTATGACGACTTTGATCTTCAATACCGGTGTCATCTAGTGACAACCAGTAGCATATGAGTTGAACCCATTGTCTGCCCTAAGTTGAATAATCTGGAGGGCTCTTTCTTTTCACCCTTTTCATTACATTTCTTTTTAATTCTTCAACTCCTTGTTTCTCCGATTCTCATTTTCTCCTTTTTATAATCATACCTAAGGACTTCTAAATTCTAACTATTGGTGGTGTCCTTGGGTAGATCCCTCCGGCTCTGGCGGATCATAGGACGGTTATTCCTAACCTTAGTCACCTTATAACTCCATGACTAACCTATGTTGCCATAAAACCATTTTCTTGAAAATATCTCAAAGTGGTTATGAGTAAAAACATTTTGTACCACTGTGAGAGTTTTGACATAAATCTGCACGGCGAGAGAAGAGCGCACACATTTGAATTGATTGACTCAAGATAGACAATTCCCCGCGAGACACGGTTACGTTGCATAGTTAAAGAGTTACATTGTCAGCTTTTAGGTGACAACTAGCTCTAATAACTACCTTGAAGGTGTGGAAAAACCTCGAAAGGTTGTCAAACCCGTCAAAGTTCATGTCTATCAAGAGCTTCTCGAATAGGTACAATCTACTTGGATAATTCTTGAAAGACAAATCTTTTCGATGTATGACAGTTCAAATCTGTTCAATTCATGGGTTAAGTCTTTAGCACGAAGATTCAATCACAATTTTCACAACATATTTGTATCACACAATTTTTCTCCCCCTCAAAAATGGCATATAAATGGTATTTTGAAATTTTGATATCGAATATGTCCATTTCGAGTTTTGTGGGAAGATTTCCACGAAGAATCATTTATGAACAAAGATTTTAAGCAAGTACTCCCCCTCAACAAGTAATACTAACTTTTGAGGTTTTGAAATCATAAGGGGAAGTACTTGTTCTTTTGAGCAAAACTTTGAAAAATGAAAGTTTTGATAAGTTTTACTCAAAAGTAAGAAGCTTTCGCTCCTTTTATAGGATTGTGGCACTGAAGCATACCACAGGGTCCTTTCATTACAAGTACGGGTTGTACACTGTTATGTGTGCACAAGCCATAGTTAATAATAAAGATCAACACATCCAAATATTAATCAAGAGAGTAATCAAGGAGTACCAGGCAGTCTGTCAATAACGCCGGGAGTTCTTTTTGGACGTTGATAGCATGTTAGAGAGATACTCGTCGTCCACCCACGAAGCTCTCCAAAGTCCTCATCTGATCGCGACGAAACAACCTTTCATCAATCCTTGTGATGATTTTCTTCGCATCCCTTTTTTCCCTCGAATTCCACCTCTTCTTCGACCCTATGCCTTCATGAATCTCCTTTAACCGATATGCTAACCCGTTCCGAACCTTCTTCAAAGTGTGATCACAAAACTTGTGAAGCTCATTACATGCCATGAAACAGTTACGGTGAAGTTCACTGCGGTAGACTACGCCAAACTTTGGTTTCTTGAAAATGGTGTACTGAGCCAGGTGGTTGATATCGGGAATGTAAAGCATTGATTGTATGAGATTAACACGTTTTTGGTATGATTCCATGGCAAGTTGAAGGTCTTCAATACGTTCCTGGAAGACGATGCTTCTGATGAATATCAGCAATGACTTGATGTACTGGAGCTGGATGTTGGTGGAGAAATGTCGCATTCAACCTTGTACCTTAGCAAGATACATGTCTTCAATGTCATTGAGTGACAATCTCGGAAAATCCGCTTCAAAAAAGTCATATTCCTGTTCGTCTTGGCGTTTGACTACGATTTTCTTCAGAAATGAGTAGTCCCACTTTGTAGACAGGCTGACATGCATTATAGCAACGATCCATTGGTCATTGTACACCTCTTTCTTAGATTTGAGTACCTGGCAGCTTCTGTAGTGGATTCTTCTTCGTTCAGGCCAGTGATAAATTCCATACAGTGCATCGAGGTCGTAATTAACCACATTATCAACGAACATATGTGTGGCTTCTTCCTTGATGGCCACATTGTTAAAGAAGATTACTGCCAGGAAAGGGAAGGTGAGTGAGGTAGCGTATTTCTTGCTAACATCGCTACTATGCTGAAGAAATTCCAGGTCATTGTTGAAGAAATACCGGTAGGGAATCTGAGGTTGATCAGGTCGACCAATTGTGGGTAGTGGCTTTCTCCAGTCGGTGTAGTATGGAGCCTTGTCAGGTCAGGAAAAGTCGATGTTGGATTCAGGGTTGAGCCAATCAATATTGTTGGACATGGCTCGTGCTATGTTGTCGAGATGATATTCGACTTCTATGGCACTGTCGGAGCTGTCTTTTAGCAGTTGAAAGGCATCGTTCTTGATTCGTCTTAACTCTGCTTTCATCATCTTCTTCACCTTAAACTTTTTTTGGATAATCTTGACATGATCCATAGTTCGACCATCTACCCTTTCTTGGCCTTCTGGTAATGGAGGGGTTGCATCAACAAGCTTTGAAAACCATTCATATTCTTCAGTTTCATCTTCATCTAGCCATGATACAACTGAGTTTGACTTTTTCTTCTTTGGCTTCGAGGATGATGCTGGTTGCTTAGTTGATGTAGAAGAAGGGGGTTGTTGTTGGGGCTCAGGAATCTCCTCGTCGTCACCACCAGTGTATTCAAAATGATCATCAGTTTTCTCCGTTGGTGGTGGAGACTCAGAGTCCTAAGGTTTGTCTCTAGCAGGAGGACGTTGTGGAGATCTTCTTGTCGTGGTGGTCCTTTGAGGTGGTGGAGGCATAGATGATGATTCGTCAGTTTTCTTTTTTCATTTCGGCTCAGAATCCTTGTCTGCATCATCATCGTCTCTTGGTCGCTTAGCCCTTTCAGCTGACTCTTTACACGATGTCTTGAGTTGATATTCTAGCAATGCCTCAAATAGTTTAGCTTCGTCAGAAGTGAAAGTGCCGGATCGTTGAGACATTTTCAAAACCAGCTTCGATATCAATTCAGCATCGGAGACAACCAGAGGCGAGGCTGGATTGATTTGCATAGCAACAGGGGTAGTTGACATTGTATGCTTGACCAATGCCATGAGATTAGGATAGATTTGTCTGGCGAACATCTCTCTTATCACTCTAGGGACGGTGTCGAGAAGAAACTTGTGAGTATAGTCTCTGATCGTCTTGTCCATTTCCCCTTGGATATCTCTATTGAGAAACTGTTGAATCTATTCCCTTTCATCTGAAAACTCATTCATCACGTCTTGAAGTAAGTTTAGTCTATTGGCCAGCTGATTGAATTTCTTGTTGACCACGTTTCTTTTCCTTGCTTGCCTGACAGCTTTCACAATTTTAGTCTTCGCCCGTGATGCCCAAGTGTTGGTAGGTTTCTTGACTGATTTGGATGTGGATCTGGTGGTAGTATCTTTGGATGGTGGTGGTGATGAGTGAGATGACGAATCAGAAGATGATGAGTCATGAGATGGCTCTGGGTCTTTTGGCGGCTCAGAAGTCCCTTCAGGGTTGTGCTCAGGATTATCTAGAATATAATCATCAGCTTCTTTGCGAGCTTTAGCCTCTTCTTCAGCCTTTACCCTGGCCTCTTCTGCTTTAGCTCGAGCTTCCTCTTCAACTTTTTCTTTAGCAGCTTCCTCAATGTCTTTGTCCGTGATCATCTCCTCCTATTCTTGTTCCTATTCTTCCTCAAAGTCAAAGATGATTTGATCTTCTTGCTGCTGTTGCTCTGTTGATTCGTGAGTGGTGGTACCAGTTCCCTTCTCGGGTTGATTAACCGCATCGAGAACTGGTGTAGTTAGTGCACCACCACTTGAACCTCCAGGGCCACGAGTTTGTTGAAGATTAAATTCCATAGCAGCATGTTGTAGCCTGAGATGCTTCAGTGTTTTGCGGTAGTCTTTGTCCTCATCTTTTGGTTCTTCATCTGAACTCTCTTCTACTTCCTGCTCTTCAACTAGAGTTTTACCCTTGTCAGTTTTTGGACTAGAAGGTTTTTCAACTGTTGTCATTCATCCGTAACAGACACCGAATAGTGAACCTCCTCATCCGTCTCAGTATCCTCGGAGTCTTGATCCTCTAATTTGAGTGCCGGTTGAGGATTAGGAGTGGCTCTCTTTGATAAAACTTTTCTTTTTAGGGAAGGATTCCTCTTTGGATACTTTAGGGCACTTCCAGGCTGGGATGGCAGAAGACTTTTCTTCCATAAAGCCGACTTTGCCTGAGGTCACTGCTTCTTGATATCGTGAATACGATTGAAGACTTTTAACATCACTAGTGAGTAGGCAGTTAGTCAAAACTACACCTTGCTTCTTAGTTGATGAGTCTTTGAATCTGACAACATTTAATGTAGGCTCAAATAACGCAGAATGATGGTTGGGGTCATCAAGTCTCAAGGGAATGTCTTGATTTTTCTCGAGTATCCTTTGGATCAACAACTTAGTGTATCTGATGTAGGGGACCTTGGTGCCAGGCTTCTTGAGGTACGACATCATGTCTTCCCATATCAGAATTGCGAAGTCAATATGCATCTTGTTGACCATGCCCCAGAATATTTGTAGTTCCATGAGCTTAGGATGCTCATAATCGTTGTCTGGTCCAAAAACAGACTTAGCAATCATGATGTATAAAGTTCTCCACGGCTGAGGGATGTTCTTTAAATCGACTGAAGAATGTTTGGTGATGATTCCCTCAGCTTCATCATAGCCAATATCGACCATGAATTGGAGTGTAGCCTCTTCAGATGGAGTAGGAACATACTCAGCAGGCTGGATAACAGGGAACAGAAGAATTTCTCGTAAGTCAGCAACAGTGACGGTGACTTGTTTATTATTGAGAGTCACCGTGACAACATCTTGACCATCAACTTTCTTCATTGTGTGCCAGAACTGATGGATATAGATCACTGGTACAATTGCTGAGTTAGTGAGCATGTTGTTGTAGGGATAAGTCTTAAGAATATCTACAGCAATGCGGCACGAAGAATCAGAGCATGTGAAGTTCTCAAAGTCAACTATGAGGTTGTTCTTTCCAATCTTCATACTATAACCGATAGGGAAAATATCTTCCATTGTGAGCTCGTTTGGTGCGTTAACGTTTTCCATTGTGATATCCATATTGTGATCTGAAAGATATTGAGCCAAAAGAACCAACATATCGAAAGACATTACGTTAGTCAAAAGTTGATTTTATTGTCAAATTATTGAATATGTTATGTTAATGAATGTTACGAGTCCAATGTCACTTGTTTGTCCAATAGTCCAAAGTAGTCGTGATAAGTTTCATGAGTATGTTAATTTTGAATTTTAAAGTCCAAATTTTCACTCATTCACAAAACATTTTAATCATTATAGCTTATTAGTGACATTTTGGTTTTGTGACTTTATGAGTAACTTATTTACAAGTTTGTACGTGTAACAATTCATTGGTAAAGTTAAAATTTAGGCTTAAGCGTAAGAATGCAAGCTTATGCGTAAACAGTGTGTAACCATACACGTAGACCTAAGCTTATGCGTATGAGACCCTCTTACGCGTAAGGAATCTTACGCGTAGGAAGAGGCTCTTGGCATAAGGCTTACGCGTAAGCGTATGTTGGGAGCTTATGCGTAAGTTTTACTCATAAGAGTGAACCTTATGCATAAGACTCCAAGTTTATGCATATCCTTCATAGGATACGCGTAGTCCCCATGTAGACCCTTACGCGTAAGAGTTACGCGTAAGATTTCTCTTACGTGTAACATCTACGCGTAAGGTATTCCTTAAGCGTAGGATTCCAATTTTAACCTTGATTCTGATTTTGCACGCGTAAAACCTGAAATAAATTCATCACAACATTTCCATTAACACTTTTACTCAACCACTTTCAAAATCAGACGTTATCACAATAACTATCCAGTTACGCGTAGATTAAGCTTAAGCGTAAGGTTTAAACCCTAAAGTCAAAACCTACGAGTAAACAATGTAGCCATAGGAAATGGTCCAAATGATTTCTGGAGAGGCTTAGAAGCCTAATGAGTTGCTTTCAACTAGTTATAACATCAAACACCTCAAGAATTAACAGTACCCAATTCAACGAATACTTAAACCCTAAATTTTAATTTAGCAAACTTAGTGTTTCTGGGTATGATTCAAGGTTGGTTTGGTTAATTAAACATGTAACAATCATTATACAAGCAATAAATTATCCAGAAACATTCACACTAGAAAACCCCCAAATCCACGCATAAACCCTAACTTTTGAAAAATGATTAAAACGTTTTCTGGGTTGGATTTCTTGATGACAATGGTTTAAAAACTTGATTTATACTTTGAAAACACTACTCATTTCATCAACCTCAACCCAAAGTGATTGCTAGTTCATACGCTTATGCATAGAACTAAAAATCACTCATATATGAAAAACAAACCGTTGGATTTTCAAACAATTTAAAACCAATGTTTGAATTAACACAAAGAAGCTTTAAACACTTAGAGATTAGAAGTTTATAACACGGATTTGTAGAATGATTATAGGCGTAGGATTATGTTTGGTAAGATAATAAATGTTTGAAATAAATGAGCAAAAAAGTTAGGTGAAGTTTTTTGTTAAATTAAGTTTAAGCATTTCACAATAATAGTCCCTCCACCTCAACCATTTTCATCCATAGCCCATAACTTCCATTTTGGTTAAACATGAAGTATAAATTTGGAAAGAAACTTGACGACACTCCCCCTTGACTTAAGAAATAGAGAAATTTTACAATTTTGGGTCCGAGGAGTGTCAAGATACAAGAAACGAGTCCACCATTATCAAAGATACAACCAATACAGGGTAACATGCAAATACAAGGTTTTATGAAACAGAAAAATATTTACATTCTCCCCCTCAACACTTGACCGTGAAAATATTGAAAATTTTGAAAGAGTGAAGTGTTGACGGAAGATTTGTACTTGCCATGTTAACAAAAATTTAGATAGAAGAATATTTTTGTATTTTATAAATTTTATATTTTTGTATTTTGTTTTTGAAAAAATATATACGAAAGAGGTTTTAATGTTTGACTGGTTTTAAGAATGTGTCAAAAGTTCGTCCAATTCTTCTGGAGTCAAACACCTCATACCAACCCTAAGGGACCAACTCAGTAAACCTAGCAGGAGCTAAGGCTTTGGTGAGAAGGTCTGCCAGTTGGTATTTTGTACCCACAAAATATAATTCAA
Source organism: Chrysanthemum makinoi (assembly GCA_910596185.1). Classification (NCBI taxonomy): domain Eukaryota; kingdom Viridiplantae; phylum Streptophyta; class Magnoliopsida; order Asterales; family Asteraceae; genus Chrysanthemum; species Chrysanthemum makinoi. The sequence continues at coordinate 63,598,803 of OU343218.1, forward strand.
CGGTACCCTTTTTCACATGCTCCTTGATGAAATGATATCGAAGATCGATGTGCTTAGACTTCGAATGTTGGACGGAGTTGCACAAGATTGCAATAGCACTTCGATTGTCGCAGTACATCGATTCGTCAATACGTAACCATAGTCTTTTAGTTTTGTTCTCATCCAAATGACTTGAGCACAACACGCCGACATGGCTACATATTCATCGCTTCGTTGAGGACAACGATGTACAATCCCCGCTTCTTCGATTGCCATGAAACCGTTTATCACCAAGAAATTGTAGAGCTCCTGAAGTACTTTTCCAAGAATCTAAGCAACCTGCGTGATTAGCGTCTGAAAAGCTATTAGTTCAAACCGAATCCTTCGGATACCAGATCCCCAAGTTAATGGTTCCCTTGATGTATCGGAGGATTCTTTTAGCCTCAGAGAGGTGAGTTTCAATTGGTCGCGACTGATAACGGGAGCATAGATATACATAAAATACAATGTCAGGTCTACTGGCTGTTAGATACATGAGAGACCCAATAATACTTCGGTATTTGGTAGGGTCAACCAATTTCCCATGCAAATCGGCATCCAGTTTCTTGGTATGTGCCATCGGTGTGGCATAGGTATCACAGTTTTGCATTCCATGTTTGTTTAAAATTTCAAGAGCATATTTGGACTGACTTAGGAAAATACCACAGGGTGATTGATGAGCTTGCAATCCTAGAAAGAACGTAAGTTCACCCATCATGGACATTTCAAAGTGTTTTTTCATAAGTTTTGAAAAAGCGTTTGAGTACTTTAGATGTGTTGACCCAAAAATGATGTCATCCACATAAATTTGAATGATTAAAATGTGTTCCCCGTGATATTGTATGAATAGTGTTGGGTCGACCGATCCTTAGACGAAATTATGAGAGATAAGAAAGGATGACAACTAATCATACCACGCCCGAGGGGCTTGTTTGAGACCGTAGAGAGCCTTGTTCAGTTTGTAGACGTGATTAGGGAACTCGATCAACAAATCCTTCCGGCTGGCTAACATAGACCGCTTTTCGCTTTACCATTCGAAAAGCGTTTTGACGTCCATCCGAAAGACCGTGATGTTCATGTGAGCCGCGAATGACGTAAAAATCCCAACAGTCCTCAAGTCTAGCAACCGGTGCGAATGATTCCTCGTAGTCAATTCCTTCTTCTTGTCTATAACCCTTAGCCACCAGACGTGACTTATTTCTGATAACCGTACCTTCAACATCCAACTTGTTTTTCCAAATCCATTTCAGACCAATAACATAGACCCCAGTTGGTTTTTCAACCAATTCCCATACTTTAAGACGTTTAAACTGATTAAGTTCTTCTTGCATGGATTCAATCCGGTTGTCATATGTCATGGCTTCTTTAATATTTTTTGGTTCAGCTTGGCAGACGGTGAGTGCATAAATGTAATGTTCACCGTCGGTCTGAAGGCGTTGTTTAGTTACGACTGGTTGATTCAGGTTTCCAAAATGTTCACAAGAGGATGGTCTCTAGTCCAACGATGTGTGGATGGTTGATGTTGATATACATTGTGCAGATTAGGAGGATTCAAATGGCTTGTAGATGATTCTGCAACGTCAGAAGTGGTAGTTTCATTTGCAAAAGTGTTAAGACCGAAAAACATAAAGATTTATGTGGTTTGGAGGTCGGGGTTGGTGGAAGAAGATGAAGATCTTCATCCTTTTAGTGAGAGAAACTAGAGAGAAGGAGTAGAAAACAAACATGACTTTATAAATAAAACACACAAAACACTACACCTAATGATTCACCTCACCCCTCATGGAGAGTCATGAGGGGTATTTATAGGCTCAACAAACCAATAATTTTCCACTTAACCAATACTAGTCCCTATGGGCAAAGTATTCTACGCATCTAGTCCAATTCACGTAGGTTACATTATCTTTATAAAAAAACGAGGCTAACAATCTCCCTCCAAGATATCGTCACACGTGAATGGTTACAATGAGACCTATAAATACAAAACTAAGTAAATTACAATAGTAATGAAACAATGTTGACTTTGTTGAAGCACAGAGTCTCTGTAGTCTAGATACTGAGGCAAACTTGAAGTTCTCCCTTCCGAAGATCTCGGAATTTGATCTTTGGCGCTGGCGGCATAAATCCTTGTGGCTCTGAACTTCAACTGTAACGGTCTAGTTAGGTTATTACTCCCTCCTAACTAGTGAGCCTTTTTTTCTTTTCTTTCTATGCTCCCTCCTGAACCGACAACTCTCTTCCAATACGCAATGAGAAAATAGACTCTTCTAGCAGAATGGTTGTCGTTCTGGGAACATCGTAACATAACTCACTTAGTATTGCATCCAAGTTGGTAAAAAGCCCCGATGTACACACACTACTTCTCCTTCTTCGGTTTTAAGCACAAATCCCTTCGTAATCCAATCATGGAAGATGAAATAGCAACTTCTCCATCCTGATGGTTGCGAGCTATCGGAATCATCATAGTGTTGCGTACATGCCGTATTACCTTTTTTCTTGATGCAATAATAAAGCCTTAGCTTGATCAAAATTCCATGAGAATATGTTGCAAAAATACTCTCAATAATTCTCTCAAACCAACCTGTAATCGAACCTCTTTTGAATTCACCGGCTAATAGTAATGACCACATATGGAGAAAACCCGATACGACTGACTTGAAAAGGAAGCAAACATCTCAACTTTGTGAGTTACTGCTTGTTCTATATTTTTGAACAATCCACAACTGTGTGTGACACTGAGCACAATAATGTAACTCCTTAAAGTGATGGTTACACACTGTGAACACTACAACGTAACTCCTTACATCGCTTATAACCGATTGTCAATTCAAAATCACTTAAAGTGACAGTAATACCCCAACAAGTTATCTTGAGACATGCATCCAACCAACCAACGTCTCAACGATAAAGAAGATCACCCGTGAAATGTCACTTCAATTTCGCATCAATAATACCGTACAAAAACCCCGTAATCATTTTTTAAATTTCGCTCAAGCCATGAATTATGTATCCCTCCATGAAAAATTTACATATACCAATACCACATTTTTTTAAAAATGAATCCAAATAGTTTGTCTAACAAATTCGGATATCATTTTTCGTGTTTCAATCAATAGAAAGATTCAGCCCATCACAATTTTAAGCACACTCAAGTACTCAGTCCATCAGCCCATCAACGAGATCCAGCAGCCCATCATTAGTAATAATCGGATACCAACAGCCCATTCTGGTCCAAGTGACAATCCGATCCAACCATACATGTGATAACCGGATATATAACATCACACATTCCACTTAACCTAAACCTAAAACATACACTTAAAATATCCGCCTCTTTCATATCTTATTCACTCCCAAAGTAGATCTGGGAAGAGAAAAAAGATGTTCAAATCATCAATCATCTTAGTCTCAAACGAACCTCAATCATAAACGCATCCATCTCAATATATCATCATCTCACACAACTCATATGAATTGAATCATTATCAATTCATTCTCAACCGCACCTTTACTTTGATATTTCCATTATAGTTCGAATCAAGATCGTGTCGTACTTCAAGATCCTAATTGGGTCTCAGGTAAGGTTTGTGTAGTTTGTGTGTCGTGTTTAATTCGAGTCAAGAACGAATGAAAGAAAAGTGATAACATAATTGTTATAGACATTTCTTTATCTTTCGGATAGTAACACGAAGCTTTGCCTTCAAAAGGATCAATGATGATGATTGTTTCAATTAAAACAATCTATAAAAGATTGCAAAAAAATGAAACTAAGTCTGAGATCGTTATAATTTCTGTTTTAGGAGTCGAGTTTGATTGGAGCTGACTGATTAAACATTTTGAGTACGTGAGGGGATTAAGGTATATGATGGGTAGATGTTTTATTGGATTGGTCGATTGTTGTTGTCGAAGGTATGGACTGAATATGGTGTTGCAACTGAAGTCGTGGGTATTTGGTACAAGGTTTGTGGTCGAATCGTAGTTTACGCGTATAGTATTTTTCTTTTCTGTTCTTGCTTACGCGTAATATTTTAGCACGAAACCATAAGCGTAAAACTGGTCATAGTCCTTATGCGTAGATCAGGCTTAAGCGGAAGCTTAGTCTTATGCGTAAAACCAGGTGCTTACGCGTAACCCTAGGCTTATGCGTAAAGATATTCGCGTAACATTTCCTACGCATAACTTCACAGTTACGCGTCATATTTCTGAAGATGAGTTTAAGCGTAAAAGCTTATCCGTAGCCTTGTTTTTACGCGTATTCCATACGCGTAAAAAATCCTTATGCGTAAGTTTAGGGTTTTGACCCTTTGACTTTTTTGCTCCGGCGAGATTCCGACCAAGAATCCGTTCATCTTCATACAAAACCCGAAAAAAAAAGACATCAAATATGTTTCATTAAGCTTAGTTTGACCATAGAGTGACCACAAAAAATCTTGCAGTTTGACCACATATACTTCACGGATATTGGTAACAAAAGCAGTCTAAAAGATGCAGTTTTGGACATACAAATGACACAAAAACTGATGTCAACAAGTTGAGACCACATGACTTTTGACCAAAACCAGATACACAAGCAGTTGTAAAATTGTTTACCAAAATATAGGAATTTTTTTTCCGGATCTAAAAATATGGGTAAAAGCAGTCTAAAAACTTATTCAAAACCACAATAAATCAACAAACATAACCATGGCTCTATACCACTTGTTAGGACCGAAAATACTCATGATTTATGTGGTTTGGAGGTCTAGGTTGGTGGAAGAAGATGAAGAACTTCATCCTTCTAGTGAGAGAAAGTAGAGAGAGGGAGGAGACACAAAGATGACTTTATAAATAAAACACACAAAACACTACACCTAATGATTCACCTCACCCCTCATGGAGAGTCATGAGGGGTATTTATAGGCTCAACAAACCAATACTTTGCCACTTAAACAATACTAGTCCCTATGGGCAAAGTATTCTACGCATCTAGTCCAATTCACGTAAGTGACGTTATCTTTATAAAAAAAACGAGGCTAACAAAAAGGGTTGAAGAACGCATTTGAATCATAATCTGCAGGTTAGGGTACTTCATGGTTCATAAGATCATCAGCTGGTTTAGCGTCATTGGATGCGGTTTGTTCGGCTGTTGTTGTGGAATCAATTAGAGGTGCTTTTTCAACAGCTTGTTGTTGTTTCAGTGTATCGTATTGATTATTATCGTGTTGAGCAAATGAAACATTTGATACATCCGAGCACGCTGATCAATATCATCACTAAAAGAGGAGCAAATAGCTATTCCATTTGTTGACAAGTAAGTCAGAGGTTGGTTCAAATGATGATGGGGTTTGGGGAAGTTTAGACGTTATGTCCGGTTCCAAGTCGCTTTGCTCGAAGCCATTTCTGTAAGCTCATCAAAATTTCCATGAATCATTTCCATAATTTCCTTTGTACGACGATTCCGATCCGTATCCATTAGAATTCACAAGATCCAACAAAGACTCCTATGTCAGCTTTAGCTTTGAGCTTACCAAAGTCATCACGATCATTATTTGGATAACAAAGGGATCCAAATACATGAAAGTGTTTGAGATTCGGTTTACGTTGTGGATAAGCTCATAAGGTGTTTTGTTGTATGCTGGTAATCACGAACGGTTCTGAGTGTAGCATGCAACACGGCTTCACCCACAAGTAACTGAAGTTTAGCATTAATGAACATCGTTCTTGCAGCTTCCAATAACGTATCGTTTCGTCTTTCAACCACTCCGTTTTGTTATGGTGTTCGTGCAATGGATGTTTGATGCTCAATTCCCACTTTCTCATAATATACACGAAGAGTTTGATTCACAAATTCGCTTTGTCTGCTCGATTTGTCCGACCGTGTTTCGGAGTGAACTTGAATTTTTGTGAGAAAGGTGGTGATCATCTGTGGAGCTTGATCTTTAGTTCTAAGAAAATAAACCCAATTCCATCTTGAGTAGTCGACCACAATTACCAAGATGTAGCGTTTGCCGTTAATCGCCTCGCACACGATCGGACCACACAAATCCATGAAGAAGATGAAGCACATGCCGTGAGTCTGTTCCACCTTTGAAGGAAAGTGAGCACGAGTGCTTTTCCCTTGTTCACAAGCTGAACATAGGTGATCTTTAGAATACTGAAATCTTGGGAGACCTTCAACAAGCTTGAAACGTGAAAGATTGGTTATGGTTTGAAAGTTTAAGTGTGAAAGACGTCGGTGCCATAGCCAATATTTTGTAGATGTTGCTTTTGAAAGTAGACATATGGGAGATGAAGTAATCATGTCTTGCATTGAAATTGTGTAAAGACTTGATGTGCGGGTTCCAGACATAAGATCGTTTCCTTGTAGATCACGAATGAAACAAGTTTTCTCCTGAAACGCAACTTCCAAATCTCCATCACAAAATTGACCAACTGAGAAGAGATTGTGATCAAGACATTCCACATAATAAACCCTGCTAATTTCGATGTTACCATTGATGTAATCTGCAAAGCCCATGATAGCCGCGAAGTGATCATTCCCGAACCGACAGGCCAATGAACTTTGAAACAAAGTTTGATAACAGTTTAAGATTTCCTGTCATGTGTCGGGAACATCCGCTATCAACTATCTAGAGGATGATCTCGTATCACCCGACATTACAATATGATGACACAGATGGAATAGAAGTAGATGTGGAACCCAAAAAGTTAGTGGGTTCCGATGCGCTTATAGTTGAAACACACATGTTTATGATTTTAGGTATCCATTTAAAGCCAAGTGTATTATGTAAACCATTTCGCCATCTCCAACTAGTATTAGCTTTGGTCTTAGTAAATGCACTAGGTGATAAGTTCTTCCTAGGAGGTGAGGGGGTTCTATGGGTACATCAATGATCGTAACCGGAACACTAGAGGGTGGTTTACCTAGCACAGACTTAGAAGCATTAGTGGACCTAGAGGTATTCCGTTTTCTATTATTCCGCTTACGAGATAAGATAGCTTTAGCAACACATTTATCATGACAACCAGAAAACATGCTTTTACGACAACCAACACAAGAAGCTTCAAACATAACATTTAAAGTACTTAAAGGTTCAACATTCATTACATACTTTTGCCATTACATTTGTCTAACGCAATGTCTAAAGTGGGTGCAACTTGAGTCTTATTCAAAGTCCTAAGGTGTTCTTCTACTTCAGAGGTCTTTATTTTTCTTTCCTTACGTCGCAACGTCCTATTCTTCCTTGATGTGCTCTTAAGCCATGAAGTGCTAACGTTGGGAAAAGAGGCAACATTCCTGTTTCAGTAGAGGGAAGCACATTAGTTTCTTGTGATGTGTCATTAGGCAGTCTAAGAATTCCTGGTGCAATTACGTTTGTGTTACTATTCCTATCTTGCTTAAGTTTTACCAACTCTGCTTTTAGATCATGGATAGTGTGTAACAAATCTTGATTTTCAGAACGAGTGTTCATTTTTTCGTAAAATATCTTTGTTATATGCAAGATGATCATCAAGATCTTTTGACGCTTGAGCACGAGTCTTTTTGAGTAAATCAAATATGACACCATAATCTGTTTTAACTTTCGAAATTTCTTGTTCATATTTTGAAATTTGACACTTCAAAGACACATTTTCATCATCTAGTTGCTCAAGTTTTGGATTAAGAGTTTTGGTATGCAACTGATTGATTTTGTTTTACAAAGCGAGTTCGCGATTTTGACAATCTTTTTGACACCATTGAAGACGACGTTTTGCATTTGAAAGCTCGTTTAACAATCGCTCATTTTCAAATTTTAAAGACTTGATTTGTGACACAATATCAAGATTCTCAACATTTTCAAACAGAATCGCAAGAAATGATATAATCAAATGCATATGCAACAGAATGTAATAATACCACATTTATGATATTAGCACAGATAACATCTTCCAAGAGTCGATCGACATCTTTTCTTAACATTTTCTTTTACGCTTAGTATTTGAAATCGATGTTTCGCTTTTCTCAAAACTGCTTTCATAAGTCCAAGCTCCTTGCGAAAATCCCTTTCCCAATATATTGCACACATTTTCAAATTTCGGACATGAGGTAAAGTTCTTTTCTGAAAAATATCTCTTTGATTTCGCCGCGCATGAGGCATTGAAAATGTTCAACTTTTATTTCAGAATTGATTTCAATTTCACGTTCCAAAATTTTGATGTCCGATATGAATGTATCAAAATATTTAAGAATTTGACATCGTTCGGTAATGTTTTTACATCACTAAGTGAAGGTAAATGACCATTAATTTGTGCAGATTGGGTTGGGACCATCGAGAAGACTCGAAGTAGGCATGATAACCCAAGGTGTGTTAGAAAACTCAAGTGCGACGAAAGTTATGGCTTTTGAATAATTAAATGGTTTGCAATAAACAACATTTTCAATTTTTGACCGACTCTCCTCTTCTGCATCTAATTCATCCATACGATTATATTCAACAACACTCATAATGGAATCATCAATTGTTATGCAAAATCGTAGACTTGAGGATTTGGTTTGAATGCTCGATGAAAAACGTGGTTTTTAATCGAAGATTCGTCCATATCCATTTGGATTTGGTTTAAATGTAAACTTTTGAATAGTTGTGATTGACTCACCATGTTTGTAAACAACATTTTGAAACTCTTTGATTTTGTTTTGTAAGTCGACAATTTCCTAAAGATAGTCATCTATTTGTTTCTAATGCTTTTTGTATTCACAAAACTGCTTTTGACAAGTTAACAACTCAGACTTGGCTTTTTGAGTTTCCAAAGTGAGAGCGTTAAGTTGTTGTTTATGATCATATTTCAGTTGTTCTATTTGAGACAACAAAGCATTCTTGGATGCAACTAGATCACATATCTATTTTTCCAAAGATTTTTCATTTTTGTATGATTTAGCAAATGCGACTTCAAAACCTTTTTCACGTGTCTCTTTTGTTTGAAAAATGTTGAGTTGGAATTTTAAGCATTCATTGTCCTTAGTCAACAGTGCAATTTTATCGTTTAATTTCTTATTGATGTCTAGGCACATTTCCATTCGAGATTCTTGGGTCTGAATTAAGGTCGTGAGCTTAATATCTAGATTAGGCACAGGATCAGCTTGTTCAACGTGAGTCTTAACACGATCATTATTTAGATCCTCAAAATATAACCACGGAGTCAACTTGATTATCAGTTTTAACCAAAAGGTCATCTTGATCGTCAAATATAACTACGGGATTTATTTAATTATCATCGGAATGAGATGTAGACGGCTAATGTTGAACACTCTGATCCTCGTCGGATGCAGATGTTGGCAGAGATATCAGATCAGTAATGAGTATAGTGTGATCCGGTACCTGAGACAAGCCGCCGGTGTCATACACCGGGCATGTGTCACTCATGTGGAGTTCTTGCATGTTCGCCATTAACATCACTACTACATTAGCCTGAAAGTCCTCCATGTCATCATCAGAATCTGCATTTTCCATGAAGCTCTGTTCCTTTTTGGTAAGAGTTCCACCAGCTTCATCCTTGAGAGCCAAGAGTAAAGCCTCTTGCATAAGCGCGCTCTTGTCCTCGCTTTGGGCATGCATTAACTAGATGACCCTTCTCATTACAGTTATAACAACGAAGACCATTAACCCCAGTCTGAGCATTTCCCTAATCAACCACTTGAGCCCGTTGTTGTGGAGCACCCATGTTATTCCTTCCATTAGCATTAAACCCTTGACCACTACCCATCTGACGAACATTACCACGATTCTGAACTTCAACTCTTCCGTTGTTAACAACAGCCTGATTCCTTGTGCTAGATGAGTTTCAAATGCGATTGTTGGATTTGTTAGAATATCGACCGAAGGCTCTAGCAATCATGACAAACCCTTGTTGCAATGCATCGAAAGCTTCTGCATCCTCATTAGATTCACTGTAGAGTGCTTGATCATTGTTGCTGTTGTATGGAACCAGTTGAGTTTCTTGTGAGGGATCATATGTTGTGATCTAAGCAGTTGGTTGTAGAGGATTTGTGAAGACAGTTTGTAAGGTCGGGAATTGAGGATAACAAGCTTGAGCCCACAAAGATAGAGTTTGATTATCCGAGAGTGAAGACGAAGCAGGGACTCCACGGATGATCCTTTCTTTGTCAACTTCCTTTTGGTTAGGTTTCAAATAGTCGTACAACAATCCGTATGTAGCATGATGAAGATTCTTCGCTTAACGGATGAAAATAACATACTTTTCCCAATCAGGACCAAGACTACTAAGGAACTTCGTGTTGACTGCAATTCTTGGCATAATGATGTTATGTTTTTCGAAGTCATTGATGATGTCTGAGAATCGATGATGATATGACTCTAATGTCTCCCCTGGTTCAATCATGAAGTGTTCATATGCTAAGTAGATTTTGGATTCCATGTCTTCTTGATTGAGTTTTGTGCCTTCCATTAGAAGATGAATGTGCTCCCACATTGCTTTAGCAGTCTTCTGAGCATCAACACTACGAAGTATCGGATTGGGTAATCCCAAAAGGATATATTGCATTGCAAGTTCATATGCTTCTAAGTGTAGAAGTTGGTCAATAGTAAGTTGAGCAAGACCGACAACGTTGGTGATATCATCTCTTGGTGGATTAGCATTCGGATCTCCGGTAATAATGATAGTAGGCATCTTAAATGGACCTTCAAGGATGACCTTCTTCAAGAACTTTCCATGTGGCTTCTTTAGATAAAAAAACCTAAAGAACCTTATCACCCATTGATCGTAGTTTCCGGGAGTGAGCATTGGAGGTCTATCAAGGGATCCAGCTTCATGAATGGATTGTTGGCTACTTAAAGCTTCACACATCTTTGCAAACCAAGACGGTTCCTTCATAGCATACTTGGATGGATGCTGATTTTGAAAGTTTGTGTAAGGTTGTACTTGTAGACTAGGGGTGGTTGAATCATTTGTGGTGCAATTGCTCCTTGAGGAAATTGTTGTTGAAATTGTTGCATTTGTTGTGGTGATGGTGGAGGATATTGTTGATAGAGTTGTTGTTGTTGTTGTTGAGGATACATATGAGGAAAGTAGCTAGAGTATGGTGGTTGAGACATCTTGAAACTTGTTTTGATGATGGATCTTTGTAGTCGAATGAAACTTTGTTGATGAAGTAACCTTATGCGTAGAAACCAGCTTAAGCGTAGAAAATACCTTATGCGTAAAAACCAACTTAAGTGTAACAAGAGAGCTTACGCGTAGGAATAGCTTACGCGTAGACTTGAGGAAAAAACCTAGCTTAGGCGTATAAAGGCTTAGAAGTAGAATCCTTATGCGTAATATTTGCTTATGCGTAAGACAGGCTTATGCGTAAAAAAATGCTTAGGCAAAGAGAATTCTACGCGTAAGTTTTTAGCTTAGGCGTAAAACTAGCGTTTTGCCCAAAAATCCTTTAAACTTATACCAGTGTAAAAGATATTCAAAGTCAAAGTATTTTCAGGCTTATCCAAGCAAGAAAACACTGAGTAAACCAGCAGCACTGAAGATCAAATGAAGAAAAGCTTATGCGTAAAACTGCTTAAGGCGTGACTTTGAAGCTTACGAGTAAAACTAGGGTTTTCTTATGCGTAGAAAGTACCAAAAGTTACCAAAACTGATTTTTAAGCACAAAAATGTTTAGAAACCTGATTTGTTGGATGAAGTAGCTTCAAAATCACCAAAATAACAAGAAAGTTAAAAACTTGATGATCCAAACTAATTTTTACCCTTATGCGTAGAAAATACTACACGAACAAAACCAAGCTCTAAAATGATTCAACACACGTAAAGTTTCAAACTTGATGCTAAAAACTTAAACTTTAACGCTAAATAAACCTTAAAGTACAAGAATCTTGAGTTTTTAAGTGTAAAAATGAAAGCTTTTTGCGTATGAAAGTTTAAAACCCGAGAAACCCACGCGTATGAAAACAATCCTCAAAAAACAAATATGTTTCACCCAACTAGATGGCGAATGATACCACTGTTAGGTCACCATATTGTAACACAAGCATTAATATGTTAGAAATGAGGTAAGAAGTGATCGAATGAACACAAACAATACACACACGTATGAAATGGAGAAAGTTATGCGTAGGAATATATTGAAAGTGAACAACCAACCTTTAAATGAAGGTTTACAACATTATTTATAGGGGAAGGGACTAGGGCAACACTACAAGTTCCCTTCCTTCCTTATGGGCTTGGGCCAAGGCTTATGGGCTTTCTACATAAGCCTTGCCGTTAATGCTAACATAAAAGCCTAATTAAGCAACCTATTACATGTTAATTACAAACACTTGAAATATAGTTTAGGAGTGATTCCAACATAACCTATGGCTGTAAACAATACTATGTAATGATGTCTTCTATGTATCCTATGGTTGTATTTCTTATATTCTTGTGCTGTGATATTATTCATCGGTAATGTATGCCGAACCGATCCTTATCTCCTTATATATATGTTATGATTTGTTGAGAAAAATCATGATTCACTTATTGTCATTCATAACGATATCATATCATTGATTTAAAGTGGTGATCTTGACTATTATGATATTTATAATGTGTAATCACTTTTATTATCGATCGATGATTTCTTAATCTTGGTGTTTATTTCTTGGTAATTTTAGAAAAATGGTCAAGAAGAAAGCTACCTCATCCACCATCACACCCGCGGCTGTTCGAAAATTGGTCGCTAAAAGCGCAGACTGCTATATAAGCAAAGATGCCGACATCGCTAGAGCCAAAGTCGAACGCATTGGTGAAGTGGAAGAATTGCTCAAGAGGCACGTAAGCTAAAGCCGCCAAGAGAAGTGAAACCGAAAGACAAGCTGAGATTGCAAGAGAAGCCGAGGTTGCAAGAGAAGTCGAGATTGCCCGGAAGCGAGATCCCTCGAGGAGCTGAAATCGAGCATGTTGCCCAAGCAAAGACATGAGGTATCGGCCGCCGTCTAGCCGAGGCAACTTGTGTCACGTAGCTGCACGCCTTGTTGAAATGGCAAACTCAAATGCAACTAACACTCCGACAAATCAAAGTGAGTCCTCTATAACTCGTAAGTGTAGTTACAAAGAGTTCATGAACTGCAGTTTACATTATTCAAGGTACCAAGGTGCTATTGGTTTACTTCATTGGTTTGAGAGAACCGAGACTATATTTCGCTAAGGATCAGATAGATGATTGCAAAGTCAAGTTCGCGAATCGAACTTTGCTAGAAGATGCATTATCTTGGTGGAAAGCCCATGCTCAACCAATTGGAGTGGAAGAAGCTTGTAAGATTTCATGGTCAGATCTGAAACAACTGTTGATGAAACAATATTGCCCGAGAACTGAGATCAAGAAGCTCGAAGATGAGTACTACCACCTGGCTGCTAAAGGTAATGATCTAAAGACATACTTCAAGAGATTCCATGCGCTGAGAGCTTTGTGTCCTCATCTGTTTCCCACCAATGAAAAGCTTTTGGAAGCTTTGATCGGAGGTTTACCCCGGAGCATCGAAGGAGATGTCATCGCTTCGAATCCAAAGACTGTTGAAGAAGTTGTCATTGTATCCCACCGCCTTATGGAACCGATATTGAAGATTGCAAATGCACAAGGCTCAAGTGACAACAAAAGAAAGCTTGATGAACGAAAAATCTCAAATTCCAACTACCATCAATCCAACAACAACAATCGAAACAACAACCAATATCACCGCAACAGAAACCATCATCACAATCGGCAAAAACCGAACGCAAGAAGCCGCAAGGGCTTATGCTGCACCCACTGTTGGAAAAGGGTATGTAGGACCACATCCCCAATGTAACAAATATTTGATGCACCATTCTAGACCTTGTACTGTGAAATGTGACAAGTGCAACAAGGTAGGTCATCAAGGAAAGCATTGCCGAAACCCTGGAGGGGGAAACACTGTGGCAAAAATGAATTGTTATGGATGTGGAGAAAAGGGTCATTTCAAGAGCCAATGCCCAAAGTTGAACGAGCCTCAACCCAACAATGCGCGTGCAAGAGCGTACGTGTTAGGAGATGGAGATGTGCCGTTGAACCCTGATGTTGTGACGGGTACGTATTCTCTTAACAATCATTCTGCAAAAATATTGTTTGACTCTGGAGCCGATAAGAGTTTTGTATCTACTACTTTTGCACCATTACTTGAAATATCCCCAATCACCTTGGATACAACTTATGAGATAGAGCTTGCCGATGGAATGATAATAGGAACCAACACCGTAATCCGTAATTTCCCTATTCTTTTACAAGACCACTCATTCCTCATAGATCTTTTGCCAATCAAACTTGGTGCGAATTATCTGATAACTCTCTCGATGATTCTCCAAGTTTTTCCGACCATCCGCCACAACCCGATGAACCCATTCAAGAACCGAAGACCATAACGGAAGTGGTGGAAATTGCTAGCTCTCAGAGCACACCACTTGTCCACCCTCTCGATTTTTCAAATTGTTCTTCGAGACTTGATAGTCATTCGGATCATCATGTTGGTTTTGTTGATACTTTGAATGAACCGATTCTTTCTCATTACTCTCAAATGCAATCGCTATTCCTTGTGTCGGTTGTGGTGAGCCTCTTTTGGTTTACCCCGTCGTTGGTGTACTTGTGTACAATGTGGTAATGATATCCATAACAGGAGTTGTTTGTTTTGTGGTTCGAGGAATTCATTTGATTATGATCCTAATCCAACTCATTTAACCCCTCAAACTTTTCCAATTACCCACCACCACTTTCTTCATATAATCAACCATACTGCTGTGAATTTTGTGGAGGTCCTCACCAAGGATTTGAGTGTCAATCCCGAAACACGTTTGTCCATGAACAGTCATGATGCTCGTAACTTTGGTTATAACCAAAATCCATATGATTCACCATCCGCATCAACAGCTTTTACTCTAGAGTACTGTGGTGGTTCACATTCCGCCTGATTGTCAATCGGGAACACGCCTTGTCAAGGTGTTCCTGATAACAATTATGACTCCAGCATAACGACTCACAGCCACATCGCTTTTACTGTGAGAATTGTGGAGGTCCTCACGATAATTTTCAATGTCAACCATGGAATCAAAATTGCTATACTTCCGGTTTTGACAATTTCCAACCTCCATTGCACCATACTGTTCAAACTCCACCTGAACCGTTGCCTAAAGAAAATTCCCAAGATTTGGAAACCACAATGAAAATACTTGATGATATAATTCAAAACTTTAAGAATCAAGTGAGTGGTGAGAAAACCATTGGAGAATTGCTAGCGAAGAAGAGCAGAGGCCCGCCAATCAAGGGAAGAATTATTAGCCCTAGAGCATGCGCGCTCCCAATTCTTAAGGTACTTATATGATGATGAGACGAGAGGGTTTTTATCCTTTTAGAAATAATATTTCTCAACCTCCTCGCCACGATATCCAAATAGCTTGAGATTGCATCTCAAACAACTGCTATCACACCCAAGCTCCCACTCACTCTCTTATTACGATGAGCATCTTGACACTGTTCCCGAAAAGGAATCGGACGAATTCATAAAGTCTAGTGTTGAGGACCTTGTCCCAATCCCGAGAGTCACGGGAACTTCGAGAGCATATGTGTGATTCTCTTTCCCCTCTTGAGTGTTCTAAAGATCATTTTGAAACTTTCTCCAATTGTAGCGAAGATTGTACTTCTTATGAAAACATCGAGTACGTTGAGGCATCACTCAACAACTGACATGTCATCCCCTTCGAGGAGTTCTCCAAGGAACTCACTCACATCAATCCACTCTTTGATTTCGGCCGACTGGGAGAGATGAAGTCTCATTGATAATGATCGCTCACTCACTTCTTATCCTAATAAATTCAATAGAGAATGTTGATCACTTTGTTCCCTAAACATTCAAAGCTACTTTCACCAATCCTCTATTTGAATTCGACTCTGAATTCACTTCAATTTCTGAGAATCCACTCTTTGATACTCAGATCAAGGATAGTGATGAGCCCACAATGGAACAAGAGTTCACAAATTCACATCATGTGAATGATTCTTTTCATGAGGAGTTCGCCAGAACTCACTCATATCATGACTTCACCGGAGTATGATCGCTGATGGCAAAAATCATAATCGGGGAAAAAGTTCTCAATCAAGAGAGTTTGTATTTCTATGACAAATTTTCCAACCCTCCCTCCCGAGATGCTTTCCAAGCCAAAGAGCTCAACCAACAAAATCCAAACGAGTGTAACCGCACTTGATCTTGAGGAAGAAGATCTTATCATGATCGCCATCATGATTTTTCCTTCTTTTCTTCACCTACCGGTGACTTCCTCTCTTCACTCGCTCGGAGTGAGGACACTATCTTTGACCCCGGCATTTTCATTTATCATTTTGAGCCGGTTCTATGTATATCTCATCGGTGTGGAACTTTCACGTGCTTCAATGTTTATCCAAACATTTTGAATGAAAGTCCGATGGAGATTGTCTCCTCCACTTACTTCCCCATGAACAAATTAATTCGGGGTCGAGTCAAGCTAGCGACTCGGTAATCAAAATATAATGCCATATGGGTTTTCACCCATATTTCTGACTTCTTCTACTTTCTACCACCCCTAGTAGTGTGGGGTTGCCACATGTTGTGTATATATATAAGTTTCAAAAAAAAAAAAAAAAAAAAAAAAAAAAAAAAAAATCTTTCAAATAATGGCCGTAGTATTTCCCTTTTACGTTTTTCTCAGCATAACCGTTGTACTTTGAATATTGAGGGCAATATTCATTTCTAAGTGTGAGGGGGATTCTCACGAATTTTATCATGTAATTATCCGCCTAATTCCCCCATTTTTGGCCAAATTTTTTTTGGAGTAAGTGTTTTGCACTTACTCATTTGGTTATCATCCACTTTGTCTAATAAACAAAAGGATTGGCTAATCCAGAGCAAACGCTCTTGGTAAAGATATCTCAAACCGCTGACGGGCAAATTTGCCCAAAATTGTATGGTATTCACCACCATATCCTTAAAAGTGAAGAGTCTAGCCCGCAAGTTTATGGCTTGTGGTAAAGGCATGGAAAACCATAATTGGTAATCACCACCAAAGATAATGTTGATAATTTATCTAAGAGTTGGCTAGTCCGAGCAAACTTCCGGTAAAGACAAATCAAACTGTTGAAGTCGTGGTTTGCTCAAAAATCACATGGTTATCGGTGTACCATGGTTCTTACTTGAACTGAAACATTTGGCTACTCCAAGTAATGGCTTTTGGCAAAGAGATTGAAATCCATTAGTTTTTCTCAAAAGATTGCTAGGGACTAGCAATAGTTTAGTGGGGGGGATTGATGAGTGTGTAAATACTCATCATTTTTACCAATCTGAACCGCAAAACGTCTAAAAATGCTCAGAAATGCATCAAAATACTGAAAATATTCCAAAATTACATTTTATATGTTTCAGATGCAAAATGTTTAAAATCAGATGAAAATTGAGCAAAGTTTGCATAATTCAGGCCAAAGTTTCTAAAGTTGTCAAAAACAACCGAAAGCACATAATTTCAAAATCACCAAAGGTCATTTTTAAATCATAACTTGTCAAAATTAGTCCTTTGGTGAAAAATATAAAAAGTTTGAGAAAATTACAAGAATGGTCCTTCAACTTTGAAAATTGACAGAAATGGCCCCTGGAAAATTGCAAAATGACAAGTCTGGTCCTTGGATTTTTGGAGATTGTCAAAACCAACCCTTGGACTGCAAGATCATTTTCAGTCTGGTCCTCGAGTTTCAGCTTGGCATGTTTAGTCCTTAATGTTTCAAATGGGTTCAATTCTAATCCTTAGCCCAAAATAATCCCAAGCCCAATACCATATTACCCAAACCCGGTCCAGCCCCTTTAACCCGAAACCAAAACCACCCCGTTTAAAACAAAACCACCCGCCAAAGTCTCCCTCCCACCCTAACCTCGCACAAGCCATCTTCCCATCCCCCTCCTCAACTCCACTCAAACCTGCTCCCCCACCTCAACAAGCTTCCAAACTTCATTTAATGCACCCCTAACCTTTCACTCAACCCCCAATTGGATAAAAAGTAAATTGGCGCCAAAATCTATTTAAACGGCTAGGATCATTTTGAGCCATCCGAGGGCTGAGGATTGGTGGGATTTAATCGTAAGAGAGAAAGACTTTGGGTATAAGAAGGAAGCAAGAGAAGAAGCAAGGGAGAGTCTGGTAGTTTTATTTTTATTTAAAATGTCGCTTTTAATTTAAAGTCTTTAAATTAGTATAAAACCTGTAATATCTTATTTCTTTGTATCAAACTAAGGTATTTGTATCATTATAACTTGTTTCCAAGTATCAATTCATTTTATGATTAAAATTCCTTGTTTAAAGCTTACTGTTGAATTTTTCATTTTCAATTTCACAAAAGCTTCCAATAGCTTGTTTCGCCCATTAAGCTTATATGGGCTTAGCATAGCTTTTATGCTTAAGTTTAAGTTTCAATCAATATTGAGTTTGGTCAAAGAAAGTCAAAATGGGCCAAATTTGTATTCAGAAATGGACATGGGTTGGGCTAAAGATGGAAATGGGTTGATTTGGAATGATTTGGGTGGAAATACCTAGGATAGAGGTTCTGTGATTGTTTGTTGCATGCCATTGTGGCAAAGGACAATTTGTAAGTTATTTCAAGGTTTCTTTGTATAATCTTCATTTTTAGCTATAACCTGGTTTAAATCGTTCCTTAAGTTGTATTTAGGATATAAGAATGTAGTTTGATCATTGATGCAAGTTTGAAAAGTGTTTGTCTCTTTTAATCTTCATAACAGTAAGATAAGGTGTGTTTGGATTTGCTGATAAATCTGTCTCATAGGTTTGTTCAGTGTATGCTTCTTGTTGAATCATGCTTGTTTAGTTCTAATAGACTCATTTTGGTCATAGTTTGGTGCTTGCACACTCTAAAAGTCAAAAATCATATCTATCTGTCTTATAGGTTTCACTGTTGAGTTTTTTGAGAATCAAAATCTTATTTTGTGTTCAAAGTTCTTAGATAAAGCTTGTTTTAACTTCATTTCATCATAAATAACCAATATCAGTCCTCACATTTGATTCAAAACTCAACAAAGTCAATATTTCAATTTTGGTTCAAAAGTCAAAATATGAAAACTTTGTTTGAGCCAACTGAGAGTGATTTTTCATTGTTCATTTTAAGCCAAACTTAGTGAACCTTGTTGTTTTAAAATCTCCTCTTGGTCTATTTCATTATTAGCATTTTTGCATAATTTTGTGAAATTTTTATAAGGGTCAAAAATGTCTGTTAAGATAGGTTAACCGCCTTTGCACACAACTCAAGTATTAACCGAGTGCATGTGTAGTTTGTGCAATTTTGCAACAAGCTCAAAACTAGTTGTCTAAGTCTAATTTTTGGTTCACAAACTCTTAGCTGTGTCTAGTGTTAGTTCCAACTTTTGGTTTTCCTTTCTAGCTTATTGTGTTGCTTATGCTTGAGCTCAAAAGTAGCACCCTCCATCTGTTTTAGCTATAAATCTCAAAACTCCAAATCTCTCAATCTTGCATATCAGAGATCAAGGCTTATTGATTCTATTTTCATTTGGTCATTTTTAGCATAGTGTAGCTTTGTTTCGCTTAGTGGGCTTGTGTCCATTTGCTTATTTCTAGTATTTATTGTTAAGCACCTTGTACATCAGTTTCAATATCTTGCACACATGCACCTGTTTTTCTATTTTTCCTAGCTTCCTAATATTATTTCAGAGTTTTCCTGAAATTTTCAGATTTTTCCTAGTTGATTTGCTATTTTTCTTAATTTAAATTAGTTTTTAAGCCTTTTTAAATAGCATTTAATACAAATAATTAAGAAAAGGTTCAAAAAAATAATTTTTCATTTTTCTTAAGTTTAGATAAATATAAAAAGACAAAAAAAATATTTTTCTAGATTTTTCTTAGTTAAATTTGTATTTTTAGTAATTTAATTAGTTTTTAAATAGTTTAAATTCCTAGAAAATAGAAAAATAATCATAAAATACAAAAATAGTTTTGAAAATTCTATTTTGATATTTTAGATTTTTATAAGTCAAAATTTTATTTTTCTAGCTTTGTTTCATATTATTTTGTATTTTAGATAATTACTTAATAGTTAAAAATAGTTTTTAATTAATAATAATTAATTAAATAGTTGTAAAATTAATTTTTCTAAAAATTTTCTTTTATCTTTAGGTTTGTAAAAATGTCATTTTCACATTTTTAGGACTTTTATTTCTTAGATTTCACTTTTTATTTTTGACGCTTACGTAATTTTATTTAAACGTAAGTTTTAAGTTTTAAGTTTTAAACGTTCATCAATTTAAAAATAGTGATAGCGTTTATTTAATATTTTTTTTCTTTTTAACTTTCTTTAATTTGCATTTAAGCCGTTGTAATTTTTTGGCTTTTTCCTTAGTTATAATCAGATCAAATCCCTTTTTCGTTCAAATTCCTCGATCACTTTACGTTAGATAATCCATTGCATGATAGCTTACATAACGGACCGGGGAAACACTATACCCCCAGATCTTCATTGCATTCGTGCTTAGGCGTTTTAAGTTTACGGCCTCGCCATTCACAAGTGGCAGGCTTGAGTGATTTAGCTTGACTGTTTGGCACGCATCAAAGTACTTAAGTATCATATCCTATGCGAAATCGATAAAGTACATGGAAAAAGGATGTTATGCCTTCTTAGCTCAAGTAACGAAAAAGAAGTCGGAAGAGAAACAACTAGAGGATGTGCCTGTAGTCAAAGAATTTCCTAAGGTGTTTCTAGAAGATTTGCCCGACTCCCACCTGCTCGACAAGTCGAATTTCAAATCGATCTTATTCCTAGAGCTACTCCCGTAGCACGAGCACCATACCGTTTAGCGCCCTCAGAAAAGCAAGAATTGTCCAAACAATAAGAAGAGCTATCTGAAAAGGGATTCATTAGACCAAGTTCCTCACCCTGGGAGCACCGGTTTTATTCGTTAAGAAGAAATATGGATCATTTCGATGTAGTCGATTATGAGAATTGAACAAGCTCACGATCAAGAACCGCTATCCCTTACCAAGAATCGATGATCTTTGATCGCTAAAAGGCTCGAGTATGTACTCGAAGATTGATTTAAGATCTGGATACCATCGCCTAAGGGTAAAGAAGAAGATATACCAAAGACCGCATTTAGAACTCGATATGGCCATTATGAATTCCAAGTAATGCCATTCGGTTTAACTAATGCACCCGCTGTATTTATGGATCTCATGAATAGAGTCTGTAAACCAGATATGGATAAATTTGTCATCGTGTTCATCGACGATATTCTTATCTACTCTCGTGATAAAGAAGAACATGCGGAACATCTGAGAACTATCATGAAGTTACTCAAGGATGAAGAATTGTACCCAAAGATCCATGTAGATCCCGCAAAGATCGAATCAGTAAAGAATTGGCCAGTACCCACCAACCCCACAGATTTTCATCAATTCTTAGGACTTGCTGGTTATTATCAAAGATTCATCGAAGGTTTCTCGAAGATACCCAAACCATTGACCGAGTTAACCTAGAAAACGAAGAAATTCGAATGGGGAGACTATCAAGAATCAGCTTTTCAACTTATAAAGAACAAGCTTTGCGAAGCACCCATCTTGGCACTACCGGAAGGAGTCGAAGATTTTGTAGTATATTGCGATGCTTCACACATAGGTTTAGGCGCTGTTCTCATGCAAAGGAACAAAGTGATTGCTTACACCTCACGACAACTCTAAACTCATGAGAAGAATTATACTACTCACGATCTAGAACTTGGCGTTGTGGTATTTGCACTCAAGTTATGGAGACATTATTTGTATGGAACCAAGTGTGTAGTGTACACCGATCACAAAAGTCTTCAACACATCTTAGATAAAAAAGAACTGAATATGCGCCAACGTCGCGGCTAGAATTGCTCGATTATGATCAGATTCGTTACCATCCTAGAAAGGCGAACGTTGTTGCCGACGCCTTGAGCAGAAAATATCGCCCTAAGCCACTTAGAGTAAGATCATTGGGAATGGTAATCAATTCACCCCTACCATCGAAAATTCTTGAAGCTCAAATCGAAGCACTTAAAGAATAAAATAGGCCGAATGAGAAGATTTATGGCATGCCGGAGAATGAGAATGGATTTGTAAAGAGATCGGACGGAACGTTATGTTTCAAAAATTGAAGTTGGATTCCACTCTATGGAGGTATCCGAGAACTCATCATGCATGAATCACATAAATCAAAGTATTCCATACATCCTGGTTCCAACAAGATATATCAAGATCTAAAGCTTTTGTACTGGTGGCCTAACATGAAGGCTGATATCGTTGAGTACGCCCAAAATGCTTGACATGTTTGAAAGTCAAAGCCGAACATCAAAAGCCATCATGAATGTTAACCCAACCGTAACTTCCGTATGGAAATGGGAAATAATCACAATGGATTTCATCACTAAGTTGCCGAGAACTTCTAATGGTTTTGACACCATTTGGGTCATTGTAGACCGCTCTTACGAAGTCCGCCATTTCTTGCCAATCAAGGAGAACGACAGATGATTACACTCGCTAGACTGTACATCAAAGAGATTGTTTCTCGTCATGGTGTACCAATCTCTATCATATCTGATCGTGATAGCCGATTCACCTCGAGATTTTGGCAAACGCCAAAAGCCATGGGTACCAACTTAGATATGAGTACCGCTGCACCATCCTCAAACAGATGGACAAAGTGAAAGAACGATCCAACTCGGAAGCATGCTAAGAGCATGTGTGATTGATTTCAAAAGGATGGGATAAGCACTTACCCACTTTCAATAACAGTATCACGCAAAGATTAAAGATGCTCCTTTTGAAACACTCTATGGAAGAAAATGTCGACGCCACTTGTCAGCGAATTTGGAGAAGTACAACTCACAGCCCCAAATTGTCAAGAGACAACCGAAAAGATAATGCAATTAGGCAACGACGCAAGCGTACCGAGATAGACAAAAGAGCTACGTAGATGTCCGAAGGAAACCAATGGAATTCCAAGTCGGAGATCGAGTAATGCTCAAATTATCACGCTAGAAAGGGATGGTCAGATTTGGAAAAAGAGGAAAACTCAAACCTCGATACGTCGGACCATTCAAAATTCTTCAAAGAATTGGTCCAGTGGCATATAAACTCGAACTTCCCGAAGAACTTAGTCAAGTACATGACACATTCCATGTCTCGAATCTTAAGAAATGTCTATCGGATGAAACTCTGGTCATACCTCTCAAGGACATCCAGCTCAATGACAAACTTAGATTTGTCGAAGAACCCGTTGAGATCATGGATAGGGAAGTCAAGAGGCTTAAGCAAAGTCTCATTTCTATCGTTAAAGTTTGATGGAATCACAAGAAACGAGGTGCAGAGTTCACCTGGGAGCGCGAGGATGTAATGCGTTCCAAGTATCCCCACCTGTTCATCTAACCACCCATGACAACCTCTACGAGTTTATCCGCGGGACGTGGTTCTCTTAAGGGATAGGTACTGTAAGCTCCCAGAAAATTTCAATGTACTTAAAGCTTTAATCAGATATTAAGCACGATTTATTTTATCATGAAATTTCTAAACATCACATTTGCATATCATTTGGCATATGCATGATCAACGCAGTTTGAGCGTTCATAAATATACCATTGTGATCAGAACGAAATTCCCCACGACCCTGATAACCTTAAAATAACGTGAATCTAATATGTAAAAATTTGTAAAAATACGAATTAAATTATAATAAAAATATATTAAATTCGTATTGGGCCTCGAAACTTATTGGACTTTATACCACCTCGTGACCCAACCCAACTTGTCAATGGGCGTCGTAACCGAACCAAGCCCACCTTATATTTTTATCATTGGCCCTCGTCCCAACTTGAGCCCACCCACGTTAACAATGAACCTTGGCCCAAACCTTGTACACGAAACCATTAAAACAAGCCCAACTCTTTTATTTTCTTCTCCCTTGGGCCTCGTTGAACACCCAGCCCAACACACACCTAAGTTTAGCCATGCACCACTTGGAAATATTATTTCCATGTGAAAACGTAACCGGTCGAGGAAATGAGAACAAAACCAAACTAAATTTCTTCTTAGGATGCCAAAGATGTCTCGTGTAGGAGTAAAGGGGACAAGAACACAACCAACTAGTCACCCTAGATTATTAGTTTAATACTTTAAACCACACCCTAAGCACCCTTGACCACCCTTTGACCTTTAAGACCAAAGGTCCTTGTGTTTTGTTGTGATGTGACACCACAATACCATGCCACGCTCGGCTGAAAATGGACATGCACCAAGACCAAGTTCAAAGTAACATATTGCTATTAAATCTATAACCTAGATAATCTAAGAGTTAAATAATCAAAAGACCATGCCAAGGTTTTCTTTATAAACCTTACCAATGTCTAAACTAAAATCTCACACTATCACAACTTCACTCAAACACTCACACATCTAAGATTAAATCGTCCATTGTGGAAAACGAGTAGAAAAGGGAAGCAAACGTTGCGTCGCAAGAGTCTAGGAAGACTTGGGTTAAAATAAGCATACGGGTAATCTTATAAGGAGAACACGGGGTTAGAATTGGAATCACCATTTCATCGATCATCTCCACTCGTAAAAATTGATTGTAAGTCACCCAACTCATTTCCATTTTGTTTTCTCATTTACTCTTAGCTATCACACGTTAAGTTATATAAACCACTAAAACTTGTGTTACGATAGTACTAACACCACACCCACACTCACTCACATACTAAACTAGTGCACAACTCGTAAACCTAGTGTAAAACTTGGTAAAATCATTTTGAAACCCTCACATACTCTCTCACACTATAAATATCAACGAAACCAAATGGGCCTAAAGCCCAAACTAAATCCAAGAAAGCCCAACCCCTACCAATAAGTCCATAACAAGCCCATAAGCACTAAAAATAAGTTAGAAATAAGTTGAAATCATTTTGCAAAGTTTTCGTTTTATAAAATGATTTTCAACTAGTTTTGAAAATATATGAGACCTAGGGTCGAAATGGTAACATTTTCAAATGCTAAAGGGGAGTATTTATATGAAAAGTGTTTTAAATGAAAAGTCTAGGGACCTGAATGCTATTTTCGAAGTGTATAAAAGTCTACGTGCATGTGCACGCATGAAAACCACAAGGACCAGTTGTGTAATTAACCGAATCTAGTTATAAATAAGTTTTGGGTAAAAAGTGTCAAGTTGGAAAAGAAGAGGTTTAAAGCGTATAAATGAAACTTAGGGGGCTGTTTTGTAAAATCAGTTTCACCAAGGGATAAAAACTGTCATTTCTGAAAGTTTTGATATAAAATATGTTTCGGGTAGAAAGTGTAAATTTCTCAAACTTGAGGGACTAAACTCGTACTTTTCGTAACTTGAGGGTAAAAAGTATAAATTCGGAAAAAGTTTAGAAAAACTTATAATCCCATCGTAACTTAATAAAAACGAGTATTTGATCATATGAATGTATTATTTTCGGATATCGAAGAACATATTTCATATATGAAAAAATAAAAATAAAATATATATATATATATATATATATATATATATATATATATATATAGGGAATATATTAGCTATTAATTAATCAGAATTGGCTACAATTTGAAGAAATGTAGGTCCTGATTATTTTTGTGGGTCCCATTCTATTCTCAGGTCCCCGATCAATGCTACAGTATTTTTATGAAGGATCAGCCAATGGCTACAAATTTTTTATGAAGGATTGTAACTTAATAAAAACGAGTATTTGATCATATGAATGTATTATTTTCGGATATCGAAGAACATATTTCATATATGAAAAATATATATATATATATATATATATATATATATATATATATTATTAGGTTACTATATATATATATATATATATATATATATATATATATATATATATATATATATATATATATATATATATACACATATATATATATACACACACACACACACACACATATATATATATATATATATATATATATATATATATATATATATATATATATATATATATATAATCCAATAAAACACACGGGGAATCTAAACAAGTTAAAATACTCAACAAATTCATTAAGATGACAACGGGGGAAAACATTTCACTTATGCGTAAGTGAGGATGATTAATTAAGGCAATGTAGCACGTAAACTAACTTAAAACGTTAAGCACGCACGCACACTATTGGATTAGACAATCCAATGATCTATTGAATTAAGAATATTCAATGCTCTATTATTTTGGTCGAGAACTAAAATGCTCATTTTACTGAGACTCGCCATCTCATCATTTTTAGGTTTCGATTTTGAACCTCCGCTACATTGTGATTGATCTGTTTGTGCTTGTTCATATCATCAAGGTGAGTTCATAGCCTCGCTTTTACTTTATTTTGAAAACCCCGCGAGGGAGATAAATGCTCTAAACTAGAACCCAAGATTTTTCATAAATGCTCTCCTCTTGATTATTGGTACTGCCTATGTATTTAGCCATAAGTCCCCTGATCATGAACCATTAGTCACCGCGAGTGAACGCAGATATCATGAATAGTACTATAGGGATTAACGACCGCTTCTTATAGAGAAATAAATAAGGGCTAACCATATTTGAATTTCTTTAGGTAATTGGCTATTACCTCCTTTGGGGCATACTTACGCATTAATCGGTAATTCGGTGTATGCAGTTGAGTCTTGGTTTCATGAGCTTAGCGCATAATAATCTGTGATTTTTCTTATGATATTGTTAGTTTACAATGATCATGCTCATATACTTGTGTTCAACTATTTTAAACCTATGGATTTCACTCAACATTTTATTTGACCTTTTTTTAAGCATGTTATCTCAGGTAATCGATGAAGATTATGACCAAGGCGCGGAATGGGGCATGGCAAGGCTTATCTGGTGGTGTAAAACATAAAAGTTGTCATTTCTTTCAAACTCATGATCTTTCTTTTGGGAAAAACACTTGATCTATTTACAACGTTTTGTAACAACTATGAGTTTTCAATGAATGATAACTATTTTAATAAAACGCCTCTTTCGAGTCATTTTCTATAATTATTGACTATGATCTCCATTCAAGTAACACCCGAATTAGTGTTCCGCTGTCATCACCCTAGATTATTAGTTTAATACTTTAAACCACACCCTAAGCACCCTTGACCACCCTTTGACCTTTAAGACCAAAGGTCCTTGTGTTTTGTTGTGATGTGACACCACAATACCATGCCACGCTCGACTGAAAATGGACATGCACCAAGACCAAGTTCAAAGTAACATATTGCTATTAAATCTATAACCTAGATAATCTAAGAGTTAAATAATCAAAAGACCATGCCAAGGTTTTCTTTATAAACCTTACCAATGTCTAAACTAAAATCTCACACTATCACAACTTCACTCAAACACTCACACATCTAAGATTAAATCGTCCATTGTGGAAAACGAGTAGAAAAGGGAAGCAAACGTTGCGTCGCAAGAGTCTAGGAAGACTTGGGTTAAAATAAGCATACGGGTAATCTTATAAGGAGAACACGGGGTTAGAATTGGAATCACCATTTCATCGATCATCTCCACTCGTAAAAATTGATTGTAAGTCACCCAACTCATTTCCATTTTGTTTTCTCATTTACACTTAGCTATCACACGTTAAGTTATATAAACGCACCTTAAAACTTGTGTTACGTATAGTACTAACACCACACGACACTCACTCACATACTAAACTAGTGAACAACTCGTAAACCTAGTGTAAAACTTGGTAAAATCATTTTGAAAACCCTCACATACTCTCGTACACTATAAATATCAACGCAAACCAAATGGGCCTAAGGCCCAAACTAAATCCAGTGAAAGCCCAACCCGGCCCAATAAGTCCATAACAAGCCCATAAGCACTAAAAATAAGTTAGAAATAAGTTGAAATCATTTTGCAAAGTTTTCGTTTTATAAAAATGATTTTCGGACTAGTTTTGAAAATATATGAGACCTAGGGTCGAAATGGTAACATTTTCAAATGCTAAAGGGGAGTATTTATATGAAAAGTGTTTTAAATGAAAAGTCTAGGGACTGTAAATGCTATTTTCGAAAGTGTAAGGGTAAAAGTCTACGTGCATGTGCACGCATGAAAACCACAAGGACCAGTTGTGTAATTAACCGAATCTAGTTATAAATAAGTTTTGGGTAAAAAGTGTCAAGTTGGAAAAGAAGAGGTTTAAAGCGTATAAATGAAACTTAGGGGGCTGTTTTGTAAAATCAGTTTCACCAAGGGATAAAAACTGTCATTTCTGAAAGTTTTGATATAAAATATGTTTCGGGTAGAAAGTGTAAATTTCTCAAACTTGAGGGACTAAACTCGTACTTTTCGTAACTTGAGGGTAAAAAGTATAAATTCGGAAAAAGTTTAGAAAAACTTATAATCCCATCGTAACTTAATAAAAACGAGTATTTGATCATATGAATGTATTATTTTCGGATATCGAAGAACATATTTCATATATGAAAAAAAAATAAAAATAAAATATATATATATATATATATATATATATATATATATATATATTTATATCTATATCTATAGGGAATATATTAGCTACTATTAATTGTAGCCAATGGCTACAATTTTGAAGTAAAAATGTAGGTCCCCTGATTATTTTTGTGTCCCTTTATTCTCTTCAAGGGTCCCTGGATCAATGCTAGTGTATTTTTATGAAGGATTAGCCAATTAATTGGCTACAAACTTTTTATGAAGGATTGTAAATTAATAAAAATAGTATTCATCATATGAATGTATTATTTTCGATATCAAGAACATATTTCATATATGAAAATATATATATATATATATATATATATATATATATATATATATATATATATATAGAAAATAATTATATATATATATATATATATATATACATACACACATATATATATATACACACACACACACACACACACACACACACATATATATATATATATATATATATATATAATCCAATAAAACACACGGGGAATCTAAACAAGTTAAAATACTCAACAAATTCATTAAGATGACAACGGGGGAAAACATTTCACTTATGCGTAAGTGAGGATGATTAATTAAGGCAATGTAGCACGTAAACTAACTTAAAACGTTAAGCACGCACGCACACTATTGGATTAGACAATCCAATGATCTATTGAATTAAGAATATTCAATGCTCTATTATTTTGGTCGAGAACCAAAATGCTCATTTTACTGAGACTCGCCATCTCATCATTTTTAGGTTTCGATTTTGAACCTCCGCTACATTGTGATTGATCTGTTTGTGCTTGTTCATATCATCAAGGTGAGTTCATAGCCTCGCTTTTACTTTATTTTGCAAACCCCGCGAGGGAGATAAATGCTCTAAACTAGAACCCAAGATTTTTCATAAATGCTCTCCTCTTGATTATTGGTACTGCCTATGTATTTAGCCATAAGTCCCCTGATCATGAACCATTAGTCACCGCGAGTGAACGCATATATCATGAATAGTACTATAGGGATTAACGACCCCGTTTCGGTTATAGAGAAATAACCGGGGCGCACCATATTTGAATTTCTTTAGGTAATTGGCTATTACCTCCTTTGGGGCATACTTACGTACACTGGTAATTCGGTGTATGTTTTGAGTCTTGGTTTCATGAGCTTAGCGATAATAATCTGATTTTTCTTATGATATTTTTAGTTTACAATGATCATGCTCATATACTTGTGTTCAACTATTTTAAACCTATGGATTTCACTCAACATTTTATTTGACCTTTTTTTAAGCATGTTATCTCAGGTAATCGATGAAGATTATGACCAAGGCGCGGAATGGGGCATGGCAAGGCTTATCTGGTGGTGTAAAACATAAAAGTTGTCATTTCTTTCAAACTAATGATCTTTCTTTTGGGAAAAACACTTGATCTATTTACAACGTTTTGTAACAACTATGAGTTTTCAATGAATGATAACTATTTTAATAAAACGCCTCTTTCGAGTCGTTTTCTATAATTATTGACTATGATCTCCATTCAAGTAACACCCGAATTAGTGTTCCGCTGTCATTAAGATTTTCGGGGATGTTACAAAAGACCCATTATAAAAAGAGGTATTTTAGAAAGAGGAAGACAAGATATTTTAAAAATAAAGGATATAAAAATACTTTCAAACCCACTTTTAGAAGAAAACAGGTCCTAAGACTTGTAAATGTTTTCACTGCCACAAAGAAGGACATTATGCTAATAAATGTCTAGAAAAGTCTAATAAAAACTTAAATTTTTTTGAAATTGATGAAGATATTGAAAAAGTAATTGATAATGGTGATTTTATACCAATTAAAAGTTTTCAAGACATAGATTGAGATGAAAGCATTTTTATTTAATGATGTATGCCTAGTTCAGGTCCCACCTTATCTAAAATAGAGGAAATTGATACCAGACCTTTAAGCTTAGATTTACAAGATAAAGCCCTTTTATTAAAAAGCCAAGTAATTCCTAAACTTACTTTTATAAACCAGGGTGTTTCTAGTAGTTCAAATAGAGAATTATCTATTTCTAATAGATATGATAATGCTATAAATGCAAAAGAAGATACAATGGAAATTATAAAATTCAAGGTGAATACTTTGATGGAAAAAAAGTTTACATGTGTCAATATATTAGTAGATACAGGGGCAAGTGGAAGCAATATAAGTCGTAAGCTACATAGGAAACTACAAAAACACCAATTAGAGGTGCCCCACCACTATACAAACTTTAATGGAGAATTTCATGAGATAAAAGAGGCAGTAGAAACTATAGTCAAGTTTGGCGAGGAAAAAATTCCTCTAAGGTTATTAATTGAAAATAGAAGCAAAAATGATACCTTAGAAATAATGTTAGGATTAACATTTTTAGAAAATGTTAAACCATATAAAATAAGCTCTTATGGTTTAAAAATAACTTATAATGATAAGATAATATATATACCCAAATGACAAGCCATAGTAATGTTTATATCCCTATGGGAATTACGTATAAAGATTATAAAGCAGAATATTTTGCTGCTTATATAGATAGCGGTGCTGGCCTCTGCGTATGTAAACCTGAATGTTACCTAAAAGAATACCATCAAGATCTTGAAACATACAGAGGAATTAGCTTTTCAAAAGAGGTTTTGTTGTTAAATAAAGGTATTAAAACCCCTTAGCTATTGATAGGATCTTATTTAGTTAAAGGTCCAACATTTCATTTCATGATGCGGGTACAGATGTCTTATTAGGACAAAGTTTTCTTGAAAGGTTTAATAAAGTTGTATTTGATATTGTAGCTTTTCAAATTTTATTTAAGACACCATGTCATCATTTAATATCTGTTAAAAGGATGAATAGAGCTTATGGAAGAAGTTTACCTATAATTTTTAAACGACGTGAAAAACATGATGACATAGGATACCAAGAAAAGCCAATCCTTGAGAGAGGAAAGCTTTTATTAAAATATTAAAAAGATGAAAACCTTTTAGATTATCAAGTAAATCTTAGAAAGCTTGATAATAGTATAGAAGACAAAGAAAGATTATATAAGTGCTATACATATAACCCTTTAAAATTCTGGGATAAGAACCAAATAATGGCGAAATTAGAAATAAAAAGACAAGGATAAAGAAATTAGGGTAAAACCCATGAGATATAACCCTGAAGATCAAAAATAATTCCAGGTAAAAATTAAGGAACTCTTAGATAGTAAACTAATAAGACCTAGTCATAGCCCTCATAGTTCGCCAGCCTTTTAATTAGAAAACATGCTGAGATACCAAGAGGCAAAGCAAGAATAGTAATAAACAATAAAAAGTTAAATGAAAATACAATATTTGATGGGTACTTTTTACCACAGAAAGAAAGTTTGATAAATTGGACTAGAAATAAAAAGATATTTTCTAAATTTGATTGTAAAAGTGGTTTTTGGCAAATAAAAATGCATCATGATACCCTAAGCCTACACTGCATTCTCTACTCCACAAGGCCAATATGAATGGTTAGTTTTAACTTTTGGATTAAAAAATGCTCCTCAAATATTTCAGAGGAAAATGGATATTATTTTTAAAGAATATGATTTTATCTTTGTTTACATTGATGATATTTTAGTCTTATCCGATGATATAAGCTCACAGTTGAAGTATCTAGATATTTTCGTAGATTTATGCATAAAAAATTGTTTAGCCTTATCAGAAAAGAAAACAAATTTGATTAAAAAAGAAATTGATTTTTTTGGGAATGAAATTAGATGGTAATGCAATAGAGCTCCAAAGCCACATTTTTGAAAAAATATCATCTTTCCCAGATAAATTTATTAATAAAAAGCAAATACAAAGTTTTCTTGGAATACTCAATTATGCATATGATTTTATCCAAAATCTAGCAGAGTTTAGAAAACCTTTCCAAAAGTTACTAAAAAAAAGATAAAGTGTTCAGTTTTGATAAAAGCCTAGAAGGACATGTAAGAAAGATAAAAAAAATCATTGTAAAGATTTGCCAAAACTACAATTACCAAAAGAAGATGATGATCTAATTTTAGAAACTAATGCTTCTGAAAGTAATTGGAGTGGTGTACTTAAAAGAATAGATTATGATAGGGAAAAACAAAAAATTGGAGAAAGAATTTGTAGATATTGTTCTGGCACTTTTAGTGATACAGAAAAAAGATATCATATAAATGAAAAAGAATTATTAGCGGTGGTAAGAAATTGTCAAAAGTTTTATTATTTCTTATTACCAAAAAGATTCTTGTTAAGAACTGATAATACTCAAGTAAAAGCTTTCATAAATAATAATTTGCCATCAAAACCTGAATTTAAAAGATTTATCAGATGGAAAACTCTTTTATCCGAGTACAGTTTTGATATAGAAATTATTAAATATGAAAAGAATGTTTTAGCAGTTTCCTGACCAGAGATGGAAAAGATCATTGAAGATATCGATATTTTGCTTACTAGCATGGATATGATGGTAAAAGAGATGAAATATATTGCTTCCGATATGGCAGAATTAATGAATGTCATTGAAGTAATTCCGGAGAATATCCTTCAAATAAAAGACATATTTAAAAGACAATGTTTGACAATCAAGGCAACTGCTGGAAATTATGAAATTGAAAGCATTGAAATAAGAGATTTGATTAAAACCAATAAAATCGATATTCCATCTTCTACTTCTGATGAACAAATGATGGACGTAATTTCTTAAAAAGAAAAAGAATTGAGGGCTAAAGAATCATATTCTTTTAGACCTCAATCAGGTTAAACTCTAGCTTTGAAAAAATTATTCTGAATCCAATTATTTAGGATCCTGTTGAGTTACAAACTCTAATGATGAAAGAACTATACAGTCTTTATAATACAGATACAATATTTGTTGATTTCAAAGGGGTATACCCAAGAATCAACTATTTGCAGGGTTGCAACCCTGACGAGGTCAGATACTGGTATGAATTCGGAGCGGTAAATTCAATTTATCTTACACCTCCTAATTTCCCAGAATTATTTAAAATGTCGATGTGGTTACAAAATTCCGTTAAAGAATGTTATAGAAATAATCCCATGATAAGTTATAAAGATTTATTGATGCTGAAATTCCTGTCAGCCGGGCCAGATTTCTATGAAGAATACAGATACCCAGCCTACCATTTTATCCAACTGATAAAAACTGAAGATAAAGAAGATAACATAGAGAAGTTAAGGAATCCATTTCATGGATTCTATAAAGATGGGATATGCATTAGAAGGGCCATTGGATTGAGAATCATTTTACAAGCAATGGAAACAGCCCTAAAAAGAGATTTTAGGACATATGGTGGAGAAAGCCTTTTTTCTCCAATAATGATCGCTCTAGCGAGAAGATCTCCCCCAAGAGCTACAACATATCTTCAACAAAGAATGAACAGAATTGAAAGGGGAATTATAAAATCAAATCCTGATGCCCAAGATAGATTTTGTATACAAAGAGATCACAAAAGAGAAGGAGGCGAAATATGCCCAGCTTGTTCGAAGAACAAAGATATCACAATAATCCCAGATGATTAAAGGTATAATTAGATATTAGTGATAATCATTAAAAGACCAGGCCATGTAAACAAGTAAAAATATTATAAATGTTATTATCTAAAAAAGAGGATAAAGTTTATATTCCCAAAGTTTCAAAAGATACGTGCATCTTTTCAAAGATGACTAGGTTATGCAAGAGATACATGTAAGACTCAAGAGTACATGCCAAAAGTTAAGAACCAGGTGTGAAGGATTAAAGTAAGAAGTGTCAAAGTGAAGAACCAGGTGTCAAGAGTTGAAGAAAGAAGGCTTAGCCAAGTTGTAATATAAATAGTAGATATATTGTAATAAGGAAGGACATCGTTTCTTTCATGCAAATGTAATTTCACTTTCATGCATTTATATTTCCCACGCAACTTTCCATGCAACTTTGTAATATTTTCCAGTATGAATAAATAAAAATCTTTATTATCCTTATAATTACCTGGAGTTATACATCTTGTTTTGATTATTTTACTTTTATCCAAAAGATATCTCCAATTGAAGCAATATTTGTCTACCGTACGCCTACCGTAGGAAACGAAATTGGGTTGTGCTGAATATTATTGAAAGAGCCACAAAGGAAGTCACCTATTTCAGAAGAATAGGTTGGGGTTGAGATACTCTACTAAGAAGTCTAGTGGCCCAGTAATATTTTGGTCAAAAAGGCAAACAGATAGGGAAGTGCGTTGGATGCATCTTTTAGGTAATTTTAAAATAATCTTAACTGGTGCTATAATTCTTGGTTATTATAAGGATTATTTTCTTAAAACAAAAGTTTTAAAAGGTTATTTAGCATAAGCTTAAAAAATTTATATTATACATATATTATAAAATTAAAAAAAATGATAAAATTTAAACGTTTAATATCTCGTTGAGTTTGATAATTTAGAATTACTTTGTGATTTTTAGTATGATATTTATGCAAGTTACATATGTCTTTATATATGTTTATACTTTAAATTTAAGGATTTAACTATGTGGAATATTGATATAGTCAGTGTTAACGAATTTGATTACATGTTTAATTTCTTAAACGGGAATCTATTAGATTTAACGATTTTGAACCGACAAAATATCTCGGTTAATACTAATGATATCAGAGCCAAAATATCTCGGCTAATACTAATGGTATCAGAGCCAATCAAAAATTTTCACCCAGTGAGATAGATATTGATTTAGATAGAATTTTGGCTCTAAAAATAAATTTTGTAGAAAACTCAGTTTTGGTTTTCGAAGAAACACATATAAATACTTTAGATGAATTTGAAACACATATATAGACTCAGACTTGATTGAAGACTTAATTGATGAATTTGAAACCATAGATTTAAATGATGAGTCAGGAAACATAGATAGTGAATTTGAAAACTATACTTCTGATGAAGATTTTACATTCGATAGATATGAATGCATAAAATCTGATTATACGTATGATGACACAGACTGACACTATAATTCTTCTTAATGGATAAATATAGCTTTAGTATACTAAAAAATGAAAATGATAATTTTTTTAAAACTGAAAAAGACATGATAGAATTACAAAAAACAATTATTTTTTATGGAGAAAAAATATTGTCGGAATTATAAAATTTAAAGATTCTGTTAAAAACATCTACTCACCATAAAAAAAAGTAAAGAAACAATTGATTTTTCTAATAGTACTCAAGATAGTTTACTTCAACAACTACTTTTTTTAGAAATACCAAAAGTTTCTAAAAACTCGATTCAGATTTTGAAAATTATATACCACCAGATATAGATATAAATGATAATTTCGTAAATTTAAAAGGAGAAATTAAACAATAAAATTATGTGCCAAATGTAAATGATATACCTAGTACTAGTAATTCAACAACTATTACAAATGCATTTACTAGGTCTACTGAAGGATATGTTGCTATTAAGACAACCATTAAAAAAAGGGATAAAGCAAAGGACGAAAATAACGAAAAATATAAGCCATATGAAAGAATGAAATATGAGCCTATTAATCCTTTTGGAATATATTTAGATATTGATTGTGTTAACAATACTGAAGAAGCCATTGATAAATGGGAAACTGCCCATAGGACAGTTGTCGCAATGAATAAAATGGATAAAGATATTTTAAGAGGATTTTTGGAAAGGACTTTATTAAATAGCGCTTTAAGGTTTTGGCAAAATATTACCGAAGATACGAGAAATACTATGTAACACCCCCAAAATCCGAGGGCGCTACTTTATTGGTATCACAGCACAAATAATAGAGAACGGATTATAAACTCGTTTAAACATTTATATTATACATAACAAAGTTTACATAGTTTGAAATTGTTGCGGAAATATGGCCCATAAACAAAAAGTGGTCGCATTACAAAAAGGTCATAAAGGTGTATTAAGATACACTCGGGTAAGTAGTTATGACCATGTCATGCCACGCCTAGCCTTGCTTTCCTTCAGAAAAGATAACATCAAACACTTGAAAATATGCTAAAAGTTAGCTATAAAGCTGGTGAGTTTATAGGTTTACAGTAAAACATTAAAACAATCAAGTTTGGACTATAAGCAAAAATGCACTCAAAACACCGCATGTAGTGAGTCATTCAAGTAAATGTGTCTATTACTCAAGCTCTAAGCTCATGGTACCAAGCTACAACAATTCCGCATGCGTGTAGGTAGCATGTAAATATGGTTTATGGTGCCCTTAGCAAGTGTGTGTTTCCGTCAACACTTGTGTTCCGACATGGTATATATCCGGAGACAAGTTGGAGCGACCAACCCGGATGGAGGCGTTTCCCTCAATAGATCTATATATAACACTCGCGCTCCCCGCAGGGATTAATGGTACATGAAAGGCGGGAAAATTATGGAAAGAGTTCTCTTAGGCTATCTCGTAATAGTGGTTACACAAGAGTTTCAAGTTTAGTCCATAAAAGAGTTTTGCATATTTTTCACCCCAGGTTTTTCAAAGCAAATTAAAGTAAAAGTATGGGCTATAAACTCACCTCAGAAATCCTTGGATGAGAATAAGTCAAGTAATGTGTATGCACGACTCCAACACGTAACCTAAATAAGTATGGATTGGGTTTAGACTAATTCTCGCATTCAAATACACTATTTGAAAGTTACAAATATTACGTTTTTGGAATGCTTATAGTTTTAAAAACAAATATTTTAAATATTTGATTTATGGCATTTAACTATTTTGATTGTCGATAAATATCGTAATGTGTAATTGTTAAAATACTTGTATGTATTGGCTTTTGGAATAAGTGTGGAAAACTGTATACGAAACTTTCGTATAACGGTTGACTCGGATATTGGCTCAAGAATTGACGAAAGATAAATAAATACTAGATGATTAGTATTTATTAATTTCGTTGAGTTTTCAAATGACAAAATATATATATAAATCTTATATACATATATTTAGCTATTTGAAATCGAAAGTAAATAATATATTCGAAATATATTATTTAGTTTACGGAGGATAGGTAGTCAAATAAGTATAGGTACTACATATATTTATTTAACTATAAGTGGAAGAGTATCGTGAGTTTATTGAAATTGGTAAAGTTTTAAAACGGAAAGCGACAAAGTTAATATTTGAAGGGTTAAATTTGAAAATTAAATTTATAATTTATAAACTTATTAAAATTTATATGAATTGTCAAATAGTTTAAAGTTGGGGTTCAATTTGATATAGGTTAGTAGACTTATCAAAGTTCAAAAAAAATATAAAAATTTGAATAGATATTGAAGGTGAAGGGGCTGAAACTGTCATGTTGGAAAACTTGCAAAATAATAAAAAGGACAAAACTGTAAGCAAGCAAGCATTTAAGTAGAACCTGAGTTTTTGAGAGTGAAATTAAAGTGAGTTTAGGAGCTTGGCTTATAAGCAAGCATTTCGAACTAGTTTTTGAGCTCGATAGAAGCTTGGGTTTGTTTTGATGTCGTTATGGACTACTAGCCCAGTTTCGTGTCTTGCTACACATAGAGAACCCGATGTGGGTTTGATTTAGTTTTGCTTTACAACAATTCGGGTACATATATTGTTGGTTTATTGGATAATAAATTAATAGATGTGTGTTAGGATCGAACTTGAGATTACGGGATTGCACACTTTACGTATGAGAATTAAAGATTAATAATTATTTATAAAATGTTATATATAATTATTAAATAACACAAAATATTTATATGGTCGAACTAACAAAAGGAAATGGGTTGAGTGTCGAGTTTTGAAACTTAAGGAGGTTCTTGCAATGACTTGTTAGACAAGGTTTAATGCTAATATATATACACACCCTTTTGGTCTTTTGGTTTGATTCGTACGAATAAGAAAAGATGATCAACAGTCAACAATAACTCTTTATTTATGCCATGCATGCTAATTCTATACGCATGTCATGTGCATGCATGAGATTCTTATTTTGATTTCTTTCACTCAATTGATGGATCGACAATATATAGATAAAATAAAAGGGTTTGACCCGATTTATTTTATTAAAAACATTTTGTAATAATTAAACTAGCATTTACTTTAATTCGTTAATAGTACGTGTGTACAAGAACGTGGTACTTTCACACTATTGATTGTATCTTGGATTGAATTACAAAACGGTAAGGGGTAGTTCTTATAATCCTATAAACCCTAATTAGGGTTCATCTCAATTGCTAGTTTGTGGATTTGATTCTTGTTCGGCTAGAATCAAGAAAGGTACGCATACTTTATTCTTTAGTTAGTTAATTATTCATTATATGTTCCTATACGCTTCCGCACTTACTTGATGTTTATTGCTTATATTTATGATTAGTCATGTTATATAATTTCAACAGTGGCATCACGAGTCATTGGTTTTTAATGATTAATCTAGGGTTTATGTTTTATTTTTATGGGTCGATTTTTTTTATTAAATGGGGCGTACCCATTATTTTTTTTAAGTCGACACATAAATTTTTTTTAGGGTTTTGAAAATTGTTTGCTAACCTTATCGAAACCTAGAATTAATATATATGTTACGTGATTAATTCATGAATAATTGTTATGTGACATGGGATTATTGATATGCGATCTTGTGACTATCTATATAATCGTTATGATATATCCATGATGACACATGCATGTTTGTCATGGATAGTTGCTTTGATATTGTTTAATTGTTAAGATATATTTATTACATGTTTATTTACGATAAATCTTGAATTGGGAAAGACTCCAATTATATACATTAATGAATCAATTATGTGCAATTTTGTATATTTTAATTATGGGTTTACGCAATCGATTCATTGATGTATGTGGCTCACTTTCAATTGAGAGAGTGAAAGCCCTAATTAAGCCCTAATTAATATATACATTAATTAACCTAGACATTGATTATTAATAGGGTTTATCGAATAAGTTTCATGTGGCTACTTATTTACACGTATAAATTTTTTATTATGTGCGCATTGTTTTTTAGTCGTTTATTCTTTATTTGTTACTTATTTGTTTATTATGTTAGACAGTTTTAAGCAAATGGTAATTTTGAATAGAAAAATAATACGGACTAAACAATGGTGAAATTTGATTTGTTTTTGAAGAGTTAAGTTTTCAATAGTTTAATTGATTGATGATTTTGGTACAAATGGTCTGAACGGCTCACCCACTAGAACAAACTATAAAGGGGTTAATAAAGAAGT
The DNA here is from genome assembly GCA_910596185.1 of Chrysanthemum makinoi. Taxonomy (NCBI): domain Eukaryota; kingdom Viridiplantae; phylum Streptophyta; class Magnoliopsida; order Asterales; family Asteraceae; genus Chrysanthemum; species Chrysanthemum makinoi. The sequence continues at coordinate 63,638,585 of OU343218.1, forward strand.
GCGCACAGTCACACTGAAAGGATGTCTAAGGTTATGCTTTTGCGCTTACCTGGTCCTCTGCCCCCTGTGAGTTCGATTGGAGCTACTTAGTAAGCCATAAATGTACAAACTCAGCTTAAGGGTGAATTAGTTTTAATTCCATGCGCCACTTCGGTGGTAATTACCCGAAACACTAAGCGTTTACACTTATGCAAAAGTACGGTATAATGGATGATAATTGACGCTAAATTCCTTGATTGGTGAACCCAATACCTCAATCAAAACTTTGATAATTTGATCTTTATGAATTGGTAATAAAAAGTTTTTATTAAATTTATGTTACAAGATAAATGCATGACATCTTTGTACATATTTGATTTGACCACATAAAATCAAAACTAGTACCCTTATAAATTAAGTTATGTGCCATCTAATTAAAAGGAACACTTGAAGTTGCAATTTACGTCATGACAGTACTTGGCGAGATGGTGATGGAGAGGTAAATCTTTATGTAAAGTCAGACCTTACATGAACATATTTGCAGTTCTTTAAGTTAGACACTTAAGTTGAGTAGGAAGTGAGACACTCAAGGCATAAGATGGGATGAAACATGTTTATATTTGCAATAGCGTTGGAAAATATAAATCCCATAATGATCTAGGAATTGGAAATTGTTTGCCAATTATTGTTCGACAGATTACCTTATTATGTGCTTTCGTTACTAGCAGATCAACTGATGTAATGGAACTATGATAATTTGGATCCTAGTTTTCGATAAAATTTTATGGTTATATGAATATTACCTTGGGTATTTTATTTTCTTGAAAAGTTTAATTATCGAAAATACTAAAATTGAATTTTGCTAATTCTTTAAATGTATTAATGCAACATTAAACCATAAACGAAGGTTATTCCTGTATTGGTAAATTGATCTACACCTGTAAGGGTTTTTGGTAGAGTCAACTTTACTAAAAGAATAAACCTAGTCCTCTTTTCATAAGAAAGAGTGAGATTCAATCCTATTCTTTTCATGAATGAAGAAAGGTATGATAGGACAATTAGAATTGTCTAAATTCTAAATACATAACTCGTAAGCAAATTTTAATAGTTAAGAAAATTGCATATTCTCTGAGTTATTAAATTAGAAGCTAGACTAATTACTATATAATTGGTAAAAGACAAACTAGCATATTTTATCTAGTTGTTTTGTTTTGACCATTTAAAAGTACTACTTACAATTGTTGGAATAGTAGAACTATTAAGAAAGAAATTGCATGCCCAATTTTTCAAGTTAATAGCATTGATGGATAGTTCATCATCTACATTGTAGAATACACTCTTTTAGTATATAAGTAATTGTTATGTATCGAATTTCTCATAAGTGTAGGGAAGTAAATAGAACACTATTTTCTTTCATTGGTTACTGAAACACTTGCAATGTTGTCAAATCTAGTGGGAGTATTGTGATCTTATTACTGAATAAGGAATTAATGTAATGATCTCTAATTCAGTGGGAGTTACAAGCTTTGTCATCTTGGAAGCAACCCAGATTATCTCTATAATGTCTTAAGATAATTACTTTCCACTTGTAGACACTTATGTTTTCACGGATAGTCATGTACGTTTCCTTATTAGACAATGAAGTGGTTCTACATCTACTAGTTATGCTAATATTAATGACACAATCATATTGATCACATAAACAAACATATGTCGTTATGTTTATCTGCTACATGATGTTGTTCCATGCACAGGTGAGAGAAATCTATATTGTGTGCAAGGTAAAACATATAGGTATATGATTTAACGGATTCTTTTGACTGCAAAGTAAGAGACTAACGTTCTAATATGACTTGTACATATCTAATTCAAGAAACACTTGGTGTTGCAATTTACGTCATGTCAGAACTTGGCGAGATTGCAACAACAAAGTAAATCTCCATGTGAAGTCAGACCTTGCATGGACATATTTGCAGTTTCTAAATTAGACAAGTATTTAGAACATGTGTCAAAAATGATATATAAGACTACTTCAAATTAGATATTTATGTATTATTAGAATGACATAAATGAAGTAATCTAATACTGCTTCAATTTGTTTATTTATGTATTTTGGAATGACATAAATGAAAAATAATGTAGTCCTACATTATTGTAAAGTAAATAAAATTAACTTGAAATTACTATTGAAACCAAGAGTTGTGTTCATAATTACTTTAGTTAAACATGTTTATGATTCATTGTAAAGACATAAACATAAAGTCTTTTAAGACTTATAATAAAGTAAGACGTTAACTTGTTATGTTTTTTTTAATTAAGACATATACAAGAAGTCATTGAGTTGATCAATGATTTATAACGTATAATGGGATTATAACAGTTTATGTTTTCTTGATGAGACATGGATATGAAGTGACTTGGTTAAAAGTGCTTGTGTTATAAATCATGCAATTGGCTTGGAAAGTCTATTATACCATTAAGTTGACTTAGTTGGTAAATAGGTAAGCCAAAAGAAATATGTTTATCTTATATATTGTTAGACTGTCTTACAATATTAATTCTAATGAATACCATGTTCAGTTAGGAGAATCAAACTCTATTTGATTTGTTTGATTCAAGATAACCATAACTTCTTTCTTTAAAAAGTAACAAGGTTAGAAAATTGAGTATGGATTGAATATACTCAATATGACTCCAACCTAGAAGATTGATAAAATACCATTTTATTATGGAATGTGATGAATCACATTAAGTTTTAAAATTGAAGATTCTGAATTTGTTAAACTACTTATGAATAGTTATTAAAAACTAAAGTCAGGAATTATCAATGTGTATTTGTAATGTCCCAAAAAGAGAACAATGTAGTTTTGCTCTAATTGCTAAGTATATATAGATAGTCTATATATTACAAAAGGCAAGTGGGAGTTTTTTTTATCTTGAAAGATAAAATTACAAGATACATAATCTTTTAAAACACACTAGTAAATATCATGATGAGGCTAGATATGAAATGTTAACCTCAAGATGATGGAATTTTCATTCATAGATCTGCAAGGATATCTCAGATATTTGACTTATATGCTGAGAAATATGAGTTACATGATTATAGTAAACCTGATAATCATTATGATGGATTACCAAATATTGAATTGGGTAAATAACTCATACTATGAATGTTAAAGATGTTGTCCATAAAGATAATCAATTTTGGAAATTTGGTTTATCTTAATAGTTAGACTATAGAATGAAAATGAGTTTCTTCAAAGAGATGAAAAACCCTGGTGGTTTGAATTTCTATGTAGAAATCATATGGACAAAATTTGTACACATATTTAATGCATGTTTTATGACAAGATTATTAATCATAATTAAGCAATTAATTGTGATTGAATATTCTTTCCTAGACACATTAAATATATAAAGATGATAATTGTCATACTTGTTTTCATTAATATGAAATATGAAAATGGAATATCAAAACTCTTTCTTGAGAAATTACTTGAGCGAGGACGATAAGTAATTGAAAGGTTTTTTGAATTCATTTAATCTTTGGAAGTGTACGAAGTGCAATAATTCATGAATGGATAAATGCATGCATCTATGAAATTATTTTTATGCTTAATTATTAAATCCTAGTTTTGATTTATAATTGAAATAAGATAAATTTTAAGTATTCCTGAAAGCTAGTGGGAGTAATATGTTAAGATTTTTAAATCTTATATGTTGTATAACATATAGGAAGTAACATTCCTTGTAAGCTAAATGTTAAGTCTTAGATTGGAATAAAACTTCACTTGTAAGATTTAAGAATTAAAACATATAAACTTGGAATATATGTTTATTGTTAATAAACATGTGCAGTAAAATAAATCATTCTAATAAAACATGATATATCATTTGGGAAATGGTTAAACATCTTTTGACAAGATAGAATGTGAATGAAGTCTAAGTTTGACATGTAGATTCATCATGTACATCATGTATTATATTCAAATTGTTGTATCATTCTTGAATGATAGATGATTTGACAACATTGATATCTAACTAAAAGTTATTAGATAACTTGTGTAATGAATATTCTAAAAGAATTACATCCTCAGCCTGGAATTGCTCCTAGATTATATGGATGAACAATATGTCAATTGTTGTGCAAATTGTCATCAGCTTCAAACTTGAAAGTTTGGAAGACATCAACCATTACACAAATAAGATATTAAAGTTTACGGAGTTTTAATGAGCATATTGTTGTTTGTATACAATAATGCTGGTTTAATTGAGATGACACTCAATACTAGTCATGGTAGGATTTCATCCTTGTTAATGGCCATGTGTACTAGGTGTGCTACTAAAAGAGCACAGTTGCATTATTCATTAAAAGAATAAGAATACTTTAAACTTTAAAATGTTTGAAAGTTTAAATTGTCATAAATTGGTGATAGAGGATGTCACACACTTTATGAATTATTATGTGAATGCACACATACAAGGACTTCACTAATTGAATTCTTGAAATAAGTATTCTCAAAATTACGATAGATCAAGTTGGTTGATTTATGCCTTGTCAACAAGTATGATTGTCACTTGAGGCATAATTCATCAACAGGAATTTTCATGCATTGATCTATTTGGTATTTGGATAAGGGATGTTAAACGATTGTTATAATAGATCAAATACTTGGTATGATTGATTTTATAATATATTATATCCTATATTTGCATGTTTAATCCGTGAATAAATTTATTTATTCTAAATTGTCCGTTGTCAATTAATGATATGAGAGTATCATTAAACTAAGACAAATCTGAGAGATGTGGTAGAATATACTTGAAAGTATATTGATGAGAAAGCATACCAATTTCAAATGATATTCAATGAATTGAATATAGGACTTATCCCAACTACATGATTTTACTTTATGGGTATTGTTATTAAGTAAATCATGAATAGTTATCCTCAGACTTGAGATACCAGATAAGTGTCATGAATGTAGTGCACTTCTGTGGAACAACTTAACGCTATAATGGTAGTCATAAGGGTTGTTTACTGAAGTGTTGCAAAGTTCATGGGTTATTCTTGTAGTCAAGATAGAATTTGTTCCTTCAAATTTATTTGAAGTTTAATACTGCTGGGCCCCTCGTAGGGTTGACAAGATGTTTGTGTGGCCACATCCAAAATCTCCCCTAAATATGTTTAGAAGATTTGGTAATCTTGTTCAATCACTAATAACGAGATATTGAATGGTTGAATAAAAAATGACTTAATTTCATATCTTTATTTAACGTGGTATTAGAAACAAAAGGATAATAATAATGAGAAATCATTAAAAGGTTTTCCAGGAGCCTTACTCGAGTTGTACTAGAGCCATCGAAGGGTTGCTATACGCTAACCGATGTGATCACTCTATTAAGATATGTCCAAGTGGGAGCTGTTGGTTTAATGGACAATAAATTAATAGATGTGTGTTAGGATCGAACTTAAGATCACGGGATTGCACACTTTACGTATGAGAATTAAAGATTAATAATTATTTATAAAATGTTATATATAATTATTAAATAACACAAAATATTTATATGGTCGAACTAAGAAAAAGGAAGGGGTTGAGTGTCGAGTTTTAAAACTTAAGGAGGTGCTTGCAATGACTTGTTAGACAAAGTTTAATGCTAATATATATACACGTCTTTTGGTTTGATTCGTACGAATAAGAAAAGATGATCAACAGTCAACACTAACTCTTTATTTATATATTGTATATATCGTACATTAGATATCTTTCGGTGTATATCATCATACATGCCATGCATGCTAATTCTATACGCATGTCATGTGCATGCATGAGATTCTTATTTTGATTTCTTTCACTGAATTGATGGATCGACAATATATAGATAAAATAAAAGGGTTTGACCCGATTTATTTTATTAAAAACGTTTTGTGTTAATTAAACTAGCATTTACTTTAATTCGTTAATAGTACGTGTGTACAAGAACGTGGTACAATCACACTATTGATTCTATCTTGGATTGAATTATAAAACGGTAAGGGGTAATTCTTATAATCCTATAAACCCTAATTAGGGTTCATCTCAATTGCTAGTTTGTGGATTTGATTCTTGTTCGGCTAGAATCAAGAAAGATACGCATACTTTATTCTTTAGTTAGTTAATTATTCATTATATGTTCCTATACGCTTCCGCACTTACTTGATGTTTATTGCTTATATTTATGATTAGTCATGTTATATAATTCCAACATATATATCGAGCATAGATGAGTACCAAACCGACTTCAAAACAGAACTAAACACGAGTTAAGCCAATATATCGAACAAGTATTTTCCAAATGTGAGCCAAGACTTAATATTTACTTCACTTTCGCTATACACATTCCAAAAAGAGATGAACAATTATATGTTTTCATTTTAACGTGTGCATGATATCGCATGTACATAAGTTTTTGCAAACTTATACATTCAAAGTCTATAACATAAGCTGTTTATCTAGTTCATAAAGATTGAGAAATAAATAAATAAATAAATGAACTCAGTTTCATTTTAAGGAAATAGTGAAGGTTTCAACATGCATGCATAAAAAAACTAAACATTTAAACTTAGTAACATATAATTATACATAGATCAATCATAAAATGCATAAGGGAAAATTGCATGAAAAGTCATCATACTTGACTTATGAATGTAGCGATTTTTTTTATCATTGTACACTAACTTAGGCTTACTGAATGTTTAAGCCGGTCATGTTAACGACCGTTAACTTTTTATTGCACCGAGTAGATTTATAGGTTAGTCATTTCGCCGTTTTTTAACGTTTTCGTCCGTTTTTGAACTTTTTCGTCGTTTTTTAACGGTTTTCGTCGTTTTTAAACCTACAGTTTTACACTTTTCGTCCGTTTTTACACGCTTTCACACGTTTTCAACCGTCCGGTTTTTACGCTTACATAACGTGTTCTTTTCCGTTTTTACATGTTTTAAGTTTCACCATCCGTTTTTTACATAACGCTTTAAACAACGTTATACCACGTTTTCGTCTTCTTTCTCTTTTTGTTTACACGTTTTTTCTTTTTACACGCTTTTTACACACGTTTTGCCGAAACACGTTTGCCGTTTTAAGTTTTATTACACGTGTCTTCGTTTTTACACGTTTTCGTGTTTTAACGTTTTTAACGCTTATACGTTTTACGACGTTTTTAGGTTCTTCCGTTTTTACACTTTTTCGTACGTTTAACACGTCCGTTTTCACGGTTTGTGTTTTACAACACGTTTCGTTCGTTGATGTAAACGAAAAAAAACGTTAAAACGAAAACGTTAAAACTTTTTAAAACGGTTTCTGTTAAAAAGTAAAACCTTGTTTAAAACGTGATAATAACGTGAACGAAACGTAAAAAGTTAAAAACGTAAACTAAAAAACGAAAACGTGTAAAACGTTAAAAAGACGAAAACGTGTATAAAAACGTGTAAAACCTTTTTAAAACGTGTACTACAAAATACAAAACGTAAGTGACATTAAAAACGAAGAAAACGTGTAAAACAATTAAATAATAACACATATAGTACATTCGGTTGAAAATAAGATTTCACATGTGTGTTTGGTGGAGAAAAATCAGTTGATCGATGGTGAGGGAAATGGGGAGGCCATCACTCATTTATTATTTATGTCTCTAACTAGCTAGTTGAAATCAAAGGGTCTAGTTACATGATTTTTATTTGCATTTTTGTAACATAAAGGTTAGAAATTGTGTAGGATTAGGGCTGAGCAACGGTCCGGAACCGACCCGAACCGACGAAAATCGAACCGACCCGAGAACCGATTTCACAAAAAACATGAGCCGAAACCGAACCGAATCGGTTCGGTTCGGTTTTGTGTCGGTTCGGTCGGTTCGGCCCGGTTTACATGCTTTATGTGCGTGTTTGGTCGGTTTTGGGTCGGACAGAAACGAACCAAACCGAACCGAAAACCGACATCCGATAAGACATAGAACTGAAACCGAACCGAACCGAAAATGGTCGGTCCGGTTCGGCTCGGTTCGGCTCGGTTCGATCGGCTTTGTGCTCAGCCCTATGTAGGATAGTAATATAAAGTGTAGGTGCTAGTAAAAAAATAATGTTTATATGTATTTTGAGTAGGCATTGGGTATTTAAAATGTATTGTTTAGTAATAAATTAATTTAAAGTAATTATGTATCATGTAGGTACTTGTAATAAAATAAATACCAAAGGATGAAATAAAGTATTTCTTGAATTTTTGTAACATTCTAATATGTATAGAAATATAATAAAAATTATTAGTTAAAGTATTGGGTATATTGTTCATGTAAGTGAATTATGAAAAGCCTTTTATTTAATTGATTAAATTAAATAAATAAATATGCACTTGCAATTATAATGAAATCAAATGTGCTCTAGCAATTAGATGAGCGTCGTAATAGTACCAATGTACTAAAATATGTAAAGCAAAATTTATGTATTAATAAAAGTCGAATTGTAATGCATTGTATATATGAAAATAATTATAGCACACAATTATCTTTAAATTGAGTTCTCACTAGTTAATGACTTGAGAAATCATTATTATTATTATATTTTTTTTAAATATAAAAACATCAATATTGGTTCCAAAATGTGTTTAATAGACTAACGTCATACTTTCTATTGGTTGGTTCGTGCACGAGCTTGTGTTTAAATAAAACGAAACAACTTCTCGAAATAAATCAAATGGACTAATGCATGGTCAAAATCAACTAAGTAATAATAAATAATAATTTATTATTAAATAATATTTGAAAAATTACCGATTGTCACATACTATATTTGGAAATGATGATAATCTAGCAAACATAACTAGGGTTGTAGAAGCATCGCGATTAGAGTTCTGTGGAGAAGGAAATATTATTAAAGATACTGCCACAGTTCAAAAGTATTCTACTGCTTTGCTAAGGTAACAACTATGTGATATGTGTGAAATAGATAGGTATATTTGTGTATTCCAAGATTATTGTTACCATATATATAATCAGGTTCCAAATACCGAAAGTTATTTGCCTTTATTTTTTGCTAAAATACCTGACCCTTGGGGAAATAAATTAATAGATACTTATAAACCCGGTACAACAGATACTCTAGGAAAAAGAATTACACATTTAAGAGATAAGCTAAGTGAATGGTGTGGAGATGCCATTTTAGCTAAAATGAGTAAAGGGTTAAAGAAATGAACATCATTATTTTGTGATAATCCTAAAATGCCAACTATGATTTGGTGCGATAGCTCATATTATTATGAAAAAATAAAGAAGAAATATAAGAAAAAAAAACTCATTATAAAAAGAGGTATTTTAGAAAGAGGAAGACAATATATTTTAAAAATAAAGGATATAAAAATCTTTCAAACCCACTTTTAGAAGAAAATATGTCCTAAGACTTGTAAATATTTTTACTGCCACAAAGAAGGACATTATGTTAATAAATGTCCAGAAAAGTTTGATTAAAACTTAAATTTTTTTGAAATTAATAAGATATTGAAAAAATAATTGATAATGGTGATTTTATACCAATTAAAAGTTTTCAAGACATTGATTCAGATGAAAGCATTTTTATAATAACTGAAGCTGAGTATACTTCGTCTGAAGATGAATAAATCAAATTTGCAAATTACAGCCCTACATAATGAAATACGTTAGGGTAGTGTACTAACGGGCAGTGTACCCGGTCGTGTGTAGTGTAGTATTTGGTAAAAAGTACCCATCTAGGCTTTTATACCAGTTGAATACGTTACAGAAGTTTACCTATAATTTTTAAACGACGTGAAAAACATGGTGACATAGGATACCAAGAAAAGCCAATCCTTGAGAGAGGAAAGCTTTTATTAAAATATCAAAAAGATGAAAACTTTTAGATTATCAAGTAAATCTTAGAAAGCTTGATAATAGTATAGAAGATATAAAAGAAAGGTAAGTGCTATACATATAACCCTTTAAAATTCTGGGATAAGAACCAAATAATGGCCAAATTAGAAATGAAAGACAAGGATAAAGAAATTAGGGTAAAACCCAATAACCCTGAAGATAAAAAAGAATTCCATGTACAAATTAAGGAACTCGTAGATAGTAAACTAATAAGACCTAGTCATAGCCCTCATAGTTTGCCATCCTTTTTAGTTAGAAAACATGCTGAGATAACAAGAGGCAAAGCAAGAATGGTGATAAACAATAAAAAGTTAAATGAAAATACAATATTTGATGGGTAATTTTTACCACATAAATAAAGTTTGATAAATTGGACTAGAAATAAAAATATATTTTCTAAATTTGATTGTAAAAGTGGTTTTTGGAAAATAAAAACGCATCATGATAGTATAGCCTACACTGCATTCTCTACTCTACAAGGCCAATATGAATGGTTAGTTTTAACTTTTGGATTAAAAAATGCTCCTCAAATATTTCATAGGAAAATGGATATTATTTTTAAAGAATATGATTTTATCTTAGTTTACATTGATGATATTTTAGTCTTATCTAATGATATAAGCTCACATTTGAAGCATCTAGATATTTTTGTAGATTTATGCATAAAAAATGGTTTAGGCTTATCAGAAAAGAAAACAAATTTGAAGAAAAAAGAAATTGATTTTTTGGGAATGAAACTAGATGGTAATGGAATAGATCTCCAAAGCCACATTCTTGAAAAAATATCATCTTTCCCAAAATAAAGTAATTGATAAAAAGCATATACAAAGTTTTCTTGAAATACTCAATTATGCATCTGATTTTATCCAAAATCTAGCAGAGTTAAGAAAACCTTTCCAAAAGTTACTAAAAAAAGATAAAATATTCAGTTTTGATAAAAGCCTAGAAGGACATGTAAGAAATATTAAAAAATTCTTTGTAAAGATTTGCTAAAACTACAATTACCAGAAGAAGATGATGATCTAATTTTAGAAAGTGATGCTTTTGAAAGTAATTGAAGTGGTGTACTTAAAAGAATAGATTATGATAGGGAAAAACAAAAACTTGGAGAAAGTATTTGTAGATATTGTTCATGCACTTTTAGTGATACAGAAACAAGATATCATATAAATGAAAAAGAATTATTATCGGTGGTAAGAAGTTGTCAAAATTTTTATTATTTCTTATTACCAAAAAGATTCTTGTTAAGAACTGATAATACTCAAGTAAAAGCTTTCATAAATAATAATTTGCCATAAAAACCTGAATTTAAAAGATTGATCAGATGGCAAACTCTTTTATCCGAGTACAGTTTTGATATAGAAATTATTAAATCTGAAAAGAATGTTTTAGTAGATATCCTGACCAGAGATGGAAAAGATCATTGAAGATATCGATATTTTGCTTACTAGCATGGATATGATGGTAAAAGAGATGAAAGATACTGCTTCCGATATGGCAGAATTAATGAATGTCAGTGAAGTAATTCCGGAGAATATCCTTCAAATAAAAGATATATTTAAAAGACAATGTTTGACATAAGACAACTGCTGGAAGTTATGAAATTGAAAGCATTGAAATAAGAGATTTGATTAAAAATAAAACCGGTAAAATCGGTATTCCATCTTCTTCTTCTGATGAACAAATGATGGACGTAATTTTTGAAAAAGAAAAAGAATTGAGGGCTAAAGAATCATATTCTTTTAGACCTCAATCAGATAAAGCCTCTAGCTTTGAAAAAATTATTCAGAATCCAATTATTCAGGATCCTGTTGAGTTACAAACTCTAATGATGAAAGAACTATACAGTCTTTATAATACAGATACAAGATTTGTTGATTTCAAGGGGGTATACCCAAGAATCAACTATTTGTAGGGTTGCAACCCTGACGAGGTCAGATACTGGTATGAATTTGGAGCGGTAAATTCTATTAATCTTACACCTCCTAATTTCCCAGAATTATTTAAAATGTCGATGTGGTTACAAAATTCCGTTAAAGAATGTTATAGAAATAATCCCATGATAAGTTATAAAGATTTATTGATGCTTAAATTCCTATCATTCGGGCCAGATTTCTATGAAGAATACAGATACCCAACCTACCATTTTATCCAATTGATAAAAACTGAAGATAAAGAAGATAACATAGAGAAGTTAAGGAAGCCATTTCATGGATTCTATAAAGATGGGATACGCATTAGAAGGGACATTGGATTGAGAATCATTGTACAAGCAATGGAAACAGCCCTAAAAAGAGATTTTAGGACATATGGTGGAGAAAGCCTTTTTTCTCCAATAATGATCACTCCGGCGAGAATATCTCCCCCAAGAGCTATAACATATCTTCAACAAAGAATGAACAGAATTGAAAGGGGAATTATAAAATCAAATCCTGATGCCCAAGATAGATTTTGTATACAAAGAGATCACAAAAGAGAAGGAGGCGAAATATGCCCAGCTTGTTCGAAGAATAAAGATATCACAATAATCCCAGATGATTAAAGGTATAATTAGATATTAGTGATAATCATTAAAAGACCAGGTCATGTGAGCAACAAATGGTTATCAGTCCACCACGTCTAATCAACATAAGGACTGACTAATCCATGAGCAAAATGGCTTTCCTTGTAATATTTTCCAGTCTGAAGATGGCATACATAATTATAAAGATGCTTCTACAGCCCTAGTAATTATGTTTGCTAGATTATCATCATTTCCAAATATAGTATTTCTCCTATCTTCGGTAATATTTTGCCAAAACCTTAAAGCGCTATTTAATAAAGTCCTTTCTTAAAATCCTCTTAAAATATCATTATCCATTTTATTTATTGCGACAACTGTCCTAAGGGCAGTTTCCCATTTATCAATGTCTTCTTCAGTATTGTTAACACAATCAAGATCTAAATATATTCCAAAAGGATTAATAGGCTCATTTTTCATACTTTCATATGGCTTATATTTTTCATTATTTTCGTCCTTTTCTTTATCCCTTTTTTTAATGGTTGTCTTAATAGCAGCATATCCTTCGGTAGGCCTAGTAAATGCATTTGTAATAGTTGTTGAATTACTAGTACTAGGTATATCATTCACATTTGGCACATAATTTTCTGGTTTAATTTCTCCTTTTAAATTTACGAAATTATCATTTATATCTATTTCTTCAATTTTAGTGACCAAGCTATCTATATCTGGTGGTATATAATTTTCAGAATTTGAATCCATATTTATTTTTAATTGTCTTTATAAACTTTTGGTATTTCTAAAGAAAGTAGTTGTTGAAGTAAACTATCTTGAGTACTATTAGAAAAATCAATTGTTTCCTTACTTTTTTCTTTATGGTGAGTAGATGTTTTTAACAAAATCTTTAAATTTTCTATTTCCGACAATTTTTTTTCTCCATAAAAAATAATAGTTTTTTGTAATTCTATCATGTCTTTTTCAGTTTTTAAACAATTATCATTTTCATTTTTTAGTTTACTAAAGCTATATTTATCCATTAAGAAGAATTATAGTGCCAGTCTATGTCATCATACGTATAATCAGATGTTGTCCATTCAAATCTATCGAATGTAAAATCTTCATCAGAAATATAGTTTTCAAATTCACTATCTATGTTTCCTGACTCATCATTTAAATCTATGATTTCAAATTCATCAATTAAGTCTTCAATCAAGTTTAAGTCTATATTATTATCTAAAGTATTTATATGTGTTTCTTCGAAAACCAAAACTGAGTTTTCTACAAATTTAAATTTAGAGCTAAAATTCTATCTAAATCAATTTCCATCTCACCGGGTGAAAGAATTTGTTTGGCTCTGACACCATTAACTATAAAGAACAATATTTATAAGCACATATCATCAACATATTTATAAAACCGTACTATAGATAGATATTTTCAAGTTTGTGGGTAAGTGAACATACCTCAAACCTCTTGATATAGTTTTTAGAGACCATATACCCGAAATACTTCATGAGCTTTTAAAGTAATCCATTGTACTTATTAGAAGTAGGTTGTGATTACTTTTGGGTTCTTCCTTGAGTGTTGACTTCATTTTTCTTTGGATAGAAATGAAGACTTTGTAAGAGTCCTACCAGGAAGATTTCTTAAAAAGAAATTGTTAAAATAATCTATCACTATCCAACATAAAATAAAAACAATTTGTTTTAAAAGATTTTCTTCTTTGTAGTTTTCAATCATACACGGATCGTGTCAAATTTTTAAAGTAAAATACTCTAAAAAAAACTTGGTAACGAAGCTCTGGTACCAATTATGAAAAACTAGAAAGGGGGGTTGAATAGTTTTGCCGATTAAAACTTCGTTTTAAATTATTTAGATCGACTTATGTCAATCTATTTGATGTGTATGTTGGATGTTGATAGATAAATATGTAAATAAGTATTGCTAAGGTAATGAGTAAGAAACACAAAACCACGACATGATTGTTTATAGTGGTTCAGCTACAATGACACCTTCCTTGCCATACTCCACTCCCCGAGTCACCTACTCGATAGTTTGTAAGCACTATACAACACAAACTCCTTCTGGCAGAGAAGCCTTCACAACGTCGCCTACTCTTTATCCGATACAAGGCTAGACATCGGGTTCTTCCATGAGGTAGAACCAAACCTTTCATAATGTCGCCTACAATTTATGCGGTACAAGGCTAGATACCGAGTTCCATTACAAAGGAGGAACTACTACCTAACACAACACAACTATCCCAAAGGAGACACCCTCCTTATTACAACATCAAAAGGATATCACTATCCTTTACTCAAACTAATCTATCTTGTACATCGATGCACTATATTGAATGTACACCCTTGGCACCTTTCACTAATGCCTTTGACACGATCCTTCAGTACCCTTTACTAATGCCTTCGAAACAGACCTTCAGCACCTTTCATTAATGCCTTTGACACGGACTTTCGACACCTTTCACTAATGCCTTCTACTTAACCCTTTTGGCATCTTTCACATATGCCTTCGACACAACACTTCTAATGAGGGAGAAAGAACTATCAACAAGAGAACTTCAGTAGTCTTGATGATGACGAAGCTTGGCAACCCATGGACTTAAGCTTGCTCAACTTCAAGAGGTGGTGATCTCGCCTCTAAGAGGAACCTAGAGAATCACACAAACACAAAACTACATAGAAAGATCCTTTGGATATGAAGTTAGGGAGTTTACAACACTAAGAGAGAATGTGTGTAAAAGGGGTGAGTTATAATGAAGAAATGACTCACTATTTATAGGAAAAAACACTCTACTGTTCCCCGGATCCCATGGATCCCTTACATGAGGGATCCGTCCAGTGTATTTCTGGGGATCCGCCAGACGCTCCTCCCATTTGGGTTATGAGTCATGGATCATGGGTCATGGGTTATGGACTTTGGGTCATGCGTACCGAAATAGATACAATGTATCTAGACATTGGATCATGGGTATGGGTCATGGTCCATGAATAATACCCAACATGACTTCATGCATGATGTCAAGCAATGGGTCATGGGTTATGGATCATGCTCAATGGGTATGGGTCATGGACTTTGGGTTTTACCCAACTACATTCAATGTATCTAGTCAATTGGTCAAATACTTAGATTTCTACCCATTACATTACCCATTACAATATATACTAAGTATATATAAGTACATATCTATATAATGTAAACACTAGTTGTTATACATATGCATTTCTATGAAATGTAAACAATATTACTTGTTTAGTGTTTTATATGAAAACGTAAGTGTGTTAGCAAACTATTGGCTCAAACCATTTACGTATTTTATTTGTTTCGTTAAAATGATTTTATGTTTGTTATCGACAAAACATTAGAAGATCGTAAAATATAAATAAACGTTTTTACTGCTTATTTGTATTAACACCACTTTTTGTCGAAACAAAAAGAGCGTCAAAAAGAAACTAACACATTGTTTTTAAGTAAAACAAGTGAAAAGTAAAAATATGAAACATAGAGAGTAAAAGAAGAGAAGGATTCTCGTCTTAGCTCCCCCTTGATGAGTGCTTCCATTTGTTGAGGGCGTCAAGTAATTAGGAAAACTAAGCAAGTGTTTTGCAATATCGTTTGCAAATGGTTTCGTCTTTTAGACGAACATGCTCCCCCTTGACGAGTGCTCCTTTGTGAGGAGGACGCCAAGTAGTAATGCAATCCTATGTCAAACTATTGCAAGCGTTTTTGCAATGTTTGCTTTGACAAGAAACTCCCCCTTGTTGAGGGTGTCAAAGTCTTCAAGTGTATATTGAAAATCTACAAAACAAAGGTTAGAAAACAAGTATATGATGCATAATTTCTTGCAAATAAGACTCAAATTAGTAAGAAAAATTGTTTCTGTTGCACGGATCCCACGGTTCCTCCCTAGGAGGGATCCGTCTAGGCCAAAGTGAGGGATCTGTTTGCCTGCATACTTAAGAGAACAATATGGATGTAAAATGTGGTGTCAACATCAACAAGAGTTATGTATTAAGGCAACAAACATATTCTCAAGATCATATGGCATATAACATGTATTTTCATTCAATAAAAAACACGAGAAATGATATACATATCTCTAAAACTAAGAGAATGACTTAAACATGAAATATGATTCCTAATCAATCTAAGTTAAGTTTAAGACTATAACACCATTTGAATCTTTAAGCTTAGGAATGTTTAGTTTTGTTGACCTCATCGAAACGTTCGAGGAGGTGATAACACATGAAACGTAGCTCTTCACGTAGTTCATGTACTAAACCTTAATGGCTTGGAAGTGGTGGTGGTAGAAATGGAATGGTTTGAGACGGAAGGTTGAATGAGGAGGGTTGAGGATTCTCAAAAGAAGGAGGGATTTGTGGAGGTACATTTGGAGGTGGATCAACTAAAGGTGATGGTGGTGGAATGTGTGTGGAGGACGGTGGTAGAGATGTATCTACATCTATGTGATCGGGTGGTTGGCTTTGATGATTCCTCATAATCCAAAAGGGACTATTCGAGGGTGATGGAGAAAAGGATACCGGTGCTAGTGTCGTTTCAACACCATAGTTTTGTTGTTGCGCTATTCTTTTTATTGCGGAGAATGTTGGCAATGGTGGAGGACGAGATGGCCTAGAAGGCAAGTCCTCTAAGTTTTAGAGGTGTGGAAATGAAAGTGGAGTGGTGAATGATATGGCTCTAGGCACTAAGGGTGATGGTTTAGTGGAAATAGGGGTGTTGGGTTTAGGAGGTATAGTAGTGTTTGGCAATGGTAGTTTTGTGGGAACAATCCTTTTAGGGATTGGTTTGATTGGTTGAGGGGAAATCCTAGCATTTGTGGATTTAACGGGTGATGATTCGGTTAAAGAAATTTCGTGAACAACACGAACAAGTTTCATGGGTGGTCCTTTGGTGGAGGAGTTGGCACTAGGGGATTTCCTCATAATGAAATGATAAAAGGTTAGTGAGATAAAAGTTTCTAGTTGCTGAGAATGAAGTTGTAAGTGGTAACTTAGAAGTACTAGCAATGTGGTTTATAACGGGAAGGATTTAACAAGTGAATTTAAAGCTTAAGCCACTAAGATCCTTCAAATTGAAATGATTTGAATGCACAAGAGTCAACTTCAGAGTTGCACTGATCAAGGAGGTTAATTAAGACAAGATGGAGTGATCAAGTTAGCAAGGAAAGCTTGAAATGATTGTTTTAGCTAGGATTAGCTGATTATGTGCACTAGGTTCCCACGGTTCCCTCCAATGAGGGATCCGTCTAGGTGTCTTAAATGAGGAGGGACTTAAATGATCAAGAGAGATGAGTGATGGTAGCTAATGATTGCCTTTTATGGAAGAAAAAGAGATTTCCATGAGTACCAATGGGTGATCAAAGATGGCACTAAGAAATTTGAGAGTGTCATGTGGTGTTGAATGATCCTAGAGATCAGATGGTAACTTGAAAGAAATATGGAAAATTCCTTAAAAATCATAAGAAATGAAAAACTAGTTTTTAGCCTATTTTGAGGTAAAGATGACTAAAATCAATTTGTCAAAATTAAGAGAAATAACAAACTAAATGGTTTGAGATGTGAGGAACAATGTGTGAGTATTGGAGCGGAAATATGGTGAATTTTTGGTGAAGTGATAAATCAAAAATACCTTGGATGTGATCCTATGTTAGATATGATTGAGTATGAAACCTACTGATCTTGAGGAAGACTAAAGATATCCTAAAATATCATGCTTAGCTAGTATGATAAGGTCTTAGAGGATTGGATTAAAATGAAAGTGTGAGAGTTCTATGTCTGTTTACCCCGATCCCACGGTTCCCTCATCTGAGGGATCCGGCTAGTTATATCTAGGGGATCCGACTACTGCTGACCAGTAGCTCTACAACAAATGTGCAAAATTTGCACTAGGTGTCGTACATTTAAAAAACAGTGTTTTCTAAGGAAGACAAACATTTATATAAGCGATATATCAAATAATCAATAAACATTTTATTTCATGGGAATGATCATATTACAACGATAAAAGATGAATCCTAAGGATTGAATCTATTTGGAGAAGAGACTAGGTTTCTTGTGCATTTTTGTTTGATGGATCGTCAAATGGATGGTGAGTATTTGCGGATTCAGGAACGAAGAATGTCGTGATGTGAGATGTGTTCGAAGGTTCCATCATTTTGTTCACAAGTACATATAAAGGACTTTGAAATTGAGGATGAAAGTACATGATATGATGATAAAGGCGTGTCAGGAACATTCCATATGGAATTAGTTTGTTCTTGTTGCCTTGAAGGTTTACAATTTGTCTTGCAAAGAAATAGGCGAGATTGTACGGTTGTTGAGTTAGGAGACAATACATTATGTGAGCACAACAAGCGGGAAGAATCTCTCGATTTCCCCTAAGACTCCAAACATTTTCACGTAGAATGACGGCGAGAGGTTTAAGATCATCTCGGATATCACGTGTATAGATTATGTTTGGATTTGAGTAATTAGATCGAGGAGTGCATAACATGCGAGTTAATTCTTGAGGGGAGGGTATGTGTGAACAGTATGGACTGTTTTCTTCACTGTAGTTGAAGAGAGAATCAAGAGACCAATCTTCTGTGAAGGCACATTGTCCATGATTTGGAATTCAGAGAATGTGAGCAAATTGCCCAAGAGTCAAGACAAACTTTTGGTTTTTGATCCAAAACCATAGTGATAGAGAGCGATCCTCGTTACGAACGAGTTCAACTTGACGAAAGAATTCCAAAACAAACCGCGGATAAATTTTCTCGTTAATTCCGAGAAGACCTTCTAGTCCTATGGTTCGGAAAGCGGTATTGATACCTTCTTGGTATAGTAGAGGTGAGTCAACAATACGTTCTTCATGAAAGCAATGAGTTTCGAGATTATTGAACCCACGGACATGATTGCCAGGTGTGTTAGGCTCAAGGGAGATAATAGGAATGTAGACACAAATGAATTGAAATTCAAATTCATACTAATGAGTAATGATGAGACCTATGGAAGTGAAATGAATAATTTACATGAGCAAGTTAAGATAAAGTGATGCATCAAAAGAGAGGACATTTGATAGGTGAAAATAATCTCCTAATGTTTTTATTGATTACCCTTATTTTTATTAACAATGACAATTAACTCACTTTGTTCTAACATTCTAGTATAGTTTTTCTTTTTATGGTAAGTTTTATGAAGTGGTTTTTATGTTGCATGAGTTACTGTTTTCAAGTTCCACGGTTCTCCCGGTTCCCTTTTAAAAGGGATTCGGCTAGTTAAACGTTAGGTATCCGTGGATCTGCAGTGTGACAGAAAAATGATCTTGACGTAAAATTGATATTTGCAACTTTTATAAAAGGAGTGTGTGTTAGCTAATATTTACTACTTAAGCTTGCATTGTAGATTTCGAAAATATGTCAAGTTTTCAAAGGTACGAACGAAAATATGATAAACACATTATGAGAAATAAACGAGATAAACTAAGACATTAATAATATTTTATTTCAATGCTAAGAGCAATACAAAGGATTGGATATATGACACAAATGTAGATTAACAACACAAAGTACATGTCTCCATGGGAGAATTTGATCATGGGATACACGAGAGCGATGAGTGTCCAGACGATGATCACGAAGGCGATGTAAACCATGATGTTGGAAATCTTCCTTGATTTTGATTTTTCGAGATGAGATGGAGAGGAAGATGAAGTTTGAATGAGAGATATTTTGAATGGAAGATTTGAAAAAAATGGGGTTTGGTGGTGTTAACGAGCGGAAGAGGGTTTTATGGGGTAGGAGGAATTTTAGAGATTTATGTTTTGTTTTATTAATAGAAAGATTTGATTTTTAGGTTAGGATAATACATATTTATATACATAAATTTTGGATGGAAGAGAAACACGTATGCCAGACGGTTTCCTAAAGAAGCCACGTATATCACTAAAGCATACATTATAAATAAGAAACTAACATCTGAAAAAAAATTATATAAGTTCCTATGCAAGCATACTCATACTAAGCTAATATTATTTAAAGATAAGTTTTAAGAAAATCATACCTCTAATGCAATTTTGAGTGTCTCTTACTTTTTGAGAAAGAGTATTAATAGACAATTCTGGTTCCTTCGAGATCTAAGTGGTAGTTTAAAGATACCTTTTTAGAAAAGATAGTCTTGTTACTGGTATGTGCAAAAACACATACCTTTTCTGGATCAAAACATGCCCAAAATAACCAGAAACAAGCCGTTAATGCTTAATATTTGTTTGTTTCTTGAGTTTATGCATGTGCAGGTACAGATATGACAAAACACACAAAAGAAAGGCAAATCAGACAAAAACCGAGTACGAGAAGGAAGAGAGTGCAAAAGCTGAAGCCGGGAAATCAAATTGAGTGAAATTGAAGATTTGAATGCTCAAGGGATGATTTTTGGAAGTTTGGATCATATTTTGAGAGATTATAGAATTAGTCCTCCAACTTTGGCAAATTCACAAAATCTACCCTGGAAATACCAAAAATGTCAAATTAAGTCCCTCATCTTTCCCAGATTTACAAAATATATCCTTATATCCCATTCACCCAAAAACACCCTTTCAATTTTCCCTAAATACACTTCATACCCTTTAAAGCCTTAAAATTCCACTTTTAATCCTTAATAAATCCCTAAGTCCAAAACCCCTTTTTAACCTATCAAACCAAACCTGACCCTTTACCTTTAACCCTTGTGACCCTTTCAACCAAAAAAACCCCCAAAATAAAATGACCCTTCCACCTTTACACCCGGTCAACCAACCCAGTCAAACCATAATTAAATATTACCCCACCCTTTTACGCGCCCAAAGTAAAACAGTGTATATCTTCCCAATCCAATTATCCGTAAAAATCATTACAGCAATTAAGGGCACTTTTGTACTTTGCTCTGACAAAAGGAATGCTACCTTGGCATTCCGTGTGCCAAGGTGTGCTCTGATTGGAGGAAGAGATGTCATCAGGCAGATCTAATGGACGAAATTGGAGATGGATTGCTGGGATTGCCAAATCAACTTAATCAAGGGTGGAGATTGATTCAAACTAGCACAATTCAAGTTTCCTAAAGCTTCCCAAGCTCCTCATGCTCAGCTATTAAAGGACCCGATTTCTTCACATAATGATCATGTAGTTTGTAGGTGTTTTAAGTGTGTGTAATTTCCTTTTCTTAAGTATTTTTAAAGCTTTCATTTAGTTTTGCAATTATGAATTCAGTTTATGTACTCCAATTTTATTAATAAGAATTTACTTTAATTTTTTCAAATTTTCTATAATCTCATTCATCTGTCTTAAATCCTTCATTATTGTTATTAAGCTTTAGTTTGTGTCAAATTAGCTTATTTTTGTTTTCAAGTCAAAAATCACAAAAAAAAGAAAAGAAAATCATTGAAAAATAAAAAAATATTGTAAAATATATTTTAAGCTTCAATAAGCTTATACTTCTGTTTACTTAAGCTTATATAAGCTCTACATAGCTTATTCTAAGCTTCATTCAGTTTCAAATTAGCTTACACACATAATCACCAAAAATTCACAAAATAATCAAAAATACCTTTGCTAATTGTGGAAAGCATCGAAGTGGTCGTAAGGGATTGGCCAGATAGACTTATACTAGCGTAATCTCTGATTAAGCTAGAGCTTGTAGCTGCCATTAAGTTGGAACCTCTGTTTAGCTGAGGTGAAAGTAAGTGTAATCTCTCTTTTAGCTTAAAAATTGTATAATTAGCTTAGAATAGTTAAGATCTGTTATAAGTAGCTTATTACTGTTAATTTAGCTTTTTAGAATCTTATTGGAGCTTATTCAATTAGATCTAGTTATAGTTAAGCTTAACTCATCAGTTTGTATACTTGTCTGCTTGAAACTGTTATAATCTAGTACTAATAGTTTGAGTTGGTAAAAGCTGTCATAATCACATCAAAAAGCTCTAATAAAGAGAATTAAATCTGAAATGAGGTTTGAATCAACTTAGATTATTTGATTGCTGCTTATAAGTTCAAAACAGCTTGTATAAAGGGTGTTTGGTTCAGCTAAGATAGTTAATTCAGAAGCTAGTGCAATGATTAAAAATAATTTAGATAGACTTAGATAGATTCATTTAGGTTAGTTATACAAGGAAATTGCATTTTCATTTATCAAAAAGTCAAAAGTAGCTTAGATCTCATTTAACTTCATAACAGTTAGTATAGTAGCTTGCATAAGCTATAATCTAGGTTTAGTTTTATTAGAAATAGCTTATTTAGGTATTAAGTTAGCTTGTTACATCATCTATAGTGATTTAGAAGCAATCAAATCTCATAAAAGTCAAATGTTAAGTTTCTTAAAAAAAAGTCAAAAACCCAAATCAGTTTCAAATAGCTTCATTTATTGATTTTTAATTTCTTCATTTCTAATCCAATTCAGTTGAGATTTTGGAAATTAAGTATTTGGAAGGTGGTTTATAAGCTCACATTTTTAGATTAATTTTTAGATTTTTCTAGATAAGCTTTAAAGGGACTTAAAGTAGCCTGGTTTTCAAATTGGTGTCTTGTATCCGGACACGTCAAGCTGAATTGCCCTTTTCAAAAGCTTCTCAGAAGCATTTCAAAAGCTCATTTTAAGTTCTAATTTGGTTTATAAGCTCTTAAATAGTCAATCTAGAGTTCCTAATTTGAATTTTGCAAAAAGCTCTTGTTTACAAGCTTTGTGATAAGCTAAAAGCTGGGTGTTTGGACTGTTAGGATATTAGTTGCACATAAGTGCTTATTCACTTTTTATAGCTTTTTAATCTGCTCATTCTCATTTAAATTAGCTTAATAACTTAGTTTAAGTCCCCTCTAGTGCTTCTATAGCTTATTTTTCATCTCTAGTAGCTTATTCTTCAATAAAAAATAGCATCAGTTAAGTTTTTAACTCTTTGTTCATATCATTTTTTCTTTGCTTATTCTACCCTTTTTCTAGCTTATTTCTTAGAGTTTTTAAGTTTCAAAAAAATTATTTAAGCTGTAAGAAGCTTATTTCAAAGTTTGACAAAAAGGAATTTTCAAAAATCCTGCAAAAAGGGAGGCAGGGAGTTCCTGGGTGAACTGAGGTTCGAACCCAGGACCATAAACCATTCTAACCTTTTAACACACACACCCAAACCACACGCGCCCTTGGGACTTTCTCGTCATTCATTGCATCTTTAACTCCTTTATATACATTTAAGTTTATTAAGCTTAAAACTGCTTATTGGTTTTTCACAGCTTATTGAAAGTTGATTTTTTAGTTTTAGAATTTTTCATAGAATAGTTTTATAATAAAGTATTTTTTAAAAAAAAATTTAGAAAATTTCACTTAGTTTTTATATTTTTAATCATTTAATTTCTAAATTTTAGATTTAAATTCATAATAAATAAATAAAAAGTCAAAAAAAATATTCCGCTTTTTCCCAAAATTTCTTTTATCGTATTCTTCATAGAAAAATTAGTTTTGCATACTTAGGGTTGTTTTTCCTTAAATTTTACTTTTAGGCTCGGGATTTTCCCGAGCGTAAGCGTTTTTAGGTTTTAATTGCGTTTTAGGCCCCCGTGGTTTAGATTTAGCATTTTACTTGCATATTTAGTTTATTTTAACTATTGTTTGCCTAATTTAGCTTAATTCCTCATAATTTTCCCAAATTCACTATTCAATTTTTGGCGCCGCTGCCGGGGAAGGCTTGTAGTGAGTAAAATTCCAGCTCGATTCGCGTGTTTAAAACACCAAAAAAAATTAAAAAATCAACAAAAGAAATAGAAACGTCAATTGTTACGTCGGCTCACCTTAAAAGTACTACTTATACACGGGGTTCTAGGAGGTCTTGACATTAAATTGCAGACCGAGGAAAGATCCACTCTTCTTTCCCGCCACGTTGCGCATTCTTTTGAGAGCTACCGAGCACCGGTTGACGGGACTGTTACCAAAAATATTTTTTTTCAAAAGTTTTCTTAAATATAAAAACCAAAAAGATTTTCCTTTTTCAAATTTATTCCTTTTCACTTTTTGATTTTGATTTTTGGTGCATGCGCACTCGTTCTCAGTCACGACGTAATCGTAATCGAAGAATAGAAGTACCCGAGTTACGTACTATCGTTGAAGAACCCGTCGTGGCGGATATTCGAACAATGTCCGAGTTACTCCAAGCTCCCGTAGACAGCTACGGTGATGCTATCGTTGTTCCACCAATTGATTCCGAAAATTTCGAACTTAAAACTAATTTGATTCAATTGGTTTTATCTAAACCTTTTTGTGGTTTTGAGAGGTAGGAGCCCCACGCACATATCCGTTGGTTTAATCAAGTAGCTTCTACTGTAAACTTTCGGGGCGTCTCTCATGAGTCAAATAAGTTAAGGTTATTCCCATTCCCTTGAGGGGGCAGCCCGGACTTGGCTTGTGAAAGAGCCCCCTCATTCAATTACAACATGGGAATACCTTTCTAAGAAATTTTTTTAACCAACTCTTCCCTCCATCAAGAATTACAATGTTAAGAAATCAAATAACAAACTTTCAACAAAAATTCGACGAAAGTTTTGGTGAAGCATGGGATAGATTCAAGGAACTTTTACGAAAATTCCCAAACCATGGTCTTTCCGATCTTCATCAAATTGATACGTTCTACAATGCTTTAACCCCGACCGATCAAGATTCGCTTAATGCGGCCGCCGGTGGCAACATCTTGAGTCATACGCCCGCAGATATTAGAACGATTATCGAGAACAAGTACAAAGTTTTTTCATCTAGAAACAAACCGGTTGTTTCTAAGATCGATACTAACGATGCTTATGTACAAAAGAGTGAGCTGACTGAGCTTACTGATGATATTCGATGTATGATGAAAGAATTCAAGAATCAAAAATCCGAGCCAGTCAAAGCAGTTACTGAAACTTGTATTATTTGCGGAGGTCCTCATCCGTACTACAATTGTCAAGCCACCGATGGCAATATTAGGAATGCTTCCGTAGCCGCTGCTAATCCGATCCAACATCAGAATCAAGGATTCCGTGCCAACCAAATGGGACCACCCGGTTTTTCACCCGTTCCAAATCATAATCAAAACCGTTTTCAAAACCAAGTTTTTTATGCAAAACAAAATCAAAACCGAGTAGCTAATTACAATCATGGTAATCAAAACTACTAAGCTCATCCACCTCAAGTCTACCAACAACCTTCTCATCCTCAACAACCTTATCAACCACCTCATCCAATTGCTCCGAATCCCGATTTAGCAAATTACATCAAGAACACCGATAACACCATTAGAACGATGCAGACTCAAATCAACAACATGAGGGTTGAATTTAAGAAGGAAATTGATACGTCCAACTATAAAAAAACAAATGAATTAAAGAACATGATGGCTAGTTTCTTTCAGTCAAATCTCCCTTCTAGCTCTTCTTCTCAACCCTCGGGTTCTGGTACTCTTCCGAGTAATACGAGTCCCAACCCAAGAGGTGACATGAAAGCGATTACCACCCGAAGTGGTGTAGCTTACGATGGACCCACGGTTCCTACCACTACTTCTTCTTCTTCTTCCTCTCGTGTGGTAGACCGTGAGACCGGGGTGACAAAGGACCAGGTGCTTCCTACTAATAAGGGGAGTACTGAGAATGTCCAACCCACGGTTTTCCCGACTTCTGAGCCCAAGGATGCTCCCGTTAGTGCTACGAAGCCTAACCCAAGAACAACAATTCCGTACCCATCAAGAATGAATGATCAGAAGCAACGTGAACAAGCAAATCTTCAAGTAGAGAAATTCTTTCAAATCTTTCAAGATCTTCACTTCTAAATTAGCTTTGCAGATGCTCCTCTTCTCATGCCTAAATTTGTTTCAACACTCAAAAGTTTGTTAAATAACAAGGAGAAAGTCTTGGAATTGGTAAGAACGTCTTTGAATGAGAATTGTTCGGCGGTTATCCTCAAGAAACTTCCCGAAAAGTTAGGTGACCCCATAAAGTTTCTCATTCCTTGTGATTTTTAAGGAATCGTTCAGTGCTCCGCCTTGGCCGATCTTGGCGCGATTTTCAATTTGATGCCGTTATCGATCTACGAGAAGCTTTCATTGCCCAAAATTTCCCCAACATGTATGACTCTCAAGCTAGCCGACCGTACTACGACTCGCCTAATCGGTATAGCCGAAGATGTTTTTGTTAAAATTGGGAAGTTAGATTTTCCCGCGGATTTTGTTGTAGTCAATTTTGATGCCGACCCTCGAGTACCCCTTATTCTCGGAAGATGTTTCTTGAGTACCGGTCGTGCTTTAATTGATGTCTATGGAGGAGAGATTACGTTACGAGTTAATAAGGAAGCCATCATGTTCAACGTCAATCAAACGTCGAGGTACTCCTCAAATTATGACGATGCTTCCATCAACCGGGTCGATGTTATTGATGTTGCTTGTGAGGAGTACGCTCAAGAAGTACTTGTTTTAATGGATAATTTCGATAGTGGCAATCCCACTCCATTTGAACCCTCTTTTGAACCTTCTTCTGAATCAATCATTTCTAATTCTTCTCCTTCCCTTACTCCGTTTGAGGGGAGTGATTTCATCTTCGAAGAGATTGAGGCTTGTTTGCACAACAAATCAAGTTCACCGGAAATTGATTTCGCTGATTGTAATCCGGAGGAAGATATTCGTTCGATAGAAGAAATGCTTAATATGGACTCATCATGTCTTTCGGAAGAAATTACGATTGAAGAGCTCAAAGAAGTACAAACGTCAAATGAAAATCCTCCGGAGCTCGAGCTCAAGGATTTACCTCCTCATCTTGAATATTCCTTTCTAGAAGAACCGAACAAGTTTCCCGTCATTATTGCTAAGAATTTGAAAGATGAGGAGAAAACCGAACTTTTGGCCGTCCTTAAAAAGCATAAAAGTGCCATCGCTTGGCAGATTTCTGACATTAAGGGCATAAGCCCACGTTTTTGTACTCACAAAATTTTAATGGAAGATGATTTCAAACCCGTCATACAACAACAACGAAGGGTTAACCCAAAAATTCATGATGTCATTAAAAAGGAACTTCTAAAACTCCTTGATGCCGGAGTCATTTACCCAATCTCAGATAGTTCATGGGTTAGCCCTGTCCACTGTGTCTCGAAGAAAGGTGGAATGACCGTCGTTACAAATGAAAAGAATGAGTTGATTTCCATACGCCTTGTCACCGGTTGGAGGGTGTGTATTTATTACCGGAAGTTAAATGATGCTACTAGGAAGGACCATTTCCCTCTTCCATTTATGGATCAAATGCTCGAACGTCTAGCGGGGAATGAGTTCTATTGTTTTCCCGATGGTTTCTCCGGTTACTTCCAAATGCCGATCGACCCGCAAGATCAAGAGAAGACGACTTTCACTTGCCCTTATGGAACATTTGCTTACCGTTGAATGCCATTTGGCTTATGCAATGCTACTGGCACGTTCCAAAGGTGCATGATGGCGATTTTCCATGATGATCGAGAAGACTATGGAGGTGTTTATGGGCGATTTCTCGGTTGACGGAGTTTCTTTCACTTCTTGCCTCTCCCATCTAGACCTCATGCTTAAAAGGTGTGAAGACACCAATTTGGTCTTGAATTGGGAGAAGTGCCATTTCATGGTTCGAGAGGGCATTGTCCTCGGCCATAAGATTTCCAAATCAGGGATTGAGGTTGGTCAAGCTAAAGTCGACGTTATCGCTAAGTTACCTCATCCCACTACCGTCAAAGGCATTCGGAGTTTTTTGGGTCATGTCGGTTTCTATCTTCGTTTCATACAAGATTTCTCTAAGATAGCCTGCCCTCTGACACATCTCCTTGAAAAGGATGCTCCGTTTATCTTCTCTAATGAATGCATTGAAGCCTTTAACATACTTAAGAATAAATTAACCAAGGCTCCGATCTTAGTTGCCCCCGACTGGGATTTGCCATTTGAGCTTATATGTGATGCAAGTGATTACGCAATTGGGGCAGTCTTGGGGCAACAAAAGACCAAACATTTTCAGCCCATACACTATGCGAGTAAGACATTGACCGAGGCCCAAAACCATTACAAAACTACAGTAAAAGAATTATTGGCCATAGTTTATGCTTTCGAGAAATTTAGACCCTACCTTGTCTTATCGAAGATCATAGTGTATACTGGCCATTCAGCCCATTTTGGCAAAGAAAGATGCTAAGCCACGATTACTTCGGTGGGCTCTCCTCCTTCAGGAATTTGATGTCACCATTCTTGATAAAAAGGGAGCCCGAGAACCTAGCCGCCGACTACTTATCTAGACTTGAAAATCCCCATCAAAGTGTGCTCGAGAAAAAGGAGATCACATAAACATTTCCTCCCGAAACACTTGGGAATATTGCTAAGAAAGATTCTAATACCCTATGGTTTGCCGACTTTGCAAATTACCATGCGGGAAATTTAATTGTGAAAGGGATGTCGTGCCAACAAAAGAAAAAGTTTTTTAAGGATGCCAAGCATTATTTCTGGGACGACCCCTACTTTTTTAAGATTTGTGCGGATCAAGTAATCCGGCGGTGTGTTCATGGCAAAGAAGCCACCGATATTCTTAATGCTTGCCACGATGGACCCACCGGAGGCCATCATGGTGCAAGCTACACCGCCAAAAAGGTTTTTGAATCCGGATTCTATTGGCCAACCATATATCGAGACGCCCATGATTTGGTTAAGTCATGTGACTCATGCCAGCCTCAAAGGAAGATTTCGTAAAAAGACAAAATGCCGCAAAATGCAATTCAAGTCTGCGAAATTTTTGACGTTTAGGGCATCAATTTTATGGGACCATTTCCGTCATCTAAGGGTAATAAGTATATACTCGTGGCCATCGACTACTTGTCTAAATGGGTCGAAGCGAAGGCGCTACCCACAAATGACGCCCGAGTTGTTGTTAAGTTTTTAAAGAACTTGTTTTCCTAATTTGGAGCTCCTCGTGCTATAATCAGTGATCGTGGTACCCATTTTTGCAATGACCAATTTGCCAAAGTTATGTCTAAATCTGGAGTTACCCACCGTCTTTCTACCGCGTATCACCCGCAAACGAGCGGTCAAGTTGAGGTGTCAAATTGTGGTTTGAAAAGGATTTTAGAAAGGACCTTAGGAGAGAACCGAGCTTCATGGGCCGATAAGTTAGATGATGCATTATGAGCCTTCCGCACCGCTTTCAAGACACCCATTGGGTGTACCCCATATAAATTGGTGTATGGAAAGGCTTGCCATTTGCCCATTGAGCTCGAGCATAAGGCATATTGGGCCATGAAACAAGTTAAGATAATATATATGTTTTGACACTGATAAGGATTTAAAATGTACACTTTTGAGGGGTCATTTAAGCTCTTAATCGACCACTTTTATATCCGTTACTGCTTAATTTCGTTCCTTTTCACTTTTTAGGTCTCTTGAAGGCAAATTGCTAGAATGACACTTATTCGGATGAAAAGGCGCAAATATATGAAGAAAATGGCCAAGTCAAGAATCAAGAGACTTAAGCTACTAGAACAGAAGGTGACGGCGTCACAGCCAAATGGCGACGCCGTCACAACACGTTTTGAGACGACTCAGAAGCCAAATTCCTATTTTGCACTTGACGGCATTAGGTTTTAAAGAGTAGGGCGTCACAACTCAGACGGCCTAGATTTGGATCCCGACGGCGTCAGAAGATGAAGCCGACGGTGTCAAGACCATAAGGTAACGCCGTCACAAAGTAGACGTGGCCAAGACGAAAACCTAATGGCGGAGATCTGACGACGTCACAAATAAAGAGTGACGCCGTCGCATATTGTAACTCTATATATAGAATTCAAATTTTCAGAATTTTAGGGAGGTAGTTTTGTGGAGTAAAACCTAAACCGAACTTTGGCTGTCTTGGACAGTATCTTAGGGTTCCATACCCTATTTTACAACAAGATAAGTGATTTACTTCATTAATTCAGTTATGTCTTCAATTGTTTGTGTGTATGCTTGCATGTTTTCCATGTCCGGCAAATTTACTTGTGTGTTTGCTTAGATCTATGAAACCTAGGTATTGAATATTGATTAGTTGTCTCTTATCTTAATTGTGATTGACCTAGTATTGCGATAGGTCATTCGTTGTGTTTTTAATGCTTGAGTAATCTTTGTGAATATTAGTTTATAATCACCTAGAGTTATTGTAAGCTAAACATCCAAAGGTAACCTTAGAGTTAGTTTATGAATCCTAGAGATTTCGTAGGCAATAACCTTAAGGTAGTCTCAAAGAGTTAGGGAAAAACGCATACCCTACGACCTTAGAAAACACAACGCGTTAAGAATAAGGGCGTGACAATTCAACCATCAATAGGAGATAACTAGGGAGTAATAGCATCTAGGTAAACACATTTTAAATCATCATAAGAGCACACAACAATAGACATAGACTACACTCACCTTAGCTTAGTTAATTAGATAATTAGATAAGTAGAGTAATCGGTAGAAATACCAACCCCCCAAATCCAATACCCCGAGATTCGGACCTTTCAATTTTCTAAAAAAATATAAAAAGATAAAAAATAATCTTCCTCAACCCCAACCTTAGCGTAGTAATTTCTCACTAGCATTCCTATTCCCCTAGAGAACGATATCAATACCCGAGGCTTACCCTAACACTACACTATAACGATTAGGTTCACTGCCTAGGGTATTGAAAAACTTGCTCGACGAAAAGGAATTTCCTTTTACCCCGAACTTGCGTTGTACGCGTATCAAGTTTTTGGCGCCGCTACCGGGGAATAGAATAGCTAGTTAGATTTCCACGTCGTTTAGGTTCGCTTGCCTGATTCTTATCAAGTAAGCTTTTTCCCCATTTTTAGCCTCCTCGTAGTCAATCCCCCTTTTTCGTGACCTTTGTTAGTAACCCCATCACTTTTCATCATGGAAGGTGATAATCAACCACCACTCATCAACCCACCACCAACTGACCTGCAAGAGGCCGTACTCTTGGTGAATACTCAAGACCAAGCCACCTAGGCTATAGAAACACCATTGAGCTTCCCAACCAAGCCCAAACTACGGCCCTTCGATCCGACACCATCCGGTTGGAGCAAAACGGATGTGCATTCCATGGACTTCGTTCCGAAGATCCTAATCAGCATCTTAAGGATTTCCTTAAAATCGTTGATTCCATCGACCTTGATGCTACAACTCGGGAGACCACGCGCTTGCGTCTCTTCCAATTCTCTCTATGGGACCAAGCTAGTAATTGGCTTGAGCGACTTCCCGTCGGCTCCATCTCAAGTTGGGATGACCTCACCACTCGTTTCCTTGCCTAATTTTTCCCACCGGGGAGAACTACTAAGCTTAGGAATGAAATCTTGATGTTCCAACAACGTCAAGGTGAATCTCTCTACGAAGCATGGAATCGATTCAAGGACTTACTCCATAGAGTCCCTCATCACGGCATCGATCTTTGGGTTCAAGTCCAACTCTTTTATGATCATGTCAACTTCCAAACTAAGCGATCCATCGACCAAGTGGCCGGTGGTAAACTTAGTGATCTCATCGCGGAAGAATCGTGGGGTATAATAGAGGACCTTGCTCTCTATGACAACGAAAGTTGGAATGACCCCCGTGAGTTGCCCAAAACCATAAAGGCAATCTCCTTGCCTCCCATTGACTCACAACCTTCCAACCGTAGGATGCTCGAGCTTGAAGATCAAGTCAAATTCCTAATGAGCTCCTACGAAAATCCTAAGTCTTCACGCCAAGTGAACAAAGTTTCTTGTGTGAGCTATGTAGTGGTCCTCATGACACTCGCATTTGCACAAGACTCCCCGAGAAAGCTTCCGTTGACTACGCATCCTCGCATACCAATGGAACGGGATGAAGATTCCCTACAACACCTAGACCTAGGACTTTCAATGATTCCCGTGAAGCATGGAAGGGCAAACCCGACTTCTATTGGGTACAAACCAAAGAATTCACATCTAATAATTTCTCATGGCCCCCATCTCACGGCCCTAGCCAACAAAACATAGAAGGGATGTTGCAACACCTAGTTACATCCCAAGAAGCTCAAATAGCTAAGCTCTCGGACCGCTTTAACCTACAACAAGCCAAAATGGATAGGAAGATAGATAACCTTTTGAAAGCCATGACCAATAGTGATAGGAAGGTTAATGCTATCTCAACCCCCGAAGTTTCCGGTGTAGAAATTAAGGACCCAAATAAGTTAGCCAAGCACGTTCAATTCGTCAATACCATCACCTTAGTGAAACCTAATAGGACAAATAATGAAGTGAACCATGAGACGGTACTTGAGGTTAGTGAAACTCCTAAGAATGAATCGACCGATGAAATAGATGAAGTAGGCAATGACTATTTCAATAAGTTTCCTACGGAAGAGGAACTCTCTCGCCACCCACACTTAGTACGAGACCTCCGTCACATGTATGTTAGGAGAAGCCCTAGGATCAAGTTTGGGAACCCTTGGAATCTTAACATACCTTGTTGCATAGGGCATGTTTTTGTGGCAAAAGCCTACATTGATCACAAGTCCCCGATAAATATCATGACTAACACCTACTATAATTGGGTAATGAAGAAGCCTATCCCAACTAGGCAAGATCCCGATAATCCTAGGGTTAGTTGCAATTTTCTTGGTAGAGTTAAGGGATTGCCCGTCTATGTAGGTAATTTCACGTTTCCTACAGATTTCATAGTTGTTAATGATATTAGTACGGCCATAGATCCTAGCTTGCCCCCACGTTATTCTAGGAAAGCCTTTCATAGAAAACACCGGGATGACTTGCGATTCGTCGTTAGGAATAGTGAGATTCAAGGATGAGACCGATGATGTAGCCTACCAAATGCCCTTTAAGATTGAGAAATTTTCATCATTATCCAATGATGAAAAAGAACTTAAGCTATCGGTCTACTATAGGAATGAGGAAGATAAGGAGAGGGGAGTTGATTATGTGATGAATAAGATTTTCGGTTTCTATAAGGATTGCTTGAAACTAGGACCGGAATATAGAACAGATTGGGGAGAAGATGACTTCTTAGAAAGATGCAAAATAGGGCATTACTATAACATGGAAAACCCCAATAAAGACCGTCATGAAGAAGAAGGTGACGGTAACGAAGTCAGGTAGGGGCACGACTTCGAGTCTAGCTACAAGACTCATAAATAAAGAAAAGCGCTTCGTGGGAGGCAACCCTTGCTTAATTGTTTGCTTGTTTATGTGTCGTATGTCTTTTATTGATTGTTTATTCTCATGTTTGAATTTGTAAGAATGCTTTATTTTGTCTTTAACCTCGTCTGAATTACATATAAAGGTATTTTACAAAAGGGATAAGTGTAGGGAGGATTACACACATTTTCAAAAAGAACGTGAACATGAGAATTACGATTATCAAAAAGATATACATGTGTGTTTGTTTGAGTCAAATGCTTGTATCAAGTCATAATGGATGTTTTGCAGGAAATTTTTCCAGATTCTAAAGATATAAATTTTCCAGAATTTTTTCTAGAAAATCGCAGACCAGTTTCTGTCAGGATAACCTGACGGCTTCAGGAGGAGTAGAAACAACTTACTACTTTTTCTCATTTTCTGTGCTACTTATAAAATTTTGGAATTTCTCAGGTCTTAATTTTCCAGAAAATCTGTAAACATCCATTCCACAAGCATTATATCCTAGTTTAGTAAAGTCATATATATATATTGTTACCGCCGATTTTACATGAAGGTTTCGTTTGTTTTCTTCAAGTGTGCAGGTTTTATTTATCAAGAAGAAGATACATAAGATTGGATGGAGCTTTTCACGCATACGTTCTTCTTGGAGAAGAATTTAACCACTACTTCACACGGATCCTACCGAGCTAATCAGGGGAGTATTAGTTTCTTTCGTTTTTAATTACCTTCCATTATCATAACTTTGATACTTTCGGAGAACATTGGGGACAATGTTCAGTTTAAGTGTAGGGAGGGAAAATAAAACTGGAACTTTGAAACTATGCTTATCCTTGACTATTTTCCTTGTCCAATTTCATTTGTGTAATAAACCATGAGAAATATCGGTTAGGGTAATTTTGGAACCAAATTTAAAATTTTTCATGACATGTAGGAGTGGGCCATCAGTCTTAATAAAGCGTCTCATGGATAGGAAGTTATATGACTAGACAAAACCCTTTACCACTTAAATTCCACCCGAAATGTGAGGATCGTCCTTAGATTTGTAGGAATTAAAGCATTCCACTTTAATGCTTCGAGAGTGTACCGGCAGTATAACAGATTCTAGAACTTGTTTTGTGATGCATTCCGAGATCGCTAGTGAGACTACACTTGTGTAGTTAGGAATAACTAAATGATAAGAGGCATTAGGATAACCCTTGTTTGATACCCGTATTATAATTACTTCTTCCACATCAGTTGAGTTATTCCCCCACACCCTTGCGTTGTACTCATCTTTAGTACACGATACCCCTAGTTAACCCCTCAGAGCCTATCATTTTCACGGTTCTCGTGATGTTTTGGTTTTCCGGAATATCAATGAAGAGCATTGTTTACAATCCACCCCCAAATGTACACCCAAATCGCCTTAGCCTACCTTGTATTCACTCACTTTTAGTGCATTATTGTTATCATACTAAACCCTTAGTTCAATTATCTAGTTGCTTGCATAAGTTGCTAAGTCGAGTCATATCCTTTGTACACAGTTTTGGGACGATTGAGACTCATGGGAAAAGTTAAATTTTATGAAGGGACGGGAAGGAACGTTAAATTCAAATTCCCTTTATTTACGTAATAATGTACTCCAAGTGTTTTGATCTTTTCAATTCGGGTCAAATTAGTGTAAGAGTAATAAAAAAAACTCAAGTGTAGGGATGTGCCTATAAATCCCTATTATTTTGATGTTATCGTAGAGGATGGTAGAGTAAAAGTGTATGAAAAAAAAATGAAAAAACATACGGGCCACCATCCTACATCTATCTTTAAATTTATGTTTGTTTGTTTCAATTTATCTTGAGTTTAGAGTGTCGAGTCTTGGCTTAGCAACGCCATTCTTCTCATGCTTGTAACATAAAGATTTTTGACTTGCCACCACTAAATCGCCTATCCCACCAAACCCTTTGTTTTCCTACCGTAAGCCTAATGTTACAACCCTTTAAAAGACCTCTTGGATATTTTTTCCTAGGTGCTTACGCCAAAGCGATGGAGGTTTGATCTAGTCTCAAGCCTATGGTAATCTATGTACTAGGACCAGTTAATGAGTGTTTATCTTCCATTTCCAACTTGATATATTTCATATACACCCGAGAGTATCCAAACACCACTTGTGAGGTGCTAGTATGTAATTTCCGTGCTTGTTATAACTTTGTGGGGCTTATACGTGTTTTGAATTGTTCTAAACTAATGCTTCATGACCCCTAACTTATAAATTACTTGGCTAAAAGCACATTTGCTCGAGGGAAAACAAATACCAAGTGTAGGGATACTTGATAAGGATTTAAAAGGTACACTTTTGAGGGGTCATTTAAGCCCTTAATCGACCACTTTTATATCCGTTACTGCTTAATTTCGTTCCTTTTCACTTTTTAGGTCTCTTGAAGGCAAATTGCTGGAATGACACTTATTCGGACGAAAAGGCACGAATATATGAAGAAAATGGCCAAAGTCAAGAATAAAGACACTCAAGCTGCTGGAACAGAAGGTGACGGCGTCACGTACCAAATGGCGAAGCAAGCAACACATTTTGAGACGACTCGAAGCCAAATTGCTATTTTGCACTTGACGGCATCAAGTTTTAAAGAGTAGGGCGTCACAACTCAGACGGCCTATATTTGGATCCCGGCGGCGTCAGAAGATGAAGCCGACGGCTTCACGACCATAAGGTGACGTCGTCACAAAGTTGACGTGGCCAAGACGAAAACCAAATGGCGGCGATCTGATGGCGTCACAAATAAAGAGTGACGCCGTCGCATATTGTAACTCTATATATAGAATTTGAATTTTCAGAATTTTAGGGAGGTAGTTTTGTAGAGTAAAACCTAAACTGAACTTTGGTTGTCTTGGGCAGTATCTTAGGGTTCCATACCCTATTTTACATCAATATAAGCGATTTACTTCATTAATTCAATTATATCTTCAATTGTTTGTATGTATGCTTTCATGTTTTCCCTGTCCGGCTAATTTACTTGTGTGTTTGCTTAGATCTATGAAACCTAGGTATTGAATATTGATTAGTTGTCTCATATCTTAATTGTGATTGACCTAGTATTGCGATAGGTCATTCGTTGTGTTTTTAATGCTTGAGTAATCTTTGTGAACATTAGTTCATAATCACCTAGAGTTATTGTAGGCTAAACATCCAAAGGTAACCTTAGAGCTAGTTTATGAATCCTAGAGATTTCGTAGGCAATAACCTTAAGGTAGTCTCAAAGAGTTAGGGAAAAACGCATACCCTACGACCTTAGAAGACACAACGCTTTAAGAATAAGGACGTGACAATTCAACCATCAATAGGAGATAATTAGGGAGTAATAGCATCTAGGTAAACACATCTTTAATTCATCATAAGAGCACACAACAATAGACATAGACTACACTCACCTTAGCTTAGTTAATTAGATAATTAGATAAGTAGAGTAATCGGTAGAAATACCAACCCCCCAAATCCAATACCTCAAGATTCGTACGTTTCAATTTTCTAAAAAAATATAAAAAAGATAAAAAATAATCTTCCTCAACCCCAACCTTAGCATAGTAATTTCTCACTAGCATTCCTATTCCCCTAGAGAACGATATCAATTCCCGTGGCTTACCCTAATACTACACTACAACGATTAGTTCACTGCCTAGGGTGTTGAAAAACTTGCTCGACGAAAAGGAAGTTCCTTTGACCCCGAACGCGCGTTGTACGCGTATCAGACACCTTGTTGGCTTTCCGCTGGTGAGAGTAGGAATAGAATTCTGACTTGACCAGGCGTGTTGAGCCCTATCTTGTTCCCTTAACCATAGATAATTAAATTATCGGCTAAGCATCCGCGGATCTCATTATTAGAGATTTTAAATTTGCGGAGATCGAGGAATAATAGAGTTACTTATGAGTTTAGATGCTAAGCATGGAGTAGTTGGTTCTCTTTAGAGCTCATCGAAGATACTTGTGGCTTTTTGCTCCCACAAAATTGTCTCACCCCATATCTGTGTAATAATAATTAAAGATGCTAGGTTTTGGCAATAATTAGTTCTTTATCTTCTTAAGAGAATCCTTGTTTTTAAAAATTGGGTACACATCAAGGTCTCATAATAAATAAGTAATAAGTAATAAGTAAAGTTATGAGTTGCGGTTCGAGATCGGGCCGTTGGATCCTTATTTCAAAAGTAGGCATTTAGGTCTTGGCTACCCTCTTACGCCAGCCCTTGGACCTCTAACCGGGATTGTGTGAGGTCTTGGTCTAACACCCTTGGATCCTCATTTCATGAAGCTTAGAGTCTTGGAATTCTCCGTCGTAACGGCCCTTGGATCCTTTATTCCGAAAAGTGCAAGGTCTTGGAATTACCCCGTGAAGCTCCGTAGTTCATAGCTCATGTAATTAATATAAAGTATAAGTGGGAAAAAATATGACAAAAATGAAAAAGTCAAAAATATAAGTGAATAAAATTTCCTTAATGTGGACCTCATTTTTAAGACAAGGGTTCTTGAGAGAAGATGGAAAACTACTTAGCGTCTTAATTTCATATCTTTATCGGATTAAAAATTATCGAAACGAGAATATATGAAGAAATTCAATTCTCACCAAAAATAAAATAAATAGAGGAAAATAGGAAAATGGGAGCAAGAGGTAATCACACAAGTAAATTCCATGGGTAGTGTTAGCATCTAAAATCATATTTAGCAATGACTTCGATTTTACGCTTAGTTTGGGAACTTGTGAAAAATCAGGGACGATGTATTCTATCCTTATGGTCACTTCTCGCTAAGTTGTGTTTCTTACTCCGTGATCCTAAAAATGTCTTTTGAAAAATGTTGGAGTTATCGATTGACATGAAAGTTCAACAAACCGTCACTCATAATGAAAAGTGCCTAATCGTAATATCTATATGTGAAATAAAAAGGTAAACGGGGTGTTTTTAGAATTGAGGATTTCTTAATTTCGGGAATCTTTGCTACTTTTCATAGATTTAGTAGAAAGAGGTTGGAATCCTTGGTTTTAGAAGCGTTAGTTGATGACATTGCGTGAGGACACGACAATCTTCTAGTCTGGGGTATTTTGGTATGTGCAACAACACATACCTTTATAGGATCAAAACATGCCCAAAATAACCAGAAACAAGCCGTTAATGCTTAATATTTGTTTTTTTCTTGAGTTTATGCATGTGCAGGTACGGATATGACAAAACACACAAAAGATAGACAAATAAGACAAAAACCGAGCACGAGAAGGAAGAGAGTGCAAAAGCTGAAGCCAGGAAATCAAATTGAGTGAAATTGAAGATTTGAATGCTCAATGGATGATTTTTGGAAGTTTGGATCATATTTTGAGAGATTACATAATTAGTCCTCAAACTTTAGCAAATTGACAAAGTTTACCCTTGAAATATCAAAAATGTCAATTTAAGTCCCTCATCTTTCCCAGATTTACAAAATACACCCTTATATCCCAATCACCCAAAAACACCCTTTCACTTTTCCCTAAATACACTTCATACCCTTTAAAGCCTTAAAATTCCACTTTTAATCCTTAATAAATCCCTAAGTCCAAAACCCCTTTTTAACCTATCAAACCAAACCTGACCCTTTACCTTTAACCCTTGTGACCCTTTCAACCAAACTAACCCCCAAAATAAAATGACCCTTCCACCTTTACACCCGGTCAACCAACCCAGTCAAACCATAATTAAATATTACCCCACCCTCTTACGCGCCCAAAGTAAAACACTGTATATCTTCCCCAATCCAATTGCCCGTACAAATTATTACAGCAATTAAGGGCACTTTCGTACTTTGCTCTAACAAAAGGAATGCCACCTTGGCAATCCGTGTGCCAAGGTGTGCTCTGATTAGAGGAAGAGATGTCATCAGGTTGATCTAATGGACGAGATTGGAGATGGATTGTTGGGATTGCCAAATCAGCTTAATCAAGGGTGGAGATTGATTCAAACTAGCACAATTCAAGTTTCCTGAAGCTTCCCAAGCTCCTCATGCTCAGCTATAAAGGGACCCGATTTCTTCACATAGTGATCATGTAGTTTGTAGGTGTTTTAAGTGCGTGTAATTTCCTTTTCTTAAGTATTTTTAAAGCTTTCATTCAGTTTTGTAATTCTGAATTCAGTTTATGTACTCCAATTTTATTAATAAGAATTTACTTTAATTTTTGCAAATTTTCTATAATCTCATTCATCTGTCTTAAATCTTTCATTATTGTTATTAAGCTTTAGTTTGTGTCAAATTAGCTTATCAATAATTCAATTAGCTTATTTCTGTTTTCAAGTCAAAAATCACAAAAAAATCAGAAAATCATTGAAAAATAAAAAAATATTGCAAAATATGTTTTTAAGCTTCAATAAGCTTATACTTCTGTTTACTTAAGCTTATATAAGCTCTACATAGCTTATTCTAAGCTTCATTCAGTTTCAAATTAGCTTACACACATAATCACCAAAAATTCACAAAATAATCAAAAATACCTTTGCTAATTGTGGAAAGCATGGAAGTGGTCGTAAGGGATTGGGACTTATACTAGCTTAATCTCTGATTAAGCTAGAGCTTGTAGTTGCCATTAAGTTGGAACCTCTGTTTAGCTGAGGTGAAAGTAAGTGTAATCTCTATTTTAGCTTAAAAATTGCATAACTAGCTTAGAATTGTTAAGATCTGTTATAAGTAGCTTATTATTGTTAAGAGTCTTATTTGAGCTTATTCAATTAGATCTAGTTATAGTTAAGCTTAACTCATCAGTTTGTATACTTGTCTGCTTGAAACTGTCATAATCTAGTACTAATAGTTTGAGCTGGTAAAAGTTGTCATAATCACATCAAAAAGCTCAAATAAAGTGAATTAAATCTGAATTGAGGTTTGAATCAACTTAGATAATTGGATTGCTGCTTATAAGTTCAAAACATCTTGTTTTAAGGGTGTTTGGTTCAGTTGAGATAGTTAAGTCAGAAGCTAGTGCAGTGATTAAAAATAGTTTAGATAGACTTAGATAGATTCATTTAGGTTAGTTATACAAGGAAATTGCATTGTCATTTATCAAAAAGTCAAAAGTAGCTTAGATCTCATTTAACTTCATATCAGTTAGTATAGTAGCTTGCATAAGCTATAATTTAGGTTTAGTTTTATTAGAAATAACTTATTTAGGTATTAAGTTAGCTTATTACATCATCTACAATGATTTAGAAGCAATCAAATCTCATAAAATTCAAATTTCAAGTTTCTTAAAAAAAAGTCAAAAACCCAAATCAGTTTCAAATAGCTTCATTTATTGATTTTTAATTTCTTCATTTTTAATCCAATTCAGGTGAGATTTCAGAAATTAAGTATTTGGAAGGTGTTTTATAAGTTCATATTTTTAGATTAATTTTTAGATTTTTCTAGATAAGCTTTAAAGGGACTTAAAGTAGCCTGGTCTTCAAATTAGTGTCCTGCATCAGGACACATCAAGCTGAATTGCCCCTTTCAAAAGCTTCTCAAAAGCCTTTCAAAAGCTTCTCAAAAGCCTTTCAAAAACTCATTTTAAGTTCCACTTTGGTTTATAAGCTCTTTAACAGTCAATCTAGAGTTCCTAATTTGAATTTTGCAAAAAGCTCTTGTTTACAAGGTTTGTGATATGCTAAAAGTTAGGTGCTTGGACTGTTAGGATATTAGTTGCTCATAAGTGCTTTTTCAATTTTTATAGCTTTTTAATCTGTTCATCCTCATTTAACTTAGCTTAATAACTTAATTTAAGTCCCCTCTAGTGCTTCTCTAACTTATTTTTCATCTCTAGTAGCTTATTCTTCAATAAAAAATAGCATCAGTTAAGTTTTTAAGCCTTTGTTCATATCAGTTTTTCTTAGCTTATTCTACCCTTTTTCTAGCTTATTTCTTAGAGTTTTAAGATTCAAAATAATCTTTTAAGCTGTAAGAAGCTTATTTCAAAGTTTGACAAAAAAGAATTTTCAAAAATTGTGCAAAAAGGGAGCCAGGGAGTTCCTGGGTGAACTGAGGCTTGAACCCAGGACCATCAACCATTCTCACCTTTTAACACACACACCCAAACCAGACGCGCCCTTATGACTTTCTCGTCATTCATTGCATCATTAACTCCTTTATATACATTTAAGTTTATTAAGCTTAAAACTGCTTATTGATTTTTCACAGCTTATTGCTAGTTGATTTTTCAGTTTTAGAATTTTTGATAGAATAGTTTTATAATAAAGTATTTTTTAAAAAAAGTTTAGAATTTTTCACTTAGTTTTTATATTTTTAATCATTTAATTTCTAAATTTTAGATTTAAATTCATAATAAATAAATAAAAAGTCAAAAAAAATATTCCGTTTTTTCCCAAAATTTTCTTTTATCATATTCTTCGTAGGAAAATTAGTTTTGCATACTTAGGGTTGTTTTTCCTTAAATTTTACTTTTAGGCTCGGGATTTTCCCGAGCGTGAGCGTTTTTAGGTTTTAATTGCGTTTTAGGCCCCCCGTAGTTTAGATTTAGAATTTTACTTGCATATTTAGTTTATTTTAACTATTTTTTGCATAATTTACCTTAATTCCCCATAATTTGCCCAAATTCACTATTCAAATCCCGAATAACGCGACGTGAGTTTAAAACTCCATTCATCCTTCGCTAGGAACGATCAGGGGACTCAAACCTAATACATTTGAGTTTCTCTATACTATAATTGGTTTCCCTAAATCAGTTACCAAGGAATTCCTGTGGCTTGATTAAAATGAGCTTAACTAAACAAAATGACAAGAAAGGTTAGTGCATTTTGTAAGATAAAAAAAATGATATTTTCATCCAATCAACATCCTACAAAAGTGTTTTTAAAACACGTGTTTGTTTTTGTAAAAAGCCTTCTTTGTAGTTTTCAATCATACACGGATCGTATCAAGTTTTTAAAGTACAACATACTCTAAAAAACTTGGTAACGAAGCTCTGGTACCAATTGTGGAAAACTAGAAGGGGGGTTGAATAGTTTTACCGGTTAAAACTTTGTTTTAAACTATTTAGATAGACTTATGTCAATCTATTATATGTGTATGTTGGATGTTAGATAAGTATGTAAATACGTAATGAAAATGTAAAGAGTAAGAAACAAAAAACCACGACACGAGTG
>OU343218.1:63683783-64193541 GCA_910596185.1 Chrysanthemum makinoi
CGTTTGCAATCTAGTGACCTACAGGACCAGATATTGGTAAAAACAGGTATTAATTCTCATGACCCTTCATTGTAGCATGCTATTGATACTTTCAACATTGCTTGTAACATAGACGTGCTCTCTGTCACTGCTGACTCTCTTGCCCCCCATATGATGAAAACCTTGGCAAATTGTTACTTTGGTGTCATAGAGAAAGATCTTGTTTCCAAGTATTTGTTAAGTCCAAGGCAAGTGGCTATCCTCAGTAGTACCCGCGCTCCAGATGCACAAGACTTCCTATTTACCATACCTATTGATGGGTCAGAGGATGAACCATCGCCAGTTATGTTCGGTGTTGTGTTATAGGCTTACCATACCTATGTTTTCTGAAGGTAGTCCTTGTCCGAGCTGCAATGTGCATCGTATGGACCGATGAGGAGACCATGCAGTTCACTGTCCCAGTGAAGTGGGTGTGAAGTTCAGGCATAACCTGGTGCGTGCTATTCTTGTTGACATATGTTCCAAGGTAGGGATCATGGTGAAGAAGGAGGCTCCAATGGGATTTCTTTCGAAGATGGGAAAGAGCTACGACCTGCAGACTTGCTATTATTCAATTGGATCCAGGGTAAGGACGCTTGTTTGGATGTGACTGGGATCTCTCCTTTTGCAGGTATTGATGCGACTTCGCGGGCTCCAAGGGTAGCCTTACATAATGCTGTGGAGAAGAAGAAAAAGAAATATGTGTCCAAATATGAAGACACCGGTTACAAGTTCATACCATTTGCTTTTTCTACGTTCGAGGAGCTTGACGCGAAGGCTTTGGATACACTTTCACGCATCAAGACTATTGATGTTAGCCACTCAAATAATGTCAAGAGTGGTGCTTTTATTTTTCATAGACTAAGTTTTTGTATCGAGAAAGGAGTGGGAGCCCAACTAGTGTCTCGGCTTCCCACCAACTTCTTGTAAATCGTTTTGGTTTTCTAATGAAGTGATGTTTATAATAATAATAATAATAATAATAATAATAATAATAATAATAATAATAATAATAATAATAATAATAATAATAATAGTGGAGAAAGGGACATACCCTTACGTCCAGCTGATATTTTACTTTACTCGTGGGATGGTGGGCTTGATGTATATGTTGATCTGACAGGGTCATCGCCCTTGACGCAAACTGGTATGGTTGATTTTGTGCCTGGTCGTGCGGTGATTGAAGCCGCACAACGTAAATGGGTCAAGTATGAGGCTAAATGCGCGGATATTGGATATGGATTTCTCCCCTTTTCATTTTCTTCTTTTGGGGAACTTGAGAAGAAAGCGGTGACCTTACTAAAGCGTATCCGAAGATTCTCGGTGACTCAAGACATTGGAGCACGTGCTGCTGCTCATATTTTTAGTAGGATTAGCTTCGCTATAGCTAAAGGAGTGGGGGCCCAGTTAGTATCTCGTCTCCCTACTAATTTCTTGTAAATCCTATGATTTTCTAATAAAGTGATGCTTATAAAAAAAATAAAAAAAATAAAAATAACAATAATAATAATAATAATAATAATAATAATAATAATAATAATAATAATAATAATAATAATAATAATAATAATAATAATAATAATAATAATTTGTCACTTTCGGAATTAAAA
The DNA here is from genome assembly GCA_910596185.1 of Chrysanthemum makinoi. Taxonomy (NCBI): domain Eukaryota; kingdom Viridiplantae; phylum Streptophyta; class Magnoliopsida; order Asterales; family Asteraceae; genus Chrysanthemum; species Chrysanthemum makinoi. The sequence goes on from OU343218.1 coordinate 63,685,412, forward strand.
TTGGGATAGAAATTTGCTAAATCTAGAAAAAGTTACTTGAAAATAAAAACCATCTACTTGTTCACCAATTTCAAACTCATTTATGTTTTCCTTCTTTCGATCAGACTGCAAAATCTCAATCTTCCCATCAGACAGTCCTTCATGAAAACCACTAGATTGTACCATGTTCATCGATACAAGTCCCCTAGGTATTGCGGCACATGCAGAGATAGAGGTCACTCCTGTCTTGTATACAACCACGATAAGGCGCTAAAAACTAGCCTTCCTGGAACAAGACAATGCTGAGGCAACACTGGATGTGATCGGTCGTGGAGGCTTTGCTACGGTCTACAAGGCACATTTACAAGATAGCCTGCAGCAAGTTGCTATCAAGAAGATCGTGTTGGAGGACACTGATACGATCGAATATCAGCATCTTGTTGACCAAGTTGAAGCCGAAATTGAGAATGGGAAGCGAGTCCGACACAGGAATGTAGTTCCGTTGCTTGCCCATGTTTCTACTCCTAGGTGCGTCTACCTTGTTTTTGAGTTTATGAGTAATCTTAGCCTCAAGAAAATTCTTACGGACGTCCAGGAGAGGGATTCTGATTTAGACTCGCCTTTGAAGTACATGATAGCCCTGGGAGTTGCGAATGGGCTCGAGTACTTGCATCGTATGCGTGAACCCAAATGTCATTCATCGGGATGTGAAGCCTGAGAACATCTTTCTTGATCAAGAAATGGAACCGAGGATCGCCGACTTTGGGCTTGCAATATCGATTCCAGATACTGAGGATTTCATACACATGCCCAATAGTAATGGAACCGTAGGATATATGGACCCAGAGTATTTTAGCACGCGGGAATTAAGAAGATGCAGTGATGTTTTCAGCTTTGGTATCTTCCTCGCTGAGATGGTCACGCTCACATCTCCTGGCAGCCTTACGGATACTACTCTGGTACAAGTGATAAATAATAATATGAATTTGGATGATCCAATAATCACAATCGCTCCCATGTTAAAAGGAAGTGAATATGAAAAGCAAGTGATTGGCGTTGTTAAGCTTGCTATTAGGTGTACCTAACCAACATATAGTGATAGGCCAATTAGTCATGAAGCTAGATTAATGTTAAAATTTTGAAATAGATCTAGTTAATTGTATTGTGTTGTAAATCCACTTTTAAAAGTTTGAAATAAATTTTTATGTATGCTGAAATTTTATTTGTATTTGATGCTCTTTGATTTAGGGCTCTTTAATTTATGTGCATTTGAACCGTATAGTAACTAATATGATATCTGTGAAGTTCGTTGCAACTTATATCATCCAAGTGTTTATTTAAATGTGATGTGTTTGAATCGTTTATCTCTTAAATTTGTGATTTGTCTTGATGAATGATTTACTCCATTCGTGATATAAATGTTTACCTCCTGGATCGTTAGATTCGTTACATATGCTCCAACATAAATAACACAAAATATATCGAACTTGGATCATCCTCAATGATTCGGATCATTACATTGTTTTCCATAACGAAATTTATACTACAAGTACTTTATATTAGTTTTATCAAAACTTAAATATTAGTTTTATCAAAACTCTATATTTTTATATATCCTATTTTCGTATATTCGGATATATATAGAACTGTTATCTGAGATTTCAGATATCAGAAATTCTTGAATCATTTTATACACATTGTGCTTGTCTGTGACAACTGGTAAATTTCGAACACTATTTTTAAATACCACACTACTTCAAATTTTTGCAAGTTAATCTATCGACTATAAACTCTTGATATTTTGCGAAACATTCCGTGTTAGACCTTGTTTGTGACTTTAGACTAGGCACTACTAGACCGAAGCACTAGGAAAAACCAATAAATTGAGAAAACTTGAGAAAACCACTCGTTTAGTTCCATAAGCATATTTGTGACCGGTTTTATTGGAAAAACATAATTAAATCTATTGGCGGACTCGAGAGGAAATCGTTAGACTTTTAATTGAATTATTTGAGCTCAGGATTAGAGGAATCAAGGAACTTTAGAAAAACTACGGATTGGCCCTTGTGGTTTTGTCTTGGCTGCGCACCACACTCACACTATTTTGAAATAATATAAATTTTAAAGGGTAAATTGAATGAATTCGTCCATGTGGTATATCACCCTCATCACCACACACTAACACATACCACCATCATCATTTTCATCTTTCTCTCTCTCTCTTTTTCAACCCTAGCCGCCGACCACCATTCACGCCGCCACCACCACCACACCGCCACCTCCCCAGCTACACCACCCACCTCAAAACACTCCCCTCACTACCCTCTACACGATCCCCTAGGCCACGTGCCTCAAATCCCTCCCCTACCTCTCGTGTGCCACTAACGCGCCACCCAAACACCACCACGAAGCCACCACCGGTCGTTTTATTGTGTTAAAACAAAGGTACGTTCGAAAACATAAGAGTCTGACTCGTTTTCTTGGTAACTCGTGGTGAGTCACGAGTTGACTAATTTTATTGTTGGGTTTGATGTATAAAAACTGTTAGCCTTAATAGTTTTTATTAGAAGTGATGGTCATTCACATTTAGGAACTTTGTAACGTATGTTAGATATCGTGCTAGAATAGTCAAAGGGCTCGTGGATTGGGCTAAGCTAATTGGGCATAAGTTATGTTAAGCTAGCCTTGTCTAGTTCGTGAAACCCAAGCCCAATCCAAGTCCATCTCAAGGCCCATGGCCAAGCCTTAGGGCATCATCTCTCTTACCTATATATACCCCTCAAGTATGTCATTTGAGGGGTGTGCTTGAGTGTGTGTGTGTGTGTTTTTCCTTGAAGCAATATACAACTTATTGTTTTCATCTTTCTTCTCTCTACCTCTCTAAACATACACGAATATACATCAAGTCACCAGTTCTTCATCTTTCTATACGCATAACTGTTTGTTATTCGTGTTTATGTCTTGAGTTGTGATAAGGTATACGTGATAAAGGGGTATAACAATTGGTATCAATCGCCTAACAATGGTTTAGGAGTGTTTGTGTTTGTTTTGAAGGGTTACGCGTATAAGCTCACGTTAGTCAACATTGTGACGCTTAAAGCTTTAATTTTTGCACTCAAAAATTCAAGATTCTTGTGGTTTAAGGTTTATTTGGTGCTAAAGTTTCAGTTTTTTGCAAAAAGTTCCAAGCTTTACGTGTTTTTCTTAATTTTTAAGCTTGTTTTTGGTTCATTGGTCATTTCTACTCGTAACTTTTCTATGCACTTTGGGTGAAAAAGGTCAACATTTTTTGGTTATTCGAGTGTTTTTAAGGCTATCTGGGCAAAAGAAATCATTTGAATCGTTGGAAATTTCTTATGAGTAGAAGTCAAAAAGTCAAAACCCTAGTTTTCTACTCGTAACTTTTGGTGAAGAATCTTCGAGCTATAACGTTACTCGCTTCCCTCACTTGGATAAGTGTGTGGAACACTTCGACTTGTGGATATCCCTTACGCTGTGAGAGTGTAAAGGATTTTTGGTTCTTAACCATAGTTTACGCATAAGCTAAAAGCTTACGAGTAACTCTACGCATAACTTCAAAATTACGCGTAAGGTTTACGATTAACTTTTTGTCTACGCATAAGCTTAAGGTTACGCGTAAGATACTTTCTACGCATAAGCATCATACGCCTAAGATCCTACGCATAAAATCCTACGCCTAAGCTTCCTACGCATAAGATCCTACTCGTAACTACATCCTACTCGTAACCATTTCCTACTCGTAACTTCTATTTCTACGCCTAAGCTCTTTTTGGCGGGAAAACTTGAGTAAAATTTAAATTTTTTAGGAGACTAAACGTTCAATTTTTACGCGAGATTCAAATTTTGGTTTAACTGTGAAAATTTTGGTCAAAAATTCAAATTTTGGGCCTAAATTCAAATTTTTCGTCAAATTTGGCCAAAATTGTCATAACTCAAATTTTTCATACGACCTTAGAATTGATTTTATAGTGAATTTCAAATTTTGGGCGAAAATTTTTTTCGACTAAGAACCAAGGTTACGAGTACGACTTTCGAAACACCTCAACCGAGCTTAATCTTCATCAACCACAACTCCTTTATCGTTGAATCGATCCTACATCAACTTTATCGGATCATACCTTCATCAATGGCAACTCAACAAGACATTCATGCAACGGTAGAAAATCGACCTCCTATGTTGGCAAAAGGTGGTTATCTTCAATGGACAAGTCGTATGCTTCGTTACATCAAGACCAAACCTAATGGAAAACTCATGATTAAATCCATTCAGGATGGACCCTTCAAGCCTCGACAAGTTCATGTACCGGAAATGCCGATGCAACACCTCCCATCCCACCATCCTCTCATCTTCAAACTGAATCAATACATCAAGAGGATCATAAACAAGTTGATGCGATGACATGGCAATTCATATTGTCCAACCGGGTTTACCAATAGACATCTTTGCTGCGGTAGACGTTGTGAAACCGCTTTCGATATGTGGGAATGTGTTAGACGGCTATGTTATGGAACATAAATTGGTAAACAAGACATGGAGAACAAGCGCTAACCGAATGGGAGAAGTTTACATATACACCAGGAGAATCCATTGAATCATACTATGGAAGGTTTTGCACTTTGATGAATGAGCTTATCAGAAACAAGTTGGCACCCGAACAATCGCTCAAAACATCAAGTTCTGAATAATCTTCCGTAAGAATGGGGACGATATGTAACTATTGTCAACCAAACAAAAGACCTTCATCAGGTAAACTTTGATCAACTCAATGATTTTCTCAAACAAAACCAAGTGAAGTCAATGAAGTCGAAAGAAAGACGGCAAAGAATCATGATCCATTGGCACTTATTGCAAAGACTCAACCTTCAAGAAATACACAACAACAAGCCTCATCATCTTCCAACAACAACAACTTGCAACAATACATTCCACAACCACAACAACAATTCTATCCAGATCAACAATACCAGAACAAGGAATCATCGATCCTGAAACCGACCTTAACCTTGCAACAGATATTTTCTTTATTGGATAAAGCTTTTAACAATGATCGGTAATCAGCGTTCCGTGATCGTGGTAATCACGGTCAAGATGTTGGAAATCGATGGGATGAATGTTGGGAATAGAGCTGGGTAATTAGAATGGGTATGTTGCGCTCCACCGTCGTTGGAATCATGGAAATGTGAATCGTGGTAATCGTGTTAAGTGTTATAACTATCAAGGACTGGGTCACATGGCAAGGAATTGTCCCACTAAGCCGCACAAGAAGAATGGTGATTTTCTTGAAAGTCGCTTTGTTAGCAGATAAGCAAGAAGCGGGTTACAGTTGAGTGCTGAGGAACATGACTTTTTCGCTATTATGGATGATTTGGAAGACCGAGAGGACATCAATGCTAACTGCGTCTTAATGGCAAATCTTCAGGAGACTAAGTACGACACCGACTCGACGCACCTCCCGCCTCTATGACGCAAATGCAGTATCTAAGGTACCAATCATTGATCCATGCTATAACAATGTCATATGTGATGTGTTTACTCATGACGAACAAGATTCGTGACGCCAGACCCACTTATGATACATACCGGACAATCCGAAGTTGTAGCAATACGAACTCCAAACTCCATATGTGGATCCAAGTGGAGGCGTGTGGCACAAAATACTGAGACCGATGAGGAAACACGTGCTTATGTTGAATCATTAATCAATCAATGTGGCATTGAAGTTGAGAAAGTTAGAACGGTCAATCGCGAAGTTAAGGCCGCGAATAAGAAATTGACCGTTGAGCTTGAGAGTTACAAGGAGCACGCCAAAGCCTATGAATTTCATACAAACAAAATGTCCGAATTAGAAATTGGTTATCGAGATTCGTTTTAAGAGAAAAGAATTGCAAATTAAGTATAACACACTTGATGTGAATTCTCACTTGAAAATTAAATCTTTAAACAAGGAAATTTCAGATCTAAATGACCAACTTTCTAAACAAAAAGCACTATTTTCTCGATCTTGAAAAGAGAAGAAAAAGTTGATTATCTTGATTTTTCAAAACGTGAAGGTTCTCTTCTTGATGAAATTCTGGATAAAAATGAGAAAATTAAAGCTTTGGACAATTTGCTTCTCACAACGGGTCATTCAGATAAAACAAACAAGATGCTTTCAAACCAAGTAAATCAGCGTTTTCATACTTCACATAAAATGGCACTTGGTAACGACCCTTCTTCGTTCCTCAAGAAAGCTCAGAAATCTCAGAAAGAACGGAATGTGTTGAACAATGGACAACCTTTGCATGAACCCATAATTGTTCGTGATTCTCTTGAAACGTTGGAACTAGCTGAGGAGAGTAGATCAAAAATGAAACAAAAGAATCCAGATCTTAAACCGATTGATTATAACAAATGGAACAAAATTAATGGGATTACTTTTGTTAATCAAAAAGAAACGTCAAAGTCTTCCATCACACCAAGTGTTTCAAACAAAGTGTCAACACCAGTTTCAAAATCAGTTTCAAAACCAGTTGTAGTTTCCAAGTCTCTTTCGAAAATCGAACAAATGTCTTCAAACAATCCTTTTAACACAAGTGATACTAGAAGCATTTTAGATTACGTTAAAACTAGAATTGGGTATCTTCAAGAGATCATAAAACTAAAACCAATATTACAACAAACATCCGGTTTAATAGTTTTGATAATGAACAAAAAGTTTTTGAAACTCTAATTGCCCTCAAATGCAATCGTGCAAGGGTAATTCATGTTTAACAAGCACTTTTGAAAGAAACGAGTGACTTTGTCAAGGACCATAAATCCCTGGTAAAGCAAGCTAATGAAAGTGTTGAACACATCAAACTTTTGGAAAATTTGAATGATTCTCTCTTCGAAGATGTTATGACTACCGATATCATGTCCATTATCTTACAAACATATTCTATTGAAGATCATGAAAGACTCCAGTCTGAGACCTCCGCAATTGTTTCAAAATATGAAAATGCTCTTACAAAACTTGAAAAAGAAAACGTGTCCTATTTTAAACAACTTGATCGAAAATCTGAGGAATGCAAGTATGACAAACTGTCGTATGAGCGTGCTTACAAGGACATGAAAGAGCAAAATGATCTTTTGAGTGCTCAACTGGGAAGTCTAAAAGGAAAGGTTGTGGATACTAAGTTTGCAAAACCATTGACTAAGGAGAAAACAAATGTTCCCAAACCGGTTTTCAAACCAAAAATGTCTATTTCTCAGCCTCCTCCAATAGTCAATGAGAAAATGATTTGTCAAAAACAGTCACTCCACAGTCCCTGCCCTTTAAAAAGAGAATTTTAAAAGTTTTTGAAAAAGAAAATGCGGTTTTTGAAAAACCAAAAGTGCTTACACCTGGCATCTCTAGGATTAGTACACGGAATGTGACCAAAAATCCAGTTAAAGAATCTGTCGGTTCTAACGACATGGTCAACAATCACTATCTAGAAGAAGCTAGAAAAAAGGCACAGACTCGAAAAAACGGAATTCTAGGTACAACATCTAGGGTGATGAATTCTACAAGATTTCAAGGCACTGCTAGTAGTAGTAAACCATTACCTAGGAACTCACTACAAAAGACTAGGAATTGGCTTACATCTAAGAGTAGTTGAGCAAAAGAAAATGCTATGCCCTTAGAAAACAACACTAGGAATTCTAGGTCTTTTTCGAACAAGAATCAATTTCCAAAAGACTGTAGTGACAAAGTTAACGCTGTTGTTTTAAACAAGAATATTGAATTTGTCTGTACTACATGTAAAAATGTATCTTTTCAGCTAATCATGATGCATGTGCCTTACAATATCTCAAGAAAGATAATTCTCGTGCCAAGGCACAATCCACTAAGACACCAAATAGAAACAAGCCCGTTGATAAAATGTCAAACAAAAGGAAACCTAATAGGTGGATCTCTTGGGCGTAGTTTTTCAAAAATGAGTCTTCCGCATCGATAAGAAAACAACTCCTAGATCTTACCTTAGGTGGATACCCACGGAAAAGTTTTCAACCAAATTGGTCTTAGATGGATTCCCACATGAAAGATTTTTGATACTTGCTCCAACACAGATAATAGTGAAACTCATCAAGTTAAGGAAGTCAAAACCACTACAACCTTTGATAGTGATCACCCTCACCGTGAGGAATCTTGTACTTCTAACATCAAGTATTTGTGAAAACTCTTCTTCTTTGGTTGCAAGTGAATCAAATATCTCTGAACCCAGCTCATCAGAGGGTTCCAATTCTGTAAAATCTTCTTCTTCATTTTCTCTATCTTCTATTTTTGATTTTTCATTTCTATTATAAAACCAACAAAAGAAAAATACAAAAATAGAAAATTTTTTCAAAAAATAAAAAAACAATATAAAATCAAAAAATTCAAAAATATTCTTCTACGACATGTCTCTCGTATAATCGATATTCTGTACGTTTCTAGAAATGTCATTCAACAATGATACGGGTATGTACAGATGCTTGAGCGAGAGTTCTTTAAATGTTTTCTAAAACATGTCGTTTCTCAAAATTTCTTCAAATAATGGCTTTCGTATACTTCAAGATAAACCGGACTTCAAAATAATGGCTTCTGATCACATCAGTTCAGGACCCGCACTTCAAAGAAAGGAAGGTGCTTATCAAAATCAAAGGTTTTAAATATTTTTCAAGCACTATTCCTAAAAACATAATGGCTTGTAAGTATTTCAACTTGCAACCCGATCTTTAAAGAAAGGAAAGTGCTACGCAAAATCGATTTTCATAAATATCGAGCACTTATCCTAAAACAAATGAAGATAATTCTTCTCTAATTATCTTCAAAAGATTTTCAAAATCTTCATCTTGCGTACCATTAATTTGAAATTTTTCAAAAAGATTTTTCAAAATCTCTCACATTTGGTACCAAGATAACTCCCTCTAAACCCTTAATTGATTCTAAAATTTTCTGTATGAAAAATATGCTTTCGTTAAGGGGGAGTATAAAACAAAAAATTGTTCCAAAATTCATGCTAAATCAGTTTCTCTCCAAATGCATTTCGAAAAACATATCTTTTAATCATTTTGTTTCAAAAACATCCTGGATATGCTATTTTTGAGGGGGAGAAACGTGATTAAAATGTGATCAAAAAGTTTAATGATCGTTGTTTGAATCTCAAAAGAGCTCGACTCAGACGGAACCAATGAATTGACGAGTAATCAAAGTCAGTAAATGTACCATTTTGAGAAACTTTCTATGGACTTGACCAGGACGGGTAATAATTTCAAGCTAGTTCTCTAGTGATGTAAACGTGTCTCGAATCGGTCTAGTTCATTGAAAGTCGATCAATTCAAAAGTGCAAACTCTACCCTCTATGTGCAGATTTCTGTCAAAACTTATAAGCACATGTGAAGGGGGAGTGTTTCTGAAAATATAAAACTCGCGAAGTGTTTCAAACATGTTTTCTATCATAAACACTTTGAGAGATTTTCAAGAAAAATGGTTTTATGGCAACAATAGGACAGTCATGGAGTTATAAGGTGTCTAAGGATAGGAAATCCGTCCTATGATCCGCCAGAGCCGGAGGGATCTACACAAGGACATCACCAATAGTTTAGAACTAGAAGTCCTTAGGTATGATTGAAAAAAGGAGTAATGTGAGAAAGGAGAAAGAAGGGGTTGAAGAATTAAAAAGAAATGTAATGAAAAAGGGTGAAAAGAAATAGCCCTCCATATTCAACCTTAGGTAAAACCGGGTTCAATTCATCTCTCGGTTGTCACTAAGTTGACACTGGTATTGAAGACAAAGACGTCATGGACCCAAAGGACGACCGCACTAAACCTTCTAGAAACTCAATTCCTCTTAAAAGGATTTGTTTCATTCTCACTGGGAACCCTACATAATCTATTGACCTTCTCTTAGAGATCGTTGATATTGAAGAAGGAGACCCTCTCCCTAGTCTCCGCTTAGGAAACCAAAATGCACTATTGAGTCTAGAGCCACGAGAGTCATCAAAAGATCTCATAGGAACACTTGACATGACATCGCTTGTTGTTCATCATTAAGGACACAAGTGATATATTATAGAGTCCTACGCAGATCTTAGCAATTTGCCGTAACATTTATGAGGGAGTTACAACAGTAATCCTCGTGATTGAATGGAAATTCTGCCGGGTCAACATCAAGCGACCAGGTCACTTCGGTAATTCTTCGTGGATTACGCTTAGTGTGTCTCAAACGGTCTACATGCGTGGGGTGATGCTTGTGTACCTCGACTCATCGAACTGTAGATGTACTACGGTATATCGCGTTATCTCACTTGTGGGACTCCAGTTCAGGAACGGCCTCTGTGAGAATTAGAGACGTGTTTTCACACTATGCTGTTAACACCCTCGAAATTCAAACTTGTAAGTGCCGGAATCCGCTTATTACTAACTGTTTTTATGTTTTCTTCTTATGGAAGCTCTGGAGCGGATGGATCGTCTGAGACTCGCCACATGCTCATACCAACAACACTTGAAAGTTCTCATCAAAATCAAAGGCTACACAAAGTTTAAAGACTCGAGAACTACGTCATTGGTAAATCAAAGTCAAATAGAAGTGTGAGCATGGTGGAGAAAGACGTGGAGACACCTAACCAACGAAGTTGACAACGGCAGACAACCATATTATCTGATCACAAAGCATGAAGGAACAATGAATCAAGACTATTCTATATCTACACACAAAGTTCAAGCTCAAGAAAAGTAAAGACCTAATCAAGTGGAGCATCATTTGAATGACCACCCCTTAGGGGGAGATTGTTAGCCTTAATAGTTTTTATTAGAAGTGATGGTCATTCACATTTAGGAACTTTGTAACGTATGTTAGATATCGTGCTAGAATAGTCAAAGGGCTCGTGGATTGGGCTAAGCTAATTGGGCATAAGTTATGTTAAGCTAGCCTTGTCTAGTTCGTGAAACCCAAGCCCAATCCAAGTCCATCTCAAGGCCCATGGCCAAGCCTTAGGGCATCATCTCTCTTACCTATATATACCCCTCAAGTATGTCATTTGAGGGGTGTGCTTGAGTGTGTGTGTGTATGTTTTTCCTTGAAGCAATATACAACTTATTGTTTTCATCTTTCTTCTCTCTACCTCTCTAAACATACACGAATATACATCAAGTCACCAGTTCTTCATCTTTCTTCATCTTTCTATACGCATAACTGTTTGTTATTCGTGTTTATGTCTTGAGTTGTGATAAGGTATACGTGATAAAGGGGTATAACAAAAACATGAATGATTTCTTGTTAAATAAAACGTGTTAAAACTTGTTGGTATCCGTGCTCGAGTTGTATGTCGCGTCGTGTGTGTCATGGCAGCCAAGCCGAGAGCCTTAGCTCTCGGTGAGGGCTTATTTGGCTTGTTTGATTCTTGAGTTTTGATGTTACTTTTCTTGTTGCTATTCTTGTTGTTTCGGGTTTTTGATGAAAACCCGTTTGGTAGAGATAACCTGGTATATTGGAGGTTGAAATGGGTGGTTTTGATGGGTGTCGAATGAAGAAAAGCCCTCGAAGGGGCGTTTGGTTTGTTGGCTGTCGAGAGTAGTGGGTCGAGACCCTCGAGGTCTCGAAAATTTTGTTGGAGGTTGATATGTTGTTGTTGTTGAGTTGGACATGAGAATGGGAGTCGAGACCGAAAGGTCGCGACTAAACTTGGTTTGATGTTTTTGGACTTGAAATGGGATTTGTTTTAGTAATGACGGAGGATAGGTTATACGTGAGTCGTAGACGACCACGTGAAGTTGAAGTTGTGATATTGGGACTTGATGTTATTGACTTATAATATACTTGTGAACTTTGCGTCAAGTTGGTGTCATGTTGACTTTTTAGTCTTCTTTGACCCCGACAAGGCCGTGACATGGATTTTATTTGACTATTGGACTTGATACAATTTGATAAGTCGAGAAGTTATGACTCGAACTTGTGACTCGAAACAAATAGTAACTCAAATAACAATAACTATGAAAATAACGTGAACTATAAATAATAAATGGATTTAAGTATATACTACTTGTTATAAACTCTTTTATTATAAAATAGAAAAAGAGGAATATAATAAATAACGAGAGAGTTACTTAATGTTTCGAGGGCACGCAAAACTAGAAATGCCATGAACAATATCATTTAATTGCTTGTCACGGATATTTAGAGTTAATAAACTTAACTTACTTAACTAACGAACTTATTGGGTTGACGAATCAAGTGAGACCTCGTTAGTTATGTTGGAAGAGTTTAGTAATGACCACTTATCCTACGACACCCTAGGACGTGGTATAGTTTTGGAATAATAAGCAAGGCGAATATATCGTAAGGTTTATCGAATTGACGAATTCGATAAGTTTTGACAATATATTTAAGAGACTTATTAAACTACGACTTGACACATAGATTTTTTGTGATCTTTCTTTGTTGAGTACTTGAGTAGCGTGAGTATACATGTATCTTGATGAGTCGACACCACGCATACGCGGATACCAAACACTAGAAAACTGTTTTGAGAAAGAGTTTTTGGAAATAAAAAACTGGATTATATTCGGGATTGTGAACAATTGAATGGAGTCATAATCTAAGCAAGTCTATGGTTTTAGGTCGTGTCGAGTTAGTAGTTGCTGATTTCTGATAGTTGATACTCTTCTTGTTCCTATTGATTCTTGTGCATTTTGCTGGACTAAGGTGGGTTTCATAGCCCTACTTTTATTCGCACTTTGTTTATAAATTCTTGGGGTGAGAAGCATGCTCTTGTTTGACTGGACCTTTTTATAAAACTATGCTTTGTTTGCACTTATTACGAAGTCTAGGCTAAGGTTTTAGCCTCACTATATCTTGCCAATTGTTAGGTCTTTTATTCATGTTGTAGGTAGATCTATCGTGGTTGACCGCCCCGTCTTGGACGTGTTTTCCCGACTTGCGTGGTGGCACCTAGATTTGTGGTTGCAAAATTTGCCATGACGTATAACATCTTTGATTGGTTTTGGGTTTTGGATATGATGATTGCTTATGCTATGACTTACTTGCGTTATAAGATATTTTCACTATTTGGTCCATTTACTATGTTATTTACTTAAACCTATGAACTCACCAGCTTTTTGCTGACCTCTTTAGCATGTCTTTCTTAGGTATTTGATATGTTTAGGCTTGGGCAGTTGTTTTGGGAGTCGCTTGGAGGCATTGGCATGGTCATAGATTAGTTCGACTCTGATGTTTAATTTAGACCGCTTTTTATGAATTTCTTTTAATGGGCTTACTCTCGTACTTTGAATAAATGTAAAACTTAATTACTATCTTTGACAATGTTTTTATATTATGGATGAGCTATTCTATTTCGCTATACTTGTCTCGTGTACCACTTCCCGTAGCACCCCAATGCTAGTAAGTCTTCCGTTGAACCGTATTTTGGGGGTGTTACAAATTGGTATCAAGAGCCCATGTTATAGAAAACTAGGGGTGGCAAATGAGTCGTGTTCGTGTTAACCTATTCGGGTTCGCGTGTTGGCGGGTTAGTATAGCCTTTACCAAAACACGACTCATTTGTTAATCGTGTCAAGAAACTCAACCCTAACCCACACCTGCATAACACGTGTAACCCATTTGTGACCCGTTTAACCCATTTAAGTAAATAGGTCAAGTGTGAATAAAGCTGGTGGTTTATCGATTTAACTAGTTTAAATGCAAAAAATGATATAAAGATCTAAAATATGATAAGAATAACATACAAATAACTATGCGAAAATTTTCTAAATTATAAGTGTCAATTTTCATGATATCTAAGGTATAAAATTATAATTCACTCATACTAAGTAAATAACAAAATACATTTAATCCACATCCAACATAAAAACCAGGTTATATATTTTATTTTTAAGATCTTATATACTTAAACGGGTTCACGGGTTGACCTGTTTAATACTTACTCAACTCAAACACGACCGCTTATTAAACGGGTTAGACGAGTTGACCCGTTTTTGACCCAAACCTGTTTATCCTCAACCCAAACCTGTTTAACTTCGTGTCGGGTTCGTGTCGTGTCGAGAATTGCCACCCCTATAGAAAACTAGGTACTTATCAAAACCTAGACTATAACCACTTTTCAAAAATTAATCCAATGACCATCGCGTGCCTGCCTGCCAAGCTGAATCCTAAGATTTACGAGTTTAAACTTATGTGGTATTTAAATGATATTACTTTTGCTGAATATCTGTGATATATTTATTCTTGGTAGACTTTGATATTTTTGGGATTGCGTTATTATGAGGCGTTTTGTATTCGCTGACCTCGTTAAAACACCATTGTCATAGCTATGCCTTCTTTCGATATCACTGAGGACATCCTTTCTGTTCGCTCTCGACCAGTTCACCTATGCTGGGGATGGACCCGAGAGACCCGTATGTCATGGCAAGACATGCACCGCCATTGATACATGGGACTACTTCGGCCCTTCTTCATCCCTGCCGTGGTTCTCTTGCTTCTCTCATGATACGTTCACCTGCATGATCACCTCCTGGTTTCACACGACAGATTGCTACACCTTACCCTATGATACTTTGTCGCACGGCACGTATATCCTTACGTTCATCTACCTTACCTTCTTTCCACATTATTGTTCACTCTCCTCTGTCCCTTACACCCTCTACCTCTTCATTTAGGATACCTTGTGCATCGGCCTTTGCACCTAGTGATTCATCACCACCTTCATTCCCCGAATCTACGCCTACTCGAAGGCGTCGACTTCTCGTGTCGTAAGAAGAATAAGACCCCGAGGAAGATCCTCTAGAGTAGGAAGATCCCGAGGAAGATCCTCAAGAGGAGTAAAACCCGGGAGAAGAGTCTTACGGGGAAGATGACCCTGAGGAGGAGCCTCAGGAAGATGTGAAGCCTGAGCCTCAGGGGATTATGGAGGATTTAGAGGAGTATGAGTTGGATGATGATGTCGATGAGCCTATGTTAGGGCCTGCTTCCCCAGAGTCAGAGGTGGATTGGATTGATCCCAACTCTCCCACCGCTGGTCCCACCGTGGAGCACTTAGGTGCGATGGCGACCCAGTTGGGCATGCGTGAGGAGGCTCTTAAGAGTATTACTGAGCAGTTGATTGGGGTGATAGTAGAGCATTTAGGGAAGATTAAGAGTGATGTGAGCATGTTGAAGGAAAGGTCTGCCACCATGAGGAGAGATCTGCAGAGGATGGATGATCGGGTGAGAGCAGTAGACCGGACCCTTCAGACTGCAAGAGAGTATGATCAGGTGATGTGGAGGCGTCAGTCTAAGACAGAGTCACAGGGCGCATACCTTATGAGGAGGAGTCATGAGGATGGTGTTGAGATGGCTGCGATTAGGAGGAGGTTGGATGATTTAGAGCGTTCTTTCCGAGATATTTGTTTCGGACCATGAGTAGTAGTATGGGCTAGTTTTTTCGTGTACCACTCCTTATCTTTATGTATTTCCGTATTCTCTCATTGTTGTTTTCGCTTTTCGCCATTGTATGGCTTGTACTTAAGAATCCTTGTTTTGAGTTCTATGAGATGTCATATGGAGTTTGGTTTTGTTATGAGCTATGTTTTTACCGGTCGTTGTTGGTTGTTGGTGTGATATTGTGTTCTCTTTTATTGCCTCTATCCTCATGTGCTGTTACTCTTCTATTTTGATCTCAATATTATCATGTCTCTGTGATCCAAATCAATGGCTCAAACTCGTAGGGCAACCCGGAATGTACGAGCGATGACAGTTGCTGCAACAGCTACTGCTACTGCCACTACCGGCCGACGTGTTCGACCTTCTGTCCGAGTTGCTAATAATCCAAACACCAATAACCAAGGCAACACCAATCTGGTTGGTGGAAATCCGAATGTCAAAATTCCTACTCCACCGGCTACTGTAACTGATCAAGCTTTGATCGATCAACTTGTGGCTCAATGTGTAGCTGAGATCCTTGCTGAGCCAAATCATCCAAATGCTATGGCTGGAACTCTTAGGCCTACTGGTAGTAACCGTGGCTGTACTTACAAGGAGTTACGAAGCTGTATGCCTACTGAATACGGTGGTACTGAGGGAGTTGTTGTGTTAACGCGTTGGTTGGAGAAGATGGAGACTGTGTTTAAGGTTTGTAGCTGCGAGGAAGAATCGAAAGTGAAGTTTGCTTCGTTTACTTTGAAGGATGAGGCGTTGACTTGGTGGAACACCTACCTCAAGTCTGTGGGTATCGATGTGGCTTGTGCTATGCCTTGGGAGGAGTTCAAGGCAATGCTCATTAAGAATTATTGCCCTCGTAACGAAGTGAAGAAGTTGGAGTTTGAATTCTGGAATCACAAAGTGAAGGGCACTGACATGCCAGCTTACACTCGTCGTTTCCAAGAATTAGCAATGCTATGTCCTGAGATGGTCCGCACTAAGACGCTTAAGATAGATCGTTACACTGATGGACTCCCACCATCTACTAGGAATGATGTGATCTCTTTGAAACCCGCTAATCTTCAAGAGACCATCATTTTGGCTCATAGCTTGATGGATTTGGTGATTGGCGACAATATTGGGGGTAGATTTGATAACAAAGAGGAAGTGGGAAGATAATTCAAAGGGAAGGTACCCTAACAAGCGACAGGAGACTGCTAAAGCTTACGTTATGGGTTCTGGAAAGAAGAAGGCTTATGCCGGAAATCAACCCTACTGTAACCGATGTAAGCTTCATCATCATGGACAGTGTACCATGGTGTATCGCTCATGTTCAAAGGTTTTAAACCTGGCTAGAGACTATAAGTCTAAGACTCTTGATATGGTTCAAGCAACTCCTGAGTCGGATGGGAAGGCTAATGTTACTTGTTTCGGGTGTGGGAAGAAAGGAAACTATAAGAATAAATGTCGAGAACCGTGGAATCATGAGAACCAAGGAAGTGGAGGAAGCCAAGAGAATCGTGGAGCAAGTGGTAACCAGGGAAATCCTGGGAATCAGCAAAGTAACACTGGAGAAGCCCGAGGAAGAGCGTATGTGGTTAAAGAAAAGGGATTCAAAGAGGACTCATTACCGTTCCTTAATAACTCGCTTATGTTACATGGGTGTAGATAGGAGTTTTGTGTCTACTACATTTAGCTCTCTACTTTATTGCCCAAGATTTTTCATATGATATCGAGTTAGCCAATGGACATGGAAATGGTGAACATCATAATCAGAGGTTGTACCCTAAATCTCCTTAATCACCCGTTCAACATCGATCTCATGCCTGTACCATTAGGTAGCTTCGATGTTATTATAGGAATGGATTGGTTGTCTAAGTATCGTGCTACCATTCTCTGTGAGGAAAAGATAGTTCGTGTGCCATACGGTACCAAGATCTTGACTATATACGGAGATGGTAGTACTCGAGGAAAGTCATCTAGACTAAATATCATTTCCTGCACCAAGGCTCAGAAGCAAATAGAGAAGGGAAGTCTCCTACTTCTAGCCCAGATCTCGAAGAAGAAGAGAAAGTAAGAGGAAGGGAAACGGTTAATAGACGTACCGGTTGTTCGGGATTTTCCCAAAGTATTTCCCAAAGACTTTCCTGGGCTACCGCCGGCTAGACAAGTTGAATTCCAAATCGATTTAGTACCAAGAGTTGCACCCGTGGCACGAGCACCGTATCGATTAGCCCCTTCGGACTTGGAAGAACTGTCGAAGAAGTTGTCCGAATTGGCTGAGAAAGGATTCATCAGACCAAGTTCCAAGCCCTGGGGGAGTTCCAGTCTTGTTTGTCAAGAAGAAGGACAGATATTTTCGCTTGTGCATCGACTATAGAGAGTTGAATAAGCTAACTGTGAAAAATAGATATCCCTTACCTAGAATTGATGATCTTTTTTATCAGCTCCAAGGATCGAGCGTATTTTTGAAAATCGATCTGAGATCCGGATATCATCAACTTCGTGTCCGAGAAGAAGACATACCGAAGACCGCGTTCTGAACTCGCTACGAGTACTATGAGTTTCAGGTTATGCCTTTTGGGCTAACCAATGCGCCAGCTGTATTCATGGACCTCATGAATCGAGTGTGCAAACCTTACTTGGATAAGTTTGTGATAGTATTCATAGACGACATTCTAATCTACTCAAATAAATTGGAAGAGCATGGAGAACACTTGAGACTGATCCTAAAGCTACTCAAGGAGGAGCAGCTTTACGCGAAATTCTATAAGTGCGAGTTCTGGATTTCGACCGTACAGTTTATGGGTCATGTAATTGATAGTCAGGGTATTCATGTAGATCCCGCCAAGATTGAGTTCATTAGAGATTGGGCTAGTCCTACGACCCCGACTGAGATACATCAATACTTAGGACTTGCTGGATATTACCGTCATTTTATCGAAGGTTTCTCCAAGTTATCAAAGCCTCTGACCACGTTGACTCCGAAAAAGGTGAAGTGCACTTGGGGAAAAGATGAAAAAGAAGTGTTTAGACTGCTGAAGGAGAGATTGTGTAGTGAAATATTGGCTCTGCCTGAGGGAAGCCAAGATTTTGTGGTGTACTGTGATGCCTCACATAAGGGTTTAGGAGCTGTGTTGATGTAGAGAGAGAAGGTCATTGCCTATGCCTCTTGACAACTCAAAACCTATGAGAAGAACTACACGACCCACGATTTGGAGTTAGGAGCTGTCGTGTTTTCACTGAGGATTTAGAGACATTACCTTCAGCATATCCTGGATCAGAAGGAGCTGAACATGAGACATCCAACGTACACATTTAATAGATTGACATAAGTTGATCTAAATAGTTTAAAAAACAAGTTTTAATCGGTAAAACTATTCAACCCCCTTCTAGTTTTCCACACTATGATTTTTTTGCGCTTATTACGATGTCTAGGCTAAGGTTTTAGCCTCAATATATCTTGCCAATTGTTAGGTCTTTTATTCATGTTAGGTAGATCTATCGTGGTTGACTGCCCCGTCTTGGACTTGTTTGCCCGACTTGCCAGGGTGGCACCTGGATTTGTGGTTGCAAAATTTGCCATGACGTATAACATCTTTGTTTGGTTTTGGGTTTTGGATTTGATGATTGCTTATGCTATGACTTACTTGCGTAATAAGATATTTTCACTATTATGTGCATTTACTATGTTATTTACTTAAACATATGAACTCACAAGCTTCTTGCTGACCATTTTAGCATGTCTTTCTCAGGTATTTGATATGTTTAGGCTTGGGCAGTTGTTTTGGGAGGCGCTTGGAGGAATTGGCATTGTCATGGATTTCTTTTAATGGGCTTACTCTCGTACTTTGAATAAATGTAAAACTTAATTACTATCTTTGACAATGTTTTTATATTATGGATGAGATATTCTATTTCGCTATACTTGTCTCGTGTACCACTTCCCGTAGCACCCCAATGCTAGTAAGTCTTCCGCTGAACCGTATTTTGGGGGTGTTACATTGTCATAGTGTAAATTTAGTAATTTTATCGACCAAATGTAGTATTAGTTTTGATATTGCTAAAGGTGTGGGAGCCCAGATAGTTT
Organism: Chrysanthemum makinoi; assembly: GCA_910596185.1. NCBI lineage: Eukaryota > Viridiplantae > Streptophyta > Magnoliopsida > Asterales > Asteraceae > Chrysanthemum > Chrysanthemum makinoi. The sequence goes on from OU343218.1 coordinate 63,704,898, forward strand.
CCCGGCTCCCAACAAATTTCTTGTAATCCAATGGTTTTGTTTCTAATGAAAGTGATGTTTTTATAAAAAAAATAATAAAAAAAATATATAATAATAATAATGATAATAATAATAATAATAATAATAATAATAATAATAATAATAATAATTTTCTAATAAAATAATTTTCATAAAAAAAATAATAAATAAATAAAATAATAATAATAATAATAATAATAATAATAATAATAGCAAAACTAATCCTACTGAAAATAATAATAATAATAATTTTTTATTATTATTGTAATTTTTATTATTATTATTATTATTATTATTATTATTATTATTATTATTATTATAATTATTATTATTATTATAACCAACATTTTTATTAAAAACTCAAGGGATTTATTATTATTATTATTATTATTATTATTATTATTATTATTATTATTATTTATAAAAACATCACTTTCATTAACCATAGGATTCTTAAGAAATTAGTGAAGCCAAACTATCTGGCTCCCACACCTTTAGAAATAGCAAAACTAATCCTACATTTAGTCGATAAAATTACTAAATTTACACTATGACAAGCACAATGTGTATAAAATGATTCAAGAATTTCAGATATCTGAAATCTCAGATAACAGTTCTATATATATCCGGATATCCGAAAATAGGATATCCAAAAATATAGATTTCTAATAAAACTAATATTTGAGTTTTGATAAAACTAATATAAAGTACTTGTAGTATAAATTTCGTTATGGAAAACAGTGTAATGATCCGAATGAATGAGGATGATCCAAGTTCGATATATTTTGTGTTAATTATGTTGGAGCATATGTAACGAATCTAACGATCCAGGAGGTAAACATTTATATCACGAATGGAGTAAATCATTCATCAAGACAAATCACAAATTTAAGAGATAAACGATTCAAACACACCACATTGAAATAAACACTTGGATGATATAAGTTGCAACAAACTTCACAGATATCATATTAATTACTATGCGGTTCAAATGCACATAAATTAAAGAGCCCTAAATCAAAGAGCATCAAATAAATATAAAATTTCAGCATACATAAAAATGTATTTCAAACTTTTAAAAGTGGATTTACAACACAATATAATTAACTAGATCTATTTCAAATTTTCTAACATTAATCTAGCTTCATGACTAGTTGGCCTATCACTATATGTTGGTTGGGTACACCTAATAGCAAGCTTAACAATGTCAATCCCTTGCTTTTCATATTCACTTCCTTTTAACATGGGAGAATAGCGCTTATTGGATCATCCAAATTCATATTATTATTTATCACATGTACCAGAGTAGTATCCGTGAGGCTGCTAGGAGACGTGAGTGTAACCATCTCAGTGAGGAAGATACCAAAGCTAAACACATCACTGCATCTTCTTAATTCCTGCGTGCTAAAATACTCTGGGTCTATATATCCTACGGTTCCATTACTATTGGGCATGCGTATGAAATCCTCAGTATCTAGAATCGATATTGCAAGCCCAAAGTCGGCGATCCTCGCTTCCATTTCTTGATCAAGAAAGATGTTCTCAGGCTTCACATCCTGATGAATGACACTTGGGTTCACGTCCTGATACAAGTACTCGAGCCCACTCGCAACTCCTAAGGCTATCTTGTACTTCAAAGGCCAGTCTAAATCAGAATCCCTCTCCCGAACGTCCGTAAGAATTTTCTTGAGGCTAAAATTACTCATAAACTCAAAAACAAGGTAGACGAGTTTTGGAGAAAAAACATGGGCAAGCAACGAAACTACATTTTTGTGTCTGACTCGCTTCCCAATCTCAATTTCGGCTTCAAGTTGGTCAACAAGATGCTGATATTTGGTTGTATCAGGGTCCCCCAACAAGATCTTCTTGATAGCAACTTCTTTGCAGGCTATCTTGTAAATGTGCCTTGTAGACCGTAGCAGAGCCTCCACGACCGATCACATCCAGTGTTACCTTAGCATTGTCTTGTTTCAGGAAGGTTAGTTTTTTTGCGCCTTATCGTTGTTGTATACAAGACAGGAGTGAACTCTATCTCTGCATGATCACTTGGGAGACGACTTACTCGAAACATTTCGAACACAAAAGCAGCCAGGACTGCAAGAATACCTCCGAATACAAGTGCATAATACCTAGGGGACTTATATCGATGAACATGGTACAATCTAGTGGTTTTCAGGAAGGACTTTCTGATGGGAAGATTGAGATTTTTCAGTCTGATCGGAAGAAGGAAAACAGAAAAGAGTTTGAAATTGGTGAACAAGTAGATGGCTTTTATTTTCAAGTAACTTTTTCTAGATTTAGCAAATTTTTATCACAATTTTAATTCCGAATGTGGAAAATTATTATTATTATTATTATTATTATTATTATTATTATTATTATTATTATTATTATTATTATTATTATTATTATTATTATTATTATTATTATTTATAAAAACATCACTTTCATTATAAACAAAACCATAGGATTACAAGAAATTAGTGGGGAGCCGCGAAACAATCTGGGCTCCCATACCTTTAGCAATAGCAAAACTAATCCTACATTTGGTCGTTAAAATTACTAAATTTACACTATGGCAAGCACAATGTGTATAAAATGATTCAAGAATTTCAGATATCTGAAATCTCAGATAACAGTTCTATATATATACGGATATCTGAAAATAGGATATCCAAAAATATAGAGTTTTGATAAAACTAATATTTGAGTTTTGATAAAACTAATATAAAGTACTTGTAGTATAAATTTCGTTACGGAAAACAGTGTAATGATCCGAATGAATGTGGACGATCCAAGTTCGATATATTTTGTGTTAATTATGTTGGAGCATATGTAACGAATCTAACGATCCAGGAGGTAAACATTTATATCACGAATGGAGTAAAGCATTCATCAAGACAAATCGCAAATTTAAGAGATAAACGATTCAAACACACCACATTGAAATAAACACTTGGATGATATAAGTTGCAACAAACTTCACAGATATCATATTAGTTACTATACGGTTCAAATGCACATAAATTAAAGAGCCCTAAATCAAAGAGCATCAAATACAAATAAAATTTCAGCATGCATAAAAATTTATTTCAAACTTTTAAAAGTGGATTTACAACACAATATAATTAACTAGATCTATTTCAAACTTTCTAACATTAATCTTTCTTCGTGACTAGTTGGCCTATCACTATATGTTGGTTGGGTACACCTAATAGCTAGCTTAACAACGCCAATCACTTACTTTTCATATTCACTTCCATTTAACATGGGAGCGATTGCGCTTATTGGATCATCCAAATTCATATTATTATTTATCACGTGTACCAAAGTAGTATTCGTGAGGCTGGTAGGAGACGTGAGCGTGTCCATCTCAGCGAGGAAGATACCAAAGCTGAACACATCACTGCATCTTCTTAATTCCTGCGTGCTAAAATACTCTGGGTCCATATATCCTACGATTCCATTACTATTGGGCATGCATATGAAATCCTCAGTATCTGGAATCAATATTGCAAGCCCAAAGTCGGCGATCCTCGCATCCATGTCTTGATCAAGCAAGATGTTCTCTGGCTTCACATCCCGATGAATGACATTTGGTTTCATGCCCTACTGCAAGTACTTGAGCCCACTCGCAACTCCCAGGGCTAGCTTGTACTTCAAAGACCAGTCTAAATCAGAATCCCTCTCCCGGACGTCCGTAAGAATTTTATTAAGGCTAAGATTACTCATAAACTCAAAAACAAGGTAGACGCACCTAAGAGTAGAATTATGGGCAAGCAATGGAACTACATTCCGGTGTCTGACTCGCTTCCCAATCTCAATTTTGGCTTCAACTTGGTCGACAAGACGCTGATATTCGATCATATCAGGGTCTCCCAACACGATATTCTTGATATCAACTTGCTGCAGGCTATCTTGTAAATGTGCTCTATAGACCGTAGCAGAGCCTCCACGATCGATCACATCCAGTTTTGCCTCAGCATTGTCTTGTTCCAAGAAGGCTAGTTGTCCGCGCCTTATCATGGTTGTATACAAAACAAGAGTGAACTCTATCTCTGTATGATCACTTAGGAGACGACTTACTTGAAACATTTCGAACACAAAAGCAGCCAGGACTGCAAGAATACCTCTGAATTCAAGTACCGCAATACCTATGGGACTTGTATTGATGAACATGGTACAATCTAGTGGTTTTCAAGAAGGACTATCTGATGGGAAGATTGAGATTTTTCAGTCTGATCGGAAGAAGGAAAACATAAAAGAGTTTGAAATTGGTGAACATGCAGATGGTTTTTATTTTCAAGTAACCTTTTCTAGATTTAGCAAATTTTTATCCCAATTTTAATTTTGAAAGTGTCAAATTATTATTATTATTATTATTATTATTATTATTATTATTATTTTTTCGGATTCGCTTTATTATTATTATTATTATTATTATTATTATTAATATTTTAAAACATCATTTCATTAGAAAACCAAAAGGAATTACAAGAAATTGGTGGGAAGCCGAGACACTAGTTGGGCTCCCACTCCTTTCTGAATACAAAAGCTAAGTCTGTGAAAAATAAAAGCCCCACTCTTGACACTATTCGAGTGGCTAATAGCAACAGTCTTGATACCTGAAAGTGTGTTCAAAGCTTCTGTGTCAAGCTCCCCAAATGTAGAGAAGGCAAATGGGATGAACTTGTACCCATTTTCTTCACATTTGGACACATATTTCTTTTTCTTCTTCTCCACAGCGTTATGTAAGGCCACCCCGAAAACCCACGCAGACGCATCAATACCCGCAAAAGGAGAGATTCCCGTCACATCCACACACGCGTCCTTACCTTGGATCCAGTTGAATAATAGCAGGTCTGCCGGGCGCAGCTCTTTCCCGTCACTCGAAAGAAATCCCAATGGGGCCTCCTTTTTCACCATAATCCCAACCTTGGAACATATGTCGACAAGAATATCACGCACCAACTTATTATTATTATTATTATTATTATTATTATTATTATTATTATTATTATTATTATTATTATTATTATTATTATTATTTTTATTATTATTATTTTCATTATAAACAAAACCAGTGCATTACAAGAAATTAGTGGGGAGCCTCGAAACAATCTGGGCTCCCACACCTTTAGCAATAGCAAAATAATAATAATAATAATAATAATAATAATAATAATAATAATAATAATAATAATAATAATAATAACAATAATTTTAATTATTATTTTCCACTTTCGGAATTAAAATTCGGATAGAATTTGCTAAATCTAGAAAAAGTTACTTGAAAATAAAAGCCATCTACTTGTTCACCAATTTCAAACTCTTATCTGTTTTCTTTCTTCCGATCAGACTGAAAAATCTCAATCTTCCCATCAAACAGTCCTTCCTGAAAACCACTAGATTGTACCATGTTCATCGATACAAGTCCTCTAGGTATTGCGGCACTTGTATTCGGAGGTATTCTTGCAGTCCTGGCTGCTTTTGTGTTCGAAATGTTTTGAGTAAGTCATCTCCCAAGTGATCGTGCAGAGATAGAGTTCACTCCTGTCTTGTATACAACAACGATAAGGCGCAAAAAACTAGCCTTCTTATAAGGTTTTAAAATGTACCTTTTTGAGGGGGCTTTTAAGCCATTATTTGATCACTTTTGTATCCGTTATTACTTAATATCGTTCCTTTTTACTTTTTAGGTCTCTTGAAGGCAAATTGCTGTAATGACACTTATTTGGACGAAAAGGCGGGATATCTGAAGAAAATGGCCAAAATCAAGAATCGAGACACTCAAGCTGCTGAAATACAAGGTGACGGCGTCACTGCTTAACTGCGACGCCGTCGGAGCATTTTGTGACGGCACAGTAGACAAATTTCTTATTTTCAAGTGACGGTGTCAGGCTTTAAAAGAGTAGGCCGTCGCAACTCAGACGGCCTAGATTTGATCCGACGGCGTCGAGACGAAGAGGACGGCGTCACAACCACAAGGTGACGCCGTCACAAGCGATCAAGACTATCACAAACATGCGCGAAGTAGTTGATATTGTTTTAGCCATAACTTTTGCATACGAACTCGGATTTAGGTGGTTCAAAAGCCCACGCGACCGGAACGAGAAAATCTACAATTTGGTGAAAAAATGGTCGTGACGCCGTCATTCTATAAGTGTGACGCCGTCACTCTTTGCCGACAGAAAATCTGCCTATAAATAGAACATTATAACTTCACTTTTTGTAGGCTCTAAACCCTAACTCTGATTCCAGGGATTAGATAGGTGTTTTTCCAGCAACTTTGAAGGTTTCAATTACTCCAAAAACATCTTGTAATGGTTTGTTGATTATATCTTAATCCATATATTCAATTTATCATTATGTCTATCCTATGCTTGATTGATTGTGTGTATGCTTGCATGTTTACCATGTCCGGCTAAATTACTTGTGTGTTTGCTTAGATAAATGAAACCTAGTTGTTAATTATTGTTAGGTTGTCTCTTATCTTAATTGTAATTGGCTTAGGAGTGCGACTAGGCTATCGTTGTGTTTAATACTTGATAAATCTTTGATAGTTTATGAATGACTTAGTGGATTTCGTTTACTAAACCCAAAGATAACCTCAAAGTTAGTTTATGAATGACTTAGTGGATTTCGTTTACTACACTTAAAGGTGACTTCAAAGAGTTAGGGAATGCACACCTTACGACCTTAGAAAACACAACGCGTTAAGAATAAGGACGTGATAATTCAACTATCAATAGGAGATAACTAGGGAGTAATAAAACCTAAGTAAACACATTTTTAATCATCATACGAGCACACAATAATTAGACATAGACTACATACACCTTAGTTTAGATAATTAGACAAGTAGAGTAATCGGTAGAAATACCAACCCCCAAATCCAAACCCCGAGATTCGTACCTTTCCATTCCCAAAAAAACATAAAAAGATAAAAAATAATCTTCCTCAACCCCAACCTTAGCGTAGTAACTTCTCACTAGCATTCCTATTCCCCTAGAGAACGATATCAATTCCGTGGCTTACCCTAATACTACACTACAACGATTAGGTTCACTGCCTAGGGTGTTGAAAAACTTGCTCGACGAAAAGGAAGTTCCTTTGACCCCGAACGACGCGTGTAGCGTTATCAAGTTTTTGGCGCCGCTGCCGGGGAATAGAATAGCTAGTTAGGAGTCCACCTCATTTAGGTTCCCTTGCTTGATTCCTATCAAGTAAGCTTTTTTCTCATTTTTAGCTTCCTTGTAGTCTATCCCCCTTCTTCGTGACCTTTGTTCGTAATCCCATCACTTTTCATCATGGAAGATGATAACTAACCACCATTCATCAACCTACCACCAAATGACCCGCCAAGAGGCCGTACTCTTGGTGAATACTCAAGACCAAGCCACCTAAGCTATAGAAACACCATTGAGCTTCCCAACCAAGCCCAAACTACGACCCTGCGATCCGACACCATCCGATTGGTGCAAAACGGATGTGCATTCCATGGACTTTGTTCCGAAGATCCTAATCAGCATCTTAAGGATTTCCTTAAAATTTTCGATTCCATCAACCTCGATGCTACTACTCGGGAGACCACTCGTCTGCTTCTCTTCCAATTCTCTCTACGGGACCAAGCTAGTAATTGGCTTGACCGACTTCTCGCCGGATCCATCTCAAGCTGGGATGATCTCACCACTCGTTTCCTCGCCCAATTTTTCCCACCGGAGAGAACCACTAAACTTAGGAATGACATCTTGATGTTCCAACAACGTCAAGGCGAAACTCTGTACTAGGCGCGGACTCGATTTAAGGACTTGCTCTACAAAGTCCCTCATCACGGCATCGATCTTTGGCTTCTAGTCCAAATCTTTTACGATCGTGTCAACTTCTCAACTAAGAAATCCATCGACCAAGCGGCCGGTGGTAAACTTAGTAAACTCACCGTGGAAGATTCGTGGGGTACGATAGAGGACCTTGCCCTCTATGAAAACGAATGTTGGAATGACCCCCGTGAATTGTCCAAAACTGATAAGGCAGTCTCTTTGCCTCCCATTGACCCACAACCTTCCAATCGTAGGATGCTCGAACTTGAAGATCAAGCCAAATTCCTAATGAGCTCCTACGAGACTCCTAAGCTTGAGTCAAATAACTAAGGAAAATCCTACAACAACCCTCCAAACACCGGAACTTCCACTAGTCTTGAGGGAATGGTGTCCAAATTCATGTCATCTCAAAAAGCTCGATTGACGAAACTTGAAGCCGATTTCAATCAACGACAAAGCGAGATGACAACCAAGCTCGACACCCTCTTAAAAGCCTTCAATGGACAAAGGGATGAAATACAGAAAAAATGGCGGAGATGATGGACTTAGTGAAAGAGTACACTAAGACGAGGATTCCCGAGAAGGTACTAGCGAGGAACGATGAGCACGCCACCCTCACTTTGTCTGTTAACGCCATTTCCATTGCTTCCGATGAGGATGGAGCAGTTGAGAAGAAGGATCCTGAGAGCAGCAAGGATAGTAAGGATAAGAATGAGTCTCGGACTGATGATGAACCCAAATTCATCAAGCATTACCTTAAGCATGAGATCAATAAGAAAACAATCATTAACCAAGTGAAAAACTTTAGGTGCAATGATGTTCTTAGGAAAGCCCTCTTAGGTGAAATAGGAGAGGAAGAGTATGACACCATGCCTATTGGACCTATGTACGAGTCGATTTTGAGAAAGCCAGTAACTAAGAAGCAAGAGATCTCTGGGAACTTTGTAATTCCATGTAGCATAGGTGACTTAGAGAACCTAAATGCCTTGGCCGACCAGGGATCCGATGTAAACATAATGCCACTGTCAGTCTATAATAAGTTGACTAAGGAGGAACCGACCAAGACCAATCTTAGACTTTCCTTAGCAAATCATTCATATGTTTATCCCATAGGAATAGCAGAGGATGTCTTAATTGAGGTTTCCAATATTTTATATCCGGTGGACTTCGTAATTGTAGACATTGAGGAAGATAAAACACCGCCATTAATCCTGGGGACACCTTTCCTGACCACCGCCAAGGCAACCATCAAATGCGGTGAAGGGTTTATGATACTCAAAAGTGGAAAAGGGCAAGTTAGGATACCTATTGTTCCGAGATATCGTTTGAAGATTATGGAGAAGGTAAAAGATAAGAATTCGCAGGTCTCCAATAATGCCGTTAAGAAGAAAATGGCTGAATGGGAAAAAGGGCTTAGAGAATTCATGGTTCAAGGGTTAAATGCAACATTGTGGAAACGTGATCAAAAGTTAGGAAATAATTACTACCTCCGTCCCAAAATTATAGTCCTCATTTGACTTTTTCGGTCTTTCCTTTTCAACTTTGACCTTAAATATTTTTGTTTGTGTTATATAATAGTTGATGAAAATTATACCAAATGAAAATACATTTAAAACACAATCCATTTATATAATTTGCATCAAGTATTATATAATACAAACAAAAATACTTAAGGTCAAAGTTGTGAAAGAAAGACCGAAAAAGTCAAAAGGGGACTATAATTTTGGGACGGAGGGAGTATACCACAATACCACAAACTCAAAAGAACCCTAAGGAGTTTTTGAATGGAGAAAAGGTGCTTTTGTATAAATCAAGAATAAAAGCATTATGGGGAAGGAATAAGCCAAGATGGTTTGGACCTTATACGGTGAAAGAAACTAATCTAAAAAATAAAACCGTTATCATAATAGACGATGTTGGAAGAGAATTCACGGTGAGCCTACAACGTCTACAACCTTATGATGAAGGCTTAGTGGAAGAAAAGAAGGACGGCAATGAAGTCACGTAGGGGCACGACTTCGAGTCTAGCTACAACACTCATAAATAAAGAAAAGCGCTTCGTGGGAGGCAACCCATGCTTAATTGTTTGCTTGTTTGTGTGTCATATATATTTTCATTGATTGTTTATTCTCATGTTTGAATTTGTGAAAATGCTTTATTTTGTCTTTAACCTCGTCTTAATTACATATAAAGGTATTTTACAAAAGGGATAAGTGTAGGGAGGATTACACACGTTTTAAAAAGAACGTGAACATGAGAATTACAATTCTTGAAAAAGATATATATGTGTGTTTGTTAGAGTCAAATGCTTGTATCGAGTCATAATGGATGTTATTGCAGGAAATTTTTCCAGATTTTAAAGATAAAAATTTTCCAGAATTTTTCCGAAAATCGCATGACCGGTTCTGTCATAATAACCTGACGGCGTCAGGGTCGCAACCTGACGGCGTCAGGAGGAGTAGAAACTGCTTACTACTTTTTCTCGTTTTCTGTGCTACTTATAAATTTTTGAATTTTCCAAGTCTTAATTTTCTAGAAAATCTGCAAATATCCATTCCACAAGCATTATATCTTATTCAAGTCTGGAATTACATCTTGTTGTGATTTTTCTTTGTTCGGTTTGATGAGTTGGGTTGTTTGTTTTCTTCAAGTGTGCAGGTTTTATTTATCAAGAAGAAGATACATAAGATTGGAAGGAGCTTTTCACGCATACATTCTTCTTGAAGAAAGATTTAACCACTACTTCACACGGATCCTACCAAGCTAATCAGGGGAGTACTAGTTTCTTTCGTTTTTAATTACCTTCCATTATCATAACTTTGATACTTTCGGGGAACATTGGGGACAATGTTCAGTTTAAGTGTAGGGAGGGAAAACAAAACGGGAACTTTGAAACTATGCTTATCCTTGAATATTTGCTTTGTCCAATTGCATTTGTGTAATAAACCATGAGAAAATGTCGGTTAGGGTAATTTTGGCACCAAATTTAAAATTTTTCATGACATATAGGAGTGGGCCATTAGTCTTAACAAAAGCGTCTCACGGATAGGAAGTTGCATGACTAGCACAAAAACCCTTTACCACCTAAATTCCACCCAAAATGTGAGGATCGCCCTTAGATTAGTAGGAATTAAAGCATTCATCTTCAATGCTTAGAGTGTGAACCGGTAGTATATTAGATTCTAGAACTTGTTTTGTGATGCATTCCGAGATCGCTAGTAAGACTACACTTGTGTAGTTAGGAATAACTAAATGATAAGAGGCATTAGGATAACCCTTGTTTGATACCCGTAATATAATTACTTCTTCCACATCGGTTGAGTAATTCCCCCACACCCTTTGCGTTGTACTCATCTTTAGTACACGATACCCCTAGTTAACCCCTTAGAGCCTATCCTTTTCGCGGTTCTCGTGATGTTTCGGTTTTTCCGGAATATCAATGAAGAGCATTGTTTACACCCTACCCCCAAATATACACCCAAATCGCCTTAGCCTACCCTGTATGCACTCACTTTTAGTGCATTATTGTTATCACCCCAAACCCTTAGTTCAATTATCTAGTTGCTTGCATGAGTTGCTAAGTCGAGTCATATCCTTGGTACACAGTTTTGGGATGATTGGGACTCATGGGAAAAAGTTAAAGTTTATAAAATGATTGGAAGGGGACGTTAAATTCCCTAATTTGTGTAATAACATACCCCAAGTGTTTTGATCTTTTCAATTCGGGTCAAATTAGTGTTAGAGTAATAAAAACTCAAGTGTAGGGATGTGCCTTTAAATCCCTATCATTTTGATGTTACCGTAGAGGATGGTAGAGTAAAAGTGTATAGAAAGAAAAAAAAATCGAAAAAAATAGAAAAAGAGAAAAGAAAAAAAAAATATAGTGAAAAAGAAAAGAGAAAAAAAAAAAACATACGGGCTACCATCCTACATCTATCCTTTAAATTTATGTTTGTTTGTTTCAGTTATCTAGAGTTTAGAGTGTCGAGTCTTGGCTTAGCAACGTCATTCTTCGTATGCTTGTAACATAGAGATTCTTGACTTGCCACCACTAAATAGCCTATCCCACCAAACCCTTTGTTTCCCTACCGTAAGCCTAACATTACAACCCTTTAAAGACCTCTTTGATAGTCTTTCCTAGGTGCTTACGCCAAAGCGATGGAGGTTTGATCTATTCTCAAGCCTATGGTAATCTATGTACTAGGACCGGTTAATGAGTGTTTATCTTCCATTTCCAACTTGTTATATTTCATATACACCCGAGAGAGATGTGAGTATCCAAACACCCCATGTGAGGTGCTAGTATGTAATTTCCGTGCTTGTTATGACTTTTGCGGGGCTTATATGTGTGGTGGACTGTTTTAAACCAATGCTTCATGACCCCTAACTTATAAATTAATTGGCGAAAAGCACATTTGCTTGAGGACAAGCAAATACCAAGTGTAGGGATATTTGATAAGGTTTTAAAATGTACCTTTTTGAGGGGTCGTTTAAGCCATTATTTGATCACTTTTTTATCCGTTATTACTTAATATCGTTCCTTTTCACTTTTTAGGTCTCTTGAAGGCAAATTGCTTTAATGGCACTTATTTGGACGAAAGGCGCGGATATACGAAGAAAATGGCCAAAGTCAAGAATCGAGACACTCAAGCTGCTGAAATACAAGGTGACGGCGTCCTTTGCTTAAGCTACGACGCCGTGGAGCATTTTGTGACGGCACAGTAGACAAATTTCTTATTTTCAAGTGACGGTGTCAGGCTTTAAAAGAGTAGGCCGTCGCAACTCAGACGGCCTAGATTTGATCCAGACGGCGTCAGAGACTGAAGGGGACGGCGTCACAACCACAAGGTGACGCCGTCACAAGCTGATCAAGACTATCACAGCATGCGCGCGAAGTAGTTGAGCCATAACTTTTGCATACGAACTCGGATTTAGGTGGTTCAAAAGCCCACGCGACCGGAACGAGAAAGTCTACAATTTAGTGAAAAAATGGTCGGGACGCCGTCAATCTTTGCTGACAGAAAATCTGCCTATAAATAGAACATTATAACTTCACTTTTTGTAGGCTCTAAACCCTAACTCCGATTCCAGGGATTAGATAGGTGTTTTTCCAGAAACTTTGAAGGTTTCAATCACTCCAAAAACATCTTTTAATGGTTTGTTGATTATATCTTAATCCATATATTCAATTTATCATTATGTCTATCCTATGCTTGATTGATTGTGTATATGCTTGCATGTTTACCATGTCCGACTAAATTACTTGTGTGTTTGCTTAGATAAATGAAACCTAGTTGTTAATTATTGTTAGGTTGTCTCTTATCTTAATTGTAATTGGCTTAGGAGTGCGACTAGGCTATCGTTGTGTTTAATACTTGATAAATCTTTGGTAGTTTATGAATGACTTAGTAGATTTCGTTTACTAAACCCAAAGATAACCTCAAAGTTAGTTTATGAATGACTTAGTGGATTTCGTTTACTACACTTAAAGGTGACTTCAAAGAGTTAGGGAATGCACACCTTACGACCTTAGAAAACACAACGCGTTAACAATAAGGACGTGATAATTCAACCATCAATAGGAGATAACTAGGGAGTAATAAAACCTAAGTAAACACATTTTTAATCATCATACGAGCACACAATAATTAGACATAGACTACATACACCTTAGTTTAGATAATTAGACGAGTAGAGTAATCGGTAGAAATACCAACCCCCAAATCCAAACCCCGAGATTCGTACCTTTCCATTCCCAAAAAAACATAAAAAGATAAAAAATAATCTTCCTCAACCCCAACCTTAGCGTAGTAACTTCTCACTAGCATTCCTATTCCCCTAGAGAACGATATCAATTCCCGTGGCTTACCCTAATACTACACTACAACGATTAGGTTCACTCCCTAGGGTGTCGAAAAACTTGCTCGACGAAAAGGAAGTTCCTTTGACCCCGAACGACGCGTGTAGCATTATCACCTTCCTGAAACAAGACAATTTTGAGGCAACATTGGATGTGATCGGCCGTGGAGGCTCTGCTACGGTCTACAAGGCACATTTACATGATAGCCTGCAGCAAGTTGCTATCAAGAAGATCGTGTTGGGGGACCCTGATACAACCGAATATCAGCATCTTGTTGACCAAGTTGAAGCCGAAATTGAGATTGGGAAGCGAGTCAGACACCGGAATGTAGTTTCGTTGCTTGCCCATGTTTCTACTCCTAGGTGCGTCTACCTTGTTTTTGAGTTTATGAGTAATCCTAGCCTCAAGAAAATTCTTACGGACGTCCGGGAGAGGGATTCTGATTTAGACTGACATGTGAAGTACAAGATAGCCTTGGGAGTTGCGAGTGGCCTCGAGTATTCGCATCAGGGCGTGAACCCAAATGTCATTCATCGGGATGTGAAGCCTGAGAACATCTTTCTTGATCAAGAAATGGAAGCGAGGATCGCCGACTTTGGGCTAGCAATATCAATTCCAGATACTGAGGATTTCATACGCATGCCCAATAGTAATGGAAGCGTAGGATATATAGACCCATAGTATTTTAGCACGCAGGAATTAAGAAGATGCAGTGATGTGTTTAGCTTTGGTATCTTCCTCATTGAGATGGTCACGCTCAAGTCACCTAGCAGCCTCATGGATACTACTCTGGTACAAGAGATAAATAATAATATGAATTTGGATGATCCAATAAGCGCAATCGCTCCCATATTAAAAGGAAGTGAATATTAAAAGCAAGTGATTGGCGTTGTTAAGCTTGCTATTAGGTGTACCCAACCAACATATAGTGATAGGCCAACTAGTCAGGAAGCTAGATTAATGTTAAGAAGTTTGAAATAGATCTAGTTAATTATATTGTGTTGTAAATCCACTTTTAAAAGTTTGAAATAAATTTTTATGTATCTTTGAAATTTTACATTTATTTGATGCTGTTTGATTTAGGGCTCTTTAATTTATGTGCATTTGAACCGCATAGTAATTAATATGATATCTGTGAAGTTTGTTGCAACTTATATCATCCAAGTGTTTATTTCAATGTGGTGTGTTTGAATTTTTAATTTCTTAAATTTGTGATTTGTCTTGATGAATGATTTACTCCATTCGTGATATAAATGTTTACCTCCTGGATCGTTAGATTCGTTACATATGCTCCAACATAATTAACACAAAATATATCGAACTTGGATCATCCTCATTCATTCGGATCATTACACTGTTTTCCGTAACGAAATTTATACTACAAGTACTTTATATTAGTTTTATCAAAACTCAAATATTAGTTTTATCCGAACTCTATATTTTTGGATATCCTATTTTCGGATATCCGGATATATATATATAGAACTGTTATCTGAGATTTCAAATATCTGAAATTCTTGAATCATTTTATACACATTGTGTTTGTCATAGTGTAAATTTAGTAATTTTATCGACTAAATGTAGGATTAGTTTTGCTATTTCTAAAGGTGTGGGAGCCCAGATAATTTCGCGGCTCCCCACTAATTTCTTGTAATCCTATGGTTAATGAAAGTGTTGTTTTTATAAATAATAATAATAATAATAATAATAATAATAATAATAATAATAATAACAATAACAATAACAATAACAATAACAATAACAATAATAATAATAATTATTATTATTATTATTATTATTATTATCCACTTTCGGAATTAAAATTCGGATAAAATTTGCTAAATCTAGAAAACGTTACTTGAAAATAAAAGCCATCTACTTTTTCACCAATTTCAAACTCTTATCTGTTTTCTTTCTTCCGATCAGACTGAAAAATCTCAATCTTCCCATCAAACAGTCCTTCATGAAAACCACTTGATTGTACCATGTTCATCGATACAAGTCCTCTAGGTATTGCGGCACTTGTATTCGGAGGTATTCTTGCAGTCCTGGCTACTTTTGTGTTCGAAATGTTTCGAGTAAGTCGTCTCCCAAGTGATCATGCAGAGATAGAGTTCACTCATGTCTTGTATACAACAACGATAAGGCGCAAAAAACTAGCCTTCCTGGAACAAGACAATGCTGAGGCAACATTGGATGTGATTGGTCGTGGAGGCTCTGCTACGGTCTACAAGGCACATTTACATGATAGCCTGCAGCAAGTTGCTATCAAGAAGATCGTGTTGGGAGACCCTAATACAACCGAATATCAGCATCTTGTTGACCAAGTTAAAGCTGAAATTGATATTGGGAAGCGAATCAGACACCGGAATGTAGTTTCGTTGCTTGCCCATGTTTCTACTCCTAGGTGCGTCTACCTTGTTTTTGAGTTTATGAGTAATCTTAGCCTCAAGAAAATTCTTACGGACGTCCAGGAGAGGGATTCTGATTTAGATTGGCCTGTGAAGTACAAGATAGCCTTGGGAGTTGCGATTGGCCTCGAGTATTTGCATCAGGGCGTGAACCCAAATGTCATTCATCGGGATGTGAAGCCTGAGAACATCTTTCTTGATCAAGAAATGGAAGCGAGGATCGCCGACTTTGGGTTTGCAATATCAATTCCAGATACTGAGGATTTCATACGCATGCCCAATAGTAATGGAACCGTAGGATATATAGACCCAGAGTATTTTAGCACGCAGGAATTAAGAAGATGCAGTGATGTGTTTAGCTTTGGTATCTTCCTCACTGAGATGGTTACACTCAAGTCACCTAGCAGCCTCATGGATACTACTCTGGTACAAGAGATAAATTATAATATGAATTTGGATGATCCAATAAGCGCAATCGCTCCCATATTAAAAGGAAGTGAATATTAAAAGCAAGTGATTGGCGTTGTTAAGCTTGCTATTAGGTGTACCCAAACAACATATAGTGATAGGCCAACTAGTCAGGAAGCTAGATTAATGTTAAGAAGTTTGAAATAGATCTAGTTAATTATATTGTGTTGTAAATCCACTTTTAAAAGTTTAAAATAAATTTTTATGTATGCTAATATTTTTTTTTGTATTTGATGCTCATAGATTTAGGGCTCTTTAATTTATGTGCATTTGAACCGTATAGTAACTAATATGATATCTGTGAAGTTTGTTGCAACTTATATATTCCAAGTGTTTATTTCAATGTGGTGTATTTGAATCGTTTATCTCTTAATTTTGTGATTTGTCTTGATGAATGATTTACTCCATTCGTGATATAAATGTTTACCTCCTGGATCGTTAGATTCGTTACATATGCTCCAAAATAAATAACACAAAATATATCGAACTTGGATCATCCTCATTCATTCGGATCATTACACTGTTTTTGGTAACGAAAATTATACTACAAGTACTTTATATTAGTTTTATCAAAAGTCAAATATTAGTTTTATCAAAACTCTATATTTTTGGATATCCTATTTTCGGATATATGGATATATATAAAACTGTTATATGAGATTTCAGATATATGTAATTCTTGAATCATTTTATACACATTGTGCTTGTCATAGTGTAAATTTAGTAATTTTATTGACCAAATGTAGGATTATTTTGATATTGCTAAAGGTGTGGGAGCCCAGATAGTTTCCCGGCTCCCCACTAATTTCTTGTAATCCTATGGTTTTTTTCTAATGAAAGTGATGTTTTTATAAAACAAAATATGTTAGGATTTAGAAAATCCAGTAGTTAAAGAGTCGGTCACCCCAAGTATATGTAATCGTTAGAAAGCTCGTAGTCGTAGTCATTTAGTGTTAGTAAGTAGTTTTTTAAGTAACACCGAGGAGGACGGACGGGTGTTTACCCACTGTATGCCAGATCCACAGCCCGAATGAGGGAGTCTAAGCTTGTAACTATAAATACCCTTTGCCTAGCAAGGCAAAGGGTTGGAGCTTCATAATATAATTTTTCTGTTTCTTACTAAGTTCTCAAAACTCTTCCACTTTCTCTCTCTAAAACTCTAAACTATATGCCCCTTTTATGTGATGATATGATGTGTTTATGAAAATCAATATGTTACAAATGGTATTAAGAGTCATGGTTTGATCATTCATCTTTCATGTTCTTGGATTTCTAGTGGTTTTCATAAGGTTCTTGGGTTTGAATGAGTTTAGAGTAGTTTGCATCATTTGGATCATTTCTAGTGTTAAAGTTTGGATTTTGATAGTACTTTTGTGTTTAGAATCATTATAAGTGTTTAGGTTTTGATTTTGAAGGCTTGAATCAACGTGGTTGGGTTGTTTTAGGATTGAAAAGTGGTGTTTTTAGAAAGTTTACCGAAAGCGATTTGTGTCTCGGACTAGTTTTCTTGTATGCGATTTGTCCCAGTGTTTAAGCGATTTGTCTCTCGAGAGATTGCTTATTGAAGCGATTTGTTTGTTTTTTCGAAGCGATTTGTGCACTAAGCGACTTGTCTATTGAGACAAAACGACAAAAAGGACGAAGTAGTGGATGTACTTGTGTAATAGGCGATTTGTATGTCTAGCGATATGTCTGTCTAGCGATTTGTCTGTCTAGCGATTTGTCTGTCTACCGATTTGTCTGTCTAGCAATTTGTCTGTTTAGCAATTTGTCTGTTTAAGCAATTTGTCTGTTTAAGAGATTTGTCTGTTTAGCGATTTGTCTGCTTAAGCGATTTGGGAATTAGGGTGCGATTTGTCTATAGAGCGACTTGTCAAGTGTGCGATTTGTCTTTTGAGACTTATTGTTTCTTCTTGTTACGATTTATGGTTTTCTCTTGATTTAGTAAAATCCCGTGAAAGAATCTATTTCCCGGTTTAATCAAAGAGTTGTGAAATCCTGTAGAATCTGTAATCATGTCTACAATCACTTCTTCATTTGTGATGACGTACAAGCTGCATGATCGACACTCGTCCTCCCATCTTTGGACAGAACCGACTATGACTCTTGGGCTCAAAGAATCAGACTGTATTCCTTAGGAAAAGAAAATGGGGTTAACATACTTAAGTCAATTGATGAAGGACCTTATCAAGTTGAGACTACCATAGACATTCTTGAAACTGCAGCTGATGGTTCAGTGATATTAGGATTGGATAGACCAAAGACGTATGATGAACTTACTGATAAGGAGAAGAAGAGATATGAGGCAGACATCAGGGCTTCAAACATCATACTTCAAGGTTTACCTAAGGACATTTACAAGTTGATCAATCACAACACTGAAGCTAAGGCAGTATGGGACAATGTTAAGATGCTTCTCTATGGGTCTGAATTGACTAAAAAAGGCAGGGAGTCTCAGCTGTATGATGAATTTGAGAACTTTAAGATGAATCCAGGGGAAAGTGTCACTGAATATCATGTAAGATGTAACACCCCCAATTTCGTGATATGCAGCGGAATTCAAACTGGGTGTTACTTCATGGAACAACAGTCATACCAATAGAAAACGAACTCTAATGGAGTCGTTTTAAAAGATTTATCATTCGATTTATATAAATATTAGAGTTTACAAAAATGAGGTCCCAAATGGTTCCAAGTTTACAAAATACATTAAATTGATTTTCGAATGATAATAAAGTTTATAGCCTTCTTGAGTATCCGTGCTCCTCCGTGCCAGCCTCGTACAATATGGACTTGAAATACATGCTTAAAACTGTCAACACAAAGGTTGAGTGAATCCATAGGTTTATTGTTAAAAGTTGAACAGATAATGTTTGTGTGGGTTACGTTGTTATACACCTATAATGTTGAAAACAAAACGGATATTATTGTTGCACTAAGCTCATGATACTGAAAACGTTAACAGCTTGTCAATAGAAATTGATATAATAGTTTTCCAGGTCTTGGTCAAACAGTTGCCCTAATAGGTAATTTGCCAATAAACCTATGGTTCTTCAAATAGAGTGCGTTTGTTTACCGGACTTGGTCAAACAAACGGGATTCGTCAATCCCGATAGATCTATCCACATTATTCGCGTTCACCCGCAATTGATTAATGGTTCATGATAATAGGGACTTAAGTTTGGCAATAGTGGTACTTAGTGCACATAATACATTCAGATAAGCATACAGTTTCAAAGCAATGTGTTCAGTTTAAAAATAGCATGTATCCCCCCCAAGGGTTTACAAAACAATTAAGTAATAGAAAGTGGGGCTATGAACTCACCTCAGAGTAAATGATATCAAATGTATAATGAGAATGATGGATATGTCGTGAGAACTTCTACGAGCAACCTAGAATATGATGTTGCGACTTAGGTTTGAAATAATGATGCGAAAGTAATAACAAGCCTATATACGTCTTTATATTGATCATGATGTAGTACATGATATTTGTGTGTGTCGTTTATAGAAATGGTCTAGTTGTGAAAACATGTTTAGTTTATATATATCGTACTACCGTTCGGGCCATCACAATTCAGAGGTCATGTAGTAAACGTTCGAGGAGCTAGGACACTTTAATTCGTAAATCCAGCAACTCGTCGATCCGTTTACCCAAATGAAACCCCTCACATGAAGCTCCCTTGTATTGTAGCATTTTAATAGATAAGACATATGTTTTGTTTATATATCGTAAGTGTCATATGGTTTGTAAACACAAGTTACAAGGTTGTTTGGTTATGATTAGGAAATCATAATGGTTATCACAAGTATCGTTATAATTATGTCACAAGTGTTTAAAGAAAAATTTACAAGTTTTCTAAATTGTAATGTTGGTTATTACAAGTATAGTTTCATGGTTTATCGAGGGAGTAGATCCAAATTGTATTGTATACGTTTAGGTTTGTCAAGGCTAAGGCCTTTGGTTTACGGTCTCGGCTTAGGAAGCCTTGAGGCTTTAGCTATGGCCTTGCCGTGGCTTTGTTCTAGGCTACCGTGGTTGTGGTCTCGACTTAAGGCCAATAGGCCTCTTGGTTTGCCTTTAGTTGTGACAAAAGTATAGTCGTGAGACTATATATAGGGCATTTTCAGTTTTTGAAGAATAATGGCCAATTTAAGTGTTTTCAGGGCCCGAGCTTTATAGCTATTGAAGGAAAACATCGTTCCGGACAACTTTCGTGCTTTAACTTTTTGATGATTCGGACCAGAAGTGTCACTTTCAAAACGGATAGCTGCTTAACAGTTTGTTTTAGGCAGTTTCGGTGTTTTAGTTTCGCTAACTTCTTTTGGCCGTATCTTTTGACTCGTGTACTCGTTTTTGGTGATTCAAATTGCTATTTTTTCCTTTTAAAGTCCTCTTTAACAGTATGTAGGTTTCTAATATCATGTTTATACTATTTTAGTCGTATTTCACAATATATGTCACTAGTTTTCTTGTTTACATCCATTTAGCTAACATATGATTCCCTTAACTTGTTTTAGTGGTTTTTGTACATCATGATAACAATATAAAGACCATATATAACCTAAATGAAGTATGATAAACATGTAAATGATTTTGAGAAAGAGTGGTGTTTAGTTATTCTTACAACTTTTGGCCTTATACAAGGGAAACTAAGAACTAGGATAAGATCTAAACCCTTCAATCGAAAACCCTAGCTTCCAATCTTTCAACATAACTCTTGCTAACCCTTGATAACCTTTATCTAACCCTTGTGAAAACCTTCTTAGCTCAGCCCTAGTACCCTTGTGTAGCTCTTAATTCAACCATGGAATGATGAATTAAACACTTGATTCATGTAGGGAACATCAAAGGCTATAATAATGAAGTGTTACTTGAAGCATGAAGATCAAAGAATCATGGTGATGGGATTATGTGTTGGTTTGTTTATGATAGAGAAACAAGGAATAATATGAAGTTTCTTAGTCACTTGAATGAGTTTATATAGGCTAGATAGTCAAAGGAGGTTACATGAAGACTTAAGGAAGAAAATTTAGTTACTTAGCTAGGTATACATACACATGTATGCATCCTAAGAGAACAAGGCTTATTACAAGCCAAAAAGGCTTGTGACACACCAATATACACGTTCATATGGGATAAGAGGTGACTAGATGGATAAAATTGCATTATCTTGCTTTTACAGAGTCGTTTTAATCCCGAAAATTGCTAACTGTAAGTCGTTATGTCATGAAACTTAAAACTAGGTATCCTAAAAATATGAAACTTGTAGAAATGATTAAACTTATCATTATACTCCATAATAAAATATAAAATGAGTGTTAAGTTCCATCGGGTTGCTTAACCGTTGTTTAAAGCTGGAAACGCGGGTCAAAAACGCGTATTTCGCGTAAAACGCAGAACTGGAAAACGTAAAATTCCAAAACTCGTGGAATTGTCGTAAAATGGTAGAAATAAATATTTCTAATGTTTATAGTGTTTTATGGATATATCGGGATGCCCGAATGACGTTTAAACCCTAAAGTAATTCCCGGACTCGGTTTTGTGAAATCGGTTTTGTATGGATTCAGCGTACGTCGTCAGGACGAGTTGTCGAGTATCAACTTTCTTGTCATGATGGTAAAAACAATTTATGGGATGAATAGTGTTTTGTGAATAGTAAAATTTTAAAATAACCTCTCAAAGTCTCAAACCGACTTCAAAATTGATGAATAGTAAAACGATGAATAGTAACCGGTGAATAGTAATTTCTCGAGATGAATAGTAAAAAAATTTGAGAATGGATAGAAATCCTGAAAATGCGAATTGTTACATAAGATTCCACAAGCTTTTGAATGATATGAGGAATATCCTAATGACAATGCCAAATATTCAGCTCAATTCAAAGTTTGTGAACGACATGAACCCCGAATGGCACACATTTATCACTGCAGTCAAGCTAAACAAAGGTTTGAGGAACACCAACTATGAACAATTGTATGCATATTTGCTCCAAAATGAGAAGCATGTTGTGTTTGAACGGATGATCCTTGAAAAGTTCAACAACAATACTGGAAATGCAAGCTCTTCAAATGATTCAACTGCATTCTACACTAATGTAGGAATAAATACCAAAGCAGCTCAAGTCATTCCTACTGGAAATGGTAATCACAAACTCATTCCAGATCCAGGGTTTAAGCCTCCAAAATCAGACACATTCATGGAACCACTTGTTAATCAACTGGCTTTAATGGTCAAGCAGAACTTGAACTTCACCCCACACACCAACAATCATCTCAGAACTGCATCTAATCTTCACAATCATGCTACGGTTAAAGACGGAAAGGTAGTGGTGCAAAATGTGCAAGGAAGACAGAATGCATAACTTCCACATAATGAGCAAGGGAATGTTGGTACTGGATATGGGAATGTTGGAGCTGGATATGGGAATGTTGGTGCTGGGTATGGGAATCTTTGGCGGTGGTGGTGGATACATGGGTAATCAGAATCGTGGAAGGAACATGGCTCAGGGTCAAGTAAAGCCTATTAAATGTTACAACTGTGGTGGAGAAGGACACATCACAAGGAATTGCACTCTTCTAAAACGTCCACAAAATGCAGAGTACTTCTGGGACAAGATGTTGCTGGTGCAAGCTCAAGACAGTGGAGCTATGTTGAATGAGGAAGAATTACTATTCCTTGCTGAGGGAAACGCCAGAACTTATGATGCTGATGTGGATGAACAGCCAGTGCAGGGTATGGGTCAGAACAATCCCAACGCATTTCAAG
This sequence comes from Chrysanthemum makinoi, assembly GCA_910596185.1. NCBI lineage: Eukaryota > Viridiplantae > Streptophyta > Magnoliopsida > Asterales > Asteraceae > Chrysanthemum > Chrysanthemum makinoi. The sequence goes on from OU343218.1 coordinate 63,728,244, forward strand.
TTGCAGACTGTGATGCATTTGATTCAGATGTTGATGATAAACCAACTGCCCAGACCATCTTCATGGCTAGTATCTCATCAATGGTCTCTACAAAGGCTCCTTCACCACAAAAGGCCAGTCCCTCCAAGGAATCAATCATATTAGAGGTATTAAAACTATACGATGATGTTGATGTGCAAAAGATACACAACAAGGTACAATCAACTGAAATTATTGAATCAGATATTGAAAATATGGGTAATATCAATGTTGTCCCATATGTTCAATATGTGAAACAAAATGAAAGTGAAATTGTACCAAGTGATGCATCTTCTACAGTCAATGATGACTATATTTTTGATGAATACACTGCATGTGCCCCTGATGATTCTATAACATCTGAACTAAATCCCTATAAGGAACAAGTTGCTATATATGAACAACGTGCTAAGTTTGAATTAACTACCCGTGAGCAGGAGATGGATAACCAGAGGCGTACAACTATCAGAAAAAGTAATTTTAGGGAAGAAATGTTAAAACAAGAGTTGGATTCCTTACAAGAAAAGCTTAACAAAACTGTTAAACAGAAACAAGAACTTCAAGAAAATGTGAAAGTGCTTAAACCGGAATTCAATGCTAAGGAATCAAAACTTTTAAATGAATTTTCCAACCTAAAAACTTTAAAGAACAAACTTGAAAATAAGTTTTACGTACAAGGGAACACCATTCAGATTGCTCACATGATCACTAAGCATAGAGTTCTAAGTGATAAGCATAGTGTTGCACTTATAGGTGAACCAAATCTTAAGGCTTGTTTTAAAGCTAAAGTAGCTCAAAAGGTAATCTATGATGGTAATGAGATTCTTAAGCCTAGACAGAAAACCACTTGTGCTAAGTGCACTGAGGAAGATAGAAAATTAGAAGAAGTCTCTAGAAAAAAAATGGATGATAAACTTAAGAATCCCTTGTGCATAAAAGAAAATATCACCTTTAAAACACCAAATTATTCTAAGGAAAACTGGATTGCCTTTAATAAGTTTAGACCTCAGACCCAGATGACCCCTGAACAAATGTTCTAGAAAAAGGATCTGGACAAGCAAAAAGCTGATGATTTTATCGAAAAGAATTCCCCTTGTAGGAAATTGCCTCCAGCCACTGTGTATCCCCTAAATACACCAATGCATTTAGTGCCTAGAATTCTTCCCACTAATGGCAAGACCTTAATCAGCCTTTGTGTAGTTTACCAACTATTTGTTGATTTTGAGAAAACGTGCAAGAAGAGAATCACACCCACTGGGATAACTGAAAGGGAAAGGGATTTTGAACAAACTAAAGAATGCTATTTAACTGAGGTCATGCCTTTCTTTAAACAACAATTTGAGAGTCTTCAAAAGGGAATGGACACAAAGATTAAATTAATGAAAAAGATGTTTAATGATATGAAATTTGAGGTCAGTGTGTATGAACGTGAGCTTAAGAGTAATGAAATTGAGATAAAGAATCTGCACGTCATTAATGATAATTTGATCTCTCAATGTGTTGCTCAAGATGTGTTCTACACTGTTACAAATTATTCTATTACTGCGTCTCAATATCATGAATTAACTGTTGCATTAAAAGTTTCCCATGATCGTGGCATTGAGCTTGAAACCACAAATTCAAAATTGCATGATAAAGTAGAACATGATGATCATGATAATTTGGTAAAACATTATTCAAAGCTGGAAGTTGAACATTTTGATTTACAACTAAAATATCAACATCTCAAAGAAAATGTTAAAACCTCAAATATCAAGACATCCTCAGATGTTCCTGAGTTTGATGCAATTTTTGAAATAAACAAACGTGACGAACAGATTCGAGCTCACTGTAACACTATCAGAAGGTTGAAAACCCAAATTTCACAATTAAAGGGTGAAAAGAACAATGTGAATGGCTCCCAAATGCCTCCTCCTTTAGATTCTCAGTATTCTCAAAACTTTCATCTTCAAAACATCATTAATGTATAACAAGAAAATGAGAGTTTTCTAGAAGAAAATGAAAAGGTTAAACGACACTTCAAAGAGTTATATGATTCAATGAAAGTCACTCGTGACAAGAACAATGAAAAAATAAATTCTTTACAAAAGGAAATTGAAAATCTGAAGAGTCAGGTAAAAGGGAAAATGCCACTTGTCTGTGATGAGAATGTTATATCAAAGGCATCTGCGGATTCTAAGTATGCTGTGACTGTAAAGTATATTCATCCTCATCTTAGAAATAACAAACTTGTGTTTCAAGAATATCTTTCGTACCTTAGGATAATCTAGAATGTCTCCGTGAGATTGTCAAAGAGGATAGGATAAATAATACACTTGATAGTGAAGTTAGGTATGCATGCTTATATGCCAAACGATCTCAGGAACTTTTAGAATTTTTAAAAGCAACATGCCCTAAATCCTTTTGTAAGAAAGATAAAGTCGTTATGCCTTGCTCTATGCCTAGTGTTAAGCATGCAACCCATGATATGCCTTGTTCTGTGCCGAAAGTCAAGCATGTGAACTTTGATGTGCCTGCAAGTACTTCAGATCCCAGCACTTCTAGATCAGGAATGCAAAAAGTAGCAAAACCACTAATGTTCCCATCATTCCCTCTACAGAAGTAATCAGTGATACAAAAGCAAGCGGGTCGAAGCTTCCAGGCAATATAAAGCAAGATAGAACCTCGCAAGCTAAGAATGATCAATGGAATAAAGTAGAAGACCACCCTAGGAACAATAAGTTTGTGTTGAATAAGACAAATCGTGTTGATTCTAATATTAGCTGTAAGCGTACTGTAATTAATTTGAATTCTACTACTACTTGCAAAACAAGTAATTAATGCTTGATTTCTGGTATTAATCATGAATGTGTTGTGAATGATTTGAGTAATGCTGTCGAATCTCCGGTAAAAAATGTTAACACTAGAAAACAGGATAAGAAGGTCAGAAAACCAAGGTGGAAGAGGGCTAGAAAACATTGGAAACCAACAGGAAGAAAATTTAGTAATGTAGGCTATCAATGGATACCTACTGGCCGTAAATTCAATCTTAATGAGTTGTGCCATAAATTATCTAGATCAATGCCCATTAGGAAATGGATACCTACTAGTAGAACTATACCTTTAAGAAGTGAACATACTTTGAATAGATCTACTGTTACTACTAGCCCGGCATCTACCTCTAATGATATCATTGTTTCTACTTCTGATGTGGGTGCTCCAATCACATTTACTAACCAAGTGGAACCCATTCTTGCATGGGGATCCCAATTGTCCAGTCATTCATTCTTGTCTGTGTTCAACTGCAGGTCGTTCAAATCGTTCTGTGGTACCTGGACTCAGGCTGTTCCAAGCATATGACTGGAGATTGCTCGCGGCTCATGAACTTCGTGAGTAAATTTATCAGGACTGTTAGATTAGGAAACGACCATTTTGGGGCAACTATGGGTTATGGAGATTATGTGGTTGGTGATAGTGTAATTTCCCGGGTATATTATGTTGAAGGTCTTGGTCGCAATTTGTTTTCTGTCGGTCAATTCAGTGATTCTGATCTAGAAGTGGCCCTTAGAAAACATACATGCTTCGTTAGGGAACTAGATGGTGTTGAACTTTGGAAAGGAACTCGTGGAACTAATTTGTACACCATCTATATTGAAGACATGATGAAGTTCTCTCCAATCTGCTTGTTATCAAAGGCTTCGAAAACAAAGTCATGGTTATGGCATCGTTGTCTCAATCACTTGAACTTCGGCACTATAAATGATCTTTCCAGAAATGACCTAGTAAGAGGCTTACCCAGATCAAAGTATGAAAAGGATCATCTTTGTTCAGCATGCCAATTGGGAAAAAGCAAGAAATATGCCCACAAACCCAAACCTGCAAACTCAGTTATGGAAGTTCTTCATACTCTTCATATGGGTTTGTGCGGACCCATGAGAGTACAAACGATAAATGGGAAGAAATATGTGTTAGTCGTTGTTGATGACTACTCTCGATTTACTTGGGTTAAGTTTTTGAGGACAAAGGATGAAACTCCAGATTTCATCATCAAACTTATCAAACAGTTGCAGGTTCGACTTAACAAGACTGTTAGAATTATTCGAACGGACAATGGAACTGAGTTTGTTAACAAAGAACTAAGTCAGTTTTATGAAAGCATTGGAATCAGCCATCAAATAAGTGTTCCACGTACTCCTCAACAGAACGGTGTAGTTGAAAGACGAAATTGGACCCTTGTGGAAGCTGTAAGAACAATGCTAATTTACTCAAAGGTTCCAATGTTTCTCTGGGCTGAAGCCATTGCCACTGTGTGTTCTTAGAAAATGGACCTTAGAAAATGGACACATGACCATCCATTGGACACATGACCATCCATTGGACAACATCATTGGGAACCCTTCTCGTCCAGTATCCACTCGTAAACAACTTGCAACTGATGCCTTGTGGTGCTTCTTCAACTCCGTACTATCTAAGGTCGAACCAAAATTTGTTAAAACAACCATGACTGAAGACAGCTGGTTCAATGCCATGCAAGAAGAAATTCATGAGTTCAATCGACTAGATGTATGTGAATTAGTACCTGCTCCTGACTGTGCTATGATCATTGCTCTAAAATGGATCTTCAAAGTAAAACTTGATGAACATGGTGATATGCTAAAGAACAAGGCTCGACTGGTTGCAAAAGGATACCGTCAAGAGGAAGGTATTGACTTTGAAGAATCATTTGCTCCAGTTGCACGTATTGAGGTAATCAGAATCTTCTTGGCTAACGCTGCTAGTAAGAACATGGTAGTCTATCGAGATGGATGTAAAGAATGCTTTTCTTAACGAAGATCCGAAAGAGGTTGTATCGTCAGCCAGACCTAAAGGTTTTGTGAATCCAGAGCATCCTACTCATGTCTATCGCTTGTAGAAGGCCCTCTACGATTTGAAGCAAGCTCCAAGGGCATGGTACGACACGCTATCAAAGTTTCTTCTAACTAATGGATTCAGCAAAGGAGCAGTTGATCTGACATTGTTCACCAGAAAGTCAGGCAAACACTTAATTCATGTTCAAATCTATATTGATGATATTATTTTTGCCTCAACTGACCCCAATGAATGTGACCGTTTTTCTAAAGAGATGGGCTCCAAATTTCAAATGTTAATGATGGGAAAAATGTCATTTTTCTTGGGATTACAAATTTCACAAAGTCCCGGAGGCATTTTTATCAATCAATCTAAATATGCAAATGCGATCTTAAAGAAATTTGGATTTGATTCTTGTGACCCTGTTGACACTCCCATGGTGGAGCGTACTAAACTGGATGAGGACCACTCAGGGATCATGGTTGACCAAACTAAATATCGTAGTATGATTGGATCCCTGATGTACCTTACCGCTAGTAGACCAGACATTCTTATTTGTATGCATAGCGTGCTAGATACCAGGCTAAGCCTACCAAAAAGCAACTTGAAGCGGTTAAACGGGTCTTTCGGTATCTCCAAGGAACCATTAACATGGGACTTTGGTACCCGAAGGACACCGGTATGTCACTAACAGCCTACGCAGATGTTGACCATGCAGGGTGTCAAGATACACGTCAAAGCACGTCAGGAGGTGATCAATTTTTTGGGTGATAAACTTGTGAGCTGGTCTTCAAAGAAACAAATGAGTACCTCAATATCCTCTAGAATACATAGCCATGTCATCTTGTTGTGCTCAAATCCTATGGATGAGATCCCAATTATCTGACTATGGCTTTGAATTCAACAAAATCCCTCTGTACTGTGATAACAAGAGTGCCATTGCTCTCTCATGCAACAACGTTCAACATTCAAGAGCAAAGCATATCGACATTCGGCATCACTTCATCAGGGAGCAAGTGGAGAATGGTGTGGTGGAACTATATTTAGTGAAGACTGAATATCAGTTAGCAGACATCTTCACCAAAGCTCTTCCTAGAGAACGTTTTGAGTTTATCCTTTCACGACTTGGTCTAAAGAGTCTACAACCGGAAACACTCAAACGTCTTCAAGAGGAAGACGAGGAGTAAAGGCGTTTCTTCATCCATCTCTTGTACATATTTATTCAAAAAGAAAAATACAAAATTATAAAACCCACAAAAAGAAAATAGAAAAATATAAAATTTCAAAAATCCATAAAAATTCAGAAAATATTTGAAAAAGCCCAAAAATATTATTTTTCCATCTATTTATGTTCTTCGAAAACTTCTACGGACTTTGATTTGTCATTCAAAGAATGGCACGGGTCTTTAGATGAAGAAAAAAAAGGATGGAGAAAAATGATAGTTTATTGTCATATCAGGCAGTAACCAACTTTAAAATAAAGATTAGAGCCATGCTTAAATTATTTTTGAATCTTCATGCTCTGATTCTAAAAACAAAGGTTTGTTGCCAAAAAGACAAATGTTTCCATCACAAATATTTTTCCTTCTAAATATTCTTCTGAAAAATATTTGTCATCTAATGATAACAAAATTGCTTTGAAAATGACTCAGACTATATTTTTGAAAATCATCTGGACTTATCATTTGTCAAAATCCCTAACACTCAATCAACAACTAATGTCATTGATTGAGGGGGAGAATGATTTCAATCAAATCAAAAAGTTGTTTTTCAAACAATTGGCACGTAATCGAGCAAGGTCTAATTTTTGGATAACCAAAAAGAACAATGTTTTTGTACTATTGGATCCAGACCAAGGCTAATGTTGTGTTTTCATAAGATACTCAAGCATGTTCAATCATTGGAGTGTAAAGTCTCAAAATCTGATCCTTATCAGTTAAAATGTTTTTCAAAAGCAAGTCACAATTCTCCTCAAAAGTTTTCAAAAATAATTTAAATCAATAGAGATCACAAATCTCAATGGATTTGAAAATTGTGATCGGGGGAGAATTTGTGATTTAAATTGGATATAAACGGATAATTCGATAAGTGGTTTAGAAATATAATAACAAGCTCTCCTCCCTACATGTGCCAAACGATTTCAAATTTTCCACGCACATGTTAAGGGAGAGCATCTATCTTAAACCAAAAAGGATTGAAATGTGATTCACTTGTATCAAAAGTGCAGGTTCCCTCTAATATGTGCCAAAACTCTTTCAAATCTCGATGCACATATTGAGGGGGAGCAATCATAAAGAAAACCTCATCCTTACCCAAAAATATTTTCAACAAAGTATTTAAAATACTAAATTTGATCGGAAAAGTGATAATGATAATTTTAGAAAATGTTGTTCAAAGAATTGCATCCTTCATTCTTAGATTTCTATGTCCTCTTACCTCCATGTGCTAAAACAATTTCAACTATTTGATGCATATGTTGAGGGGGAGCTTTTTCTAAAAATATCAAAAACGATTCAGGTACAAAACGCTTTGATCTTGTATCACAAGTACCTGGATTGATTTTCAAATGGTTTTCAATTGGTTTCATTGGGAGAAGAACAATACCAAAAGGACGGACCAAATTTACTTTATGCATGGAGATATAAGGATGGTTAGGTTAGGTATTCGTTCCCACGATCCCGCCAGAGCCGGAGGGATCTACCCAGGGACAATCCACTAGATAGTGTAGAATTCCTTAGGTATGATGGAAAAAGGAGAAAAATGAGAAATGGGAAGAGTGCGGACTGAGATAGAGCTAGAACTGGAATAAACCCAACAAGGTTCTAGTTATGAAACCTCGGTAAGCACTGAAGGGGTTGAAGAATGAAAAAGGAATGAATGAAAAAAAAAGGGTGAAAATAAATAGCCCTCCATTATTTCAACCTCAGGGCATAAACCGGGTTCAATTCATATGCTACTGGTGGTTACCAAGGTAACACCGGTATTGAAGACAAGACGTCATGAACCCAGTGACGCACTGCACCTAACTTCCAAAGCTACTCAAGTTCCTCTTAAAAGGACTTGTTTCATTCTCACGGTGAACCTACATAATCTATCGACTTTCTCTTAGAGATTGTTGATATTGAAGAAGGAGACCCGCTCCCTAGTCTCCGGCATAGGAAACCAAAGTGCACTATTAAGTCTAGAGCCACGAGATCATCAATAAATCTCATTAGGACACACTATTAATGAAGACTTGTTGTTTCACACAATGTGGAAAGCAAAAATATATTAAGAGTCCTACGCATTATCCTTGTAGTATGGCCAGAACATCCGAGTGTTAAGTATTCACAATGAAGATAGAAATCCTTCTAGAGCCAACATCAAACAAGCTCTTGGTGGGTGACATGTGAGATCTTTCCAAAAGATCAAGCTTGTGACAACTGGATAGAAACGATGGGGCGATTAAATCTTGAATCAACCTTAGTCCAGGAAATGGATTGTTAGGAATTAGAAAATTCCAGTATTGAAGAGTCGGTCACCCCGACTATTATCTAGCATAAGTTAGCTCGTAGACTTGTCGTTATTTACGTTTTTATTTAGTAGTTTATTAGTTAGTCAGTAGCTTAATATAGTTTAGAGCAACACCGTGGAGGAAGGACGGGTCTTTACCCACTGTATCCCTGATCCACAGGCCGTCAGGAGGTCGTTTAGTCTATAACCTATAAATACCCTCTACCTTGCAAGGTAGAGGGTTGGATGTTCTTTGATAATCTAATATTCTACAAGTTTCTCTTACTAGAATATCCCACTTTCTCTCTCTCTAAAATCATCTACATGCTCATTGTGTTAATGTTATGATATGTAAGTGAAATCCAATAACCAACAATTGGTATCAAGAGCCATGGTTAGATCATATCTTGCACATCTTTGGATTTCTAGTGGTTTTAGGTGGTTTTGAGTTTGAAAAAGTTTAGTGGTTTTTGCATCATTTGGTTGATTTCTTGTGTTAAAGTTTGGATTTTGTTAGTACTTTTATGTTTAGAATCATCACAAGTGTGTAGGTTTTCATTTGGTAAGCTTGAATCATCTTGGTTGGGTTGTTTTTGGATTGAAAAGTGATGTTTATGTGGTTTTTTCTTGCTAGCGACTTAACACACGGAATACTTTCTTCGTAGCGACTTGCTTTACAAATTTGTAGCGAGTTACAGCTTTAGACCTAGCGACTTAGAACTAGCGACTTAAAGTACAAGTAGTGGACTTTCCACCACAGGTAGCGACTTGGAGGTAGCGACTTGGTTTGTGGCGAGTTGCTATTTAGCGACTTGTATCTTTAGCGACTTGTGTAGCGAATTGCTGCCAAAATTTTGCTAGCGACTTAATGCTTAGCGAGTTACTACTTAGCGACTTGAAATTGTTTAGCGACTTGGTGGTATAGCGAATTAGAGGATTAGCGACTTGTACTTAGCGACTTGGATGTTGATTTAACGACTTGGGATTATTGCTATTTAGTTGCTAGCGAGTTGGTTCAAATTCTCTAGAGACTTGGGGAGTAATTCATAATAACACAATGTCAGTCATCACGGATCCTTTAATCACCAAAGTACTTGCTCTCTATGACACAGCGAATAGTGAAACGAATGCTTATCTGAATGCTATACACTTAATGATTCAGCAACGATTAATCAAAACAACTCAAATAAGTCACTCTTAATGTCTGCAAATGATGCTAAGAATATGGAATGCACTAGTGAGCCGTTTCAACATCTCAGTCAGCTTCTCAAATTACTCTTATCTACAACCATGGATCGAACAAGTTGTGCCATCCTTCGTCAGGATTTTCCCACTTTGACAAGAACTGTTTTACTTAACTTAGAACGACCGAGGTTTCAAATTACCAAAGAAAAGTTCTCAACTGATGATTCTCATGCTGCTCTCCAAACCATCCTCAATCAATTTTAGCCACTTATCCGGAAGAATACTCCTCAGATTTTGATGATATCATGACTGGAATATCTTTCAAGAAACACACAGGAATGGAAATTCATGAGTTCAGAAACTCATTTATTCTACTTATGAGTAATATGGAAACATACATCAAGGAAGCTGCTAAAGAGAATAACAAGTTGAATGAATTGAATGAGTGCCAAGAGATTCCATGGAGCAATGGAGACATGACATGCTACATTCCAGTTGAACCAGCCAGATGACACGATTGCAGAATCTCAGTTGTAATGAAAAGGGATGAAGAGAACAGCACTGATCTCAAATTCTCGGAGTCAGAAAAGGCATCAATCAATAAGGTACACTTATCTGATCACACAAATTCTCATAAAAAGGTACATGACTCTTACTCTGAACATAACAATGTGGAATCAATCTTTGTTTTGCCTGAATCTAATGCAAGTAACATGATTGAAAAAGGGGTATATGATGAGCTTTCAAACAAATTTTCAATTCTTGAAAAACACTGTATCTCTTTGCAAATTGAAATACAACAAAAGGATGAAATGTTTTATGCAAAAAACGTGTACTAATCAGGAACTTCCAGAATTTAGAGAATTTTATGAAATTAATCAGTTAAAATCCCAGATTCAGGACAAAGATTCGACCATAGGCAATCAAATCACTTCTTTAGAAGCCCAGAAATATGACTGTCATGAGATGAGTAATGCACTAGAATCTAGAAATTCTGAACTAGCTCTATGTGTGTCCAACCTTCTAAGAGAAAATGAGCATTTAAGAAAGAACCTTGAGGTAACAAACTCTAAGTTAGTCAATCAATCTAACCTCTTGATGAAAGACATTGATGACCTCAAAGCACAAATTCAGGATAAGAGCTTCAATATTGTTGCCCTAAAAATGAGCTTAGGAAGTCTGTTGGAAATAGGATGAACACTAAGTTTGCAAAACCTTCAACTTTGGGAAAGTCAAATGTTCAGAACCACTTGAAACGAGCAGTTATTAAACAACCTAATGCCTTTAGGTGCGAAAGAGCTAAACCATTGAAGTCTAAGCTTACATCCCAAGTTGATAATATGTCTGTTTTGTCAAAACCAGTCACTTCATTGCCTAGTTCAGATATGATGAATCTCAAACATAGGACTTATGGTCAACACTCACGATCGAAATGCAATAAGTTTAACTAGCTCTCATGCAAAACATCATTTGACAAATCAATCCCCTAAGAAATTCTCTGATCACAAAAGGACAAATAGTCAAAACAAGGTTGTACACTCATTTAGTTCAACTAACTGTGGCTTAAAATGGATTCCCACTGGCATATTTTTTAAGTTTACAGGACTTAAATGAACTTACATTCCTAGATCATGCCTCAAGTGGATTCCCACAGGTAAACTTTTCAAGAATGTAGAACCTAATAGGATCCCCATTAATGATACGTCATGTTATCTGTGATGCATCCAAATGTGATTAAACATGTCACTAACCCTTCTATGTACAAGTCTACATGTGCTTCCAGTACAATGTGCTCTCAGCCTTTTTCAGGTACAATGCTCAACTCAATCAGGAACTTCATGACTTGGTTCCCATCAGAAATGAACATAGCTCATTCAGGAGCTATAGCATGCCAGAGTTGATGTACTTCTTACGTTGACTCCTATTCATCTTGAATCAGGACTCGCTCTTCTATATCTGTGTATAAATCAAATTTCTCTTAAAAAAAAATTATTTTTATGAAAAAAAAAATAATAAAAAAAAATAATAATTTAAATTTACAATTTTAATTTTTAATTTTTATATATATATGTCATTCTTTTAAATTTACAATTTTCCCAATCTAATAAAGAATACATTCATTGTTATCGATAACATCTACGGTCCTAGAAATGTCATTCAATAATGACACGGGATCATAGATGAAGTTCGAACAATTGAAATATTCTTGTTTCTTTATAACGGGGTTGATTAATGTCAATCAATGTTCTTTGATGACATTGATTGAGGGGGAGATTGTGTATATGTTTTTTTCTTGACTATCTATGCCTTTGGCTTCTGTGTTGGTTATAATGCTTGCTCGTTAGTAAGTTGAGGTCGTGTTTTGCCTTTGTAACTATCTGGTTATGGTTTTTGTAGGTTGTGGTCGTATTTTGCTCATGTGATTATCATTGTGTGCCTATGTATTAAGTGCCTAGCATTAAATGCTTATTTGACTAAATGATTAATTGATTCATGGTGATCATTGTGATAATCTATGCTAGCGACTTAGTCTATAATCTGTGTTAGCGACTTACCACTTGTTCCTCAAAACCATAGGGACCAAACTTGTCATATATGTGAAAGTTGTGTTGCACTAGCGACTTACCTCACCTCATTTTAACCACAAGGACCAAATGTGTCATACTGCCAAAGATAGTTTTATACCCTAGCGAATTACCATTTCTTTTCTCAAATAAGTTTTTTTCTCTCTCTCGTCAAATTTCTCATCCTAGCGACTTAGCAAAGTGGTATGTCTCGAATCTCTCTTATCTTAGTTCTCTTAAGCGTTTGTGTTAAGTTTCTAACTTGTCACTTTAACCAGATCCGTACGTGCTCGTGTACTGTGACTGTTTGATTCCCTCTTAGGTTCGATGGTTCATTTAATCGTGTTGCTTTGTTGATTATTATGTTGCAAGTATACTCAGTGTTGGTATATTCTATTGTGATTGCTGTGTAATGTGTTACCATGTAAGGATGATGATTGATTGGTGGATTTGGTGGTTTGTCTGTTGAATTTATGAATGTTCTTGATGGCGACTTAACATGTTCTTGGTAGCGACTTAGCTTGAATGATCTTCATAGCGAGTTAGCGTTCAACTTAGCGAATTAGTTTATTTTATTCTGGCGACTTGGGTAGCGAGTTAGTTGTTAGCAACTTGTCTTTACAAGTTAGCGAATTAGTAACCTTAGCGACTTAGTTAACAGATTTGTAGCGACTTGGTTGTGTTACTGTTCATGGCGACTTGTCTTCACAAGTTAGCGAATTAGTAACCTTAGCGACTTAGTTAACAGATTTGTAGCGACTTGGTTTTGTTAATGTTCATGGCGACTTGTCTTTACAAGTTAGCGAATTAGCATAGCTACTTAGAGAACCAAACTATTAGCGACTTATCTGTGGTACTAGTGATGGCGACTTGTCTTTACAAGTTAGCAACATTGTTCACTTTCATGTTGAGAATTAGTCTTAGGGTCGAGGGTTATTAAAATGTTCAAGAGGTTTATTGCTAAAGTTGATCTCATTCTCACAATACTCAGGATCCCCTAATTCAACTTGTTGAGTCAACATACCCTATGTAATCTGCTATGACACTTCTGTTTAGGTAAAAGGTACTTGGTTTCTCTTACGACAACCAAATGTTACTTTCTGCCTCATGCATATTTGTTATATCACTTCTACATTTGTATCTTGGCTCATGACATGATCCCTTTGCAATGCACTCTTTTGCCTGTTAATCCCTTATCATTTCGTCATGTGAATATTTATCAGTAAGATTATACTTCATTGAAATATCTCACTTATGAAAGTTGTCATATATTTGAAAGTTGTCATATATTTGAAACTTATGCCACTCAATCTTTCTCTGTATGTGTTTTGGGGACTCCTTCGGAGTTACTACTTCTATGTGTCTATGTCATAAGGGTGCTCTCAATGTTGTCTCACTTATCATTTATCATCTAACCTGTTCTCAATCGATCTGTTGATTGTATGATTACTCAGACCATCAATGGCAAGTTCAGTCCAGAAAGAGCGTTACCCCTTCGGCATCATCCAACGTTCTCTCAGACGAAGAAATCCTTCCTAGGAGTCAATGGGCTGTTATTGGAAAAAGCAACTGTTATGTGGACCTACAAAGGCTTTAACAAAATCCGATACCCAAAGTTTCTATTGACATCCTCAAAAACACAAACTTCTTCGGAGCTATTACCAAGCAATGCTCAATTCCTACCATTTACATTCAACAATTCTGGAACACCGTTCAATGGGACAAAATCACACTCAATACTCGGTGCAAAGGATGACAGGGAGTTCACGATTGATTACGCTATTCGAGCAAGGCTCTTGGAATCACCCCATGTGACCCAAACCTTCGTTCGAATCTCCACCTGGTGCGACTATCGATTGTCTTTCTAATTTGGTTGGGTTATCAGAACAGCATTTTAAGAGCATCCGACATCATCACTGGACACATGTATCAACCCTGGAGAGCTATTACAACTATTCTTAACTTGTGCTTATCCGGCAAAACATCAGGGTTCGATAAAGTGAGAATCCCTATCTTGCAAATCCTATGGGGAATTGTTAATAGGGTTGATGTGAGTGTCTCAGATCGTATTTGGGAAGAATTCTCTTTATCAATGCACACATTCATAGGCGATAGAACCAATTTCGAACAAAGCTCAAGGACGAAAGAAACAGAACAAGCTTGTGATTCCCAACATCAGATTTTCTAAGCTTGTTATCCAGTACTTGCAACAAACTCACAAATTCAATCCTAGGAGTGAATCAACTCTACATAATGAAGAAGATGAATATGTTTTAGGAAACCTGAAATATGTTCCTAGAGGTATGGATAATGAACTTTTTGGATTGCCAATTCCTGATTGTCTTCTCACAAAAAGATATCAAGAAGAAGGACTACTTCAAACAATACAAGAAAAGAGCTACCAGTTCCTCTGCTGATGTCACACCCTCTCCTCCACAACCCAATGCTCCCATGACCAAGTCAGCCTCACAAGCATCCTATGCCTCTCTTCCTAAAAAGAGACTTGAAAGGACACAACAATCGACACGCATCCAAGAAGTGAAAGTAAAAAGGAAGAAAGTGGAAAAGGAAATTGGTGAAAATAATGAGGTATCAAGGAATATTACAAGGTTAACTGATGAAGTTGATGCTGATCTACAACTTGGAATCCAGCAAAGCCTAGAAAGTCAATGTTAAAGCACCGTAGGAGGAGTTGTGTTAAGAGAACCTGTCCAACTTCCACGACAATCAACCCCAATTACACATGACAAAGGAAAAGGGGTTGCAAGTGTTGAAACTGAACAAGCAGCTCACATGCTTTTAACTATCTCATCATCTCCATCAAGCACCACCAATCAATATGAGCTGAAGAGAAGAACAGAATCATCTCATGCAAAAGAACAATCTGGAGTGGACAAAGTGCACGAAACGTTTAAGGAAACTCCTACACTTAGTGAGACTCAATCAGACTTGAATGTTGACGCTCTGGTGCAAAAAGGCTCACAGGAGAACCTTGAGACAAGATCTGATGAGACCTTGAAGATGGATGAACCAAATTTGTCTACTAATTCTCTGTCCTCACTTAAGGATCTCGATACAGATTTCTCTTTTGGAGATCAATACATTAATGACAAACCCTTAGATACTGCTCAATCCATGTATACTGTAGACATTCAGCAAGATACGTCAACTATTCCTCCGATGTCAGCATCTTCACTATCAACTGCACTTCCACCACCTATACCTACTCAATCAACTGTACAAACACCACCAACATCGTCACCAACCCCTGAACCTGTCATTACAGTTGCAGATGAGGATGCTCCACCAGCTTCCCCACCACTAATCCTCACCTCTGATCAACTACTAGATAAAGCAGTAAAAAGGATAGAAGCTCTGGAAAGGCAACTTCCCAAATCTGTTGATTCTCTTGTGGATCGTGTCTATAGATTGGAGCACCTCAACTTCAATGAAGGGGTTACTGCCGCTATTGAAGGAGAAGTCAAGGATGATGTGGAATGGGCTATGGAGGCTCCACTTCTCAGGGCGATTCAAGGACCTACCTATCACCGACATGAGAGCAGCTCTGTTTGAAAAGATGTTTGATGCTGAAGAGAACAAGCATGAGGTTCACAAGAAACTCTATGAGGCACTTGAAGAATCCATTAAGTTCGACAATTATGAGCAGTATATGATTGACATCAGGGAAAAAGAAGCTAAAAGAAAAGGAGAACAATTATGATGGAATCCTTGATGAAAGACCGTAGAGATCCTCCTCCACCTCCACCACCTACAGGGGGAGCTGGAACCACTGGAGCTGGTGATCCTTCTACGACAACCAACACACCTCCACCACAACCACCATCATCACCGCCAAAACCTTCCAATCGATCAGGTTCTACAAAAGAACAGAGTACTAAGAAGAAATATGCGGCTTGGACAACTGTTGATTCAAGGTTCACATCCACATCCTCCTCTATTCCTGATGATCAAATGGTTCACAAAGAGTCTCATGTCATGGCGGACTCAGAACCAGATGAAGATGATGCATCTACAAAGCATATTCCTAAGCCATCAGAAGACTGGTTCGATACTTACATGGCTGGGAATCGCACTAGTACATCCAGAGTTGCACCTTCAAGAGACACAATTCAAAGCTGCATTGTGGAAGATAGACCTCCTTCTCCAGAACCCACATGGACCATCCCAGAGTCTGACTCTATGATTCCTGACAACAATTGGGCATCAGTCATCACCAATAATTATGAAGTTCCAGCTGAAGACTCTCTTCTACACTACACTGGTGATATGGGAAGTTTTATTAGATGGTTTTGTGAACGGAAGAGCATCTCATCCATAACTCCAAGAGATCTTGAAGGACAAGCTTACGAAATTGTCAAAGTCTTCCACTCAGATGCTAATCATCTTCAATATCAGATGGAATAATGCCATAAGATGCTGAATGACCAAGTCAGTGAGCAAATCAGTCGCTTCAATGTCAACAAATCTCTTCCTCTTGGTGGTGAACCTGGTCAGATGACCATTCAGGCTGAATTCTTCTTCAATCACGACTTGGACTATCTGTGTGCTCGCTCTGTTGAAAGAAGACCTGCTCTATCAATATCAAAGATGAAAGCTGCAACCTACTCAGATCAGGGGCTTGAACAGATGGTTCCTGATCAATTCTGGGCTGATGAAGAACAAAAGTATGATATTGCCGCTTCTTATGGTATTTCTCACTGGTGGTTCAAAAAGAATAAGTTCTACATCGAAAGACATGGTGCTGATAAAAGACGTAATGATGTCAGATCAAAGCTGCAAATCTTAAGTGTTGTTCGAGTAGAGATCTTCCCTATCTATGGATATGAGTATTTGAAGAAGATAGTCCTTAAAAGAGCAGACCTCAAAGAGTATACTATTGAAGAAAACGACTTCAAACATCTTCTGCCAAATGATTTCGAAGATCTCTATCTCTTGAATCTTCAAGGACACCTTGAGCATTTATCTGTCCGTGAGAAAAAGGCCCTCTCTGCAGCTGTCACTCTTTGGATCAGGGGCTTAGTCATTCGAAAACGAGTTGAGGACTTTCAGCTTGGCATAGAAAGCTACCAAACCAGGATCAACCTTACAAGTCCTCAATGGAATGCAACTGGGCATGAATTTCATCGCGAATACAAAGTCCTTGACACCCCTAGAGCCGTCATCTTCACCGACAGATATGGATCTCGCATGCTTATGCGTCTATGTGAGCTCTACAAGTTTAGTGATGGTACTCTCAAATTGGTCGAAGAAGAACTGGACACCAGAGTGAAAGAAGCCAAAATTGATATGAAATCTTGGGTTAAAACTATTTTTTGGACTGATGATGACTTGAAGAGGTGTGAACACTTCATTGCTGCAATCAGACGAAGACTCAAGACACGAAGGATCTTCCGCAGCCTTGAAAGTTTTGTTGGTGGAAGGCTTCGTGATGCTCACTACAAACTTCTTCAGAGGACTGAATGAAGACATCTTCGGGAAGCAGTTTATGTTGTTTTTTTTAATATGTGGTGTACTAATTATGAACAACTGTAAAACATGTAATAGTGCTAGGATTTGTACTGTGGTTTCCCCTTGAAAAAAGGGAAACATCTGTGTTGTCCACTTCTGATCATATAAAACCGGACACATTTTTCTCCTACAAATATTTTGCCTCATACATATTTAAATCACTTGAGATCCAAAATCTCAAAGGATTTAAGATTTTTGATCGGGGGAGAAAATGTGATATAAATATGAAAGATGTTAAAAGATAAGATAACCAACAATGTTAAAAGATGACCAATTTTTTTGTGCATACTTCTCTCTAATATGTGCTAAACAATTTTCGAATCTCGAAGCATATATTAAGGGGGGAGTTCTCTTTGCAAATTCAAGTCATCAGGGTACACAACTTCAAATCTTTCTAAGGTACCTTGATTGTATGGCTTCTAATCTCTTGGTGATCATGTATGCTCTTCTTAAAGGGTTCCCTCCAGTATGTGCAAAACACTCTTTTCAAATCTCGAGGCACATATTGAGGGGGAGCAATCTTATGAAAACCTCATCCTTCCTGGAAATGCTTTATCTACTTGATTTGATCAAGGAAGTGATGGTGATATTTTTTTGAAAATGGTAATCAAAGAAGTTAATTCTTTCTCTTGCCTCCGTATGGAAAACTATTTCAAATACTTGATTCACATGTTGAGGGGGAGTTCTTCTTCAAAAAATATCAAAAACAATTCAGGTACAAAATGCTTTGATAAAATGTCATAAGTATCTGGATTGATTTTCAAATGGTTTTCAATTAGTTCCTATGGCAGATGAACAATACCAAAAAGACCGACCAACTTTACATTATGTATGGTGATATAAGGACGATAAGGTTAGGTATGTGTTCCCATGATCCGCCAGAACCGGAGGGATCTACCCAGGGACTATCCACTAGTTAGTGTAGAGTTCTTAGGTATGATGATAAAAGGAGAAAAATGAGATATGGGAAGAGTGCGGACTAAGGCTGAGCTAGTACTGGAATAAACCCAACAAGGTTCTTGCTATGAAGTCTCGGTAAGCACAGAAGGGGTTGAAGAATTAAAAAGAATTGAATGAGAAAAGGGTGAAAACAAATAGCCCTCCATATATTAAACCTTAGGGCAGAAATCGGGTTCAATTCATATGCTACTGATGGAAACATCGGTATTGAAGACAAGACGTCATGGACCCAGTGACGCACTGCACTTCAACTTTCCAAACCACTCAAGTTCCTCTTAAAAGGACTTGTTTCATTCTCACGGGGAACCGACATTATCTATCGACTTTCTCATAGAGATTGTTGATATTGAAGAAGGAGACCCTCTCCCTAGTCTCCGGCACAGGATCCAAACATGCACAAATTGAGTCTAGAGCCACGAGATCATCAATAAATCTCATTAGGACACTTTCAATGAAGACTCTCTGTTTCACACAATGTGGAAAGAGAGATTATATCTTGAGTCCTACGCATTATCCTTGTGGTATTGCCAGAACATCTGAGTGATGTGTTTACATATTCACAATGAAGATGGAAAGCCTTCTGGAGCCAACATCAAACAAGCTCCTGGTAGGTGGCATGTGAGATCTATTATATGGATCAACCATGTGACAACTGAACAGAAACAATGGGGCGATTCAATCTCTTGAATCAATCCTGGTTCAGGTTAGGGATTGACGGATACCTTTGAAAAACCGGTCTTTGTGCTTAACAACTCTTTTCTTTAGCACATCGACCGTGTACTTAATTTTCAAACCAAAAGGTGTTTTTATGATTGATAATTGATTTTCAATAAAACCTTCGTTGTATTGCAAAAACAATTTCTATTGAGCAATACACGATTGTTTTTCAAATCTTTTTCATCAATCAGTGGACTTAAAAGTCGCTGGTTCACTCACTCCGTGTTGTCTTCTTTGAGACGTTCCGGTTTGAGAACAGCTAGAGCAGCTGCGAAACCCTGTCAAGGAAATTCTTCGGAATTATACGATCACAGGCGTACATGTACGATCAACGGGGAACCATGGGCCGTGTACCTTAATTCAACGAAAGTGATCAAAGACACTTTCGTGCGATTTATTGCTAACTGTTGTATGCGGGTACGCCCGACGTTTGCAGCTGATCAGAATGAAGCGGTCAATCCATAGCCGCATGCTCACTTAACACATTCAACTCAAAAGAAATCATGATTAGTGCATCAATGACTCTGATATTTTCACTACATGCTTCTGCTACGCTGCTGCCAATATCATGATTCAACAAAAGCTTTCGCTACTCTGATGAGAAGATATCATGATTCAGAATGTGAGCATGTCGGTCCTAAAGTCACAACATCACATAATACCAACACCACAAAGGATGTGTCAGAGATTTTTCATTGCTGATGATCTCAAAAGATGGCTCATAATTATTATCTCATGGACCATGAATGACCTCCACTTTAAAGTACAAATCTATGCAGACTTTGAAGTAGCACTGCATATGCACAAAGATTGCGAAGTTGAAATATCAAAGTCTACGAGCCCAAGAACAAGGTCAAGAATAGAATGCTAGGAGTTGAAATGTATAACATGGGGTGACCTCCCTTAGGGGGAGATTGTTAGGAATTAGAAAATTCCAGTATTGAAGAGTCGGTCACCCCGACTATTATCTAGCATAAGTTAGCTCGTAGACTTGTCGTTATTTACGTTTTATTTAGTAGTTTATTAGTTAGTCAGTAGCTTAATATAGTTTAGAGCAACACCGTGGAGGAAGGACGGGTCTTTACCCACTGTATCCCTGATCCACAGGCCGTCAGGAGGTCGTTTAGTCTGTAACCTATAAATACCCTCTACCTTGCAAGGTAGAGGGTTGGATGTTCTTTGATAATCTAATATTCTACAAGTTTCTCTTACTAGAATATCCCACTTTCTCTCTCTCTAAAAATCATCTACATGCTCATTGTGTTAATGTTATGATATGTAAGTGAAATCCAATAACCAACATGGATTGACGGATACCTTTGAAAAACCGGTTGTTGTGCTCAAAAATATTTTCCCTAGCACAAAGACTGTGTATTAATGTTTCAAAATTAAAGGGTATTTATGATTGATAATTGATTTTCCATAAAACCTTCGTTGTATTGCAAAACACTTTCTATTAAGCAATACACGATTGTTTTCAAATCATTTTCATCAATCAGTGAATCTCAATTCGTTGGTTCACTCACTCTATGTTGTCTTCTTGGAGATGTTCTGGTTTGAGAACGGCTAGAGCAGCTGTGAAACCCTGTCAAGGAGATTCTTCGGAATTATACCTGATCACAGGCAGTACTTGCACTGATCAACGGGGAACCGTGGGCCGTGTACCTCAATTCAACGAAAGTGATCAAAGACACTTTCGTGCGCTTTATTGCTAACTGTTGTATGTAGGAACACCCGACGGTTGCAGCTGATCATAATTGAGAAGTCAATCCATTGCCGCATGCTCACACATCGCTTTCACATCTAAAGAAATCATGATAAGTGCTTATCTTCATCAACTGACTCTGATATTTTTCAATCCATGCTTCTGCTACTCTGATACAAATATCACGAATCAACAAAGCTTCCGCTACTCTGATGAGAAGATATCATGATCCAAAATGTGAGCATGACGGTCCGAAAGTCACAACTTCACATAATGGCGATACATCAAAAGGATGAGTCAGAGATTTGATGTGGCTGATGATCTCAAAGCTGGCTCAAAACTCACCATCACGTGGATCAGTTAAAGACCTCTACTTGAATCAACAAAACATGTAGAACATGAAGAATCAAAGACTACGGACTACAAGAGCAAAGAACTTGTGAAAACGTAGAGGGGGGGTGAATACGTTTCCGTTTCAAACTTAAAAATTTTGTAACAAATATAGTATAAACCATTGCATTTGCTAATCTCGACGCGAGGATGCATTTAACGCATTACGGCATGTAAGGCCAACCCCTTAATATCACATAAGATTCCGCAAGATTAATGGTTCATTATAAATCAAGTTTCACCATTATTAGACCGGTTGCTTTTTTTTATCAAGCGTGTCATAATATGTAAAGTGTTAAATATAGTTTATGACTATATGAAAGACCAAGTATGTATCACAAACATAGACATCAACCACATAGAAAATAAACAATGTAATGCAAGAATAAAACTAAAGCGATAAGTAAAAGGATAGACAAACCAACACGAGGATTTATAGTGGTTCGGCTACAAGGACACCTTCCTTGCCCTAATCCACTCCCCGAGTCACCTACTCGAGAGTTGCTTCACTACACGACACCAACTCCTTATGGAAGAGAAGCCTTCACAACGTCGCTTACACTTTTTCCGGTACTAAGCTAACACCGAGTTCTTCCACGAGGTAGAACCAAACCTATCACAATGTCGCCTACCCTTTATCCGGTACTAGGCTAGGTACCGAGTTCCATTACAAAGGAGGAACTACTACCCAACACAACACAAACAACTAACCCCAAAGGAGATCTACTCCTTATGACAATATAACCAAGGATGACAATATCCTTGTGACCTAATACTAATCTATCTTGTACATTGAATCACATCATATCGAATGTACACCTTATCACCTTTCACTAATGCCTTTGACTCGATCTCTAGGCACCCTTCGCTAATGCCTTGTGACTTGACTTCTAGGCACCCGTTATGTTTTGTGGCCCAACATAACAAACATTGGGTTCTATGGCACAAACACATAAACCATCTAGTCTAGTCATAGATGTACGACACATCCATGATACCCGTTATGTTTTGTGGCCCAACATAAAAAACCTTTTGTTTTATGGAACAAACACATAAACCATCTAGTCTAGTCATAGATACAAGAATATGATACTAGACAATATCTAAGACAATGTGTCTAATGGATATGAAGTCCAAAACTAAACATCAAGAACACAAATCATGATGTAGTTAGTCTTCTATGAATGAAGATGACAAGTTTCCCAAGCTTGTTGTAGAAGATCTTCATGTGCTTGTATGCTTGTGATGGGTGATCACTTCAGTAGGTAAAGATGCAAGATCTCTAAGCTTGCTTTGGAGGATCACTTCGGGAGTATGCTTACAACAAATGAAAGTTAGAAGCATTATGATCATATGAGATGAGGGTGGTTTACATGTTTCCTATTGATCTAAATATCCTAGAAATGGTGGAGAGAAACTATGTTTGTAGGTGTGAAGAAATGGTAAGAAGTGGCTTGCTATTTATAGTCAAAAAGGCCAAAACCATGTTCTGCCCCAAGGATCCCTCCTGGAGGTATCCGGCCCTTGTAATTCCAAGGGATCCGTGGGACATTTGAGGGATCCGTGCACGCTCCTTTTTACCCATAGTTTACGGGTTAAAACCATGGGCTATGGGTCAGGGTTTTGAGTGCCCACCAAGGTACAATGTATCTAGACATTGGGTATGGGTCTTGGGTCATGGGTCATAGGTTTTACCCAACACATTTACTTATGTTTATGTATTTTATAAAGTGTTTAAATAAACATGTTTAATGGTTTGTTAGGGGTTTGATCATAACGCAACATAACAAACATGTACGAACCTGTGTTGTAGCATACAAGGACTTGAGTCGTCGAGAGGTGTTGAGAGTATGTTGAGACAAAATATAATTACAAGTAACTTATACATTTTACGTTATGTATTACAGGTTACATGTTTTTCATCAAAAAAACAAATGAGAATGTATAGATTAAATATCGTAATATTTGCACTAATAATCTCCCCCTTTTTTATGATGACAAAATATATGTAAACGTAATAGATAGGTAAAATGTCAAAGTTACCGTACTTCCTATACATAACCTTCTCCGTTTACACTCTTCTCCCCCTTTTGTCGAAACAAAAAGGGTGTGTCCTTTAAACTTAATTTCTCCCAAGAATGGCTAGTTTGCATCATCTCTAGTGAAGTTAAAATAAAAACACCTTAGTGCTCCAATTGGCACACCACGCCAATACCTTCAACACGAAACACTAATGATGAAGCTTAGCAACTCATGACGTTGAGCTTGCACGTCTTCAAGAGGTGGTGATCTCGCCTTTAAGAGGAACCTAGAGAATCACACACAAAAAAAATAGAAAGATCCTTTGAATTATAACCATTGTTGCCAACGGATTAATGGATCAAATTTTTTGAGGCTTAACCTACATCAAGGTTAGTGTTAAAAAAAATGATGATAAAGAAATCTCCCTTTTGTTGAAACATAAAGGAATTTTGAAGAATAAATGCTCCCCCTTAACGGTTGCTCCCCCTAGTTAAGGGCGTCAAGTATTTTAGGAAGGCTAAGACAAAAGTATTGCAAAATTTGTAATGTTTTTGCTTTGACCAAAAACTCCCCTTTATTGAGAGCGTCAAGTTCTCCTAGTATGTTTTGAAAATCTACAAAACAAAAAGTTAGTGCAAAATTATATTCGTCCTTGGACGAGTAAGTCATATGATGCACTCTGTAAATGCTCGACGGAAGCTCCCCCTAGCTCGAGGGCGTCAAGAAGAACCTACAAGAAAAAAAATAAGTAAACCTCGTCCGAATACAAGTGCTCCATATACAAACCCATGTATATGAGTGAGCCTACAAAGAAAAGAATTAGTGTAAAATTTCGTCCATAAATAGACGAGAATCCCATACACATCAAAGTGTATATATATGAACCTACAAAGAAAGGATTAGTGTCATAAAGAGAATAATCATACTACTTGCATCATCATGGTTGGTTTAGAGGCTGTAAGGTTTGTTCAAGGTAAGAAAAAAAAAATGTGCTTAGGGAGTAGACGCATTTTATTACGAAATTCACTTGACTTTTGACAACATAGATGTTTGTGGAGGATGGTTGAGCGACCATGAATAGTAGTGGTAGTTAGACACTTGTAGGATGTGGTTGACACAATAAGCTTGTGGTTTGAGGTTGTGGTTGACACAAGTAGGATGTGGTAGAACATGAGACATACTTCATCACGTAGTTCATGAACTAGACCTTGAACACGGTGATAATGATAGAAATCATCATTATGACTTAGAGGATGATGCGAGATTAGGAATATAAAAAAATGTGTGATTTAGCACGACTATACTTGATGATGAAATCGACCATTGTCATCCTACAATAATTCAAAAGAGTTAGTACAAAAGGAAAACATTTATACAAGTGGATAAATTGTTCACATAAAATCATGAAACGAAAGGAAAGAACACGTAAAGAATCATATAAATGCAACTTATTTATAAACATATAAGAAAATGATAATCCTAAGTGTTGAACAAGTGCTTGTGTGGAAAAAGAAAATTTTAAATGATTTTCTAAAGAGAGATAATGTACCTACTGTTCCACGGCTCCACCGGTTCCCTCACTAGAGGGATCCGGCTAGCTTAAGTCTAGGGATCCGGCTAACAGATGAGGTGAAAAAGAGGTGATTGGGTTCTAGCAAGGTCTAGCACCTACATATCCTAAGTTACTCAGTCTATTAAGTGTCTTACATGAAGATGGACTTAAATGATCAAGAGAAAATGATTGATGGTAGCTAATGATTTCCTTTTATAGAAGGAAATGGGGCTTTATGAGCACCAGTGGATGATTAAAGATGACACAAAGAAATTTGAGAGTGTTAAGTGGTGTTAAATGATCCTAGAGATCAGATGATGACTTAAGAGAGATTTGGAAAATTCCTTAAAAATCATAAGAAATTAAAAACTAGTTTTTGGCCTATTTTGAGGTAAGGATGACTAAAATCAATTTGCTAAAATTGAGAGAAATATCAAAACTAGGTGCTTTGAGATGATAGGAACAATGTGTAAACACTGGAGCAGAAAGATGTTGAGTTTTGAAGTAATGATAAATCAAAAATACTTCGAATGTGATCCTAAGTCATCCATGAGTGAATGTGAGATTGACTGAGCCTAAGGAAAGTTTAAGTGATCCTAGTGTAGCATGTTTAACTAGTCCAATAAGATCTAGAATGTTGGATTGATGCAAGAAGGCTAAAAAGGAACTTCTGTCCACCCGGATCCCACAGATCCTTCACTTGAGGGATCCGTCTAGTTACATCTAAGGGATCCGGTGTCTGAGACAGATTTTCTTAACAGAATAGTTGCAGAATTTTGCTCTATGTTTCGAATTATGAAACAAATTGTTTCTACAGCAAGCATACATGTATACATGTTAAGCAAAGCAAGTACAGCATGTAGAGATCACATATAGGCAATCAAATGAGATCGAGCTCACAAATAACACAAAGGTTTAGCAAACTTAACAAGCACTATTCAAGAAGCCCAAAATAGATTTTCGGTCTAGATTAGTAAGTCATTTACACTAACAATGACATGAAAGGTATGTGTCTAGAAAGAAAAGAGCACATGATGGTGTTCAAGACAAAAGAGTTGTTAGGTGCTAGTTTAGGACAATCTAGTCATTACGGATGGTGATTAGCATACAATGAGCTTCGTCCATGAAATCATGTAGCTCTTCTCGATCAAAGCAAGATAATCGCTTGATGAGGTAAGTGGTTGTGATTAACTAAAAGAAAAATAAATTTTACAACTTGTTTGATTAGTAATCCTAAGACAATGCAAAGTATTTCCATTGTAAACTTACTTTAGGAAAACATAGGAGTATAAATTTCTCAAGTGAGAGAATGAATATGATACTATTACTAGCGGTGCTCGATTACGGCTAAACACGACCATTTTTACGGTCGATTCCACATACCCAACTTCTATCAAGGAAGCAATTCAACCGTTAGGTTAAATTGAGTTTCTAGTGCAATAAGTTCTCCAGTATTCATTCTCAAGTTAGGAAAATTTATATTCCAACAATGTCCTATCGAAGAGTAACAATGATGATACTTTGCTTCATTTTTATTAATATTATACTTGAAACAACTAAGGTGGCGAAGGTGTCAAAAAAATTAAAAGTTGTCATATGGTGAACAAAAAGATGGTTGGATGAGCTAGTTCAACATATGTTGTTGGAAAGCTCGAGTTTGGACTTTCGGATATGAACAATTATATTTGCGTTGCAAAATAATTTACTTGAGTATATCGGATGAAATAATCAAGTTGTCAATCCTACTATGAAGCTTGGAGAGCGATCATGAAAAGAAAAACGGGAGAGTACATCATCAACACAAGTGTAGGTTATGATCCGATGTACATTCTTGTTGTTTTTAGAAAACGATACAAGAAAATATGAAATCAATAAATCATATAAGCACATAAAACAGTTATGTTGCACACATGAAAAACTCAATCAAAAATCCATTTAGTGTGTTATATGTTTTAAACATTTTTCAACTTATAAAACTAACATTTTTGACACAACTAGATGTTATCCCAAACACTCCTTCGAGTAGCACATTGATTAGTAGAAAATTACTAACTCGACAAGCAAGAGAATGAATAGCAAGGTAAGCAAAGCACATATGTTATACAATCAAACAAGCACAAAAGCTATTTGAGATAAGCAAATAATCAAGTAATGCAAGGAAGACAATTTATCATTTAGCATAGCATATGAAAGTTCTTTTCATCGCTTTGTGTTAAACATGTATACCAAGCTTGATTAGTTTCTTTTATAAATATGATCAAAACCTTAATTTCAAAAGAGGACACATTGTTATTCAAATACGAAAACATCCATCTCCAATTAGATAAAAAGTTTGTGCAAAAGTTATGACCGAAAAATGACTTTCTATTATAAATCAATCATTCTGTAAATTTTTGTTTTGAATCAGTTTATGAAATCATTTTTAAATGAAAGTACACTCAAATACCTTTAAAACGATAGGTGGCACGACTTCTAACGACTTACGGTTAATTAGTTATGAATTTTTGAAATTCAGACAAAAACTGTCTTCTGTACCACGGATCCCTTGCTTGAGGGATCCGTCCAGTGTAAACTGAGGGATCCACGGATCGACGACAGAATTACAAAATGTATGTTTTGACCCGACGAAAAGGTTTAACCTTTGTAGACTTTTTAGTGAAGTTATATTACCCATTTTACCTTTATTCAAGCTTGATTAACAATATATCTAACAAAAAAACTTCAAAGAAAAAAATCAACAAAACACTTTTCATATTATGCTTGACTTCACCAAAAATTTGATACAAGGACCTTACTCATTTTGAAAAGCATTTTTTTTAGAAACTAGAGCCAACCCGCTCTGATACCAATTGTGAAAACGTAGAGGGGGTGAATACGTTTCCATTTCAAACTTAAAACTTTTGTATCAAATATAGTATAAACCATTGCATTTGCTAATCTCGACGCGAGGATGCATTTAACGCATTACAGCATTTAAGGCCAACCCCTTAATATCACATAAGATTCCGCAAGATTAATGGTTCATTATAAATCAAGTTTCACCATTATTAGTCTGGTTGCTTTTTCTTGATCAAGCATGTCATAATATGTAAAGTGTTAAATATAGTTTATGACTATATGAAAGACCAAGTATGTATCACAAACATAGACATCAACCACATAGAAAATAAATAATGTAATGCAAGAATAAAAGTAAAGCGATAAGTAAAAGGATAGACAAACCAACACGAGGATTTATAGTGGTTCGGCTACAAGGACACCTTCCTTGCCCTACTCCACTCCCCGAGTCACCTACTCGAGAGTTGCTTCACTACACGACACCAACTCCTTATGGCAGAGAAGCCTTCACAACGTCGCTTACACTTTTTCCGGTACTAAGCTAAACACCGATTTCTTCCACGAGGTAGAACCAAACCTATCACAACGTCGCCTACCCTTTATCCGGTACTAGGCTAGATACCGAGTTCTATTACAAAGGAGGAACAACTACCCAATACTACACCAACAACTAACCCCAAAGGAGATCTACTCCTTATGACAATATCAACAAGGATGACAATATCCTTGTGACCCAATACTAATCTATCTTGTACATCGAATCACACCATATCGAATGTACACCTTAGGCACCTTTCACTAATGCCTTTGACTCGATCTCTAGGAACCCTTCACTAATGCCTTGTGACTTAACTTCTAGGCACCCGTTATGTTTTGTGGCCCAACATAACAAACCTTGTATTTTATGGCACAAACACATAAACCATCTAGTCTAGTCATAGATGTACGACACATCCATGATACCCGTTATGTTTTGTGGCCCAACATAACAAACCTTGTGTTTTATGGCACAAACACATAAACCATCTAGTCTAGTCATAGATACAAGAATATGATACTAGACAATATCCAAGACAATATGTCTAATGGATATGAAGTCCTAAACTAAACATCAAGAAAACAAAGCATGATGTAGTTAGTCTTCTATGAATGAAGATGACAAGTTTCCCAAGCTTGTTGTAGAAGATCTTCATGTGCTTGTATGCTTGTGATGGGTGATCACTTCAGTAGGTAAAGATGCAAGATCTCTAAGCTTGCTTTGGAGGATCACTTCGGGAGTATGCTTACAACAAATGAAAGTTAGAAGCATTATGATCATATGAGATGAGGGTGGTTTACATGTTTCCTAATGATCTAAATATCCTAGAAATGGTGGAGAGAAACTATGTGTGTAGGTGTGAAGAAATGGTAAGAAGTGGCTTGCTATTTATAGGTAAAAAGGCCAAAATCATGTTCTGTCCCAAGGATCCCTCCTGGAGGGATCCGGCCCTTGTAATTCCAAGGGATCCATGGGAAATTTGAGGGATCCGTGCACGCTCCTCTTTACACATAGTTTATGGGTTAAAACCATGGGCTATGGGTCATGGTTTTGAGTGCCCACAAAGGTACAATGTATCTAGACAATTGGTATGGGTCTTGGGTCAGGGGTCATGGGTTTTACCTAACACATTTACTTATGTTTATGTATTTTATAAAGTGTTTAACTAAACATGTTTAATGGTTTGTTAGGGGTTTGATCATAACGCAACATAACAAACATGTATGAACCTGTGTTGTAGCATACAAGGACTTGAGTCGTCGAGAGGTGTTGAGAGTATGTTGAGACAAAATATAATTATAAGTAACTTATACATTTTACGTTATGTATTACAAGTTACATGTTTGTTATCAACAAAACAAATGAGAATGTATAGATTATATATCGTAATATTTGCACTAACAGAACTTAAACAAGAATCTAAGAAAATCTAAAATGTAATATCTGTTTGTAATCACTGTAAATTGAGGTGACCTCCCTTAGGGGGAGATTGTTAGGATTTAGAAAATTCGGCAGTTAAAGAGTCGGTCACACCAAGTATATGTAATCGTTAGAAAGCTTGTAGTCGTAGTCATTTAGTGTTAGTAAGTAGTTTCTTAAGTAACACCGTGGAGGACGGACGGGTCTTTACCCACTGTATGACAGATCCACAGCCCGAAGGAGGGCGTCTAAGCTTGTAACTATAAATACCCTTTGCCTAGCAAGGCAAAGGGTTGGAGCTTCATAATATCATTTTTCTTTCTCTCACTAAGTTCCCAAAACTCTTCCACTTTCTCTCTCTAAAACTCTAAACTATACGCCCCTTCATGTTCTTTCATGTTCTTGTATGTGTCGATCTGACAGGGTCATCGCCTTTGACGCAAACTGGTATGGTTGATTTTGTGCCAGGTCATGCAGTGATTGAGGCCGCACAACGTAAATGCGTCAAATATGAGGTTAAGTGTACGAATATTGGATATGGGTTTCTCCCCTTCTCATTCTCTTCTTTTGGGGAACTTGATAAGGATGCGGTAACCTTACTAAAGCGAATCTGAAAGTTCTCTGTGACTCAAGACATTGGAACACGTGTTGCTATTCATATATTTAGTAGGATTAGCTTTGCTATAGCTAGAGGAGTGGGGGCTCAGATAATATCTCGGCTCCCCACTAATTTCTTGTAAATCTATGAGTTTCTATGAGTTTCATAATAAAAATAAATAAAATAAAATAAAATAAAAATAAATAAATAATAATGATAATAATAATAATAATAATAATAATAATAATAATAATAATAATAATAATAATAATAATAATACAAATAATAATAATAATTTGCCACTTTCGGAATTAAAATTGGGATAAAAATTTGCTAAATCTAGAAAAAGTTACTTGAAAATAAAAACCATCTACTTGTTCACCAATTTCAAACTCTTTTCTGTTTTCCTTCTTCCGATCAGACTGAAAAATCTCAATGTTCCCATCAGACAGTCCTTCCTGAAAACCACTAGATTGTACCATGTTCATCGATATAAGTCCCCTAGGTATTGTGGCACTTGTATTCGGAGGTATTCTTGCAGTCCTGGCTGCTTTTGTGTTCGAAATGTTTCAAGTAAGTCGTCTCCCAAGTGATCATGCAGAGATAGAGTTCACTCCAGTCTTGTATACAACCACGATAAGGTGCGAACAACTAGCCTTCCTGGAACAAGACAATGTTGAGGCAACACTGGATGTGATCGGTCGTGGAGGCTCTGCTACGGTCTACAGGGCACATTTACAAGATAGCCTGCAGCAAGTTGATATCAAGAAGATCGTGTTGGGAAACCTTGATATAACCAAATATCAGCATCTTGTTGACCAAGTTGAAGCCGAAATTGAGATTGGGAAGCGAGACAGACACCGGAATGTAGTTGATGCAGGTTTTACTGACCAGGTTTTAATATTTATATTGTCTCATTATACCTATGGTCTACCCTAATGCACTAACGGGCAGTGTACCCGGTCGTGTGTAGTATAGTATTTCGGTAAAACCGAGGTCATCCCAAGAGCTATGTGTGCGGATTTTAACTTAGTCTAGGTGTCACAGATTTTAATAGGTTGAAATGATTAATTGAAACTAAAGACAAGAAAATAAAAGATAGCAAGTAAAGGCGAGGTTTGTGATCAATATAGGAGAAGTGTGCTAACCTAGTTATTCTTCCTATCATGTTAAGTTCACGTTTAATTACTTCCAATTGCTTCAAGTGGGGGTAAAGGTCGCTAGGACAGCATTTGGTCAGTTCGTCCTAACCTATCAGCAAAGGTTTTCACCGGAGATCGCAGGTGACCCGTTGAAAGTCCAGTTGTTTTTAGTCCCCTAAGCCAAGTCATTAAGTACCGCTACATGCAAGATTCATAATAATGAGTGCCCGGGCGCTAGCATCTTAAACACTCATCCCTAACTTCTTAAGTTCATCTAACCGGTTGGTGATCAGTTGGTTAAATCGCACAAGCGAAGAAGGGTCGTCAGTTGGTCAATTCTTACCCTTCCCACTCAGTCTAACTACTTAGGGTTAGTTGGTCATATCTCCTAAGTAACTAGCCACTACCGCCATTCAAAACTACCGAAACAAGGGTAGCTACCAACAAACTATGCATGCATACACTAGAAACAATTATATGGAAGCAATTTAAACATAAAGAAATTAAGGAATCATAACTAGGCTAGAACCAGAGGTGCTTAGCCGCTCATATTAAGTAAAACAATTTATTCAATGTTTAACATTACGAAATACATGAATTGAAAGTAAAGAAATGATAAAATGCTAATGCTTTTCGTAGGGGAGTGATTTCTCCCTTGGAGATGGCTTCGTATGCTCCCTAAGATTTGCCTTCAACCTTCTACTCACGTTCTCTGAATTGGTGTGTGAAGTGGATGAAAAGAAATTGTGACAACTGGCAATTTAGGGAGTCTATTTTAGGTAACTGCATTACGTTAAACTAAACCGAGTTTTGCCTTTAACACTATTTTTATCAACCATGACTTGATTTTATATCCTCTATTGGTTTTTATGGTTTATTTCATTATTGGACGAGTTATCGTGTGAGTTTTAACTCTTTTTGGTAGGCACTATTCGATTAGGCACTATAAAAGCCTAAAACGAGAAATAACGTAACGTTTAGACCGTAACTCGAAAATTTGCAAATAAATAGTCAAAACTCACGGAAAAACATAAATAACGATAATAGAAAGTTGAATGAACGTCGTGGGACACTCGGGGACAATAAATGAGCTCGGAAATGGGTAAATGGGATAGTTTACGAAAAATGACGGTCCCGGCCCCTCCTTTTTCCCTCTAGCCGGCGCCCCTCCTCCCCTTTTTGTTTATTTTTAAGTCCCTAGCTCCTAACTATAAATACCCCTCACATATCACATTTCACTCTTTTACTTCTCTCTCTAAAACACACACACCACTCTCCTTCTCTCTCCCCTTTCTCTCTCTACAAACCCTAACCCTAAACACCATAGCCGCCGCCACTTTTCCGATGATATTCCAGCCAAACACCGGCGTCACCACACACCTCCACCACCAACTTAAAGATCTTTTCATCCTATTTCCAACCATATATAACACGCTCCATATAGACCTCCATAACATCTCCAAATCTTGAAAATACGATTCGGATCTTTAGGGTTTCAAGTGGGTTTTACAATTCGTGTTTGGAAAAGGTAAAAGGGACTTGAATACGTCTTGTTTGAGCTTTGACAAGCCATGTACAACCCTTCTAGGGTTCGTATATTTGGCGACTTTTAGGGCTTTTGGTTCAAACGTGGGATTAAATCTAATTAACACTTAAATAAACATGTAGCTAGTGTTTTGGTATCATGTGGTGTATCATATTGTTGGGTTTTTGCATTTTAGGTCTAGTTGCATATTTTTTATTAGGAATAGATGATGGGTTTGATGTTTAGTTAATGATTGGAGGTTGATTGATTGTGTTTGGATGTTGTGGAAGTGATTTGGGAGGTGTTTGGCTGTGCATATGGGGCGTACAAGCCACCAAACCCACGTATGGGTGTGTTTGGGTGGCGTACGTGACCCGCAAGGACCAAGGGTTCTGGTCGAGTTGTCGTGTGTCACACCCCCAAATTACCTGTTTTGCAGCGGAATGGAATTCCTGGGGATTGACTGTCATAGCATCACAATCGCAGTTATATTGAACGACCTAAAGTGTTGTTTCGAAAATACATCGCTTAATTTAATAAAAACATTCAGAGTTACAAAGATAGGTCCCAAATGAAAGTTACTATGCGCGGAAAGTAAGTTTGGTACAAGTCAAACGATGTTTTTAAAGTGTATAAATCCCATGTGAGACGCGTCGTCACCGCGACTCTATGATATGTCCACATGCATGCCATGAAGTGGATGCCTTAGTTACCTGAAAATACATTGCTAAAAGTGTCAACACAATGGTTGAGTGAGTTCATAGAGTTTATGTAAATGTTAATACGACTACCACAAGTATAAATTATGTATGACAATGATGTCACAAAATGATGTTACAATTGCTTAAGCACATGACACCGAAGCTCTGACTGTTCATGATGTTCGCCCCAACAGAGTGTCTTGCCAAAACAACTCAAATAATGTTTATGAAATGAAATGCATCCGTATGACTAGTTGGGATCCACCAACCCGGATGGAGGCGTCACCCTCGATAGATCTATCCACTCACCCACGCTTCTAGGAAATTAACGGTTCATGCTTATGAAATGGGGACATTTAACTGGCAATGCGGTAACTTAAGCAATACAATGAATTTGACATACTTGGTAGCGTAATAAAATGGTGTGCAATGTATTCTCCCCCGTAGGTTTGAAATAAAGTAAAAACTTGAATAAATCGGGCTATGAAAACTCATGTTAATGATTATGATGACAATAGTGGATACACTGAAATGTAGCGTGATACTTTAACCTTGACCTATTATGAATGATATGATATGTAATGAGTTATGATGTAATGTTATGCATGCATTTTATATGTTATTTATACCATTTGTGAGTTTTGAAAATAATACTCTTCGTCGAAAAATACTCTTTCGACGTCTTGACCAATCTTAAATTACTTTACAAGTATTTACGTCAAAATGTCATCCTACACTAGTTTCTTAATGATTTATTGTGAAATTTTAACTTTTCGTCGTAAAATAATGTCGTTGGAAATTTCATGAAAGTGACAAAATGGCCTCGAAAAGCTAGTCGTAAAATGGTGTACGTCGAACGTTAGGAAACGAACTCAACGGTTTTGGAAAGCTTGTATCATAATCTCAAAGTTTTGGCATTTAAGTTTTTATCCTAGAGGTCTCGTTCATAAAGAAAAATATAAGTTAAGTAGGGTGATTTTGTCCAAAATGTAGTTTAAATGTGAATTTCGGCAAAGTTTAAGCAATCGTAGTTAATTCATTACAACTCCGCTATACAAACGGTTGGTCATTTTGAAAAATATGCTTGGTGATCTCAATTTTATTAGAAGACATCTCGTTACAAAAAGTTCTACGTCAACGTTAAAAATAGCCTTCAATATGGTCACTTGTTTATCCGTAACACTTGTCTAATGAAAATAATATAGTTTTTCTTAACTAATAAAGTTACGGCAATTTTGTGAAAACGTGTATATTTTAGTCGTTACAAATCCGTTTTCTACGTATTATACGTCCTTAGCTTCGTATCAAAGTATACTAATATATTTTTGATAAGTCGAAATAATTTATAAAGCTTAAGACTCGTTTTTGACTCGTACAAAACGAAAACAGTTTGCTGAAAATTTTCAGGATATATATATTTCGTCGTCAAACTTGAAAAATTCATAACTTCTTCGTTATAGCTCCGTTTTAATCCGTTCAAGCTGCCACGGATTCGTTTTAAAGTATATTTTCTAAATATCTAGGCCAAAATTTCGTGTCTACTGTCGGATTTTCCAGAATTACAAAATACGATCAGACCCTTTTTAATACTTGTCGAAAAGAGTTTTTCTCGTACTAAACCTATTCCAATCCCTTCAAAACAACTCCGAAGCTATTCTAGTCCTACCATACACCTTCTTAGGGTGTCATGGGTTCTTAAACATCACTAAGACTAATATATAACAAGGGATAAATTATAGAATGACTTATATATGTATAACTCTAAAAACAATGTAAAAAAAATGGTATAAATATCCATAAGTCTTGCATGCTTTGCTCAAAAATGATGAAATAGATATGAAATGATAATGAAAGATGTAAAAATGAAAATGATATGCTTACTAGTTACTTGATGAGGTGACAAGAACAAGGATTAAACCTAAACACTCTAGGTTTTTATTTCAAAACCTAAACAAGAGTGTATACTAGATTGTTAAACACTTGACTTGGAAAAACTTTATGAATCTCTTCTAACACCTTTGTATGGCCGGTTTTGAGAGGAAGAAACAAGAGAAGAGAAAACTTTACTAACTCTTGAATTATTGTTGTGAATGAAGTAAGTGAAAGTAAGTTGAGTATAAGTCTAGTTATGTAAGAAAAATCTACCAAACAATAAATGAAGTACCCCCCCCCCCTTGGTCGGCCAAGGGGGAATGTATTTCCAAAAATACATTTTTTTTTTTTTCATATATTGTATATATATAAATGTGTAAGTAATATGTAGTTAAGTAAAGGATAACTTGTAAAATTGTATATACATTAGTGTATTTAAGGTAGTTTTAGCTAAAAGTAATTTTAATGGATCAAAGTAAAGTATATTGAGATCATAAAAATTGTAAAAATACATTTCTTGCAAAATTTGAGTGAACTAATAATTATCGTGTAGTTTTTAAGAAAAGCGTCGTAATAATATAAATTTAACAATTTATATACAAAATAAATTTAAAACACTAGGTAAACTCAAAATATTATTTTTATAAACTAAATGTAAGTATAAAAATATGTCGGGATCATTTTTGAAAGTATCGGATTAAATGTTCAAAATAATAACTTACGCGATAGCGTTTATTTAATATGAAATTTACGCGTTTAATGTGAAATGCAAAATCATGAATGAACTAACATGATGAAAATGATGCTAATGATATGTAGACTAAACTTAGTCTATATGAAATGTCCGTGATGATATGATCATGAATTCGCCGCTAAACCATTAAGGTTACGCGAATTTGGAACACGTAAACCTAGTTTACGATAAATGATGAAATTGTGAAGCATGAATTGTTTTGAGAAATGACCTGAAAGTACGAGTTGTCACATTCGCCCATCCAAAAAGGAATTCAGTCCTTGTTGGGTCCTACGGTGTTGTCGGTGAAAAGATGAGGATATTTGGGTCGTATTGTTTCGTCGGTTTTTCTAAATCGTACCACGCCTTTCCAAGACGGGTCTTTGTGCATAATTTGTTGCCCACTTGAGATTCTAATGGTTTGCGACTTATGGAACATACTTCCAATATTTTGCGTCGTACATCGACGTAGCTTATCTAGCCATATGTTGTTATTTGTAACTGATTTTTGATTTGTATGATTTCTTTGTTGTTTCATAAATAACTCATTGACTAGTGAGTTGGACTTTCCTGATTTCGCCCGTAATTAAGTTATTGACACCTCAACCATAGAGTGCCTCAATTGGTGTAGTCAATATGTTCATGTAATAACTATAGTTGTAAAGAAACTTGTCGATGGGGAATGATTTGCCTAACCATTTCTAGAAAGTTACACTGGCTTGAGCATATTATCTAATGTGGGAATTGCTCTCTCGCTCTAACCATTGAGTTGAGGATAGTAGGCGGTAATCATGTCCTAGTAGGTTCCATGGAAATCCTGAAATGACTGTCAGCAGTCTAAGGTGAATCGAATAGCTTATAATAGGTACAACTGGAATTGATACCACGTGTCTCGTGTTAGATTTCAAAATGTTAAATCTGTCGGAAAGGACCTTATTGAAAAGAATAGATTATAGGTAACTGTTGCGATTCCTCGCGTTTCTAGTCCTATCGAATGTCATGACCTGAGTCTTACTTGCCTAAGGTGCTTAGTCTCTATGACTAAAATGTTTATTGTTTGATTATCGAAGTGTTTCCATGCTCCATATTGTAAAGTCACAAACCTTAAATTTTTAAGTGAGGTGGTGTAGTGGTTGATTTTCAAGATTTGTTCCGATATTGTGTGCTTCCAAAAATAGTTCATCACTAATATTGTTATCAAGCTAGCAAGAAAATAGATATCAGCTCATACTATGTCGAAGATTGTTTGTTCTAGTTTCACTTGTAGATGGGGAGTCATTGATTGTCCGACATGTTCAAACCTGTGGCATCTCTTGATATGAAAGTGAGGTTACTTGGAATTTCTAGAGAACACAATGCCTTAGGGGAAGTTTATATCGATAACCTTAATTTAACTAAATTTTTCCTTTAAGGGAAACTCATTGTAGGGAAGTTCACATATTGTTGAAGCCTTGTTTAATGAAATGTTCTGTAGTCTCAATTAAGAGGATTGGTTTATTTCTATAGTGTCGCTTAGTGTGTATTTGATTCGTACTAAATCTTGTGACTCGGTATAGCCGCACTTTTGAAATGATAGGATTTGGCTTCTAGTCCAAAGGTAGTGGTTCAGATTATCTCATGATGTCTTAAGCTTTATGTTGAGTTTGAATCATCCTAATACCTAGTTCTAGTCCTTGTGGGAAATTCTGAAACCCTATCATTGTTTTCCTGCATCGAGGAATCCTCCTCGTAAATGGTATAAAAAGTCGTTCCTAAAAAGGTCATTCGTCAAATCCTAACTTATCGGTTGAGTGAGAGATAAATGGCGTAAGCATCTATAGAGTGTTAACAAAAGGAATGTTTATGCACGATTTTTCTGATTATAAAATTTTGCTTTTAAATGAGGATTGTTTTAGGAGATTTGAAATGATGCTTGTTACTTTCATGACATAATTCTTCCTGAATTATACATAGGTGATCGGGCCATGTATAATCGAGGACAAATGATGTGATGCTTGTTTCTGTTGAAATGGTATTATGTTCCTCCGAAGTTTTAGATGGTATTCAACGTTTTGTTTTGTAAGATAATGGCTCAATGATTTTTCAGAGTAACATGAAAATCGTTTTAGTATGAGGATATTAAATGGTTGATAAAATGACTGAAACCAATTGATAAGTTGGTAATAAAACAACTTGCTTTAAAACTTTATGAAACAACGTTTCTAAGATGGTGATAAAATAGTTCGAAATAAATTTAAGTGAAATAATGTTATGAAATGGTAGCAAAATAACTAGAAATATAATTTAAGGAATGGTTTGTAGGATACATGGGAGAACCTCGTCGAGTAGTATTAGTCTCCTAATTGGTCAAGAATTAAAGTTGGCCTAACCCCTAGTAAGATAGTGAGGTATCATCTCGAAATGATTGAAAATTTGGGCAATTGGAATAAAGAATGAAATGAACAAAGGTTGTGATTATCGTGGAGATAATAAAGGATAAAGATTACACTAAATAGAAATGTACTTATTATATGTTCCTGTTGATGGTATAATCATGTTTCAAGTGTAGGAGTATTAGGTTGTCTAGCGACATGCCCTAGAACTTTCATAGACCTCAAACCTATGAAATGGTGTAGTGTCTATAGTCTTAGTGGTAGATGGTAATGGTGTGTTAAATCATGCATGCTTCCCAAGCCGCAAAGTCAGATGTATGAGTATCGTGTATGAGATGTGATGGTACGGATGGTGCTCAAAATGATAATGATAAAAATGATAACAATGATGATAATGGAAATCCTTGTGGTGAGTTAAGAAAATAGGTTCATTAGGACTAAGCCTATACAT
The DNA here is from genome assembly GCA_910596185.1 of Chrysanthemum makinoi. NCBI lineage: Eukaryota > Viridiplantae > Streptophyta > Magnoliopsida > Asterales > Asteraceae > Chrysanthemum > Chrysanthemum makinoi. The sequence continues at coordinate 63,767,394 of OU343218.1, forward strand.
TCTACCAAATGGTATGATCTGTCCCAACGAATGATAAAATTGTCCCGATCCTACAATACAGTGAATCAATGATGATCGTGAAGGTGTAGGTGTAACTTCGTCCTCCTAAAAGGTCTCAGTGTCATCATCTGATGTTATCGGTGTTGAGTCAACTGATGTTAAAATTGTGATAGGGAATGACAAGGCATTCTCCATGTCAAAGTGATGTGAGTATAATGGGATGGGTATTTGAAGGCATCTATGTGACAATCGATTTGAAATGAAAGTAAATAACTCGTAAAATGTGCGTATAAAACCGCATGTATAGTGACTATGTATTTATGATGAAATGATGAGATGCTATGATGATGTAGTTATAGTCTAGGGTCAATGATGCAACCTAGTTCTCTATAACCGAAGCTCGATGCCAATCATCACACCCCAAATTACATTTTTGCGTGAATGGAATTCCTGGGAGTTGACTGTCATAGCATCACAATCGCAGTTATATTGAACGACCTAAAGTGTTGTTTCGAAAATACATCGCTTAATTTAATAAAAACATTCAGAGTTACAAAGATAGGTCCCAAATGAAAGTTACTATGCGCGGAAAGTAAGTTTGGTACAAGTCAAACGATGTTTTTAAAGTGTATAAATCCCATGTGAGACGCGTCGTCACCGCGACTCTATGATATGTCCACATGCATGCCATGAAGTGGATGCCTTAGTTACCTGAAAATACATTGCTAAAAGTGTCAACACAATGGTTGAGTGAGTTCATAGAGTTTATGTAAATGTTAATACGACTACCACAAGTATAAATTATGTATGACAATGATGTCACAAAATGATGTTACAATTGCTTAAGCACATGACACAAGGCTCGATTGCTTCATGATGTTCGCCCCAACAGAGTGTCTTGCCAAAACAACTCAAATAATGTTTATGAAATGAAATGCATCCGTATGACTAGTTGGGATCCACCAACCCGGATGGAGGCGTCACCCTCGATAGATCTATCCACTCACCCACGCTTCTAGGAAATTAACGGTTCATGCTTATGAAATGGGGACATTTAACTGGCAATGCGGTAACTTAAGCAATACAATGAATTTGACATACTTGGTAGCGTAATAAAAATGGTGTGCAATGTATTCTCCCCCGTAGGTTTGAAATAAAGTAAAAACTTGAATAAATCGGGGCTATGAAAACTCACCTGTTGCAATGATTATGATGACAATAGTGGATACACTGAAATGTAGCGTGATACTTTAACCTTGACCTATTATGAATGATATGATATGTAATGAGTTATGATGTAATGTTATGCATGCATTTTATATGTTATTTATACCATTTGTGAGTTTTGAAAATAATACTCTTCGTCGAAAAATACTCTTTCGACGTCTTGACCAATCTTAAATTACTTTACAAGTATTTACGTCAAAATGTCATCCTACACTAGTTTCTTAATGATTTATTGTGAAATTTTAACTTTTCGTCGTAAAATAATGTCGTTGGAAATTTCATGAAAGTGACAAAAATGGCCTCGAAAAGCTAGTCGTAAAATGGTGTACGTCGAACGTTAGGAAACGAACTCAACGGTTTTGGAAAGCTTGTATCATAATCTCAAAGTTTTGGCATTTAAGTTTTTATCCTAGAGGTCTCGTTCATAAAGAAAAATATAAGTTAAGTAGGGTGATTTTGTCCAAAATGTAGTTTAAATGTGAATTTCGGCAAAGTTTAAGCAATCGTAGTTAATTCATTACAACTCCGCTATACAAACGGTTGGTCATTTTGAAAAATATGCTTGGTGATCTCAATTTTATTAGAAGACATCTCGTTACAAAAAGTTCTACGTCAACGTTAAAAATAGCCTTCAATATGGTCATTTGTTTATCCGTAACACTTGTCTAATGAAAATAATATAGTTTTTCTTAACTAATAAAGTTACGGCAATTTTGTGAAAACGTGTATATTTTAGTCGTTACAAATCCGTTTTCTAATGATTATACGTCCTTAGTTTCATATCAAAGTATACTAATATATTTTTGATAAGTCGAAATAATTTATAAAGCTTAAGACTCGTTTTTGACTCGTACAAAACGAAAACAGTTTGCTGAAAATTTTCAGGATATATATATTTCGTCGTCAAACTTGAAAAATTCATAACTTCTTCGTTATAGCTCCGTTTTAATCCGTTCAAGCGGCCACGGATTCATTTTAAAGTATATTTTCTAAATATCTAGGCCAAAATTTCGTGTCTACTGTCGGATTTTCCAGAATTACAAAATACGATCAGACCCTTTTTAATACTTGTCGAAAAGAGTTTTTCTCGTACTAAACCTATTCCAATCCCTTCAAAACAACTCCGAAGCTATTCTAGTCCTACCATACACCTTCTTAGGGTGTCATGGGTTCTTAAACATCACTAAGACTAATATATAACAAGGGATAAATTATAGGATGACTTATATATGTATAACTCTAAAAACAATGTAAAAAAAATGGTATAAATATCCATAAGTCTTGCATGCTTTGCTCAAAAATGATGAAATAGATATGAAATGATAATGAAAGATGTAAAAATGAAAATGATATGCTTACTAGTTACTTGATGAGGTGACAAGAACAAGGATTAAACCTAAACACTCTAGGTTTTTATTTCAAAACCTAAACAAGAGTGTATACTAGATTGTTAAACACTTGACTTGGAAAAACTTTATGAATCTTTTCTAACACCTTTGTATGGCCGGTTTTGAGAGGAAGAAACAAGAGAAGAGAAAAACTAGACTAACTCTTGAATTATTGTTGTGAATGAAGTAAGTGAAAGTAAGTTGAGTATAAGTCTAGTTATGTAAGAAAAATCTACCAAACAATAAATGAAGTACCCCCCCTTGGTCGGCCAAGGGGGAATGTATTTCCAAAAATACATTTTTTTTTTTTTCATATATTGTATATATATAAATGTGTAAGTAATATGTAGTTAAGTAAAGGATAACTTGTAAAATTGTATATACATTAGTGTATTTAAGGTAGTTTTAGCTAAAAGTAATTTTTAATAGATCAAAGTAAAGTATATTGAGATCATAAAAATTGTAAAAATACATTTCTTGCAAAATTTGAGTGAACTAATAATTATCGTGTAGTTTTTAAGAAAAACGTCGTAATAATATAAATTTAACAATTTATATACAAAATAAATTTAAAACACTAGGTAAACTCAAAATATTATTTTTATAAACTAAATGTAAGTATAAAAATATGTCGGGATCATTTTTGAAAGTATCGGATTAAATGTTCAAAATAATAACTTACGCGATAGCGTTTATTTAATATGAAATTTACGCGTTTAATGTGAAATGCAAAATCATGAATGAACTAACATGATGAAAATGATGCTAATGATATGTAGACTAAACTTAGTCTATATGAAATGTCCGTGATGATATGATCATGAATTCGCCGCTAAACCATTAAGGTTACGCGAATTTGGAACACGCAAACCTAGTTTACGATAAATGATGAAATTGTGAAGCATGAATTGTTTTGAGAAATGACCTGAAGTACGAGTTGTCACATTCGCCCATCCAAAAAGGAATTCAGTCCCTGAATTCAGTCCTTGTTAGGTCCTACGGTGTTGTCGGTGAAAAGATGAGGATATTTGGGTCGTATTGTTTCGTCCAGTGTTTTTCTAAATCGTACCACGCCTTTCCAAGACGGGTCTTTGTGCATAATTTGTTGCCCACTTGAGATTCTAATGGTTTGCGACTTATGGAACATACTTCCAATATTTTGCGTCGTACATCGACGTAGCTTATCTAGCCATATGTTGTTATTTGTAACTGATTTTTGATTTGTATGATTTCTTTGTTGTTTCATAAATAACTCATTGACTAGTGAGTTGGACTTTCCTGATTTCGGCCCGTAATTAAGTGATTGACACCTCAACCATAGAGTGTCTCAATTGGTGTAGTCAATATGTTCATGAGCTAACTATTGTTGTAAAGAAACTTGTCGATGGGGAATGATTTGCCTAACCATTTCTAGAAAGTTACACTGGCTTGAGCATATTATCTAATGTGGGAATTGCTCTCTCGCTCTAACCATTGAGTTGAGGATAGTAGGCGGTAATCATGTCCTAGTAGGTTCCATGGAAATCCTGAAATGACTGTCAGCAGTCTAAGGTGAATCGAATAGCTTATAATAGGTACAACTGGAATTGATACCACGTGTCTCGTGTTAGATTTCAAAATGTTAAATCTGTCGGAAAGGACCTTATTGAAAAGAATAGATTATAGGTAATCTGCGATTCCTCGCGTTTCTAGTCCTATCGAATGTCATGACCTGAGTCTTACTTGCCTAAGGTGCTTAGTCTCTATGACTAAAATGTTTATTGTTTGATTATCGAAGTGTTTCCATGCTCCATATTGTAAAGTCACAAACCTTAAATTTTTAAGTGAGGTGGTGTAGTGGTTGATTTTCAAGATTTGTTCCGATATTGTGTGCTTCCAAAAATAGTTCATCACTAATATTGTTATCAAGCTAGCAAGAAAATAGATATCAGCTCATACTATGTCGAAGATTGTTTGTTCTAGTTTCACTTGTAGATGGGGAGTCATTGATTGTCCGACATGTTCAAACCTGTGGCATCTCTTGATATGAGAGTGAGGTTACTTGGAATTTCTAGAGAACACAATGCCTTAGGGGAAGTTTATATCGGTAACCTTAATTTAACTAAATTTTTCCTTTAAGGGAAACTCATTGTAGGGAAGTTCACATATTGTTGAAGCCTTGTTTAATGAAATGTTCTGTAGTCTCAATTAAGAGGATTGGTTTATTTCTATAGTGTCGCTTAGTGTGTATTTGATTCGTACTAAATCTTGTGACTCGGTATAGCTGGCACTTTTGAAATGATAAGATTTGGCTTCTAGTCCAAAGGTAGTGGTTCAGATTATCTCATGATGTCTTAAGCTTTATGTTGAGTTTGAATCATCCTAATACCTAGTTCTAGTCCTTGTGGGAAATTCTGAAACCCTATCATTGTTTTCCTGCATCGAGGAATCCTCCTCGTAAATGGTATAAAAAGTCGTTCCTAAAAAGGTCATTCGTCAAATCCTAACTTATCGGTTGAGTGAGAGATAAATGGCGTAAGCATCTATAGAGTGTTAACAAAAAGGAATGTTTATGCACGATTTTTCTGATTATAAAATTTTGCTTTTAAATGAGGATTGTTTTAGGAGATTTGAAATGATGCTTGTTACTTTCATGACATAATTCTTCCTGAATTATACATAGGTGATCAGGCCATGTATAATCAAGGACAAATGATGTGATGCTTGTTTCTGTTGAAATGGTATTATGTTCCTCCGAAGTTTTAGATGGTATTCAACGTTTTGTTTTGTAAGATAATGGCTCAATGATTTTTCAGAGTAACATGAAAATCGTTTCGTATGAGGATATTAAATAGTTGATAAAATGACTGAAACCAATTGATAAGTTGGTAATAAAACAACTTGCTTTAAAACTTTATGAAACAACGTTTCTAAGATGGTGATAAAATAGTTCGAAATAAATTTAAGTGAAATAATGTTATGAAATGGTAGCAAAATAACTAGAAATATAATTTAAGGAATGGTTTGTAGGATACATGGGAGAACCTCGTCGAGTAGTATTAGTCTCCTAATTGGTCAAGAATTAAAGTTGGCCTAACCCCTAGTAAGATAGTGAGGTATCATCTCGAAATGATTGAAAATTTGGGCAATTGAAATAAAGAATGAAATGAACAAAGGTTGTGATTATCGTGGAGATAATAAAGGATAAAGATTACACTAAATAGAAATGTACTTATTATATGTTCCTGTTGATGGTATAATCATGTTTCAAGTGTAGGAGTATTAGGTTGTCTAGCAGCAACAGCCCTAGAACTTTCATAGACCTCAAACCTATGAAATGGTGTAGTGTCTATAGTCTTAGTGGTAGATGGTAATGGTGTGTTAAATCATGCATGCTTCCCAAGCTGCAAGTCAGATGTATGAGTATCGTGTATGAGATGTGATGGTACGGATGATGCTCAAAATGATAATGATAAAAATGATAACAATGATGATAATGGAAATCCTTGTGGTGAGTTAAGAAAATAAGTTTATTAGGACTAAGCCTATACATTCTACCAAATGGTATGATCTGTCCCAACTGAATGATAAAAATTGTCCTGATCCTACAATACAGTGAATCAATGATGATCGTGAAGGTGTAGGTGTAACTTCGTCCTCCTAAAAGGTCTCAGTGTCATCATCTGATGTTATCGGTGTTGAGTCAACTGATGTTAAAATTGTGATAGGGAATGACAAGGCATTCTCCATGTCAAAGTGATGTGAGTTTAATGGGATGGGTATTTGAAGGCATCTATGTGACAATCGATTTCGAAATGAAAGTAAATAACTCGTAAAATGTGCGTATAAAACCGCATGTATAGTGACTATGTATTTATGATGAAATGATGAAATGCTATGATGATGTAGTTATAGTCTAGGGTCAATGATGCAACCTAGTTCTCTATAACCGAAGCTCTGATGCCAATCTGTCACACCCCAAATTACCTGTTTTGCAAATGAATGGAATTCCTGGGAGTTGACTGTCATAGCATCACAATCGCAGTTATATTGAACGACCTAAAGTGTTGTTTCGAAAATACATCGCTTAATTTAATAAAAACATTCAGAGTTACAAAGATAGGTCCCAAATGAAAGTTACTATGCGCGGAAAGTAAGTTTGGTACAAGTCAAACGATGTTTTTAAAGTGTATAAATCCCATGTGAGACGCGTCGTCACCGCGACTCTATGATATGTCCACATGCATGCCATGAAGTGGATGCCTTAGTTACCTGAAAATACATTGCTAAAAGTGTCAACACAATGGTTGAGTGAGTTCATAGAGTTTATGTAAATGTTAATACGACTACCACAAGTATAAATTATGTATGACAATGATGTCACAAAATGATGTTACAATTGCTTAAGCACATGACACCGAAGCTCTGACTGTTCATGATGTTCGCCCCAACAGAGTGTCTTGCCAAAACAACTCAAATAATGTTTATGAAATGAAATGCATCCGTATGACTAGTTGGGATCCACCAACCCGGATGGAGGCGTCACCCTCGATAGATCTATCCACTCACCCACGCTTCTAGGAAATTAACGGTTCATGCTTATGAAATGGGGACATTTAACTGGCAATGCGGTAACTTAAGCAATACAATGAATTTGACATACTTGGTAGCGTAATAAAATGGTGTGCAATGTATTCTCCCCCGTAGGTTTGAAATAAAGTAAAAACTTGAATAAATCGGGGCTATGAAAACTCACCTGTTGCAATGATTATGATGACAATAGTGGATACACTGAAATGTAGCGTGATACTTTAACCTTGACCTATTATGAATGATATGATATGTAATGAGTTATGATGTAATGTTATGCATGCATTTTGTATGTTATTTATACCATTTGTGAGTTTTGAAAATAATACTCTTCGTCGAAAAATACTCTTTCGACGTCTTGACCAATCTTAAATTACTTTACAAGTATTTACGTCAAAATGTCATCCTACACTAGTTTCTTAATGATTTATTGTGAAATTTTAACTTTTCGTCGTAAAATAATGTCGTTGGAAATTTCATGAAAGTGACAAAAATGGCCTCGAAAAGCTAGTCGTAAAATGGTGTACGTCGAACGTTAGGAAACGAACTCAACGGTTTTGGAAAGTTTGTATCATAATCTCAAAGTTTTGGCATTTAAGTTTTTATCCTAGAGGTCTCGTTCATAAAGAAAAATATAAGTTAAGTAGGGTGATTTTGTCCAAAATGTAGTTTAAATGTGAATTTCGGCAAAGTTTAAGCAATCGTAGTTAATTCATTACAACTCCGCTATACAAACGGTTGGTCATTTTGAAAAATATGCTTGGTGATCTCAATTTTATTAGAAGACATCTCGTTACAAAAAGTTCTACGTCAACGTTAAAAATAGCCTTCAATATGGTCACTTGTTTATCCGTAACACTTGTCTAATGAAAATAATATAGTTTTTCTTAACTAATAAAGTTACGGCAATTTTGTGAAAACGTGTATATTTTAGTCGTTACAAATCCGCTTTCTACGTATTATACGTCCTTAGCTTCGTATCAAAGTATACTAATATATTTTTGATAAGTCGAAATAATTTATAAAGCTTAAGACTCGTTTTTGACTCGTACAAAACGAAAACAGTTTGCTGAAAATTTTCAGGATATATATATTTCGTCGTCAAACTTGAAAAATTCATAACTTCTTCGTTATAGCTCCGTTTTAATCCGTTCAAGCGGCCACGGATTCGTTTTAAAGTATATTTTCTAAATATCTAGGCCAAAATTTCGTGTCTACTGTCGGATTTTCCAGAATTACAAAATACGATCAGACCCTTTTTAATACTTGTCGAAAAGAGTTTTTCTCGTACTAAACCTATTCCAATCCCTTCAAAACAACTCCGAAGCTATTCTAGTCCTACCATACACCTTCTTAGGGTGTCATGGGTTCTTAAACATCACTAAGACTAATATATAACAAGGGATAAATTATAGGATGACTTATATATGTATAACTCTAAAAACAATGTAAAAAAAATGGTATAAATATCCATAAGTCTTGCATGCTTTGCTCAAAAATGATGAAATAGATATGAAATGATAATGAAAGATGTAAAAATGAAAATGATATGCTTACTAGTTACTTGATGAGGTGACAAGAACAAGGATTAAACCTAAACACTCTAGGTTTTTATTTCAAAACCTAAACAAGAGTGTATACTAGATTGTTAAACACTTGACTTGGAAAAACTTTATGAATCTCTTCTAACACCTTTGTATGGCCGGTTTTGAGAGGAAGAAACAAGAGAAGAGAAAAACTAGACTAACTCTTGAATTATTGTTGTGAATGAAGTAAGTGAAAGTAAGTTGAGTATAAGTCTAGTTATGTAAGAAAAATCTACCAAACAATAAATGAAGTACCCCCCCTTGGTCGGCCAAGGGGGAATGTATTTCCAAAAATACATTTTTTTTTTCATATATTGTATATATATAAATGTGTAAGTAATATGTAGTTAAGTAAAGGATAACTTGTAAAATTGTATATACATTAGTGTATTTAAGGTAGTTTTAGCTAAAAGTAATTTTTAATAGATCAAAGTAAAGTATATTGAGATCATAAAAATTGTAAAAATACATTTCTTGCAAAATTTGAGTGAACTAATAATTATCGTGTAGTTTTTAAGAAAAGCGTCGTAATAATATAAATTTAACAATTTATATACAAAATAAATTTAAAACACTAGGTAAACTCAAAATATTATTTTTATAAACTAAATGTAAGTATAAAAAATATATCGGGATCATTTTTGAAATTAACGGATTAAATGTTCAAAATAATAACTTACGATAGCTTTATTTAATATGAAAATTTACGCGTTTAATGTGAAATGCAAAATCATGAATGAACTAACATGATGAAAATGATGCTAATGATATGTAGACTAAACTTAGTCTATATGAAATGTCCGTGATGATATGATCATGAATTCGCCGCTAAACCATTAAGGTTACGCGAATTTGGAACACGTAAACCTAGTTTACGATAAATGATGAAATTGTGAAGCATGAATTGTTTTGAGAAATGACCTGAAAGTACGAGTTGTCACATCGTGGTAGCTTGTGGGTTGATGTTGTTGGTGTTTGGATGAGACGCGTGGAGCCGAAAAGCTTCTAGAGCTTGTTTGGTTCACGTGGTCTTAACCGTGACCGTGTCATGACCATTAGGGTCATAACATTGGTTTCAGGTATATTTGGTTGGTTGATTGGTTGGCGAGATTGATTTGAGTTGATTTGGGATTGAATTGAGCTATTATGACTTTTATTTGGACTTGATATATATAAATTGTCAAATTTGTGCAACGTCGGTGTTACTTTGACTTTTTAGTCAATAGTTGACCCCGACAACGCCGTAACATGGACTTTAGTATAGTTTGGACTATTGATTGATTAAAATCCGAGAAGTCATGACTCGTGCTTGTGGACTCGAAACGAATAATGATATGAAACTAATATTGGAATTTGACGAAACATATATATGAAAATGCTAATAAACTATGAAATATTAATAATAAAAAGGCTTTTATACCAAAAATATCGATAACAAAACTTATCTTGTTATTTACTATTTTAAATAGAAACTAACGACTTAAAATGGAAATGTTTTATAATAAATAAGTAATTGATGTTTTGAGTACACGTTTATCGAAATATGCCAATTATGGGCATTTAATACTAGTTTCAAGTATTTATTTACTTACGATGTGTGCATGGGTTACGGATAACCTAACATTAATAGTGTTGATCCACGTGGGTAGCGGACTTATTAGGTAACGAATCTAATAAGAGCCCGCTAGGTACGTTGGGTAACCTTATTAATGGGTGAATTATCCTTATGACTCTTTAGAATGCGACCGGTTTATGGGATAATAAGCGACACGAATAAATAAATGAGTTTATCGAGTTGACGAATTCGATAAGGTCTACTATTTATTTCGAAACTTATTGAACTATAGAGCTTATCGCTTAGACGTCTCATTGTGTTGCATTGAGTCACATATTGGTTGTTTGAGTGCATTCATGGCATCATATTGAGTTGATACACCCACATGAGGATACCAAACACTAGGATTTAACGGTGAAACGAGACATCTTTGGAAATAACGAAATGGAATACATTGGGGTAGATAACGTTGATTTTGGGAAATATATATTAAAATTGGTTTACATTAATAGGTTGTGCCGAGTCGATAGTTGTTGAGCCGTGATTACCTGTTATATTCTGCTAGTGTTAATTTGTGCGTTGCTTGCTTGAGGTGAGTTTCATAGCCCCATTTTTATCTACGTTTTTAACTAAATTGGGGTGAGAATCATGCTACTGTTTTTGTACCTTTAAAACTATTTGGATTTGCTTATGTGCTTGACTGTTTAGATAGATGTGCGGTAGTCGTTGCCTTAGGCTAGGGTAGCAATCCTAATTGCTATAACTGTTGCCTAGCTAAGAGTAGACTTCTACCTCGACCTAGTCCGGGGTTGGCAATTGTTCTAGACTTTGCCACGGCAGTGTTTGACTAGAGTCGCTGGGCCCGTGTGATCACTAGATGCATGATATGGATTGTGATTTCGGATATGAAACGGTTTGTGAATGATGTGCATCTATCTTAAGTCTCGCATAGCAAATCAACTCCTACAGGTCCATTATGTTTTATTGAATTTAAACCTATGAACTCACTAGCGTAAGCTGACCTTTTAGCATGTTTTCACAGGTATTTAAATGATGTTTGGAATACGTGTTCGGTGGAAGCTTGGCAAGGAGGCATAGTTCAAGGATCATATTTGACTCTGATAAATTATGGGGACCTATTTTATTAAATCATGTTTTGGGCCTAATACTTATACTTTTGGATTAATGTTTTGAATTTTTAAATTTGGGATTGGTTTTGAATGAAAATGACTATCTTGTTTGCTATACTTGTGTGAGATACCAATCCAGTTGTAACGCCCCGAAAACTTGATTAAGTCTTCCGTTGTGCCGAGATTCGGGGGTGTTACAGATTGGTATCAGAGCTCAAGGTTATAGAGAACTAGGTATTTAATAAACCCTAAACTATAACAAGTTTTTAAGAAAATTGATCCTCGACCGACGCACGCCTGCTTGCCAAGCCGAAGCTTCTTATTTGATTATGGTATGAACTACAATTTGATTTATGAGACGTTACGTTTTGGGATATGATTATTGATTTTGGGCAAATGTTATGCGATTATCGAGATATTACGGATTTGATTTGAGTTATCGATATGTTATGATTTTGGGATTTTGAGCTCGATTGATTTGATTTGGGATTATGTGATAGAACTGAACTTACGTGTTTTATTTAAGGCATATTTTGAGTAATGCGGTACCTCTATTTTTAAAACTTTCATTATGTGATATATGTTTTGCTTGAGTTGATACGCTTATTAAAACTAGTCGTTTTCCAACACTTATACCTACCCTATGCCATTGTCATAGACTATGCCTTCACTAGCTTTTGATGTGTCTGAGGAGGTCCTTGTTGTTACTAGTTCCCCAGCATTGAATCTCATGACGGTTGCGCAGGGTGATCACTATGAGATTACCCGTCACTCTAGTTCATCATCATCGACGCCTCTAGCTCATCTAGGCACTCACTTTACATCATGTCTTAGCACGAGCCTGCATCCTAGACTTGCTCATAGTATCGCCGCATGTTCGATGTAACCACCATCATCAACTATTCGCTAGCAGCCCCCCACTCTCTTCACGTCATCACCACCAGATCACCATGTCTTAGAAGACCAAGATCCCCTACTGTACCACCTCGGATTCACCGCACAGAGACTCCGACTCATGGACTCTCCCTCTGAGGATGAGGGTGAGGAGGAGCATGAGGTCGAGGAGGAGCATGAGATTAAGGAGCAGTATGTAGATGAGGATGAGGATCCTCAGGAGGAGGATGATGAGGATATCCTGAAGGGGTACTCCTTCATTGCAGAGTCTTGCACATTCTCCGGGACCAGGCTCCCGCTGCTCGAGCCCTGATTCTCTTGGACAGCCTTTTGATTTTGGTTCACCTCCACATTCACCTGAGATAGGTAGCCCGTTAGGATCTGAGATACCATCGGAGTTTGCTTTAGAGCCTGAGGAGTATGGAGGTACGGTTCTGATCTGGAAGAGGATTATATCCCAGAATATTAGTCTCAGTAGGTTGTCAGATATGATTAGACGGAGTGACGAGGACTGGTGTAGAGGATTTGAGGATAGATTTGACTAAGATAGAGAAGAAGTCGATGGCCTTGAGAGAGGGTCTATCGGGACTTTATGAGCAGGTAGGAGACCGGCACGCGAAGTGTTCAATAGCCCAGGAGGCAGACGAAGCGCTTCGGCGCAAGGTCGACGGGTTGGAGGAGGAGTTCGTGAATCTTAGGAAAGATTGCGACTCTCAATGTTTGGGGATTTTGTCACTATGGAGAGTGATGGACGATGTTTGGAAATCATTTAGGAGTGCCTGTAGTCATGGCTAGATAATGTTAGATTCATGGCTTTGTACCGTCTTGAAACTAAGTAGTACTTCGTTCGAGATGTAGGTTTATCCTAATTATCTTATTAGTATCGTTGTTAGGATTGTTTTTTATTTCTCTGTATCCTTTCATGTATTCCACCTTGAAACCTATGAGTTATGGTTATTAGAATGTGCATCCTTTAGTTATGATTCGGTCTCTGATTGTTTTGTTCTGGTATAGCGTTATCCTTGTTGACCTCGATTATGTATTCGAGCGTTATTTGGTGATCCTTGGAACCCAACTCTATCTTTAGAGCATGAACTGTGAACTTATGAAACTGTTATTCTTGCCTTCAGAATGATGGCAACAAGACGAAACCCGCTTAGGAACAACCGAGAAGCTCCTGCTGTTGAGGTTGCCCCTTTCCGCCGCTTCGAGTGTCGTCGTCCGACCCACCACTCCACAAGGAGAACCTGAACACTAATAACCCAGTTGTAGGGAACTCGAATGTGAAAAACCGTGCTGAGAATGGTCCTGTTCCACAAAACCCTCCACCTGTGAACCCAGCCCACATTGACCAGCTTGTGACGCAGCGTGTCGCTAAACTGCTAGCTGAGTCAAATCTCTCTAACACCTCTGGTGGAACCCCAATGTTGAATCGAACTCCAGGTTGTACCTACAAAGAGTTCCGATTCTATGGTCCCATCGAGTTCAGAGGAACTGAGGGAGTAGTTTACCTAACTAGGTGGTTGGAGAAACTTGAATCTGTGTTTACCGTTAGCAACTGTGATGAGGATTGTAAGGTTAAGTATGCAACATTTACCTTGAAGGACGAGCGCTGACACAGGTGGAACAACTATCACAAATCAAGAGGAAGTGATGTAGCTTATAGCATGACTTGGACTCGCTTTAAGACTCTCCGATCAAGACTTACTATCCTAGGAATGAAATTAAGAAGTTAGAGATTGAGTTCTGGAACCATAAGGTTAAGGGTACCGACATGACGACTTACAATCGTCGTTTCCAAGAGTTTTCGCTTTGCCTGATATGGTTCGCACTGAAGACCTTAAGATTGAGAGGTATACTGATGGATTGCCTTTAGCTACTCGAAATGATGTCATCGCTGCGAAGCCAGTTAACTTGCATGAGGTAATTACTGTGGCTCAGCGTTTGATGGACTCTTATGTATTAGAAGTAGGAGACAAGGGTAAGAGTGATAAGAGTAATAAGAGGAAGAGGAATGAAGTTGTCAAAGGGAATGGCAACAAACGGCATGAGACGCCGTGGTGTTCGCCAGTAGAAATGGAGAAAGGAAGGGTTATGAAGGTAGTAGACCCATGTGTGGTCGACCGATACACCACTATGTTTGATACTCTAAGGTGCGGATATGAGCCGCGGCAGCAAATTTTGTAAAGAAGGGCACTCAAGAATGAGTGCATCGATGAGAGGAAATCTTTATGCCATAACTAAACCCTCACAAGGAGGTTGTGGATCTCCCAAACATGGGAAATGGCAAGTGTATGCTATTGGGAAGGAAGTTTGAGACTAGGGTTTAGTTACGATGTGTATCCATCGAATTAAACACCTCTAGGGTTTAGTTACTAATGGAAATAGGGAGAAGATAGACACCATAGTCTGAGGTTGTACCTTAAGTTTCTTAGACCACCCGTTTAGCGTAGACCTTTTGCCAGTTAACTTGGGAAGTTTTGACGTCATTATCAGAATGGATTGGTTGTCGAAGAAAGGTGCACACATCATCTGCGATGAGAAGATCGTGCGTGTACCGTTTGGCGGAAAAGTTCTTAGCATACAAGGAGATCGGAGCAACTGTGGAAGTCCTTCCCGATTGAGCATCATCTCTTGTGTTAAGGCCCAGAAGTACATCGATAGAGGAGGTTTCCTTTTCTTGGCTTGAATTTCTAAAAATAAAAACGAGGAGAAGAGTGAAAGACACCTTAATGATGTACCCGTCGTTAGAAAATTTCCGGATGTGTTTCCCGATGATCTGCCAGGGATTCCACTTGTTCGACAAGTGGAATTCCAAATAGAGTTGATACCCAGTGCTGCACCCGTAGCTCGGGCACCCTATCGACTTGCTCCAAGAGAAATTGGAGGAACTGTCTAAACAAATTGGCGAGTTGTCGAGAAGGGATTCATTTGACCAAGTTCGTCACCGTGGGGAGCACCGGTGTTGTTTGTGAAGAAGAAGGATGGATCGTTTCGGATGTGTATTGACTATAGGGAGTTAAATAAGTTGACTGTGAAGAATCGATATCCGCTACCTAGAATAGATGACATGTTTGACCAACTCCAAGGAGCTAGTGTCATTTCCAAGATCGACTTATGATCTGTTTATCACCAGCTTAGAGTTCAAGAGGAGGATATCCCTAAGACGGCGTTTAGGACTCATTATGGACACTATGAATTCCATGTAATGTCGTTTGGTTAGACCAACGCGCCAGCGGTTTCATGGATCTCATGAACCGAGTATGTAAGCCATATCTGGATAAGTTTGTGATAGTATTTATAGAAGACATCTTGATATACTCCAAGAGTAGTGAGGAGCACGAAGAGCATTTGAGGCTCATTTTAGAATTGTTGAGAGAGGAGAAACTGTATGCCAAGTTCTCTAAGTGTGAATTTTGGATACCGTTCGTATAATTCTTAGGTCACGTGATAGATAGTCGATGTGTTCATGTTGACCCAGCTAAGATTGAGGCCATTAAGGAATGGGCAGCCCCTAAGAACCCATCAAAAGTCCGCCAGTTTCTAGGTTTAGCAGGCTATTATAGGAGATTCATTGAGGGATTTTCCAAAATAGCTAAGTCGTTGACCAAACTGACACGTAGGACGTTAAGTATGAATGGGGAGAAAAGGAAGAAGAAGCATTCCAACTTCAGAAGGAGAAGTTGTGTAGTGCGCCCATCCTAGCTTTGCCGGAAAGGCGAAGACTTTGTCGCATCGCTTGCCGCCGCATAAAGGCTTAGGTGCTATTTTGATGCAACAGGAGAAGGTGATTGCTTATGCATCCCGACAACTTAAGAAGCATGAGAAAAACTACACCACCCATGACCTTGAGTTAGGTGTTGTAGTGTTTGCCCTTAGGATCTGGAGACATTATCAGTATGGAACCAAGTGTGTAGTGTTTACCGACCATAAGAGCTTGAAGCATATCTTAGATCGAAGGAATGAATATGAGACAAATGACGTTGGTTAGAATTTCTTAGTGATTATGACTGTGAGATTCGTTATCATCCTAGTAAGGCTAATGTTGTGGTTGATGCACTTAGTCGTAAGGAGAACATTCCACCATTGCTCGTTCGATCCCTAGGAATGACCATTGTTTCGCCTCTACCATCTCAAATCTTAGCCGCCAGGCGCGCATTGACGAAGAGAACCGTCCTTATGAGAATCTGCATGGAATGGTAGAAAGTGAAAACGGCTTCTTGAAGCATTCTGATGGAACCTTATGCTTCAAAGAGCAAGCTGGATACCATTTCATAGTGGAATCCGTGAGTTGATTATGCACGAGTCGCATAAATCAAAATACTCTATTCATCCCGGAGCCGATAAGATGTATCGGGACCTTAAGAAACTCTACTGGTGGCCTAACATGAAAGCCGACATAGCTCAGTATGTTAGTTGGTGCTTGACTTGTTCTAAGGTAAAGGCTAAACACCAGAAACCCTCAGGACTCTTAGTTCAACCCGAACTCCCAGAATGGAAATGGGAGTGAATCGCCATGGACTTTATCACCAAATTACCAAGAACAGCTAGCGGCAATGACGCTATCTGGGTAATCGTAGATCGTTTAACTAAGTCTGCTCACTTCTTAGCCATTAGCAAAGCCGATAGTCTCGACAAGCTCACTCGACTGTACCTTAAGGAGATAGTATCGCGTCATGGAGTACCGATATCTATTATTTCCGACCGAGATAGCCGTTTTACATCCCACTTTTGGAGATCCTTACAGTCAGCGTTAGGAACAAACTTGAATATGAGCACTGCTTATCACCCTCAAACCGATGGTCAAAGCGAGAGAACCATTCAGACCTTAGATAATATGCTTAGAGCTTGTGTTATTGATTTCGGCAAAGGCTGGGAGAGACATCTCCCTTTGGCCGAATTCTCTTACAACAATAGTTATCATTCTAGCATTAAGGCCGCTCCATTTGAAGCACTGTATGGCCAAAAATGTCGTTCTCTGTTGTTGGTGAAGTTGGCGAGAGTCAATTTACCGGTCCCGAACTTGTCCTAGAAACCACTGAGAAGATAGTTCAGATTCGTAACCGTTTGCAAACCGCTCGAGATAGACAAAAGAGTTATGCTGATAGGAGACGTAAACCTTTAGAATTTCAGGTTGGAGATCGTGTTATGTTAAAGGTTTCTCCTTGGAAAAGGAGTGATTCGATTTGAAAGCGTGGAAAACTCAATCCCCGATATATTGGTCCTTTTCCAATCCTGGAAAGAATCGGACCGGTAGCATACCGCCTAGAGCTACCTTCGGAATTGAGCAGTGTACACAATGTCTTTCATGTTAGTAATCTTAAGAAATGTCTTTCGGAGGAAAACCTAGTTGTGCCTTTAAGAGATATCCGTATTTATGAGAAATTGAATTTCATTGAGGAACCGATTGAGATCATGGATCGTGAGATTAAACGGCTGAAGCATAGCCGTATTCCGATTGTCAAAGTTCGTTGGAACTCCCGACATGGACCGGAGTTCACCTGGGAACGTGAGGACGTTTTCCGTAGGAAGTATCCTAAACTTTTCATCACATCAAGCAACTCGGAGTGAAACCTGGGACGAGTGGTGATGGTGATGATACGAGTAGCAGCCAAGATGCAGCAGTGGTGAAGATAGAATAGGCCTACTAGTCATGCATGAAGCTAGAATACTATATGTTGGAAAAAAATTTAAAATCTATTTAGTTATCTGTGTTGTTGTTGTAAATCGACTATTAAATTTCGTTTCTAATGTTTAAATTTTAATGAAATTTGGTTGTTTGAATGTTTATGTACCTTGGAATTGATCCTTATATGCATCCAACTTCTTGTTTAACTTATGACTATTAGCTGAATCGAGACAATTTTGATGTATAATGTTACATATAACAGAAATAATGGATTGAAAGTTTCTATTCAGTTTCGCCTTTCACCAAAAATACCAAACCTTCTTGTTTAACTTATGACTATTAGTTGCAAGTACGCAGAAGTGGAACTATTTCATTTTTTAAGTTTAAGTACTTGATAAAGAATGCGCTGAATTAGTAACCAATCATCTCATGTTAAATTTGAAAAACAATTCTCACCAAAGGGTATGAAAATACTCAGCGACTTTAGCTAAATGGGTGTTTTACCCGATATCCCTACGTAACTTTTACTAGAAATCATGGTTTTTTCGAGCAAATGAAGTGGTGCTAGAAAGTGATAGTGAGGGCGAAGAGGAAGTCGAGCTAGGTTTAAACCATCTAATGATACTCCATATATTGAAAATTAAGTAGTGTTGGAAAGTGCCAGGTTTAAACATGCTTTTTGTGTGAATATATTTTAATTAGATTACATGATTATGTTACAATTTTTCTACCTTATACTTCTTTTATTATCTTCTTTTGACGTGCTACCTTAGATTCCCTGAAGTTGTGTAGGTGCTTAAGTAGTTTAGGCAAAATTGAGTACTACTTTTATGTACATGTGAAGTTTACACTAAGCATAATAGACTATACTTATAAGGTGTTCCAAACACCCCGTTTTGATTTTTTATTTGAAAAAGCTGACACCACGTTGAGAGATGCATATACACTTTTCTTTACATTTTCAAATTAACCCAGTTGGACCAATTTTGGTTGCAAGAACATGCATGAGCTGTTTTTAGTTTGTAATGGAGTTGTGTGCAGGTTCTCAATTGTATACTTAAAGGTGGTTATTTTGACCCAATTATTATGAACGGGTCAATTTCGAGCTATATCATATGAGGTTCACTATTTAATGCCTTTTTTAATTTTAGTTTCTTTGATTACTTGAAACTGATTTTGACATATGAGCCTGTGTTTTTCAGACAGATAGTCACTAGGGCTGAAATAAGGGCTGAGATGGGTTCGTTTGGGCGTTGGAATGAGGCCTGAAATGGGTGGGTTTGGGTGATGAAATGGGGCTTAAATGGGTATATAGTCACTAGTTATGATTTCTTAATTGTTTTGTTTGCGTTTACATTACTTCCGTATAATTATTTCTAAGTGTATGCATGCATAGTTTATTGGTAGCTACCCTAGTTTCGGTAGTGTTGAATGGCGGTAGAGGCTAGTTGCTTAGGAGATATGACCAACTGACCCTAAGTAAGTAGACTGAGACGGGAAGGGTAAGATATGACCAACTGACGACCCTTTCTACTTGTGCAATTTGACCAACTGATCACCTACCATTTGGATGAACTTAAGAATTAGGGGGTGAGTGTATAAGTTGCTAACGCACGGGCACTCACTATTATAAGTCTAGCATGTAGCGGTACTTAATGACTTGGCTTAGGGACCATGAACAACTGGACTTATGAGGGGACACCTGACTTCTCAAGGTGGTGGCATCTTGATAGTTTAGGGCGAATTGACCAAATGTTGTCCTCTCGACTTTGACTCCACCTGAAGTAATTGGAAGTAATTAGACGTAGACATTACTAACTAGGATGATTAACTAGGTTAGCACCACTCTCCTCTATTGATTGAACCTTTGCCTTTATTTGCTTTCACCTGCTTTAGTAGTTAATTAATTAATTCCTTATCGAAATCATATTAAATCTGTGACACCTAGACTTAGTAATAATCCAACACACATAGCTCTTGGGACGACCTCAGTTTTACCAAATACTACAACACTACACAAGACCGGGTACACTGCCCGTTAGTGCATTAGGGTAGACCATAGGTATAACGAGACATTATAAATATTAAAACACAGTCATGAAAACCGCATCAAGTTTTTGGCGCCGGGTGAGTTATATTAGGATTGCTATTAAGTCTTTCATTTTCGTTTTATTTTAAATTTCTCACGATCATTATTCAAGTTTTCAGGTACCATGGAAGTTGTTAACATTGATGACCTCACTCTTGAGGAATATTTGGCGTTGGCAAGAGCAGAACAAGGGTCGGGTCTCGTAAGACCGGCGATTGGAGCTGATGTCGATTTCGAAATTAAAGACCAATCTATGAGGGAGCTTCGTACTAACCCTTTTTCCAGAAACAGGGACGAAGATGCATATGAGCACGTTGAAAATGTCATATACATCCCAAGCCTTTTCAACATTTCGGCGTGTCTCATGATCTTTGTTATGCTAAGGGTATTCCCCATGACTCTTCTTGCGCGAAGATGGATTGAAAGATTGCCGTAGGAAGTTAATACTGGGCTCTACTAAAGAAGCACTTCATTCAGAGGTATTGTCCTCCGTCGAAGATTTCTAACCAGCTTTTGGAGATTCATAATTTCAAGCAAGAAGACGATGAAACATTGTATCAGGCATGGGATAGATACAACGATCTACTTTAAAAATGTCCTACACATGATCTAAACAACCAGCAAAAGGTCAACATATTCTACAAAGGAATCAACGTAACTACAAGACAAATGATGGACTATCAAGGACCTATCCCGAACATGACTCCTACTATAGCAATTGAAGCCATTCAAAAAATGGCTGACCATTCTCAAAAATGGCACGACGGAGGAACCAAAAGAAACCAAAACGGAAGTTTTGACGGAATTGCAGCAATCGCTAGTAAAATTGAAAATCTAAGTCGAGATATCTTTGAAAGTCAAAGAAACCGTTCATGCCATCCAAGTGGGTTGTGAAAGTTGTGGGGGAGGACATCTCACGAAGAATTGTCCTCACGTTGACGAAGAAAATATAATTGAAGAAGCCAAATATGGATAAAATCGGCCGTTTTAAGGAGATAATCAAAATAGTAGCAGATGCAGTGGAAATTACAACCGTGGGCCTTATGGAGAAAGAAAGCCAAATCTTGAAGAAACAATTAACAAATTCCTGGAAAGTTAAGCCCATAGACAAAAGGAACAAGATGAGTGGTTAGAAGAATTCTAGGAAAACACTGACAGAAGCCTTTCCAATCACGACACAACCCTAAAAAACCTTGAATCTATGGTGGAAAAGCTTAGTGAGAAAGTGAGAATGAATAACAATAAACCAGAAGGATCAAAACCCACAATGGAATGTAAAGTGATTTTTCTTGATAATGACTCAAAGATCTGAGGCCAAAGATACGTGTTAATACAAATAAGCTGTAAAAATGTTTATTTATATTTTACGATTTTCTAATGTTTTGTCGATAACAAACGTAAAATCATTTTAACGAAACAAATAAAATACGTAAATAGTTTGAGCCAATAGTTTTCTAACACACTTACATTTCCACATAAAACACTAAAATAAGTATAAGTGATTTTATGATTTAGTAATACATATGTACAACAACTAGTGTTTACATATTGGGCAAATATATACATAACTAGTATATATTATAAATGGGTAAAAACTACAACCCATGGTATTGACCCATACCCATTTGACTAGGTGCATTGCACCCATTAGGTACAATGTATCTAAAGAAATACCCATGGATCAATCCATAACCCATGACCCATGACCCACAACCAAAATACCCATGGGCAAAGAGGAGCGTCCCACGGATCCCTAGCATTACACTAGACGGATCCCTTAAGGGTGGGATCCGTGAGATCCATAGAACAGAAGATGTTTTCTCTCGATAAATAGTGAGCCATTTCTTCATTGTTTCTCATCCCTTTCTCACATACTTTCTCCTCGAGTTAAAAAATCTCTAACCCCATATCCAAGTGATCTATGTATGTAGTTTTGTTTTTTTGTGATTCTCTAGGTTCCTCTTAAAGGCGAGATCACCACCTTTGAAGTTAAGCAAGCTCAAGTCCATGAGTTGCCATGCTTCCTCGTCATCAAGACTACTGAAGTTATCTTGTTGATGATTATTTCTCTAAGAAGTGTAGTGCTGAAGACATTAGTGAAAGATGTCTCAAATGTCAAGACGAAGACATTAGTGATGGGTGTCGATCATCCATATTGTAGGCATTAGTGAAGGATGCCTAGAAGTCAAGTCACAATACATTAGTGAAGGGTGTCTTGAAGATCTAGTTAATGGCATTAGTGAAAGATGCCTAAGATGTACATTCGATATGGTGTGATTTGATGTACAATATAGATTAGTATTGGGTCAAAGGACATTGTTATCCTTGTTGATATTATAAGGAGTAGATCTCCTTTGGGGTTAGGTGATTGGTGTAGTGTTGGGTAGTAGTTCCTCCATTGTAATGGAACTCGGTATCTAGCCTAGTACCTGATAAAGGGTAGGCGACGTTGTGATAGGATTGGTTCTCCATGGTGAAAAGGACCCGGTATCTAGCCTTGTACCGGATAAAGTGTAGGCGACGTTGTGAAGGTTTCTCCACCATAAGGAGTTGGTGTGGTGTTGTGTAGTGATTACGAACTCTCGAGTAGGTGACTCGGGGAGTGGAGTAGGGCAAGGAAGGTGTCCTTGTAGCCGAACCACTATAAATACTCGCGTTGTGGTTTTGTGCTTCTTACTCTTTATCTTTTCATTACATATTTATATTTCTATATGTTTGTTTATCAACATCCAACACACATCTAAATAGATTGACATAAGTCGATCTAAATAGTTTAAAACAAGTTTTAATTGGTAAAACTATTCAACCCCCCTTCTAGTTTTCCACAATACGGATTCTGGTAAAAATTCCGTCGACAGATCTGAGTTACGCCGTAACCTGTCTGAAGAGTTACGGCGTAACTATGTTTTCGACAGCGATCATGGGGTTATGAAGAATGTTGATAAGGACGATTCTAGCGAGTTACGCCGTAACCAAAAATCAGAGTTACGGCGTAACTGGGATACGTGACGAATTCCTCGAAGTTGACGAATCAGGAACACCGGAGATTAACGGATGGTCCCACGATATTAACTTATGCCCTATGTCCCCATCTAAGAGGAAATACCACTGGTGCAAAAAGATACCCGTAGCTAAGGGGGATTGGTATGATCTATGGGCCTCGTGTGACCTGAGAAATGACGTCTGCGATGGAGGAAGTGATAAGGATAGGGTCAAAAATAACAAATTTATGTGGCATGCATATACTGATGAAGAAAGATTGGAAAAACTCTCCTTCGAGGAAGAAGAGGAGCCGCCTATCACTCACTGGTGTTTTCCGATAATCATAATTGACGATGAATCCACGCGAGCGTGGCCTACATGCGACCCCTTCCGCGAGTATTGCAACGGTGGTGATAGTTTAAAAGAAGAAGAATGGACGTGCCCTCACGAGCTTGAAAGACATAATATCAAGTTCAGGGATTTGACATTTGATGATTGGTACGCGATACAATTCGGGAATGCTAAGATTAACCCGAATCTTCTTAAGAAGCTCAAGATTGACTACGAGGATCATAATAAGAAAAAGGAAGTGGCTAATAATGACATCTACTGCATGGAAGATCCTTTAAGCGGAATTGACAACAATGAAGCCCGAAGTCATTGGTGTGAAAGGATAAAATCTCCTAGGGAGGTCTTATGGGCATCATGCAACCCTTATGACGATAAATGTTACGAGGGAAGCAGCTTAATGAGAATGAGAGAGGATGAATTCTTTTGGACCTCAACCAACGATAAGGAAAGGACAAGTTTGCCTTGGTTAGACAACTTGGGGTTTGACAGTTCGGTGAAGATCAAGTACGGACAAGTAGACACATTAACAAAGGAAAATATTTGGAAAGAATACTTGAATAAAGAAAATTAAAATGGTGAGAGTCCTAATAACTCGAGTGATATAACGGTTGAGGATGACAAAGACTTGATAAGAAATGAGAAGGAAGAATGCAAACGTATACTGGTGGAGAATTTGCTCGATGAGGAATGGTTTAAAGGTACCGAGTCTGACGACAATGATATTGAGGGGATTTTAGATTACCTTGAATTGCAAGGGAATGAGGAATTTACTAACCCCGATGATGAAGCATATGAGCAAAGGAGGTGCAAACTCCTTGGGATTCTATACAAGAGACCGCCACCGATTATAGCCGAAAAATATGAGTTCACTCGATACCTCCGCACTGCCACAAATGTCGCTTGGGTCAGGCATAACTTGATGAAAGACATGGAGGAAGTCGGCCAAGTCCAAAGGCCCCTATAAAGCCCTGCGGCTCTGATTCTAACTTAAAGACTCGTAAATAAAGAAAAGTGCTCTTTTGTGAGACAACCCGAATTATCCCTTTCTTTTGTTTTATTTCCATTTCTGTAGGGTTTTGTGTTTTTAACCATTTTTGCAGGAAACTTGGAGTTATTGCTGCTGCAGCTTGCTGATCTGACCCTAGTTACGGCGTAACTCATCTCAGTGGTTACGCCGTAACCTACCCCTTGCAGCAGATTTCAGATGCATTACCGATTACGGCGTAACACCATCTCCATTGTTACGCCGTAGCTACACTCTTACAGCGTATGCCACGTTTTGCCAGTAACGGCGTAACTCCCTCAAGGAGTTACGACGTAACCTTCCTCTGCTTTAATTCTTGCATTTTAAAACACAATAACCTTGTATTGGTATTTTAAATAAACTTTGTGGGTGTGTTCCCTGTAAACCCTCACGAGACTTCACTCGTCCACTTGGGACACCAAGTGGTTTAAAAGGCTTGTTGCATATGCTAAATGCAACCGTGATTCCTACGAAAGTGATTTAGGTTTGTTTCTTATTTTTCATTTTTTTTCTTTTTAGAATTATGCTTGTCGGTAGTGTGATTTCAGGGATTGAAGTTTGTTCATGGATGCTTACACGAAGGCACGTCTCTTTTTCGTGGGCCTTCTTTATTTTTGGAGCAAATTTCAGGGAAGTTCTCACTGTAATTCTACATTTTTCTCTTCACCTTTTATTTAAATGCTTAGTACAAAAGGGACTTTGTACAATTCAAGTGGGAGGACGGGAGTAGAATTATCTCTTGAACTTTATTTTGCCCTCGTTTTTCTAGTTTATTATGAAAAATTATGCCATTTTTAAAATTTTGACATGTTTTTCTTAACCTAACTAGATTAGACCTTAGCCGAGCACATACAACCCTTGATATTATATGGTGAGATTAGCCTTATCCGTTTCCAATATTTTACCCCAAATCCACCAAATTATGAGTGTACCGGTAGCTTGTAAACTTTAGAACTTGGCCTTTGCATCATTTCGAGACCATAGACGAGGTATGTTGAGTTAGCTCGATGTATTTGGACTTTTCAATTTAAGAAGGCAATATTATAGGATTATCACCCAAATAGCCTACCATTGTGTGTCTATCGATTAGTCACCTCGACTTCTCGACCCCCATGTGAAACCCTTTTGTTGCACTCACCTTTAGTGCAAGATACCCCTAGATACACCCATCTGAGCCATTCCTTTCATTTTGTTAAACCAATATATTGTTTCGATACACCTATACACCTTAGCCTACCTTGTGGTCTTTATTTGTGATTGGGGAATCATCATTTGCCTAAGTTCAAGGTTCAAGTGCAAAGGTTCGGAAATCACGCTTTCGTCGACGACATATTCTTGAAGATCATTGAAGACCTCCCGAATTCCCATTGTTCATCTCAAGTGGGGGGATATTATGTTTAGTTGTTATTGTTATGTAAAAAAAAAAAAAAAAAAAAAGTGATTTGAGAAAGAAAAAAAGTCGTTATGTTATTTTAAAGTGCAATGTTATAAGCACTATGTTATGAGCTTAATATAGATTTAGTATCGAGGAGGCCACCTCGATCACATTCGAAGATTCGAGTTTGTAATTATGCCAACAGTTGGAGAAAAGGTAGTGTGCCCATCATGACGTCCTCTAATGACACATCTACCTAGTATTTCATGATCCGGTTTCTTGACTTCGAAGCTTGAACTTTGGGCGGACGGTAAGTGGTGATGACTTGGTTATAGATTTAGACTACCTGCTTGATTTTTATTTTACACCATTTATATATCCCATGTCTTATCCTACCCTTTAGTCATGAAGCGTGTCTAGGTGATGCAGCGAGCAATCTTTGGTGTCTTGGCCATGGATTTGGTCATGTATCATTGATTTTGTCCACTTAGCCATGACATGTTAGTAATGACGAGTCACCCCCTTAACCTTTGTCGTGTCTACCATATACCCGAAAGTGGTGAAGAGAGACATTTTAGAGACTTTAAGTTAATATCTTAATACGTGTGTTCATATAGCTATAAAGAACAATATTTATAAGCACATATCATCAACATATTTATATAAGCGTACTATAGATAGATATTAGCAAGTTTGTGGGTAAGTAAACATACCTCAAACCTCTTGATATGGTTTTTAGAGACCATATACCCGAAATACTCCATGAGCTTTTAAAGTAATCCATTGTACTTAGTAGAAGTAGGTTGTGATTACTTTTGGGTTCTTCCTTGAGTGTTGACTTCATTTTTCTTTCGATAGAAATGAGACTTTGGAAGAGTCCTAGCAGGAAGATTTCTTAAAAAGAAATTGTTAGAATAATCTATCACTATCCAACATAAAATAAAAACAATTTGATTTAAAAGATTTTCTTCTTTGTAGTTTTCAATCATACACGGATCATGTCAAGTTTTTAAAGTACAATATACTATAAAAAAAACTTGGTAACGAAGCTCTGGTACCAATTGTGGAAAACTAGAAGGGGGGTTGATAGCTTTGCCGATTAAAACTTCGTTTTAAATTATTTAGATCGACTTATGTCAATCTATTTGATGTGTATGTTGGATGTTAATAGATAAATATGTAAATAAGTAATGCTAAGGTAAAGAGTAAGAAACACAAAACCACGACACGATTGTTTATAGTGGTTCGGCTACAAGGACACCTTCCTTGCCCTACTCCACTCCCCGAGTCACCTACTCGAGAGTTCGTAAGCACTACACAACACAAACTCCTTGTGGCGGAGAAGCCTTCACAACGTCACCTACTCTTTATCCGGTACAAGGCTAGACACCGGGTTCTTCCACGAGGTAGAACCAAACCTTTCACAACGTCGCCTACACTTTATCCGGTACAAGGCTAGATACCGAGTTCCATTACAAAGGAGGAACTACTACCCAACACAACACAACTATCCCAAAGGAGACACCTTCCTTATTACAACATCAAAAGGATATCACTACCCTTTACTCAAACTAATCTATCTTGTACATCGATGCACCATATCGAATGTACACCCTTGGAACCTTTCACTAATGCCTTTGACACGATCCTTCAGCACCCTTCACTAATGCCTTCGAAACGGACCTTCAGCACCTTTCACTAATGCCTTTTACACGGACTTTTGGAACCTTTCACTAATGCCTTCTACTTGACCCTTTTGGCATCTTTCACCTATGCCTTCGACACAACACTTCTAATGAGGGAGAAAGAACTATCAACAAGAGAAATTCAGTAGTCTTGATGATGATGAAGCTTGGCAACCCATGGACTTGAGCTTGCTCGACTTTAAGAGGTGGTGATCTCGCCTTTAGAGGAACCTAGAGAATCACACAAACACAAAACTACATAGAAATATCCTTTAGATCTGAGGTTAGGGAGTTTACAACACTAAGAGAGAATGTGTGTAAAAGGGGTGAGTTATAATGAAGAAATGCCTCACTATTTATAGGCAAAAACACTCTACTGTTCCCCGGATCCCACGGATCCCTTACATGAGGGATCCGTCCAGTGTATTTCTGGGGATCCGCCAGACGCTCCTCCCATTTGGGTTATGGATCATGGGTTATGAACTTTGGGTCATGGTACCCAAATAGATACAATGTATCTAGACATTGGATCATGGGTATGGGTCATGGTCCATGGATAATACCTAACATGACTTCATGCATGATGCCATGCAACGGGTAGTTGTTGTTGTTGTTGTTGTTGCTGTTGTTGTTGTTGTTGTTGTTGCTGTTGATGTTGCTGTTAAAAGATTAATAATGGTTTAGGAAGGTTTATAATGACTTCAAACCCATTAAGAGCATCTCCTTTTAAAAAAAACAATACTTTACAACTTTGTTCTGGTAAAGATAAAATAGAAACCTAATCGACCCATTCATAATTGATGCATCAACATCATCACCTCTAAGAAAAGTATATATATATATATATATATATATATATATATATATATATATATATATATATATATATATATATATATATATATATATAGAATCTAGATCAAATAAGATCAAACTTAAAGTTGTTAAAATGAGATCAAATTAAAATTTGACTAGCGACACTCTTCTTACAACAATTTTTTTTTATCAACTACAAATAAAATTGTTAAAGTTTCGATGGATTTCTTTTTAAAATTTACGAAACCTAGATGATACACTTTGATTAGAAGTGTAATGTGTATCAGGTTTTTGTATGTGTATCAGATTTTGGAATGTTTATTAGTGTAATGTGTATCAGGTGTATCACTAATCCAAACTCATGTATCATTTGGTTATTAGTTGCTAAAATGTTAATTTGTATTAAAATATTATTTTTATGTGTATTATTACTAAAATTGTTATTTATAAATGTTTTAGTGGTTTTTTAGACTTAATCTTATTTTTACAACTTTAAGTTTGATCTCACGTTAACCTTCCCCTATATATATATATATATATATATATATATATATATATATATATATACTTACTAGCAGGGTACCCGCGCATTGCAGCAGCGAGCACCATGCAATTAAAATATTCAATGAAATTCTTTTAGTTCTGTATTTTACGATACAATAGATATAGGGATGATGACAGTTTTAGTTTTGAATATCTTTATGCAATAAAAATATTTTTCATATAAAAACTGTAGATTATCCATGTGATGTTGTGACAATACTAGCTGGTATATAATAGAGGTATGAGGTTAAAGTAGTTTACAATGACCGATAGTCGCAAGTTATCATTAAATAATAATATCATAACGAATTTTAAAAATCACTTACATTATACAAGAAAATTTAGTTCTCTAAAAAGTAAAAACAATATTTGTTATCTTTGTCCCACATAGATGCATGATACAAGTAAAAGAGTATTTATAAAGATAAAGAAAAACTAAATATTCAAGAAGTCATGTGAGTTATTTTAAAGAGTATAATAATTATTAGACAAATATATATAAAAAAATAATAAATATATAATTAGCACTTAACACTTGGCACTTTGCACATTTGTATGCTTTGATTTAAAAAAAATCGTCCAATTTTTATAAAATAGAGTTTTTAGTTTTTACGATAAGAGTTATCAAAAAATTTATAAAAGGTGTATATGTTGGTTCTCGAGGCACTCTTGCGATTTAATAATATTTTTTGAAAATTATAATTTAGTATGAAATTTGAAACTCTATTGATTTAATAATATCATTTTCGAACTACTTTTATAGGCTAGTCGAACCGGTGGTGACTCCGGTTTCCGATTGAACCCGTTGGTCTAGTTCGTTTTTTAAAACCATATGTACCATCAACTTGTTTACATATAAATTGTATGAAGCTTTGTGGGTTTTATTAGTTTGTACAATATGTATAATAACAAATATTTTTCATATTAGCGGTGTTTTAAAAATAACATTTATTAGGTAATTATTGTTATAGACGTTTTTTTCTTATATTAAATTACTTTGTATTTTTTTTTTAAAACATGTCTATAAAAAGTGTTTTAAAGTGTTGCAACTAATGCTATTATAGATGTACTTATTAAAATTTGCCATTATAAGCAAGTGTTAGAATCTTAATTTTTTAAGTCTTCCGTTTTAAGAATGTCCCAAATTCTTATATATATCAACAAAATGAAAGCACAAGTTAGTGTTCGCATCTGCTTCTGATCCTGAAGTAAGTTAAGATGACGTTTCTTTTATATATAACTATATAAATAGTTAAGATGATGGCACTGATTTTGTAATACAGGTACGTAATATATTCTTGGATTTTGGACATTCTACTGCAAGAATCGCAGCTCCTTATGTAAGTCTATTATTAACGTGTACACATTATCTATTGTCATTTCTCTTTTTATATAACAGTTTACACAATTAAGACAATGGTACGTTGTGTGCTGCCGTGTTATTTCTTTTTTTTTTTGGATAAATATTCATTATAAAGAAAACATTGAGATTAGGTGTTGAGAAACCATATGGTGTAGCCAAGTTAATGACAGAATTTACAAGGTGGTACTAGGAGCCAATAGAGCAGATAATGCCGCTATGGTGGCTTGGTGCAAAACTTCCATCATCTTTCAACTAACCCAACCGTCGTTATGATGCATTTACTCGGCCCCTAAGTTCTGTTTTGCTATCTTGGGAAAATGATTAAGGGGGTGTTTGGATTAGGTTATTTTACCGACTTAAGGGGTCATCTATAATTGGAAAAGCTCACGTTACTTTTTGCACCAAATTTCATTATCCAGAATTGGCTTAAACTTCCACCTTTAGGAAGCCGTTTATTTAACTTTCAGGTTTTTGCACACCTATCACGAATAATATTTAAAAGGTACAGGAAAACATCACATAAAAAAGCTATTCTAATGAACTCGTTTGATGGTTGGTCATTTAATAGAGTGTATAGCTAATAATCATATTTTGTGCATGTCTATTTTCAGCTCCTACCTGCTGATTAACGAACAACGATGCTATAAGAATGGTTGTGGTGAGAATGGTGTGAGTTTTTTTTTCTATATGTATTTTTCGCAAGGCATCGTGTAAGGTCATATGATGTCGTTTTTGGTGAAAAGATAAAGAAGTTACGCGCTTAATAATGTGGTTTAGTCGCATTAGTTTCATGGCTGTTATTTCTATATTGTGAATTTTTTTTATATAATTATACAAAATATAGAATATGAATGTAATTTAGGTTTGAGGAGGCAATAGGTGTTTCACTACGAACATTTCAGGTTTATGTTATATTGATGGTGTATGAGTTATTATTTTATTGTGCAGGCATAAGCTACGAAGAAAAAAAGCAAACAAATCCAACATACCGCTTTTGAGTTGATTTACGAGGTAATGCTTCATGAAGATGTGCAAAATGCAAAAAAAAGAGTTTGAAATAGCTTTGAGATCGTATTATTGTACAAACTGAACAAAAAGAGTGACGTGCAAGCTTACGTATATGACTTGAGGATCAAGGTATATTCTATTTTACATACTCTTTAAATGTATACACATATTTGACATTATGACTTATAACCTCACTTAATCACTTTCTTTAGAATCATGCATTAGTTCAATATAATATGTGCGAGGCGCTAATCCATAGTTAAACATACAAAGTTTTTGGGTTTCAATGATCATTTTGTTAGGTAAAATGGATGCTTCTCTGAGTTTAGAAGTTCTTAGGTTTGTTAGTTCTGCTACGTGCTATGTCGAGCTATGCGTAGCGTTATTTTCGTGGGTTATGAACTGCATAATGTATATAACTCTGTTATGTGTAGCGTCTTTTGTTTTGGATAACATGATTGTAGATAACTTTAAAAACCAGGAAATTGACATTTTATACGTTTTTTACATTTTTATTTGATTTTTATCAAATAAAAATCATTATCAAAGGATGTGAACTTAACTCAAAGGAGCCGTTTGGCACATTATATACACTTTTTGAGGCTGCTATTTCATTTTCATTGTAATTGGTTATAAGGGTAGACACTTGATTTGACAAAGTTAAAATGTTCAGAAGTGGGGCGCATATGACACTGTCATAGTTTTAGGAAATGGCATATGTGATGTATGGAAGGAAAGTGCAGCTAATTTTTGTAATGTATGGTAGTTTCTAAGTCACAAATTACACGAACCCAAAATTACTGTTTACATTAGAAACACATTCAAATTTCTATTCCCTTTACATGATGAACGTCATGAAACGACGCCCCGCTACAGATCGGTGTCTTCTACGAGTCACCCACACCCTCCTCTTCATCAAGTAACACTATTTTTTTGTTAGGCGGGGGTTGACTACCGTATGTTGGCAGGGTAGCCACAATGCGTTTGTGGTTGCAGTTGCAGCCATGGACAAGGTTTGTCATCACTCTATTATTGTCAAGTTTTATATCATGGTAAACTCTGTAGATGGATGAGTTATTTACAATGTTATTACAACATTACAGAGATGTAAATTATTAAGTGTTGTAACTGCAACTTAAACAAATGTGGTAGGTCCTTAATGCAACAACAACCCTTACAATGAGTGGATATGTTGGCTCCTTGTAGAATTATTTGCTCTTGAACGTCAAACACACCGGTCCGAAAAGGCTCTTAAGACACTAGAGTATTGGGTCATTGTCTCCAATGTAAGCGCAAAATTTCCTTTTCCGGTATCATAGCACTGATAATTTTATATAACAAGCTACCACCTTCAATTTGTATCACTGCAGATGCTTGAAAAGCTTGCCACTGTTCAATACAAACTTAAGCAGAGAGCGATGTCAACACGAGAGGAGGTGAATGTCGATACTGTAATAGAGGTAACTTTTATATCTTTAACTATATAATATTATATAATTAGTTTTCATGGTTATAAGAAGTATTTTATGACCTTTTAGGATGGTTATGTCTCGGGAATTTCTAAATGTGGCATGTTAGCATCGGAGGAGGTGATATCCAAAACAATAGTAAAGGTAACTTTTCTATCACTAACTCAATGATAGGCTCTAAGTAGATTTCATGGTTATTTATGCCATTCAAATTAAACAAAGATAGTTTCAGTCTCGGTTTGTTTCGCTATGACCATTAACAAAAGTCAATGGCAAACATTCTCGCAGGTTGGTTTGTTTCTTCAAAAGTCAATTTCTCACACGGTCAACTATATGTTGATGTGTCAAGAGTCACGAGCAAGAAAGAATTGAATGTTCTCTTTTGTGACAAAGACGGAAACTACTCAAACTCAACAACAAATGTCGTTTATAAAGAAGTTTTGTTTCGTATTTGACTAATAAAGAAGTTTTGTATTCAAACGATATCATTGCTTTATATAGATTTTCTTACATGATATGTATACCATCAATATTGCCCCATTTTTAAGCTTACATGATATGTATACCGTCAATATTGCCCCATTTTTAAGCTTTTCAATTCTAATTTACGATTGCTTCATACATTTTAGAATTCAATATGTCTTATTATGAAGCTAATTCGGGCTATGAAGCTATGTATATATATATATATATATATATATATATATATATATATATATATATATATATATATATATATATATATATATATATATATATATATATATATATATATATAGGCACTTTAACCCACTTTATATGAGCTTTTACAATAATAATACACAAGGTACATCATAAATGCTTTATAGCATTTTATTACTTTTATTTAATTCAAAAGGGTATAATAGTAAAATACATTTATTATTTTTTTCTTTTTTTTAAATAAATCCCGTTTTTTATAGCCCTTAATTTTCTGATTTTTTTTTTTTTTTTTTTTTTGCATGCATGTTTTTCAATGATACAGTGCACATGTGTTTTTTGGAATAAATTTTTTTACTTTAATTTTTGCAATAATTTTTTAAACATGTATGTTTTTTCAAATATTAAGGTGTATATTTTTTTTATAAGTAACGTAAACTTATAACAAACCAAAAACATAGCTGATATACGCAAAATTCAATATTAATTTAAATACAATTAAAATACAAAAATCTAAAAATACAAATAAAAAATATGGACCTTATAAAATAACAAGATGCATATACTTATATTTTACATTTCGTTAATTACAAATACAAAAAATACATATGCAACAATCGCATCTCTTCAAAAATCGCAAATTATCTTCATGTATATATGTGTTCATCAACTTCTAGGTCTTCAATGGTCATCATCTTCATCAATCTAAAAAAAGCATACAAAAAAATAATTAAACAACAAATAAATAGGAAACAAAATTTAATCACAATAACTAGGATAACACATATGCACAATATAAGATGCATAGACACAATTTAAAATATATATGCATAATGTTTTTCTTAATTTAAAATATATTGTTTTTTTAAATCTAATAAAAAAAAGTCTTTCTAATTTAAAACATGGATGTTTCTATGTTACAAGTGATCATACATTTAACCACCAAACATAAATGTTTTCAAAACATGCATGTTATACACATCTAAAAAATGATTGATTCTAAAAACTAAAAATACATGACCAACCAAACATAACTGTTTACATATTTTTTTGGTACATGCATGTTCTTAAAACAAAAAATCAAACATGTATGTTTTACCCGTTTTTAGGACATTCATGTTTAATTTCTACTATAACATGTATGTTATTCAATTATTAGCACATATATGTTTTTTAAATCTAATAAAAAATCTTCTAATCTAAAACATGAATGTTTCTACCATCATTATTTTTAAAAGACTTTGAATCTTCATGGATAAAAAATTGTAGAAATCATAAATGAGCAATATAACAACTGATGAAGCACATGATTTTCGAAATAAATAGAGATATATGATGGTGTATACCATGTAGAGTAACGTACCCAAGTCATAAAAAAGATAACAATGACCTAAAAAAGTCTGATATATCATTTTGATGTAAAACCTAAAAGATAATTAGGACCCATACATCATATCTTCATTAGTGAGTAATATTCTAGGATGATAGTTCAACCACCAGATCCTCGAAGTTCTTCATATATCATTTAAAATAATCATCTCATTAGTTAAGCATACATACCAAATTAAGTAGGAACAACAAAATATCTCAAGATTTTACCTTTGGTGGATTCTTTATGGTATACGCCATCATCTACCTTTCGAAATAAACATGGATTTAATCTCGGATTCTTAGTTTCGAATACTCATCATACCTCTTTATTTTTTTAATGGTTTTCGATATAGAGATCGGATATGCTTCTTTATTTTTTTCAATCAAACAAATGACAAGAGAAAAGAGGTTGTGAAGCATGGGGCGGCAGTTTTTTGGGTGAGGGAGAAGAGAATTAGGGATGAAGAATATAAATTTTTTTGACCTAGTTATGATTATTAATTCCTTAATTAGTGAGATTTTTAATAATAATAAGATTACTATAATACCCTTTATGTTTTACAAATGTTGATCACATCTTTCAACTAATTACATTAATGGCACATTCATTTATAACCATTGATCTTATAATCCTATGGTCTAAAAAAAGTTCTCGCAGTTCTCGCATTTAAAGTGGGTTCTGAAAATAAAGTTTCACTATATATATATATATATATATATATATATATATATATATATATATATATATATATATATATATATATATATATATATATATATATATATATATATATCTTAGCAGATTGCATTGCTGAAGCACCATGCAATTAAAATATTCAGTGAAATTCTTTTAGTTCTGTATTTTACGATACAATAGATATAGGGATGACGACAGTTTTAGTTTTGAATATCTTTATGCAATAAAAATATTTTTCATATAAAAACTGTAGATTATCCATGTGATGTTGTGACAATACTAGCTGGTATGTAATAGAGGTATGAGGTTAAAGTAGTTTACAATGACCGATAGTCGAAAGTTATCATTAAATAATAATATCATAACGAATTTTAAAAATCACTTACATTATACAAGAAAATTTAGTTCTCTAAAAAGTAAAAACAATATTTGTTATCTTTGTTCCACATAGATGCATGATACAAGTAAAAGAGTATTTATAAAGATAAAGAAAAACTAAATATTCAAGAAGTCATGTGAGTTATTTTAAAGAGTATAATAATTATTAGACAAATATATATAAAAAAATAATAAATATATAATTAGCACTTAACACTTGGCACTTTGCACATTTGTATGCTTTGATTTTAAAAAAATCGTCCAATTTTTATAAAATAAAGTTTTTAGTTTTTACGATAAGAGTTATCAAAAAATTTATAAAAGGTGTATATGTTGGTTCTCGAGGCACTCTAGCGATTTAATAATATTTTTTGAAAATTATAATTTAGTATGAAATTTGAAACTCTATTGATTTAATAATATCATTTTCGAACTACTTTTATAGGCTAGTCGAACCGGTGGTGACTCCAGTTTCCGATTGAACCCGTTGGTCTAGTTCGTTTTTTAAAACCATATGTACCATCAACTTGTTTACATATAAATTGTATGAAGCTTTGTGGGTTTTATTAGTTTGTACAATATGTATAATAACAAATATTTTTCATATTAGCGGTGTTTTAAAAATAACATTTATTAGGTAATTATTGTTATAGACGTTTTTTTCTTATATTAAATTACTTTGTATTTTTTTTTAAAAACATGTCTATAAAAAGTGTTTTAAAGTGTTGCAACTAATGCTATTATAGATGTACTTATTAAAATTTGCCATTATAAGCAAGTGTTAGAATCTTAATTTTTTAAATCTTCCATTTTAAGAATATCCCAAATTCTTATATATATCAACAAAATGAAAGCACAAGTTAGTGTGAGATGAAAATAAACACACAAGAATGTACATATAGCAACGACCATATTTTTTCAAGGGCCATTACGTGCTACTAAACACGCATAATGTCTTGAACATGATATCAATAGCTATATTTAAACATCAATCTACACATCATGTCAGTTAAACAAAGTCAAATCTTTCGTACAACAAAATTCCATATTTAGTATTAATCGATATTAATACATAATGAATATTTTATGTAAAAACCCGCGCGTGCAGGAGTATTATGGCATGAGTATTATAACTATATAAGTATAAAAGTTTTAACATAATTTTATAAAAAAAAATCTTAGACTTTAAAAAACCATGGATTTATGAATTGTCACAACTTCAAAACAAAGTTATTGAAATGTTACTCCCGTTATATCAGGGTTCTGAAACTAGTATAATAACTCCAAAATTATGTAAGAAAGGACAATGTGAGACCACTTCCCATTGTTATTTGGAGTTTGTCTACTCTCAATGTCTTGGTGCACTCCTTTAACAAAATTTGAACTTATTCCCTGAATACATCTGACATCTTCTTTCGTAATGGTTCATTTACTTTTCATAAGAGTCCAGGTAATGTACATACAAACACTTACTTGCAATCACAAGAAGGAGGTGGTCCTTGGTCATCTTTATTAGCCACCTGATAACTACGGTCCCATAGATCCTTTGGATCTGCTTGTGCATGAGGAACATGTCTTGGATGCTTCTCTCGTTTGTCCCCTTTTACTTGCTTCAAAGCATGCTTTAACACCGGAAGAATCGCCTCCACACACTCACCAACTGCATTTGGGTTCCCCGGCATATTGATGATCTATCATATCAAATACCAACACCAAAAAAAGGTTACCGAACATTCATTAACCAATCACTTTATATTTATTACAACTTTCTTTTATATTATCAACACTCGTAAAAAGGAGCCCTTACTAGTGTTGATCCACGTATTCCAGCTGCAGCACGGGAAAGCATTGCAAATTGTGTAACCTGATTATCACTTTTTGCATGATTAATAACATGTCTTGGTATCATAAATTTATGGATCAAACTAACCAGTGTGGAGTATAGTTTTTACAAACTAACCCATATAACCATCAATTTTGCCTAAAAATAATAAAATAGGGACAATTATCGGAATTTTGCAGATCTTATATCTCTTCCATAGTATCGAAAAATGCCTTTAAGATATATGAAAAAAGAAAATAAAGTCCACAAAAAATTAATGAAAAAAGCTATCAAACAATTCCACAAAATATAATGTTCATAATGTACGGAATCTATTTTTATAATAATTTTTGTTTAACCTTCATTTAGGCCTTTTTGTAGATTTAAGGGATTCGTAAAGCTAAATGGTTTTTTAGAATAAACACAATCTTTGGTCTGTAACATCC
This sequence comes from Chrysanthemum makinoi, assembly GCA_910596185.1. NCBI lineage: Eukaryota > Viridiplantae > Streptophyta > Magnoliopsida > Asterales > Asteraceae > Chrysanthemum > Chrysanthemum makinoi. Next base: position 63,805,469 of record OU343218.1, read on the forward strand.
CACCTCCAAATTGGTTAGTCTGATCAACTTCCCTAAATTAAAATTAATTGGTAGCTATCGATATACCTTAAGGCTCTCTTGCATCATGACATGTAGAAGTCCGGGGGTTTCCTTTTCTATTACAGTTTTTGTTGCTTCAGGTGTAACATCCCTTGGGGTGAAACCAGTACCACCTATCATTAAGAAAATATATAAATAACACAGAATCTTAAGTAACATATCTGAGATTACCAGGAGTTCAAATTCTAAAAAAAAACTCACCAAGCGTTATAATCAAATCCATTTTCTCTATATCACTCCATCTCTGCAATATCTCTTGAATATCTTGTACCTCATCCGGAACCACAGCTGTTGCAGCCACCATCGCTCCTCCTAATTTTTCAGAAGCCGAATTCACAACAGACACTGCTCTTGGACCACTACAATTTTAAATTAGGGATTTCAGTTTCATATTCCCATTATGGATAATGTTAGACTACATAATTCCCCGTAGGTATATCTTTATTATTAAATACATATTTCATATTCCCATTATGGATAATACATAAATACATATTTCTTATTATTAAGATAATTTTGTAACTTTTAACTTTATGAAAGCGTAAAGTACCTTCGATCAGGTCCAGCTCCTGATGCAACAGTATCACTCACCGTAAGGATAGCAACTTTATATGTGGAGGAAGGTGTATCTGTACTTACTTTCATTGAATTGATATTTTGAGCAACAGCATCAAGATTCGATGTTAATAGGCTTTTTCCCAAATCCAACCCAGATATATCGGAAATTAATATTGCTGATACACGAGTTCCAGAAGGTAGTTCTCTTCCTAGAGGTGGCAATTCTAGCAATGCATTCGCTGACTTCATACTTAGCAGACGACTACTCAGTTGATGACCAGTACTCTCAGCCACAAATCTGCATGTGTTGTGGCAGAATATAGAGTTATAGACAGAAAAAAGATCACAATTATTTTCTGACTAACCAATCTATCATAACCAAGAAAGTTGACGTGGCAAGATCAAATGACTCGGTAACCGTTAAAACCAGGTTAAGGTGGAAATGAGTCAATTCTAAAAAGGGTCGGAAGAGGTAACACCTGTTTGTATTGACTCTCAATTAGTTTCTTTATCATTTTTTCTAACTTTATTATAGCAAAAAATAATACAATATTTCTTATTACAAAACAAATTATCAAAAACAATAGTCCAAATCTATAATTAATACGGTTTAAGGATTGGTATGCATTAAAAACAGACCATGGGCGAGCCGTTTCCCTTTTTGCTATTTCTTTTATATGACCATTTGAGATAAATTGATATAACACAAACCAAATTGACCCATTATAAGTAGATGAAATGAAATTGCCACCTCTACATGAAATCACAACTTAACACTCATACTACTTGAAATATACACTGAAAGCTATACCCTGGAAAGCTCAATCCAGCATCATTCTCCCATCTGATAATGGCACGATGGAACTCTTTCCGGGATGAATCTGTCCTAATGGAGTGCTTAAGGTAAGCATGCACTCTGCAAAAGGTGAAAGAGCAGAATCCGTTGTTTTTAATAATTAGATACCAAGCATAGTGCTAATTTTTACCAAATGTGACATCAAAATTATCCAGAAATAACACCTTGGAAGATGTGGTTTTGTCCATCCAGAAAGATTACGAATTGATGGAATGACAAAGAGGTTAAAACACACTAAGCAGCTAACTGGGTTTCCAGGTAACCCAAATGCAAGAATTTTTTTCACATTCTCTCCTGATTGAGAAGTGATTTCTGCAAATGTAAGAGGCTTCCCAGGCTTCATGGCAATCTGCAGTAAAGATTTCTCTAATCAGCTACCTATTGTATATTCTAAACCACAAAAACCAGCCAAATCAAAATCCTTAAGAGGAAGAGGTACTAACTAGAGGTGACATATGGATACGTAACTAGTCACGACAGGTAAACATTATTACAGGTCGAAACGGATTTAGGTTGACCCAAAACACTTTTTGTCCAAAATTCCAATTTTTTTATACTTTCTATAAATGATTGGTCAGTCAAATATAATTACAAATTATATTACATTATAAAGTACGGTTATAATAAAGTGATTTAAGCACTACAAATACACACTGGGTGACTTACGGCCATTTACCTCAATTCATTTTGAGCTACTTATTTTGTTTTACGCGCTTCTACCGTTAGAGGTAAAATGTACCCTAAATCGACCCATTCATATGTAAGTGACTAAATTTGCCGCCTCTATCAATGACAAACAAGAACATTAAAGTAAGCTATGCGTCCTTTTGTCAATTCCAATTCCACGAAAAAGAAAATAGAGTAAAACAAAACAAGATGAGAGCAATAAAAAAAAAAGGGAATCCAGATTCCACCTTATCAAAATGCACTCTGCCTCTATTCTGAAGAAAAGGTTTGACAAAATCCCTGTCTCCCATAGAAACACCTCCAGATGTCAGAAGAATATCAATGTCAGCTGAAAGTGCTTTATCCAAAATTGTCTTGATTTCGTCCTCGTCGTCAAGGGCAATACCGAGGTCAATAATTTTACACTTCTGCTGTATTGCAGCAGCAACAATCATTGCCCGATTGGAGTCCCTGATCTAAAAAAGAAAATGCATCAAGGTGTGAAATCAGCAAAAAATTGACACATTCATAGATGTGATGCTGTGCGCCTTTGAACATGCACTACAAACTATTTACTATATAGCTTGTTTTTGCAGTTTATGGTTTACAAGATTTTATAAAACTAAAGTTATGTTGTATTATCCACTGTGTTGTAATAGTAACATGATTACCATACGCTCTAGTTGTAATAGTAAACGAAAAGCGTTGTACAGCAAGAAGCAACACTAACTTAAGATAAGCGAGATACACACAAAGAAAATATACGACCAAGAAAAGAAAAAATGGATAGAAAATACTAAATACATACGTTCTAAATCGATAAGATAGTCCTGAGTGAAGTAAAAGGAGCTAATAACATGTTAGTAGCAGATACAGTAAACCTAGATGAAAAATGCTAGAATAAGAGCACAAAACTAAACTTCTGGCTTTCATAAATCTACATGATGAGTGCGGAGTGATGAGTGATGAGTCATTAGCATTTTGAAATCTCAAAAAAGTATGTTCAGATACTTCTGAAAAACAAACAAGTCATGGGTTGTCACACAAGTTGTGATGTGAATCACAAAAAAAGAGGAAAAGAATCATGTGAAATGTTACCGTATGATATTTTTCAGACTAAAAAGAAGAAACCACATACTAGGCATACATATGCACATCCTCTGATGGTCCCAAATAAAGAATGGAAATAATATTTGCATTCATCTAAGCAGGTTTCCATTCTCATACATAGATGACATGTAATGCTCCTGGAAATGCATGCAGCATTTACTTGGAATGAATGGAGTATATAATGATCAGGTAAACGAGAAATGCAAGCGAGGGAAAATTTTAAGGCAATGCAAAGGTTGCTCTATTTCCAAATTGAAAGAACATTACACGTTCCCGTTCTATATGTAGCACCTTTGAGAAAATGTTTAGAAGCGATGAATAACTCTTTTTAGGACCTACCTTAAATTTATATTGGGAACTACCTTGCGTGGTGGTTCCCGGGGACCAAACACATATTTAATTTAAGCATAAACAGAAAAGGAGAAGAAGGTAAGATATGAGAGATTATAATATTGACTCTAAGTTTCATCATGAAGAACACTATGATTGTCTTTTTCCCAGGTCAATTTGCGATTCTACATGTGATTTGCCAATTTATGCTTCGCTATTTTCAACCCAGCCAACCAGAGGACTCCACTTCTCAACCCCCATCTATTAATTACAATTTACAATACACATGTCCATAGATGATATTAATTTTATTAATTTGCAAAAATGTATCCCATATTAATTAACTTCACATGCATTATGATATAAAAAGTAAAGTAACTCCCAATGCCGTCTTCCACGGGTTATGGGTACCCAATACCGTTTCCGGTGTTTGGGGGAGGTTAAGATGTAGACAGCCTTACCCCTACCTAAGGTAGAGAGGCTGCTTCCAGTTCTGCCAAAGGTAGAAAGGACCTTCGGCCTTTTGTAGGGAGTGAGGATCGAACCCCTACATGCATTATGATATGAATCATACTATTATTCTTGTATTTATTGCTATTTAGTTGGTAGATAAATAGATAATTATTAGGAATGAGAGTGTTATTAGGAATGGAGTCTTGTTTGGAAATCTATAAATAGGGTATTAGGGTTGTAATTTCTAGATGCGGAATTATATGAATGAATTAGTGATTTAATATCATTATTGGGAGGGCTTATTCGACCTCTCGAACGTCGATTACTCTATCTTTGTTCTTTATTAATCGTTTATATCTCATTATGCATTCGCTTCGTATCACATCAATAGGTTTTGCAAGCTTAGAAATTTGCAGTACCTGGCCACGACTTAAAGACTTGCATGTGGGCTCCACCAACTCATCTCCAGTGGAAAGTACAGCAATAGTGGGAGTAGGATACACCTGCATGATAACATTTTCAGTTGCAAATTAGCCACTGGGCATCATTCCATGTAGGCTAGTAATGTTATGTGCACAAACAGAACTAATACCTTCACAGTCAAAACACCCACTGTGGCAAGTAGCCCAATTTCGGCAGCACCCAGTAGTTCTTCTGCTTTCAGTACCACAGCATCTTTGCTTATGTCACATCCCTGTCAAAAAAATATTTTATAAGCATCTTATCATACACATTTTCAATTGAATACATTGCAACTATTTAAGATCCTCAATAGAACACAGTTACAAAAAGACACTTCCCTAGAAAAAAATAATATTATTATATGTGTCACCATATTGCCCTGTGTGTAACTGTTTACAAGAATAGAGTCAGCTAAGGGTGCTTGTTAAAGATTATTTTTGGGCTTATGAGCTTATCTGACTCGGCTTGTATTTCAGCAGTTCATTTTTTCTGGCTTATTATTTGACTTATGAGCTTATTATGACTTACATATGGAAATTAAGCCCATAAACTGGAAAATAAACCTGAAAAAATGAGCTTATGAAATATAAGCCGAGTCAAATAAGCTCATAAGCCCATAAATAAGCTTAACAAACTCCCTAGTCAGTCAGAAAGTCGGACTTGCAGTACAAGTCTAACTACAACACCATTCTAGGGCTCTCGCAACACATGTTTCTTGGGTCACATTGTAAGACGCATTGCCTAATCTTCTAAACTAACCCATTGCTAGTATGAGTTTCTGCTTGTTTGGAAGTTTCTAGTATTTGGCTCATTCAGATCATGACTAATAATATACAATCTATGAAAGTCGTCCACCAATCTCTGGTCACTTCTTCATTTTTCTCAGAAGCTTAGTCGTCTCTTTTTGTGGGAAACAGACAAACAGCCACATACACATGTAAAGGCCTAAAGCTATACCAAACAGCTAATGATTAGGATATTTATATGGCATTGATGAACGCCACTGAGCCTCATCTACCGTTCAGGCATCAACCACCATCAATAATTTTACTGCCTCTAAGTACTGAGATGACCTCCTACTATCAAGCCAAGTCTTCCCACTCCATGATTAACTGTTTTACAGGTTTGGTTATCTTATGGCCCTAATAGGAAAAATTCAAACTCTTCACCAGACTAAAAAATAGTACTGTTGGCCCATCATTATTTTGACTATCAACTTTAAGATCTTACAAATGGTTCTGTTATAGCAGTGACAGAAGTTAGATGGCCAGAAATTGTAAAATGTCACTATCACTAACCTCTGTTTTGAAACCGAGGTAACCTCAAGTTTCGCGAGAAACCAGATCAAATGGTGATTCTTTTTGTGTTTCTATTGTATCTGGTTAAATAACAAGATTTATCTAATTAGGTGGTTTATCTGCCTACATGTGCTTCATTTGCTATACCATATCCGGTCCATACTTTATTCACTAATTGTATTGCAAAATAAAGCCTCGACATATCAAAAGCATTCACAAAGCCAGATACCTATAACCATGAGTTTAAAATCAGAAATTTGCCAAGTAAGAAGAGCTAAAAAAATATTCATATAAGGAACCAGAAAAGTGTATATAATTGTGGTATTTGATTCATAAGAATTGGCGAGTTAAGTATATTTAAATAAACAAGTGGAGGTGCGAAAAATTACCACGGGACGAATATCAAGTCCTTTGTTAGTTTGGACCAAAATGCGTACTCGTTTGGGTTGCGTTTGGACTAGTTGAGTGTCCTCTACTTGCACAACTGCATCAGCTCCATCAGGTATGGGTCCTCCAGTTGTTACATATGCAATAGTGCCAGGAGTAACTGTGACACCAAGGCCGTCATTCCCTGCTCTTGATTCAGTAATAACAGGATACTCACCAGGACCATCTGCAGCAATTACAGCATATCCGTCCTACAAACCATAAATTCTATTACTCTCTAGTAATAATTATCCTAATGATAACTCTCAAAGTAAGTAAGTTAAAGACCTTGATGGAAGCAGGATAAGGAGGAAGAGGATCAGGAGCGCGAACATCTTGAGCCAAAACCTTGCCGATAGCATCGTTAATGGATACCGTTACCGGCTGCAATCGCTGCTTAGATGCTCTTATTACTATCTCCAAACCTTCTTCTACTGATATCATTTTCTGATGATACTATCTCACTCTCTGTGTTTGACTTTATGTTGTCCTTCACTCTCTCATACCTCTTTTTATTTTCCCAAGAGTAGTAAATTCTAAAACCATGCTTAGATTACAGGAACAGTCCTTATCTTTTCAAAAATGTAAGTACCGCCCCTTTAAGAAACCTTTTGTGCGTATTTCGTCCATGTCAATGTGAAATTACTAAAATCAGCGTTTTCATTTGGGGCAAGTTTCCTGTAAGGATGTTATTTGCACTTTCAGAAAAGAAAGGACTCAGTCTGCAATTTAAACATACCACAAGGACGGTTTTTGTAATTTACTCTTATCATAGTGTATTCTTATATAATAAGGAAAGCTCCGACTCGGGGTTTTTTTATTTTTTTATTCTTTTTTTTTTATTTTTAAGGGCAACTTTTTTCACATCTTATACCACATATCTCACAAATGTCTTTAACGAAGCTTGAACCCATAACTTTTAGGCGATTGTATTTAAACTGGTCATAACATAATATACTTATTCTAAATGTGTAAAATGACGTATAAACTTAACTAATACTAATCTGACACTTATTCGTAAAGTTTTGGGGCGTTAACAAGCCGATTAACAAAGAATGGTTGAGATGTTTATCACTTATATATACCCAAGCATTACCGATCTCTTAAGTCATCTACTTAGTCTACAAGCCCAAACGTCCTTATGACCTAACCTGCAAAACATGGAAACTGAACACGGTAAGTCCTAATGGTAGTGAGCAAACGGGTCTGACTCTAAATGTGATTCTATATCCATAACGGAGTCTAAAACTTCATCTGAATCTGGTGTTCATCGGTTCGGTTTTCGGGTTGTGGGTTATATGGTTCGGGTTCATCGGTTTGAAAAAAAATTTAAAATCAAAACCAAAACTAAACCAATTATAGAACGGATAAACCAAACCATACACCAAACTAGAATTCGGTTTTGTTTCAATTAAAACCAAGAAAACCAAATTCAAGTAAACTTGACAATATAATCTACAAATAAAATCTCGGGGTTTGACGAAAAGGCAAGGGTGAGGGTGATTCTTTTTAGTCTTTTTATATTTTTTTAGAAAGCAAATAAAATCTCGGGGTTTGGTTACCAATTAAACTAATTAAACTAAATAATAAAATAAAAGCTATGGATTGTAGGAACAGTTCTTATAATAACTAAAAGCGTGTTTACTTAGATTTACTTGCTCTCTGGTTATCTTTTATTGGTCGGTTGAAGTGTCACATCCTTGCTTAATTGATGCGTTGTATTCTGATAACATCAAATAGTCCTGAATATTTAGTGTCGATTTCCCCCGATAATCCTCGTATTTTATATCATTTGTATGGATTTACGCTTGTTTTCCTCTATATTTCACTTTCAGGTAAATTACGAGCATTGGAGCTAAAGAGACGCGGATTTGGAGATTTATTGAAGATATATCATAGTATGCTCATTTTGAAGAAGTTACGGCGTAACTCCTCTCTCACATTACGCTGTAACTAAAGTGTGCCTCAGAAAACCAACTCAACAGAAGATTACGGCATAACTCTCCCAAAGATTACGACGTAACCAACTAGGTCAAATGAGGTTCTGCGCCGCTGCAAGCTACGCCGTAACTATTATCTCAATTACGGCGTAACCAAGATTTATTGAAGATACGGTAACTCCTTCGAGTTACGCCGTAACCGCATTTTCAGATTGCAAAATATGAAGAATTGTATGTACGCGTAACTCTTAACATTAGTTATGCCGTAACCAGATCTGGCCTATAAATACCCCACGAATTCCAGCATTTCAAAGCATCCCATTTCACACACAATATCAAGTGAACGTGAGTAGAAGTCGAAGGCTGTTAGGAATTGGAAATTCCATAATGAAGTGTCGGTCACCCCAAATATAATCTAGCATAAGTTAGCTCATAGACATATCGTTATTTACGTTGTTTTGTAGTCAATTAGTTAGTTATTAGCTTAGTTATTATTTTAGTGTAACACCGTGGAGGAAGGACGGGTCTTTACCCACTGTATGCCTGATCCACAGCCCGACAGGAGGGCGTTTAGCTTGTAACTATAAATACTCTTCCCACTAAGGGAAGGGTGGAACTTGGGAATCTAACCTTTCATTTTCTTGTTTATCTCTCTAGAGTTCCCTCTCTACTCTCTTCATCTCTCTAAACATGGCACTCTTGTATCATCATAATCCTAGACCACCCGAATCATCAAACAACATATTATATATGATCCTACAAAGGCAGATCTAGAGGAGCATACGGAGCTATCTCCAAGGGAGAAATCACTCCCCTACGATAAGCATTAGCATTTTATCTTTTCTTTACTTTCAATTCATGTATTTCGTAATGTTAAACATTGAATCGATTGTTTTAGTTAATATGAGCGGTTAAGCACCTCTGGTGCTGGCCTATTTATGATTCCTTAATTATTTTGTTTGCTTTTACATTGCTTCCGTATAATTATTTCTAAGTGTATGCATGCATAGTTGTTGGTAGCTACCTTTGTTTCGGTATTTTTGAATGGCGGTAGTGGCTAGTTACTTAGGAGATATGACCAACTGACCCTAAGTAGGTAGACTGAGTGGGAAGGGTTAGATATGACCAACTGACGACCCTTTCTGCTTGTGCGATTTGATCAACTGATCACCTACAGTTTGGATGAAATTAAGAAGTCGGGGATGAGTGTTTAAGTTGCTAGCGCTCGGGCACTCATTGTTATGAATCTAGCATGTAGCGGTACTTAATGACTTGGCTTAGGGGACTAAGAACAACTAGACTTATGATGGGTCACCTGATTTCTCCAGTGGGAACCTTTGCTGATAGGTTAGGATGAACTGACCAAATGTTGTCCTAGCGACCTGAAGTAATTGGAAGTAATTAGACGTAAACATGACTAGTTAGGATGAATAACTAGGTTAGCACCCCTCTCCTCTATTGATCACATCCCTCGCCTTTATTTGCTTTAGTAGTTAATTAGTTAATTCAATTTCATAATCATATTAAAATTTGTAACATCTAGACTTAGTTTAAATCCGCACACATAGCTCTTGGGACGACCTCGGTTTTACCGAATACTACACTACACACGACCGGTACACTGCCCGTTAGTGCATTAAGGTAGACTATAGGTATAACGAGACTTATAAATATTAAAATCTGGTCATTAAAACCTGCATCAAGTTTTTGGCACATTGTCGGGGAGTTATATTTGGATTTCTATTAAGTCTTTCATTTTTACTTTAAGGATTTTCTCAATTTCTCACGATCTCTTTTCAAGTTTTAGGTACCATGGAAGTTGTTAACATTGATGACCTCACTCTTGAGGAATATTTGGCGTTCACAAGAGAAGAACAAGGGTCGGGGCTCGTAAGACCGACAATTGGAGCTAATGTCCGTTTCGAGATTAAAGACCAATTTATGAGGGAGCTTCGTGCTAACCCTTTTTCAGGAAACAGGGACGAAGATGCGTATGAGCACGTTGAGAATGTCTTGTACATCGCAAGCCTTTTCAACATTCTGGGTGTATCTCATGACGCTGTTATGCTAATGGTGTTCCCCATGACTCTTACTGGGGCTGCAAGAAGATGGATCGAAAGATTGCCCGCCGGGGCAGTTGATACATGGGCTCTACTAAAAAAGCACTTTATCCAGAGATATTGTCCTCCGTCAAAGATATATAACCAGCTCTTGGACACCCATAATTTCAAGCAAGAAGACGATGAGACGTTGTATCAAGCCTGGGATAGATACAACGATCTCCTCTACAAGTGTCATACACATGATCTAAACAATCAGCAAAAGGTCAACATCTTCTACAAAGGAATCAACGTGACTACAAGACAGATTCTGGACTACCAAGGACCAATTCCGAGCATCTTGGTTTAAAAATGCGCGCATCATTGCGTAAATTGCGTGCATCATTGCATTGCTTTTAGGATTTCGCATCATGATACCTAATGCGAGGCCATCCCAAAATGCACTCGCATTAGACCGCAATTTGCCGCATTTGTGTAATGCTAGCAATGGTGCAATTGTGCATAATATGGAATTTAGGTCATTTTGAAAAAAAAAACATTTAGATGAAGATAAAAATATTTTAATGGACTTTGAAAAATAGAAGTTGTTGAAAGACACTTAAAACAAACACAATAAAAACATCCAAATTACCCTACATCCAAGTTACCCTCCGGTTCAAGATCAAGCACCATTAACATGATTTGAAATCCCGCAAACAATCATCTTATTACAGCTTCATGGTATGAAATAGTTCATAATGTTCTTTGATCATAAATAATCATATATGTTAAATAGTTGAGCTGAAAATCATATGTGTGATTAAAATTTGACTAAAATTTTTAGTTTTGACTTTTGTTGTTGATTTGATAATGAATGAATTATGATTTTTAGCCACTGGTATAACTTATCAGAATACCTTTAACACATTATAATATCATGTCATCATGTATATATGTATAGAATCATGTATATGTATAGAATAGACTTTAATCATTCATGTTCAACCGCATTACTACTAACAATAACAAGGATCTAGAAATTATGGAATTCAAGATCCTAAAATTAAAAATAAACTTACATGTTCATCCTATTCGAAAGTAATTAAAGAAGGAGTTTCTCGTTTAAAACAAAATTTAGTTGGAGTTTATAATGTTGTTTCTAAGTGTTTTATGTCCTGACTAATTGACTTATGTGTTTTACAAATAGATTATTTGCCTATTTTGTGTGTCTTTATGACTTATTTGTAAATTTATTGCATTTACTTGGTAATTTTTTTAATTTTCTACGTATAAATAACTTTTGTATTTTTTAATACAAAACGCATCGCGTCTAAAATGCACTCACATTCGTAACACGCATCACGCATCGGCCTCTGGTACCTTTAACGCATCATATCGCAAAACGCAATTTTAAACCAAGCCGAGCATGACTCCTACTCTAGCAATTGAAGCCATCCAAAAAATGGCTGATCATTCCCAAAAATGGCACGATGGAGGAAGCAAAAGAAACCAAGGCGGAAGTTTTTAGGGAATTGAAGCCATCACTAACAAGCTAGAGAATCTAGGTCGGGATATGCTCAAAATCAAAGAAACTGTTCATGCCATCCAAGTAGGTTGCGAAAGCTGTGGAGGAGGGCATCTTACCAAAAATTGCCCTCACATTAACAAAGATAGCACAATCAAAGAAGCTAAGTATGGAGAAAACCGACCGTTCTATGGGGATAATAGGAATAATAATGGGTATCGTGGAAATTATAACTGTGGGCCCTATGAAGAAAGAAGGCCCAGCATTGAATGAAGAGACCATAAATCAATTCCTGGAAAGTTCAGCCCAAAAGCAAAAAGAACAAGATAAATGGCTTAGGGATTTCCAGGAAAACACTAATAAAAATCTCTCCAGACACACGATACAACCCTAAAAAACCTTGAAGCCATGGTGGAAAAGCTTAGTGCAGAGATAGAGATGAGTAACATTGAACCTGAGGGGACCAAACCTATGGTGGTATGCAATGCCATTTTGCGATGATAATTCACAAAAGTAATTGAAGATTTCCATTCTCCAACCGAAAATTTAGAAGAGGCGGTATGCGACAACCCGGCCTTGATTCGCCGTAACTATTTTCTGTGTTACGGCGTAACCATAATTGAAAGCGTAAAGCAATTGAAATCGGTTTATTTTCTGTTAACGATATCAGCGCAGACGGGTTAGTCATTCCATGTTCAGTTGGGAATCATGATATTTTGGGGGTAGTGGATTTTGGGTCTAGCATAAACATCATGCCTCTTTCCATATTCTTAAAACTCAAATTTATCCATCTTTGAAAAACGGATATAGTGATTGAGATGGCCAATATGACCAAGGCTATTCCCTTAGGAATTACAGGTGGTACTTGTGTCAAGGTCGATAGGTTTGTTTTAGTCCCCGAATTTGTGGTTATGGACATGGAGAAAAACACGAAGGAACATTTGATTCTTGGTAAACCGTTCCTTGACTTGTTGGGATACTATGGTGATAGAGTAGAATTTAAAATGGAAAAAAGTTTGTGCCGTGAGCAGGATGAAATAATGACAAGCGAGGATCCAAAGGAGATTCAAGTGGATTATTCCGATAGGTTTCCTCCTTCACATTTTGGCCATTTACAGGTGACTGAGTTAAGTGATGATGACAACAGCGAAGGAGAAGATGATGATGTCCGACCTTCGGCACCGAGTTATGTTGTTCTTGGTAAACTTCAACTGTTGTACTTGAGAATTTATTTGATTGAGGGTTCTAAATGTTAATACAAAATAATCCGTAAAAACGTTTATTTATATTTTACGATCTTCTAATGTTTTGTCGATAACAAACGTAAAATCATTTTAACGAAACAAACAAAATATGTAAATGGTTTGAGCCAATAGTTTTCTAACACACTTACGTTTTCACATAAAACACTAAAACAAGTATAAGTGATTTTATGATTTAGTAATACATATGTACAACAACTAGTGTTTACATAATGGGCAAATATATACATAACTAGTATTTATTATAATGGGTAAAAACTACAACCCATAGGGCATATCCACAACCCATGGTATTGACCCATACCCACTTGACTAAATACATTGCACTCATTAGATACATTGTATCTAAAGAAATACCCATGGATCAACCCATGACCCATAACCAAAATACCCATGGGCAAAGAGGAGCGTCCCACGGATCCCTAGTTTTACACTAGACGGATCCCTTGAGGGAGGGATCCGTGGGATCCGTGGAACAGTAAGCATTTCTCATGTATAAATAGTGAGCCATTTCTTCCTTTTGGCTTACCACTCTCACACATACTTTCCCAAGTATTGTAACTCTCTAACCACTGATCCTAAGGGATCTTTCTATGTAGTTTGTCTTTTGTTTTCGTGTGATTCTCTAGGTTCCTCTTAAAGGCGAGATCACCACCTCTTGAAGTCGAGCAAGCTCAACTCCATGAGTTGCCATGCTTCATCATCATCAATACTACTAAGGTTCTCTTGTTGATAGTTCTTTCTTTCTCCATAGAAGTGTTGTGTCGAAGGCATTAGTGAAGGATTCCGAAAGAGTCAAGATGAAAGCATTAGTGAAAGATGCTTAACGTCCGTGTCAAGAGCATTAGTGAAGAATGCTAAAGGTGTCAAGACGAAGGCATTAGTGAAAGGTGTCAAGCGTTGTGTCAAAGGCATTGTTTAAGGATGCCTAGAAATCAAATCAAGTGGCATTAGTGAAGAATGCCAAGGTCGTATAATCGATGAGGTACATCGTTATACATATAGTGATAGTTTGTTTCCAAGGATGTTGATATCCTTGATGGTGTTGTAATAAGGAGTGAGTCTCCTTTGAGATTAGGTGTTGTGTAGTGTTGGGTAGTAGTTCCTCCATTGTAATGGAACTCGGTACTTAGCCTAGTACCGGATAAAGGGTAGGCGACGTTGTGGTAGGTGTGGTTCACCTTAGTGTAAAGAACCCGGTGGTTAGCCTAGTACCGGAAAAAGAGTAGCCGACGTTGTGAAGGCTTCTCCGCCATAAGGAGTTGGTGTCGTGTAGTGATTACGAACTCTCGAGTAGGTGACTCGGGGAGTGGAGTAGGGCAAGCAAGGTGTCCTTGTAGCCGAACCACTATAAATACTCGTGTCGTTGTTATGTGCTTCTTACTCTTTATCTTTCATTACACTTTTATATATCTATCTATCAACGTCCAACATACACATCTAAGTAGATTGACATAAGTCAATCTAAATATTTAAAAAGGAAGTTTTAAATTGGTAAAACTATTCAACCCCCCCTTCTAGTTTTCCACAATTGGCATCAGAGCTTCGTTACCAAGTTTCTTAGAGTATGTTGTACTTTAAAAACTTGATGCGATCCGTGTATGTTTGAAAACTACAAAGAAGGATTTTTCAAGTCATGTTTTAAAAATCATTATAGTGTTTATTGTTGGACAATGGTAGAATGTTCTAATACTTTCCTTGTTAAGAATTCTCCATACTTGGATTTGGGCATACCAAGAAGATCATGAAGAAACTATCTAAATATTTCTTTTCGTAAAAAGAATGTTTAGCATTGTTCTTCTCACACATGGATCTGGAGATTCCAAGAAGATCACAAAGCATTTCCTCTAAATACTTCTTCCCTTAAGAAGAATATTTAGCAAATGTATGATCGTTAATAATTTACATTTGTTTTATTGTCGTTAAAATCTTAGTTGTATAATTAATCTCTATTTGTAATTACTTGAGTAGTTATCTATATTAAAGCTATCATTAAGAATAGTATTCTTCGATTGATTTGTATAGACTACACTACTAATTTGTAATAATGATATCTTGGTTATTCGATAGCCTCAATCATTATTCATCACAAAGGGATTATTGACACTTCATCTATGTCAATGAATTTCCATGTGAAATTTCTTATATTATGATAAAATGGGATTTTATCATAATCTTTGATAAACCTCCCAAGAATTATGACTAATTCTTAAAAAAGGGAACCACGCCAATTAGGATTAGTATCAAACCGTCAAAACCTCAAATTACAAGTTATAGAGCTTAAACATCAAACTCTAGGCGTTTTAGAACTCCCAAACCAAAGTTATCAAGGAATGCTTAAACTCATTTTTTGCTGTCAAGCCGGATCCCTAATGAGAGGGATCCGTGGGATCCGCGCAAGGAGACGACATAAGTTTGTAATGATCACTGTGGATGTTCCACAATCACTTTCCCTTCAAAGACTCACGAACAAAAACCCAATTACTGTTCACAGGAGCAATTTGATCATTCCCTTCAAGCATAACAATCTCTTGTGTAAGTATAATCTTCACTACATAGTTAATTTAATTCCTTGATTTCTAGGATTAAAATTTCTTCATTTTTAGAAGTTGGGTTCAATTGGGTTTATCATAATTTGTTACCACATTGTTTTCTAAGATAATCCAAATCAAAGAATTAACATTGTTAATACAAATTAAACTCATTTCTTGAATTCAATAAAAATGATTTGACCAAAATTGTGATCAAACCCTTTAGGTTACTATTCACAATTAACACCACATTGTGGTTGTGTTGTTTAGGAACAATCATGCCAAGTAACCGACAACAAGACTATCAAGATACCGCTCATTACATACCAATGTACCATAGAAAAGATGGACTTAGCCCGGAAGATAGGAAAGCTTTTAAAATGCTCGAAAAGAGACTTTTTCACGAAGGTCGAGTAGTAGAACCATCATATCTTGCTAACACCGACATGAGACAAGTTTTTGGGACCATTGGCTTTGATTGTTTATTGGACATAAACGAACAAATCTGCCCGGTTTTCGTACTCAAGTTCTACAAGACAATGAGGATAGTTAGAAATGATGATGGGCCCATCTCGATTGTCTTCATTATAAATGAGCATGAGTACACCCTTTCGCTTGTGGAGTTTGGAAGAATAGTAGGAGTTCCATATCAAAGTGTTTGCATGTTTTCCAATGAGTGGTCTTTGGAAGAGTTACACACTATGGTTGATCATCATGAAATCTACCACATGTTAATCTCGGAAGCAACCACGGTGAGGGACACGTGTTCATGCCAAAGCATCCCCATCAAGGGTTACTAGGAAGTTGAAAGTGATCTATAGGGATCCTTTCCAAATGGAGCTCTCCGAGATGTATGCATTGTATAGGAAATGGGAAGTTGTTGTGAGGGAGAATGTTTTGTGCCTAGTAGGAAACAAGGATCACCCCAACGCATGTCTAAGTTTCATGATCTATTGCCTAGTGACCGAGACTCGCTTCAACCTTGCTTACTACATGATTAAGAGAATGGCAAGTGTAAAAAGCATGGACAAAATGGTGCTCCCGTACGCAATGCTCCTAACCCGTCTTGCTAAATTCATCTTTGCATTAGATCCTTCTCCGCAATCCTATGATCATAGCTTTTGCAACAAAGTTATGGTGTCATTGACCGAGGGTAGAACTACAAGGTTTATGGTGGAAGGCAAAAGGCCTCACCCACCCACGGATTCCTCGGATGAAAGGGAGAGGCAAAGAGAAGGTGAAGGTAGTAGCAACCCACTCGGAAATACCGATCTCGATCCCTTGGATTACATCAATCAATTGCCGGACGTTCCTAGCACATCACCCGAATGGAAACAAACCAAGGGAATCTTCAAGCGCTTCGCCAACTTCTTGAAGAAAAAGAAGTAGAGATGGTGTGATAAAGAGTGGAGGAGGGGTGAAGACGGGAAGTGATGGAGAAGTAAGGTAAGGTCATAGGACCTTAGTTTGAGAAAAACAATTTGAAACAATGGGTTGTAACATTTAAACAAATACTTATGTAGTGTAGGATATAGTATGTAGCTATTGCCATAACTTGGCAATAAACAATCTTAACTTAGGAACGTGTAGGATGAGATTTTACGACCTCTTCAAGTAGTCGTCGTCACTCATCTATAGGTACCTTTAGTTCCCCTACATTTGCTATGCATTATACTTGATGTGTTCTTGCATTTAGTCTTTGTAGAAACAAATAGGAGAAGCATTTTACTAAGAGTGCAAAATTGCACACTTCTGAAAGCCGATCTGCGATGGCGGATCCCACAATATAACTAGCGGATCCCTCCCAAAAGGAACCGTGGGATCCGTGACCACGAATGAGCAATACAGACCTCCTTACATCAAAAAGCGACTCACTAGATCACGACACTAGTCAAACATAAGACCTTAGAACCAACTAAGTATTCCTTAAGCATTTGAAAGCTTCACACTCACCCATAGCTTACCTAGAATCTATTTCAAAGGGTTTTTGATTTATCAACTCATCAAAACACACCACATTTCCGCTCAAACACTCACACATTACTCCTCACATCATATAACACTTAGTTTGATATGTCCATCAATTTTATCAAATTAAGTTTAGTCACCTTTAACTCAAAAATAGGCTCAAAACTAGTTTTTCATTTTTCTTTATTTTTTAAGATTTTATTAAATTTTTCTTGAGCCATCATCTAACTTCTAGGACTAATTACCACCACTTTTCATATCAAATCAAATGGTATTCTTTTCAAGCACTTAGTTAGATTATCTAAAGTCCACTTTTAACTCCAAAAAACCATCATTAAGCACCCTCACCCCTAATGGTTGAGCATTTAAGACATCCACCACTCAAGACATCAAAGGAAAGTCAAAACCTCAAGATACATAGGTACTAAACCTTACAAAAAGCATATTCATCTCATCAAGTATCATGTCACTGACGAGGCGGATCCACAGGTATATAATCAGACGGATCCCTGGTGAGAGGGATCCGTAGGATCCGTGTCTGCAGAAAGACTTTAATCAGCTTTCCTCTTCAAATTTAAGTCACCTTTTGGTTATCTAACCACTTTTAGTTACCATTTAATGTATTTCTAGAGCTGAACAATATCCTAAGTGCATGTTTAATCCTCTTAGTGGTCAAGAATTTAATTCCCTAATTCAAAATTATCCTTTATAAACCAAACACTCTTAAGGTTAAATCATCACTCTCACCTAGCTCTCAAAAATCAGTAGTTAGAAGCTTATATTGCATCCTTACCATCACCATGACCAAAGCACTTAGCAACAACTCTTCAACTAGAGGCTCATCCAAAAGAAAGGGTCACATGATTCATGAGATTTCATCCACCGAATCATCTCCCGTAAGAGATAACAATGCTAAAATTCCACTTCAACAAACCCATTCAACAATTGCTAAGAGAACCGCAAGAATTAGCATCAAACCTTTTGGGCTAGAAAAGGGTCATCTAGTTCAAAACCAAACATAGCTTGCTCTAGCAAACCGTATAAGCCCTCACTCCTAGAGCATGGATTACACTCATTCAACGAGCCTCTTCCTCACCCAAATCTCTATTCATTAGAGCATTCATCACCGAGAACATCCAACTCACCAACTTTCTCGTTAAATAGGGAACCACCTACAACACCGATTAGTCCATCATTAGAAACAAAGAACCACCAAGGACTTGATCATATGGAGGAATATCCATTACCAACACCCTCATTCTTAGTAGAACCTCACCCTACTTCTCTTAATGAAACCCCACCATCATTCATAAAGCCTCCTCAAAACATCCATTTTCCTCCGGTTCCAAATCAAGACAATAATTGCTCTAATTGTCTAATCACCCAAGGACTTGTTCAAGAAGTACAAAATGAGTTGTATTTCATGTTTAATCATCTTCTTGAAAGATTGGACCAAATCAACAAGTCTACTCATCCTTAGACTCAAGCACTTTGTTGCATTCTAGGCTTTAGTAACTTATTAGTATTAGTAGAAAATGTATGGCTAAATCATTCTCTTAGTTTTAGAGATTTCTTGATTATCTCTTTGTTTATTGAATGATAACTTATTTGTCATATTATTTTGAGTATATGTTTGTTGTTTGTATACATATCTCACTCTTACATTTAACATTGTTTGGTATATAACCTTTCTTTGAATAATCTGTCACCAGACAGACGGATCCCTTGAAATTGCCTAGACGGATCCCACAAAAGAGGGAACCGTGGGATCCGTGGTACAGAAGAACAAAATTCTACTAACTTGAGTCTTATTTGCAGGAAATTATGCACTATACTCTTGTTTTCTAACCTTTATTTTGTAGATTTTCAAAATACACATGAAGACTTTTGACACCTAAGCTAGGGGGAGCTTTGTGTCAAAACCACACATTGCAAAACCATTTGCAACATAATCCTTATTTGGATTACACTTCATGACACCCCATTGCAATGTTGCAATCTTCAAGGGGGAGCATTTTCACAAGAACGAAACCATTTGCAAACAAAATTGCAAAACACTAGCTTACTAGTTTCTATTTACTTGACGCCCTCACAAAGGGATGGACTCGTCAAGGGGGAGTTAAGACGAGAACCATTCCCGTCACTTTATCTCTTTACATTTTTTTTACACGTTTTTTTCTTAAAACAATGTGTTAGTTTCTTTTCGACGCTCTTTTTGTTTCGACAAAAGGGGAGAAGAGTAAAACTCAATTGAACTTTTACGAATTTTAGCTTTTTCTTAAAATAATTTTATGTTTTGTCATCAACAAAA
This sequence comes from Chrysanthemum makinoi, assembly GCA_910596185.1. Taxonomy (NCBI): domain Eukaryota; kingdom Viridiplantae; phylum Streptophyta; class Magnoliopsida; order Asterales; family Asteraceae; genus Chrysanthemum; species Chrysanthemum makinoi. Next base: position 63,825,264 of record OU343218.1, read on the forward strand.
GGGGGAGATTGTTAATACAAATAAGCCGTAAAAACGTTTATTTATATTTTACGATCTTCTAATGTTTTGTCGATAACAAATGTAAAATCATTTTAACGAAACAAATAAAATATGTAAATGGTTTGAGCCAATAGTTTTCTAACACACTTACGTTTTCACATAAAACACTAAAACAAGTATAAGTGATTTTATGATTTAGTAATACATATGTACAACAACTTTTTTATTTCTCAATTTAAGGTACCCGACTTTTTTTTGGCCGATTTAGGTTTTTTTCTAACTTCCGTTAACCATTTCGTTAGTAAATTACATGTTTGGTCCTTGAGTTTGTATAGACATTTCATGTTTGGTCTATTTTCGTCCGTTTTCATACGCTTGCATACGGTTTCGGTTCGTTTTATACGTTTTCGCCCGTTTTTGCACGTTTTCGTCCGTTTTTGCACGTTTTCGTCCGTTTTTGCACGTTTTCGTCTTTGCCGCGTTTGATCTGTTTTTACGTTTCGTACGTTTTCTTGATGAGTGTGTAAATACTCATCATTTTGTACAAAATAAAGCAAAATCATCGAAAACACTTTCGAAACACATCAAAATGATCAAAATATCACAAATCGGTGTTTTATGTGTTTTAAATGCAAAAATATCAAAATCAGATGAAAAACATATCAAATTTGCAAAGTTGCGTTTTAGTCCCCAGTTTCAAAATTGTCAAAAATAGTCCACTGAGCCAAAATTTCAGAAGAAAAGTCACCAAAGGTCTTTTTAAAATCATAAATTGTCATATTTAGTCCTTTGGTGGAAAATCTAAAAGTTTTGAGAAAATTACAGTTTAGTCCACGAAAATCCAAAATGGTCAAATTTAGTCCTTGGAAATTTTCAAAAATGTCAAACTAGACCCTGGGATTATTAAAGTTGGCAAAACCAACCCTTTGACTACTCTTCATAAGTTACATGTTTGGTCCCTGGGAATTAAAGTTTTACACATTTGGTCCCTATGTTATTATTTCTAAACAAACCAAACGGACCTAGTATTATTACCCAAGCCCAAATCAAACAACCCCGGCCCAAACTCTTTACCCAGTCCAAACCCTTAACCCGACCAACCCAATTACCCATGATTTAAATAATATACCCCGCCCCTTCCCTGTCCCCCCGACATCCCTGTCTGCTCCCACCTCCTGCCACCTAAAGCCACCTAAAACCACCCTACACCACCCTTTGTCTCCCCCCCTCCTCACCAACCTCTCAATGCATTTAATGCAAAGCATTTCCCTGTCTTTGATATCAAAACAAAATTGGCTAAAATTGCATAAACGGCTAAGATGAAGTTTAGCCAATCAATGGCTCAGATTTATGTTGGGATTTGCTCAGATAAGTGAGAGAGAGACTTTGGAGCATAAAGAGAGCCAAGAGGAAGCAAGAAGGATAGTTAGTTTTAGTTTCTAAAAATTGTATGTCGTTTTTTAATTTGTAGCATCTTAGCTAGTTTTCATTTATGTTTTAAAGTTAATTTGTACTCAACAAAGGTATTCAAGTGTATTTTAACTCTAATCAAGTATCAATTTCAGTTCAAGTTCAGTTTCCATTTTTATGCTTCTTGTTGAATTTTCTAATCTCAAATTCATGGTCAAATCTGTTAGCGATCTATTTTCAAGCTTAAACAAGCTCTAATAAGCTTGTTAAGGCTTGGTTTAAACTTACATTTACATTTCATACAACTTGGGCAAGCCGGTCAACAAAAGTCAAAATTTGGAGAACAAATGATCGAGGGGTGATATGGTCGATTGAGAAAGGAAAATGGGTTGAAATGGAAGTAATTGGGTGGTTTATATAGGATAGTGATCTTGAGTTCTTGGTTTCACGGTTGGCGACCATAGTGGCTATTGGACAAATTGTAAGTGATTTTCACAAATCTTGCATACAATGTATTTGTACTCATAATTAGTTAAAACACGTTCCAAAAGTAGTAATTAGGTTAAGAGAATCTAGCTTGATCATTGGTACATGCTTAGTCAGTTGTTATATCATTTCAATTGGCAAATCAAGATATTAAGGGGTGTTTGTTTTCTTGTCATACTGTCTCACAGGTGAAATCAGTGCTAGCTTCTTGTTGGTTTAAGTTTACTTAGCATATTTGAGCTCAGTTGAGTCAATAAAATTGATCCTGCAACTCTTAAGGTCAAAATTAGTTTCAATCTGTCTTGTTGAGAGATCTGGTGTGGATTTGGATTTGAAATCTCTTGATTTGTGTTAAAAAGTGTTAAATATAGCTTGCTTTGTGTTCATTACATCATAACACATCAACATTGGTCATTAAATTGGATCCAAACTTCACCAAAGTCAAACTAGCATCTGTTGCAAAAAGTCAAAATGGTGCAAAAATGGTTTTGTCGAGATAGTCGTGATTGCCGGGACTCATTAAAGCTTTTAAGGTCCTGATTTTTGGTTTATAAGTAGTTTACTTGGTTGTCTTTAAGCTCTCATAACTGTTTTTAGCTCAAGCCTTACGGATAAGCTTGTACAAAAGCTCAAAGTTAGGCCTAGTTGCCTGTTCATTACTGTCGAGAATCTGAGTTTTTCTCAGATTTGTCGAGTGCAGGATTCATTAGAAACCTTCCTAGTTCGGTCTTTTGGTTTCAAGTAGTCACTTAGGTCTAGTTTTAATCTTAATAATTGGTTTTTAGTTTGTAGCTTGTTTGAGTGCTTATTTGTGGGCAGTTGATACCATTTCTGTTTTAGCTTTTAATATCAAAAACATCAAATCGTGATATTGTGCTATTTTGTTGTAGCTTGTTGATTTCTGTTTCATTTGGTCATTTTAGTATTCCATAGTTCTGTTTTCGGTGGGTTGCTTGATTTGCTCATTTGCTTATCAAGTGCTTATTTCAATAAGCACTTGATTAATTCATTTTCTTCCACATATCCTACTGTTTTTCCATTTTTCCTAGCTTCTTAACATTATTTTAGAGTTTTCCTGAAATTTCCAGATTTTTCCTAGGTTTTTCTATTTTCTTGATTTTAATTAGTTTTAGCACTTTTTAAATAGCATTTAATACAAAAATTGAGAAAAGGTTCAAAAAAATAAGTTTTCATTTTTCTTAGGTTTAGATAAATATAAAAAGTAAAAAATGTAATTTTCCAGATTTTTCATAGTTCATTTTGTAATTTTTAATAATTTAATTAGTTTTTAATAGTATTTAATTCCTAGAAAATAGAAAAATAATCAGAAAAATACAAAAATAGTTTTGAAAATTCTATTTTGATATTTTAGACTTTTCCATTTCATAATTTTATTTTTCTAGCTTTATTTCCTATTTTCTTGTATTTTAGGTACTTATTTAATAGTTAAAAATAGTTTTTAATTAAATAATTAGTTATAAAAATAATTTTCTTTTTCCATAAATTTTCTTTTATCATTAGGTTTGTAAAAACATCATTTTCATATTTTTAGGGTTAATATTGCTTTAGTTTCACTTTTTAATTTGTACGTCGCGTAGATTTTAATTTCAGTTTCGTAAAAACATAAAAACAAAAACATCATTTTAATTATAGTGATAGCGTTTATTTAATAGGTTTTATCTTTTTAATTTCCTTTAGCATTGCATTTTAGCCTTTGTGTTTGTTTGAAATTTCTGTAGTTATAATCATAATATCATATTCCCTTTTTAGTTCAAACTTACCGATCACTACTCGTTGATTGATCCATTGCATAGCTTTGGGGGACATAACGACGGGAGACTCTATACTCCTCGGATCTTCATTGATTTCGTGCTTGGCGGTTTTAAGCGGATTACGGTCCGCCATTCACAAGTGGCGGGCTTGTATGTTAACTTTGTTTGGCGCGCATCATTTACGTTTTCATCCGTTTTTGCCGCGTTTTCTTCGTTTTTATCGTTTTCGTCCGTTTTTCCGCGTTTGGTCCGTTTTCCACGTTTAGTCTATTTTTACGTTTTAGTCCGTTTTAGTTTTAGTCCGTTTTACATGTTTGTCGTTTTACGTTTTAGCCCATTTTTACCACGTTTTCTTAGTTTTTACGCGTTTTAGTCCGTTTTACGTTCCGTCTGTTTTTGCGTTTACGTCTTTTTAAGCGTTCTCGTCCGTTTTACGCGTTTAAATCTGTTTTACGTTTTCATCCGTATATACGTTTTCTTCGTTTTTGCGCGTTTAGGTCCGTTTTAGATCCGTTTTCAGCGTTTAGCCTATTTTTACGCGTTTTAAATCGGTTTTGCGTTTTAGTTTGTTTTACATGTTTTAAATGCGGTTTTACCGCGTTTTTATGCATTTTTACTCATTTTTTCTTTGTTTTATACGTTTCCGTCCGTTTTGCGTTTGCGACCTTTTTTGCGTTTGGTTCGTTTTTACGTTTTAAATCGTTTTAAAAAGCGGGCCAAAAGCGTGCAAAAGCGATACAAAACGAATGCGTGTAAAGCGGCAACGATGCAAAAGCGAGCAGCAAAGGCAGCGTGAAAAGCAGCAAAAACGGATGAACACATGTAAAACAAGCGGAAGCGTGTAAAACGGAAAATGTAAAAGCGGGCAGCGTGTAAAACATCGGCGTGCAAAACAACGTAAACAAAAGCGGATGTAAAAGCGAAGCGGAAAGCGTGTAAACGGCGATATGCTGAGCAACGTGCAAAAGCGACGCGGACGAAATGCAAAAATGGGCAGCGTGTAAAAGCGTATAAAGCGGGCCAGCGTATGCAAGCGTATGCAAATGGACGAAAATAGACCAAATATGAAATGCCTATACAAACCCAAGGACCAAACATATAATTTACTAACGAAATAGTTAACGGAAGTTAGAAAAAAACCTAAATCGGCCCAAAAAAAAGGTCGGGTACCTTAAATTGAGAAAAAAAAAGAATAGTACCTTTAATTGAAATTGAACATAAGATGGGTACCTTTTTATGCGATTTACCCATTATTTTATTTTGATTAAAATTTTTATAACTTTAACCTTTATTTCAAATCAATACAAACTTTATTTATCAAAATCATTTACTTTTGGGAAAGCGTTTGACGGGAAAGAGATTGTGAAGGTCTTTTTATATGCGGGAATAATGATGTCACGGGAAAGATACGGAAAACCCAAACAAACACATACAACTAACACATATACATTTGGAGTGTTGTGAAATGTATTCACTAAGCGGGTAGGGAATTGCGAGAAGAGTTGGGTTAGCAATTCATTTACTATATTTATTATATAACTATATTTATCGCCGCCGTTGTGCGCGGGTATCCAACTAGTCTCACAAATGTCTTTAACGAAGCTTGAACCCATAATTTTTAGGCGATTGTATTTAAACTGGTCATAACATAATATACTTATTCTAAATGTGTAAAATGACGTATAAACTTAACTAATACTAATCTGACACTTATTCGTAAAGTTTTGGGGCGTTAACAAGCCAATTAACAAAGAATGGTTGAGATGTTTATCACCTATATATACCCGAGCATTACCGATCTCTTAAGTCATCTACTTAGTCTACAAGCCCAAACGTCCTTATGACCTAACCTGCAAAACATGGAAACTGAACACGGTAAGTCCTAATGACTGAGTGAGCAAACGGGTCTGACTCTAAATGTGATTCTCTATCCATAACGGAGTCTAAAACTTCATCTGAATCTGGTGTTCATCGGTTCGGTTTTCGGGTTGTGGGTTATATGGTTCGGGTTCATCGGTTTGAAAAAAATTTAAAATCAAAACCAAAACTAAACCAATTATAGAACGGATAAACCAAACCATACACCAAACTAGAATTCGGTTTTGTTTCAATTAAAACCAAGAAAACCAAATTCAAGTAAACTTGACAATATAATCTACAAATAAAATCTCGGGGTTTGACGAAAAGGCAAGGGTGAGGGTGATTCTTTTTAGTCTTTTTATATTTTTTAGAAAGCAAATAAAATCTCGGGGTTTGAAGGAGTGGGGGTTTGGTTACCAATTAAACTAATTAAACTAAATAATAAAATAAAAGCTATGGATTGTAGGAACAGTTCTTATAATAACTAAAAGCGTGTTTACTTAGATTTACTTACTCTCTAGTTATCTTTTATTGGTCGGTTGAAGTGTCACATCCTTGCTTAATTGATGCGTTGTATTCTGATAACATCAAATAGTCCTGAATATTTAGTGTCGATTTCCCCCGATAATCCTCGTATTTTATATCATTTGTATGGATTTACGCTTGTTTTCCTCTATATTTCACTTTCAGGTAAATTACGAGCATTGGAGCTAAAGAGACGCGGATTTGGAGAGTTTATTGAAGATATATCATAGTATGCTCATTTTGAAGAAGTTACGGCGTAACTCCTCTCTCACATTACGCTGTAACTAAAGTGTGGCTCAGAAAACCAACTCAACAGAAGATTACGGCGTAACTCTCCCAAAGATTACGACGTAACCAACTAGGTCAAATGAGGTTCTGCGCCGCTGCAAGCTACGCCGTAACTATTATCTCAATTACGGCGTAACCAAGATTTATTGAAGATACGGCGTAACTCCTTCCAGAGTTACGCCGTAACCAGCATATTCAGTGCAAAATATGAAGAATTGTATGTTACGGCGTAACTTTTAACATTAGTTACGCCGTAACCAGATCTGGCCTATAAATACCCCACGAATTCCAGCATTTCAAAGCATCCCATTTCACACACAACATCAAGTGAACGTGAGTAGAAGTCGAAGGCTGTTAGGAATTGGAAATTCCATAATGAAGTGTCGGTCACCCCAAATATAATCTAGCATAAGTTAGCTCGTAGACATATCGTTATTTACGTTGTTTTGTAGTCAATTAGTTAGTTATTAGCTTAGTTATTAGTTTAGTGTAACACCGTGGAGGAAGGATGGGTCTTTACCCACTGTATGCCTGATCCACAGCCCGACAGGAGGGCGTTTAGCTTGTAACTATAAATACTCTTCCCACTAAGGGAAGGGTGGAACTTGGGAATCTAACCTTGCATTTTCTTGTTTATCTCTCTAGAGTTCCCTCTCTACTCTCTTCATCTCTCTAAACATGGCACTCTTGTATCATCATAATCCTAGACCACCCGAATCATCAAACAACATATTATATATGATCCTACAAAGGCAGATCTAGAGGAGCATACGGAGCAATCTCTAAGGGAGAAATCACTCCCCTACGATAAGCATTAGCATTTTATCTTTTCTTTACTTTCAATTCATGTATTTCGTAATGTTAAACATTGAATCGATTGTTTTAGTTAATATGAGCGGTTAAGCACCTCTGGTGCTGGCCTATTTATGATCCCTTAATTATTTTGTTTGCTTTTACATTGCTTCCGTATAATTATTTCTAAGTGTATGCATGCATAGTTGTTGGTAGCTACCCTTGTTTCGGTATTTTTGAATGGCGGTAGTGGCTAGTTACTTAGGAGATATGACCAACTGACCCTAAGTAGGTAGACTGAGTGGGAAGGGTTAGATATGACCAACGGCGACCCTTTACGCTTGTGCGATTTGATCAACTGATCACCTACCGTTTGGATGAAATTAAGAAGTTGGGGATGAGTGTTTAAGTTGCTAGCGCTCGGGCACTCATTGTTATGAATCTAGCATGTAGCGGTACTTAATGACTTGGCTTAGGGACTAAGAACAACTAGACTTATGATGGGTCACTGATTTCTCCATGGGAACCTTTTTGATAGGTTAGGATGAACTGACCAAATCTTTGTCCTAGCGACCTGAAGTAATTGGAAGTAATTAGACGTAAACATGACTAGTTAGGATGAATAACTAGGTTAGCACCCCTCTCCTCTATTGATCACATCCCTCGCCTTTATTTGCTTTAGTAGTTAATTAGTTAATTCAATTTCATAATCATATTAAAATTTGTGACATCTAGACTTAGTTTAAATCCGCACACATAGCTCTTGGGACGACCTCGGTTTTACCGAATACTACACTACACACGACCGGGTACACTGCCCATTAGTGCATTAAGGTAGACCATAGGTATAACGAGACTTATAAATATTAAAATCTGGTCATTAAAACTGCATCAAGTTTTTGCACATTTGTCGGGGAGTTATATTTGGATTTCTATTAAGTCTTTCATTTTTACTTTAAGGATTTTCTCAATTTCTCACGATCTCTTTTCAAGTTTCAGGTACCATGGAAGTTGCTAACATTGATGACCTCACTCTTGAGGAATATTTGGCGTTCACAAGAGAAGAACAAGGGTCGGGGCTCGTAAGACCGGCAATTGGAGCTAATGTCCGTTTCGAGATTAAAGACCAATTTATGAGGGAGCTACGTGCTAACCCTTTTTCAGGAAACAGGGACGAAGATGCGTATGAGCACGTTGAGAATGTCTTGTACATCGCAAGCCTTTTCAACATTCTGGGTGTATCTCATGACGCTGTTATGCTAATGGTGTTCCCCATGACTCTTACTGGGGCTGCAAGAAGATGGATCGAAAGATTGCCCGCCGGGGCAGTTGATACATGGGCTCTACTAAAAAAGCACTTTATCCAGAGATATTGTCCTCCATCAAAGATATATAACCAGCTCTTGGACACCCATAATTTCAAGCAAGAAGACGATGAGACGTTGTATCAAGCCTGGGATAGATACAACGATCTCCTCTACAAGTGTCATACACATGATCTAAACAATCAGCAAAAGGTCAACATCTTCTACAAAGGAATCAACGTGACTACAAGACAGATCTTTGGACTACCAAGGACCAATTCCGAGCATCTTGGTTTAAAAATGCGCGCATCATTGCGTAAATTGCGTGCATCATTGCATTGCTTTTAGGATTTCGCATCATGATACCTAATGCGAGGCCATCCCAAAATGCACTCGCATTAGACCGCAATTTGCCACATTTGTGTAATGCTAGCAATGGTCGCAATTGTCGCAATATGGAATTTAGGTCATTTTGAAGAAAAAAAACCATTTAGATGAAGATAAAAATATTTTAATGGATTTTGAAAAATAGAAGTTGTTGAAAGACTTCTAAAACAAACACAATAAAAACATCCAAATTACCCTACATCCAAGTTACCCTCCGGTTCAAGATCAAACACCATTAACATGATTTGAAATCCCGCAAACAATCATCTTATTACAGCTTCATGGTATGAAATAGTTCATAATGTTCTTTGATCATAAATAATCATATATGTTAAATAGTTGAGCTGAAAATCATATGTGTGATTAAAATTTGACTAAAATTTTTAGTTTTGACTTTTGTTGTTGATTTGATAATGAATGAATTATGATTTTTAGCCACTGGTATAACTTATCAGAATACCTTTAACAAATTATAATATCATGTCATCATGTATATATGTATAGAATCATGTATATGTATAGAATAGACTTTAATCATTTATGTTCAACCGCATTACTACTAACAATAACAAGGATCTAGAAATTATGGAATTCAAGATCCTAAAATTAAAAATAAACTTACATGTTCATCCTATTCGAAAGTAATTAAAGAAGGAGTTTCTCATTTAAAACAAAATTTAGTTGGAGTTTATAATGTTGTTTCTAAGTGTTTTATGTCCTGACTAATTGACTTATGTGTTTTACAAATAGATTATTTGCCTATTTTGTGTGTCTTTATGACTTATTTGTAAATTTATTGCATTTACTTGGTAATTTTTTTAATTTTCTACGTATAAATAACTTTTGTATTTTTTAATACAAAACGCATCGCGTCTAAAATGCGCTCGCATTCGCAACACGCATCACGCATCGGCCTCTGGTACCTTTAACGCATCGGATCGCAAAACGCAATTTTAAACCAAGCCGAGCATGACTCCTACTCTAGCAATTGAAGCCATCCAAAAAATGGCTGATCATTCCCAAAAATGGCACGATGGAGGAAGCAAAAGAAACCAAGGCGGAAGTTTTTAGGGAATTGAAGCCATCACTAACAAGCTAGAGAATCTAGGTCGGGATATGCTCAAAATCAAAGAAACTGTTCATGCCATCCAAGTAGGTTGCGAAAGCTATGGAGGAGGGCATCTTACCAAAAATTGCTCTCACATTAACAAAGATAGCACAATCAAAGAAGCTAAGTATGGAGAAAACCGACCGTTCTATGGGGATAATAGGAATAATAATGGGTATCGTGGAAATTATAACTGTGGGCCCTATGAAGAAAGAAGGCCCAGCATTGAATGAAGAGACCATAAATCAATTCCTGGAAAGTTCAGCCCAAAAGCAAAAAGAACAAGATAAATGGCTTAGGGATTTCCAGGAAAACACTAATAAAAATCTCTCCAGACACGATACAACCCTAAAAAACCTTGAAGCCAAGGTGGAAAAGCTTAGTGCAGAGATAGAGATGAGTAACATTGAACTGAGGGACCAAACCTATGGTGGTATGCAATGCCATTTTTGCTGATGATAATTCACAAGAAGTAATTGAAGATTGCCATTCTCCAACCGAAAATTTGGAAGAGATGACTGTCGACAACCAGCCTTGATTCGCCGTAACTATTTTCCGTGTTACGGCGTAACCATAATTCAGAAAGCGTAAGCAATTGAGAAATCGGTTTATTTTCAGGTTAACGATATCGAGATGGGTTAGTCATTCCATGTTCAGTTGGGAATCATGATATTTTGGGGGTAGTGGATTTTGGGTCTAGCATAAACATCATGCCTCTTTCCATATTCTTAAAACTCAAATTTATCCATCTTTGAAAAACGGATATAGTGATTGAGATGGCTAATATGACCAAGGCTATTCCCTTAGGAATTACAGGTGGTACTTGTGTTAAGGTCGATAGGTTTGTTTTAGCCCCCGAATTTGTGGTTATGGACATGGAGAAAACACGAAGGAACGTTTGATTCTTGGTAAACCGTTCCTTGACTTGTTGGGATACTATAGTGATAGAGTAGAATTTAAAATGGAAAAAAGTTTGTGCCGTGAGCAGGATGAAATAATGACAAGCGAGGATCCAAAGGAGATTCAAGTGGATTATTCCGATAGGTTTCCTCCTTCACATTTTGGCCATTTACAGGTGACTGAGTTAAGTGATGATGACAACAGCGAAGGAGAAGATGATGATGTCCGACCTTCGGCACCGAGTTATGTTGTTACTGGTAAACTTCACTGTTGTACTTCAGAAATTTATTTGATTGAGGGTTCTAAATGTTAATACAAATAAGCTGTAAAAACGTTTATTTATATTTTACGATCTTCTAATGTTTTGTCGATAACAAAAGTAAAATCATTTTAACGAAACAAACAAAATATGTAAATGGTTTGAGCCAATAGTTTTCTAACACACTTACGTTTTCACATAAAACACTAAAACAAGTATAAGTGATTTTATGATTTAGTAATACATATGTACAACAACTAGTGTTTACATAATGGGCAAATATATACATAACTAGTATGTATTATAATGGGTAAAAACTACAACCCATAGAGCATATCCACAACTCATTGTATTGACCCATACCCACTTGACTAAATACATTGCACTCATTAGATACATTGTATCTAAAGAAATACCCATGGATCAACCCATGACCCATGACCCATAACCAAAATACCCATGGGCAAAGAGGAGCGTCCCACGGATCCCTAGTTTTACACTAGACGGATCCCTTGAGGGAGGGATCCGTGGGATCCGTGGAACAGTAAGCATTTCTCCTGTATAAATAGTGAGCCATTTCTTCCTTTTGGCTTACCACTCTCACACATACTTTCCCAAGTATTGTAACTCTCTAACCACTGATCCTAAGGGATCTTTCTATGTAGTTTGTCTTTTGTTTTCGTGTGATTCTCTAGGTTCCTCTTAAAGGCGAGATCACCACCTCTTGAAGTCGAGCAAGCTCAACTCCATGAGTTGCCATGCTTCATCATCATCAATACTACTAAGGTTCTCTTGTTGATAGTTCTTTCTTTCTCCATAGAAGTGTTGTGTCGAAGGCATTAGTGAAGGATTCCGAAAGAGTCAAGACGAAAGCATTAGTGAAAGATGCTTAACGTCCGTGTCAAGAGCATTAGTGAAGAATGCTAAAGGTGTCAAGACGAAGGCATTAGTGAAAGGTGCCAAGCGTTGTGTCAAGGGCATTGTTTAAGGATGCCTAGAAATCAAATCAAGTGGCATTAGTGAAGAATGTCAAGGTCGTATAATCGATGAGGTACATCGTTATACATATAGTGATAGTTTGTTTCCAAGGATGTTGATATCCTTGATGGTGTTGTAATAAGGAGTGAGTCTCCTTTGAGATTAGGTGTTGTGTAGTGTTGGGTAGTAGTTCCTCCATTGTAATGGAACTCGGTACTTAGCCTAGTACCGGATAAAGGGTAGGCGACGTTGTGGTAGGTGTGGTTCACCTTAGTGTAAAGAACCCGGTGGTTAGCCTAGTACCGGAAAAAGAGTAGCCGACGTTGTGAAGGCTTCTCCGCCATAAGGAGTTGGTGTCGTGTAGTGATTACGAACTCTCGAGTAGGTGACTCGGGGAGTGGAGTAGGGCAAGCAAGGTGTCCTTGTAGCCGAACCACTATAAATACTCGTGTCGTTGTTATGTGCTTCTTACTCTTTATCTTTCATTACACTTTTATATATCTATCTATCAACGTCCAACATACACATCTAAGTAGATTGACATAAGTCAATCTAAATATTTAAAAAAGAAGTTTTAAATTGGTAAAACTATTCAACCCCCCCCCCCTTCTAGTTTTCCACAATTGGCATCAGAGCTTCGTTACCAAGTTTCTTAGAGTATGTTGTACTTTAAAAACTTGATGCGATCCGTGTATGTTTGAAAACTACAAAGAAGGATTTTTCAAGTCATGTTTTAAAAATCATTATAGTGTTTATTGTTGGACAATGATAGAATGTTCTAATACTTTCCTTGTTAAGAATTCTCCATACTTGAATTTGGGCATACCAAGAAGATCATGAAGAAACTATCTAAATATTTCTTTTCGTAAAAAGAATGTTTAGCATTTTTCTTCTCACACATGGATCTGGAGATTCCAAGAAGATCACAAAGCATTTCCTCTAAATACTTCTTCCCTTAAGAAGAATATTTAGCAAAGGTATGATTGTTAATAATTTACATTTGTTTTATTGTCGTTAAAATCTTAGTTGTATAATTAATCTCTATTTATAATTACTTGAGTAGTTATCTATATTAAAGCTATCATTAAGAATAGTATTCTTCGATTGATTTGTATAGACTACACTACTAATTTGTAATAATGATATCTTGGTTATTCGATAGCCTGAATCATTATTCATCACAAAGGGATTATTGACACTTCATCTATGTCAATGAATTTCCATGTGAAATTTCTTATATTATGATAAAATGGGATTTTATCATAATCTTTGATAAACCTCCCAAGAATTATGACTAATTCTTAAAAAAGGGAACCACGCCAATTAGGATTATTATCAAACCGTCAAAACCTCAAATTACAAGTTATAGAGCTTAAACATTAAACTCTAGGCGTTTTAGAACTCCCAAACCAAAGTTATCAAGGAATGCTTAAACTGATTTTTTGTTGTCAAGCCGGATCCCTGAGATTGAACTAGCCGGATCCCTAATGAGAGGGATCCGTGGGATCCGCGCAACAGGAGACAACATAAGTTTGTAATGATCACTGTGGATGTTCCACAATCACTTTCCCTTCAAAGACTCACGAACAAAAACCCAATTACTGTTCACAGGAGCAATTTGATCATTCCCTTCAAGCATAACAATCTCTTGTGTAAGTATAATCTTCACTACATAGTTAATTTAATTCCTTGATTTCTAGGATTAAAATTTCTTCATTTTTAGAAGTTGGGTTCAATTGGGTTTATCATAATTTGTTACCACATTGTTTTCTAAGATAATCCAAATCAAAGAATTAACATTGTTAATACAAATTAAACTCATTTCTTGAATTCAATAAAAATGATTTGAGCAAAATTGTGATCAAACCCTTTAGGTTACTATTCACAATTAACACCACATTGTGGTTGTGTTGTTTAGGAACAATCATGCCAAGTAACCGACAACAAGACTATCAAGATACCGCTCATTACATACCAATGTACCATAGAAAAGATGGACTTAGCCCGGAAGATAGGAAAGCTTTTAAAATGCTCGAAAAGAGACTTTTTCACGAAGGTCGAGTAGTAGAACCATCATATCTTGCTAACACCGACATGAGACAAGTTTTTGGGACCATTGGCTTTGATTGTTTATTGGACATAAACGAACAAATCTGCCCGGTTTTCGTACTCAAGTTCTACAAGACAATGAGGATAGTTAGAAATGATGATGGGCCCATCTCGATTGTCTTCATTATAAATGAGCATGAGTACACCCTTTCGCTTGTGGAGTTTGGAAAAATAGTAGGAGTTCCATATCAAGGTGTTTGCATGTTTTCCAATGAGTGGTCTTTGGAAGAGTTACACACTATGGTGGATCATCATGAAATCTACCACATGTTAATCTCGGAAGCAACCACGGTGAGGGACACCGTGTTCATGCCAAGAGCATCCCCATCAAGGGTCACTAGGAATTCGAAAGTGATCTATAGGGATCCTTTCCAAATGGAGCTCTCCGAGATGTACGCATTGTATAGGAAATGGGAAGTTGTTGTGAGGGAGAATGTTTTGTGCCTAGTAGGAAACAAGGATCACCCCAACGCATGTCTAAGTTTCATGATCTATTGCCTAGTGACCGAGACTCGCTTCAACCTTGCTTACTACATGATTAAGAGAATGGCAAGTGTAAAAAGCATGGACAAAATGGTGCTCCCGTACGCAATGCTCCTAACCCGTCTTGCTAAATTCATCTTTGCATTAGATCCTTCTCCGCAATCCTATGATCATAGCTTTTGCAACAAAGTTATGGTGTCATTGACCGAGGGTAGAACTACAAGGTTTATGGTGGAAGGCAAAAGGCCTCACCCACCCACGGATTCCTCGGATGAAAGGGAGAGGCAAAGAGAAGGTGAAGGTAGTAGCAACCCACTCGGAAATACCGATCTCGATCCCTTGGATTACATCAATCAATTGCCGGACGTTCCTAGCACATCACCCGAATGGAAACAAACCAAGGGAATCTTCAAGCGCTTCGCCAACTTCTTGAAGAAAAAGAAGTAGAGATGGTGTGATAAAGAGTGGAGGAGGGGTGAAGACGGGAAGTGATGGAGAAGTAAGGTAAGGTCATAGGACCTTAGTTTGAGAAAAACAATTTGAAACAATGGGTTGTAACATTTAAACAAATACTTATGTAGTGTAGGATATAGTATGTAGCTATTGCCATAACTTGGCAATAAACAATCTTAACTTAGGAACGTGTAGGATGAGATTTTACGACCTCTTCAAGTAGTCGTCGTCACTCATCTTTAGGTACCTTTAGTTCCCCCACATTTGCTATGCATTATACTTGATGTGTTCTTGCATTTAGTCTTTGTAGAAACAAATAGGAGAAGCATTTTACTAAGAGTGCAAAATTGCACACTTGCTGAAAGCCTTCTGATCTGCAGTAGGCGGATCCCAGCAATATAACTAGCCGGATCCCTCCCAAAAAGGAACCGTGGGATCCGTGACCACAGATGAGCAATACAGACCTCCTTACATCAAAAACAGCTCACTAGATCACCTGACACTAGTCAAACATAAGACCTTAGAACCAACTAAGTATTCCTTAAGCATTTGAAAGCTTCACACTCACCCATAGCTTACCTAGAATCTATTTCAAAGGGTTTTTGATTTATCAACTCATCAAAACACACCACATTTCCGCTCAAACACTCACACATTACTCCTCACATCATATAACACTTAGTTTGATATGTCCATCAATTTTATCAAATTAAGTTTAGTCACCTTTAACTCAAAAATAGGCTCAAAACTAGTTTTTCATTTTTCTTTATTTTTTAAGATTTTATTAAATTTTTCTTGAGCCATCATCTAACTTCTAGGACTAATTACCACCACTTTTCATATCAAATCAAATGGTATTCTTTTCAAGCACTTAGTTAGATTATCTAAAGTCCACTTTTAACTCCAAAAAACCATCATTAAGCACCCTCACCCCTAATGGTTGAGCATTTAAGACATCCACCACTCAAGACATCAAAGGAAAGTCAAAACCTCAAGATACATAGGTACTAAACCTTACAAAAAGCATATTCATCTCATCAAGTATCTGTCTGACAGACGGATCCCTGGTATATAATCAGACGGATCCCTGGTGAGAGGGATCCGTAGGATCCGTGTCTGCAGAAAGACTTTAATCAGCTTTCCTCTTCAAATTTAAGTCACCTTTTGGTTATCTAACCACTTTTAGTTACCATTTAATGTATTTCTAGAGCTGAACAATATCCTAAGTGCATGTTTAATCCTCTTAGTGGTCAAGAATTTAATTCCCTAATTCAAAATTATCCTTTATAAACCAAACACTCTTAAGGTTAAATCATCACTCTCACCTAGCTCTCAAAAATCAGTAGTTAGAAGCTTACATTGCATCCTTACCATCACCATGACCAAAGCACTTAGCAACAACTCTTCAACTAGAGGCTCATCCAAAAGAAAGGGTCACATGATTCATGAGATTTCATCCACCGAATCATCTCCCGTAAGAGATAACAATGCTAAAATTCCACTTCAACAAACCCATTCAACAATTGCTAAGAGAACCGCAAGAATTAGCATCAAACCTTTTGGGCTAGAAAAAGGGTCATCTAGTTCAAAACCAAACATAGCTAGCTCTAGCAAACCGTATAAGCCCTCACTCCTAGAGCATGGATTACACTCATTCAACGAGCCTCTTCCTCACCCAAATCTCTATTCATTAGAGCATTCATCACCGAGAACATCCAACTCACCAACTTTCTCGTTAAATAGGGAACCACCTACAACACCGATTAGTCCATCATTAGAAACAAAGAACCACCAAGGACTTGATCATATGGAGGAATATCCATTACCAACACCCTCATTCTTAGTAGAACCTCACCCTACTTCTCTTAATGAAACCCCACCATCATTCATAAAGCCTCCTCAAAACATCCATTTTCCTCCGGTTCCAAATCAAGACAATAATTGCTCTAATTGTCTAATCACCCAAGGACTTGTTCAAGAAGTACAAAATGAGTTGTATTTCATGTTTAATCATCTTCTTGAAAGATTGGACCAAATCAACAAGTCTACTCATCCTTAGACTCAAGCACTTTGTTGCATTCTAGGCTTTAGTAACTTATTAGTATTAGTAGAAAATGTATGGCTAAATCATTCTCTTAGTTTTAGAGATTTCTTGATTATCTCTTTGTTTATTGAATGATAACTTATTTGTCATATTATTTTGAGTATATGTTTGTTGTTTGTATACATATCTCACTCTTACATTTAACATTGTTTGGTATATAACCTTTGCTGAATAATCTGTCACCAGACAGACGGATCCCTAGAAATTGCCTAGACGGATCCCACAAAAGAGGGAACCGTGGGATCCGTGGTACAGAAGAACAAAATTCTACTAACTTGAGTCTTATTTGCAGGAAATTATGCACTATACTCTTGTTTTCTAACCTTTATTTTGTAGATTTTCAAAATACACATGAAGATTTTTGACACCCTAAGCTAGGGGGAGCTTTGTGTCAAAACCACACATTGCAAAACCATTTGCAACATAATCCTTATTTGGATTACACTTCATGACACCCCATTGCAATGTTGCAATCTTCAAGGGGGAGCATTTCCGTCACAAGAACGAAACCATTTGCAAACAAAATTGCAAAACACTAGCTTACTAGTTTCTATTTACTTGACGCCCTCAAAAAGGGATGGACTCGTCAAGGGGGAGTTAAGACGAGAACCATTCCCGTCACTTTATCTCTTTACATTTTTTTTACACGTTTTTTTCTTAAAACAATGTGTTAGTTTCTTTTCGACGCTCTTTTTGTTTCGACAAAAAGGGGGAGAAGAGAGTAAAACTCCAATTCGAACTTTTACGAATTTTAGTTTTTCTTAAAATAATTTTATGTTTTGTCATCAACAAAAAGGGGGAGATTGTTAATACAAATAAGCCGTAAAAACGTTTATTTATATTTTACGATCTTCTAATGTTTTGTCGATAACAAACGTAAAATCATTTTAACGAAACAAATAAAATATGTAAATGGTTTGAGCCAATAGTTTTCTAACACACTTACGTTTTCACATAAAACACTAAAACAAGTATAAGTGATTTTATGATTTAGTAATACATATGTACAACAACTTTTTTTTTCTCAATTTAAGGTACCCGACTTTTTTTTGGCCGATTTAGGTTTTTTTCTAACTTCCGTTAACCATTTCGTTAGTAAATTACATGTTTGGTCCTTGAGTTTGTATAGGCATTTCATGTTTGGTCTATTTTCGTCCGTTTTCATACGCTTGCATACGGTTTCGGTCCGTTTTATACGTTTTCGCCCGTTTTCATCCGTTTTTGCGTTTTGATGCGTTTTTTGCGTTTACGTACGTTTTACCGTTTAAGATCATTTTAACACGTTTTCATCCGTTTTTGCCGCGTTTTCTTCGTTTTACACGTTTTAGATCCGTTTTTTCCGCGTTTGGTCCGTTTTCCGCGTTTTCGTCTATTTTTCACGTTTTAGTCCGTTTTTGCCGCGTTTTAGTCCGTTTTTACATGTTTCGATCATTTTTTACCGTTTTAGCCCATTTTACCGCGTTTTCTTAGTTTTTACGCGTTTTCGTCCGTTTTGCACGTTTAGTCATTTTTGCCCGTTTGTCTTTTTAAACATTCTAAATGCATTTTTTACACGTTTACATTTTGCGTTTTCATCCGTATATGCCGTTTTCTTAGTTTTTGCGTTTGGTCCGTTTTTCGTCCAGTTTTCAACGTTTCCGTCTATTTTACACATTTTAAATTCGGTTTTTACGCGTTTTAGTCCGTGTTTATATGTTTCATATGTTTTACACGTTTTTTGCACGTTTTCGTTTGTTTTACGTTTTAGATGCGGTTTTACTTTCGTTTTGTGTTTTTACCGTTTTTTGTTTTATACGTTTAGTCCGTTTTTGCGTTTGCGACCTTTTTTGCGTTTGGTTCGTTTTTACGTTTTACGTCTGTTTTAAAAAGCGGGCCAGCGTGAAAAAAAAGCGCGCAAAAACGCGCGATGCAAAAGCGAACACGATGTAAAGCGAGCAGCGTCAAAACGCGTGCAAAAGGCGAAAAACGTGAAAACGGGCGCGTGCAAAGCGGATGAACACATGTAAAACAAGCGAAAGCGTGTAAAACGGAAGAAAGCGTAACGGCAGCAAAAGCGATGCAAAAGATGAAAGCGTCGCAGCGGGCGAAAACGGACGAGATGTGCAAAAGCGGGCGGCAAAAACTAAGAATCGTGCAAAAAGCGGATGAAAAGCGATGTAAAACGAGCGTGCGTGTAAAAGCGGCGTGCAAAAGCGAGCGTGGAAAAACGTAAACGGACGTAAAACGTGCAAAATGGGCAGCGTGTAAGCGTATAAAACGGACGAAAACGTAGACCAAACATGAAATGCCTATACAAACCCAAGGACCAAACATGTAATTTACTAACGAAATAGTTAACGGAAGTTAGAAAAACACCTAAATCGGCCCAAAAAAAAAGTCGGGTACCTTAAATTGAGAAAAAAAAAAGAATAGTACCTTTAATTGAAATTGGACATAAGATGAGTACCTTTTTATGCGATTTACCCATTATTTTATTTTGATTAAAATTTTTATAACTTTAACCTTTATTTCAAATCAATACAAACTTTATTTATCAAAATCATTTACTTTTGGGAAAGCGTTTGACGGGAAAGAGATTGTGAATGTCTTTTTATATGCGGGAATAATGATGTCACGGGAAAGATACGGAAAACCCAAACAAACACATACAACTAACACATATACATTTGGAGTGTTGTGAAATGTATTCACTAAGCGGGTAGGGAATTGCGAGAAGAGTTGGGTTAGCAATTCATTTACTATATTTATTATATAACTATATTTATCGCCGCCGTTGTGCGCGGGTATCCAACTAGTCTCACAAATGTCTTTAACGAAGCTTGAACCCATAACTTTTAGGCGATTGTATTTAAACTGGTCATAACATAATATACTTATTCTAAATGTGTAAAATGACGTATAAACTTAACTAATACTAATCTGACACTTATTCGTAAAGTTTTGGGGCGTTAACAAGCCAATTAACAAAGAATGGTTGAGATGTTTATCACCTATATATACCCGAGCATTACCGATCTCTTAAGTCATCTACTTAGTCTACAAGCCCAAACGTCCTTATGACCTAACCTGCAAAACATGGAAGCGAACACGGTAAGTCCTAATGGTGAGTGAGCAAGCGGTCGACTCTAAATGTGATTCTCTATCCATAACGGAGTCTAAAACTTCATCTGAATCTGGTGTTCATCGGTTCGGTTTTCGGGTTGTGGGTTATATGGTTCGGGTTCATCGGTTTGAAAAAAACTTAAAATCAAAACCAAAACTAAACCAATTATAGAACGGATAAACCAAACCATACACCAAACTAGAATTCGGTTTTGTTTCAATTAAAACCAAGAAAACCAAATTCAAGTAAACTTGACAATATAATCTACAAATAAAATCTCGGGGTTTGACGAAAAGGCAAGGGTGAGGGTGATTCTTTTTAGTCTTTTTATATTTTTTAGAAAGCAAATAAAATCTCGGGGTTTGAAGGAGTGGGGGTTTGGTTACCAATTAAACTAATTAAACTAAATAATAAAATAAAAGCTATGGATTGTAGGAACAGTTCTTATAATAACTAAAAGCGTGTTTACTTAGATTTACTTACTCTCTAGTTATCTTTTATTGGTCGGTTGAAGTGTCACATCCTTGCTTAATTGATCGTTGTATTACGATAACATCAAATAGTCACGAATATTTAGTGTCGATTTCCCAGATAATCCTCGTATTTTATATCATTTATATGGATTTACGCTTGTTTTCCTCTATATTTCACTTTCGGGTAAATTACGAGCATTGGAGCTAAAGAGGCGGTTTGGAGAGTTTATTAAAGAAATATCATAGTATGCTCATTTTGAAGAAGTTACGGCGTAACTCCTCTCTCACATTACTGTGTAACTAAAGTGTGGCTCAGAAAACCAACTCAACAAAAGATTACGGCGTAACTCTCCCAAAGATTACGGCGTAACCAACTAGGTCAAATGAGGTTACTGCATTTGCAAGCTCGCCGTAACTATTATCTCAATTACGGCGTAACCAAGATTTATTGAAGATGGCGTAACTCCTTCGAGTTACGCCGTAACCAATATTGATGCAAAATATGAAGAATTGTATGTTACGGTACGTAACTTTTAACATTAGTTCTGCGTAACTAGATCCGCCTATAAATACCTCACGAATTCCAGCATTTCAAAGCATCCCATTTCACACACAACATCAAGTGAACGTGAGTAGAAGTCGAAGGCTGTTAGGAATTGGAAATTCCATAATGAAGTGTCGGTCACCCCAAATATAATCTAGCATAAGTTAGCTCGTAGACATATCGTTATTTACGTTGTTTTGTAGTCAATTAGTTAGTTATTAGCTTAGTTATTAGTTTAGTGTAACACCATGGAGGAAGGACAGGTCTTTACCCACTGTATGCCTGATCCACAGCCCGACAGGAGGGCGTTTAGCTTGTAACTATAAATACTCTTCCCACTAAGGGAAGGGTGGAACTTGGGAATCTAACCTTGCATTTTCTTGTTTATCTCTCTAGAGTTCCCTCTCTACTCTCTTCATCTCTCTAAACATGGCACTCTTGTATCATCATAATCCTAGACCACCCGAATCATCAAACAACATATTATATATGATCCTACAAAGGCAGATCTAGAGGAGCATACGGAGCTATCTCCAAGGGAGAAATCACTCCCCTACGATAAGCATTAGCATTTTATCTTTTCTTTACTTTCAATTCATGTATTTCGTAATGTTAAACATTGAATCGATTGTTTTAGTTAATATGAGCGGTTAAGCACCTCTGGTGCTGGCATATTTATGATTCCTTAATTATTTTGTTTGCTTTTACATTGCTTCCGTATAATTATTTCTAAGTGTATGCATGCATAGTTGTTGGTAGCTACCCTTGTTTCGGTATTTTTGAATGGCGGTAGTGGCTAGTTACTTAGGAGATATGACCAACTGACCCTAAGTAGGTAGACTGAGTGGGAAGGGTTAGATATGACCAACTGACGACCCTTTCTGCTTGTGCGATTTGATCAACTGATCACCTACCGTTTGGATGAAATTAAGAAGTCGGGGATGAGTGTTTAAGTTGCTAGCGCTCGGGTACTCATTGTTATGAATCTAGCATGTAGCGGTACTTAATGACTTGGCTTAGGGGACTAAGAACAACTAGACTTATGACGAGTCACCTGATTTCTCCAGTGGGAACCTTTGCTGATAGGTTAGGATGAACTGACCAAATGCTGTCCTAGCGACCTGAAGTAATTGGAAGTAATTAGACGTAAACATGACTAGTTAGGATGAATAACTAGGTTAGCACCCCTCTCATCTATTGATCACATCCCTCGCCTTTATTTGCTTTAGTAGTTAATTAGTTAATTCAATTTCATAATCATATTAAAATTTGTGACATCTAGACTTAGTTTAAATCCGCACACATAGCTCTTGGGACGACCTCGGTTTTACCGAATACTACACTACACACGACCGGGTACACTGCCCGTTAGTGCATTAAGGTAGACCATAGGTATAACGAGACTTATAAATATTAAAATCTGGTCATTAAAACCTGCATCAAGTTTTTGGCACCGCTGTCGGGGAGTTATATTTGGATTTCTATTAAGTCTTTCATTTTTACTTTAAGGATTTTCTCAATTTCTCACGATCTCTTTTCAAGTTTCAGGTACCATGGAAGTTGTTAACATTGATGACCTCACTCATGAGGAATATTTGGCGTTCACAAGAGAAGAACAAGGGTCGGGGCTCGTAAGACCGGCAATTGGAGCTAATGTCCGTTTCGAGATTAAAGACCAATTTATGAGGGAGCTTCGTGCTAACCCTTTTTCAGGAAATAGGGACGAAGATGCGTATGAGCACGTTGAGAATGTCTTGTACATCGCAAGCCTTTTCAACATTCTGGGTGTATCTCATGACGCTGTTATGCTAATGGTGTTCCCCATGACTCTTACTGGGGCTGCAAGAAGATGGATCGAAAGATTGCCCGCCGGGGCAGTTGATACATGGGCTCTACTAAAAAAGCACTTTATCCAGAGATATTGTCCTCCGTCAAAGATATATAACCAGCTCTTGGACACCCATAATTTCAAGCAAGAAGACGATGAGACGTTGTATCAAGCCTGGGATAGATACAACGATCTCCTCTACAAGTGTCATACAAATGATCTAAACAATCAGCAAAAGGTCAACATCTTCTACAAAGGAATCAACGTGACTACAAGACAGATTTTGGACTACCAAGGACCAATTCCGAGCATCTTGGTTTAAAAATGCGCGCATCATTGCGTAAATTGCGTGCATCATTGCATTGATTTTAGGATTTCGCATCATGATACCTAATGCGAGGCCATCCCAAAATGCACTCGCATTAGACCGCAATTTGCCGCATTTGTGTAATGCTAGCAATGGTCGCAATTGTCGCAATATGGAATTTAGGTCATTTTGAAAAGAAAAAAAACCATTTAGATGAAGATAAAAATATTTTAATGGACTTTGAAAAATAGAAGTTGTTGAAAGACTTCTAAAACAAATACAATAAAAACATCCAAATTACCCTACATCCAAGTTACCTTCCGGTTCAAGATCAAGCACCATTAACATGATTTGAAATCCCGCAAACAATCATCTTATTACAGCTTCATGGTATGAAATAGTTCATAATGTTCTTTGATCAAAAATAATCATATATGTTAAATAGTTGAGCTGAAAATCATATGTGTGATTAAAATTTGACTAAAATTTTTAGTTTTGACTTTTGTTGTTGATTTGATAATGAATGAATTATGATTTTTAGCCACTGGTATAACTTATCAGAATACCTTTAACACATTATAATATCATGTCATCATGTATATATGTATAGAATCATGTATATGTATAGAATAGACTTTAATCATTCATGTTCAACCGCATTACTACTAACAATAACAAGGATCTAGAAATTATGGAATTCAAGATCCTAAAATTAAAAATAAACTTACATGTTCATCCTATTCGAAAGTAATTAAAGAAGGAGTTTCTCGTTTAAAACAAAATTTAGTTGGAGTTTATAATGTTGTTTCTAAGTTTTTTATGTCCTGACTAATTGACTTATGTGTTTTACAAATAGATTATTTGCCTATTTTGTGTGTCTTTATGACTTATTTGTAAATTTATTGCATTTACTTGGTAATTTTTTTAATTTTCTACGTATAAATAACTTTTGTATATTTTAATACAAAACGCATCGCGTCTAAAATGCACTCACATTCACAACACGCATGACGCATCGGCCTCTGGTACCTTTAACGCATCAGATCGCAAAACGCAATTTTAAACCAAGCCGAGCATGACTCCTACTCTAGCAATTGAAGCCATCCAAAAATGGTGATCATTCCCAAAAATGGCACGATGGAGGAAGCAAAAGAAACCAAGGCGGAAGTTTTTAGGGAATTGAAGCCATCACTAACAAGCTAGAGAATCTAGGTCGGGATATGCTCAAAATCAAAGAAACTGTTCATGCCATCCAAGTAGGTTCGAAGCTGTGGAGGAGGGCATCTTACCAAAAATTGCCCTCACATTAACAAAGATAGCACAATCAAAGAAGCTAAGTATGGAGAAAACCGACCGTTCTATGGGGATAATAGGAATAATAATGGGTATCGTGGAAATTATAACTGTGGGCCCTATGAAGAAAGAAGGCCCAGCATTGAATGAAGAGACCATAAATCAATTCCTGAAAAGTTCAGCCCAAAAGCAAAAAGAACAAGATAAATGGCTTAGGGATTTCCAGGAAAACACTAATAAAAATCTCTCCAGACACACGATACAACCCTAAAAAACCTTGAAGCCATGGTGGAAAAGCTTAGTGCAGAGATAGAGATGAGTAACATTGAACCTGAGGGGACCAAACCTATGGTGGTATGCAATGCCATTTTTGCTGATGATAATTCACAAGAAGTAATTGAAGATTTCCATTCTCCAACCGAAAATTTAGAAGAGACGACTGTCGACAACCAGCCGCAGTTACGCCGTAACTATTTTCCTGTGTTACGGCGTAACCATAATTCAGAAAGCGTAAACAGGTCAGAAATCGGTTTATTTTCTGTTAACGATATCAGCGCAGACGGGTTAGTCATTCCATGTTCAGTTGGGAATCATGATATTTTGGGGGTAGTGGATTTTGGGTCTAGCATAAACATCATGCCTCTTTCCATATTCTTAAAACTCAAATTTATCCATCTTTGAAAAACGGATATAGTGATTGAGATGGCCAATATGACCAAGGCTATTCCCTTAGGAATTACAGGTGGTACTTGTGTCAAGGTCGATAGGTTTGTTTCAGTCCCCGAATTTGTGGTTATGGACATGGAGAAAAACACGAAGGAACGTTTGATTCTTGGTAAACCGTTCCTTGACTTGTTGGGATACTATGGTGATAGAGTAGAATTTAAAATGGAAAAAAGTTTGTGCCGTGAGCAGGATGAAATAATGACAAGCGAGGATCCAAAGGAGATTCAAGTGGATTATTCCTATAGGTTTCCTCCTTCACATTTTGGCCATTTACAGGTGACTGAGTTAAGTGATGATGACAACAGCGAAAGAAAGATGATGATGTCCGACCTTCGGCACCGAGTTATGTTGTTACTGGTAAACTTCACTGTTGTACTTCAGAAATTTATTTGATTGAGGGTTCTAAATGTTAATACAAATAAGCTGTAAAAACGTTTATTTATATTTTACGATCTTCTAATGTTTTGTCGATAACAAACGTAGAATCATTTTAACGAAACAAACAAAATATGTAAATGGTTTGAGCCAATAGTTTTCTAACACACTTACGTTTTCACATAAAACACTAAAACAAGTATAGGTGATTTTATGATTTAGTAATACATATGTACAACAACTAGTGTTTACATAATGGGCAAATATATACATAACTAGTATGTATTATAATGGGTAAAAACTACAACCCATAGAGCATATCCACAACCCATGGTATTGACCCATACCCACTTGACTAAATACATTGCACTCATTAGATACATTGTATCTAAAGAAATACCCATGGATCAACCCATGACCCATGACCCATAACCAAAATACCCATGGGCAAAGAGGAGCGTCCCACGGATCCCTAGTTTTACACTAGACGGATCCCTTGAGGGAGGGATCCGTGGGATCCGTGGAACAGTAAGCATTTCTCCTGTATAAATAGTGAGCCATTTCTTCCTTTTGGCTTACCACTCTCACACATACTTTCCCAAGTATTGTAACTCTCTAACCACTGATCCTAAGGGATCTTTCTATGTAGTTTGTCTTCTGTTTTCGTGTGATTCTCTAGGTTCCTCTTAAAGGCGAGATCACCACCTCTTGAAGTCGAGCAAGCTCAACTCCATGAGTTGCCATGCTTCATCATCATCAATACTACTAAGGTTCTCTTGTTGATAGTTCTTTCTTTCTCCATAGAAGTGTTGTGTCGAAGGCATTAGTGAAGGATTCTGAAAGAGTCAAGACGAAAGCATTAGTGAAAGATGCTTAACGTCCGTGTCAAGAGCATTAGTGAAGAATGCTAAAGGTGTCAAGACGAAGGCATTAGTGAAAGGTGCCAAGCGTTGTGTCAAGGGCATTGTTTAAGGATGCCTAGAAATCAAATCAAGTGGCATTAGTGAAGAATGCCAAGGTCATATAATCGATGACGTACATCGTTATACATATAGTGATAGTTTGTTTTCAAGGATGTTGATATCCTTGATGGTGTTGTAATAAGGAGTGAGTCTCCTTTGAGATTAGGTGTTGTGTAGTGTTGGGTAGTAGTTCCTCCATTGTAATGGAACTCGGTACTTAGCCTAGTACCGGATAAAGGGTAGGCGACGTTGTGGTAGGTGTGGTTCACCTTAGTGTAAAGAACCCGGTGGTTAGCCTAGTACCGAAGGAAAGAGTAGCCGAAGTTGTGAAGGCTTTTCCACCATAAGGAGTTGGTGTCGTGTAGTGATTACGAACTCTCGAGTAGGTGACTCGGGGAGTGGAGTAGGGCAAGCAAGGTGTCCTTGTAGCCGAACCACTATAAATACTCGTGTCGTTGTTATGTGCTTCTTACTCTTTATCTTTCATTACACTTTTATATATCTATCTATCAACGTCCAACATACACATCTAAGTAGATTGACATAAGTCAATCTAAATATTTAAAAAGGAAGTTTTAAATTGGTAAAACTATTCAACCCCCCCCCCCTTCTAGTTTTCCACTTTTCATATCAAATCAAATGGTATTCTTTTGTTTATTGTTGGACAAGCACTTTCCTTGTTAGTTAGATTATCTAAAGTCCAAAAAGAATGTTTAGCTTTTTCTTCTCAACTCCAAAAACCATCATTAAGAAGAATATTTAGCAAAGGTATGATTTTAATAATTTACATTTGTTTTATTGTCCTTAGTTGTATAATTAATCACTATATTAAAGCTAATGGTTGAGCATTTAAGACATCCACATTATTCACTCAAGATAAAATGGGATTTTATCATCAAAACCTCCCAAGGAAAGGGAACCACGCCAATCAAAACCTCAAGATACATAGGTACTAAACCTTACAAAAGCAGCATATTCATCTCATCAAGTATCATGTTTGTAATGATCAATGGATGTTCCACAATCACTTTCCTTCAAAGACGGATCCAGTATATAATCGACGGATCCATTTTAGAAGGTTCAATTGGTGAGTTTTCTAGGGATCAGTAGGATCGTGTCTGCAGAAAGACTTTAATCAACTTTCCTCTTCAAATTTAAGTCACCTTTTGGTTATCTAACCACTTTTAGTTAGTTAGAAATGATGATGGGCCATTTAATGTATTTCTAGAGCTTCCATATCAAGGTGTTTGCATGTTTTCCAATGAGTGGTCAATATCCTAAGTGCATGTTTAATCCTCTTAGTGGTCAAGAATTTAATTCTAAGGAAACAAGGATTCAAAATTATCCTTTATAAATGATTAAGAGAATGGCAAGTGTAAAAAGCAAACACTCTTAAGGTTAAATCATCACTCTCACAAAGTTATGGTGTCTAGCTCTCAAAAATCAGAGAAGGTAGTTAGAAGCTTACATTGCATCCTTACCATCACCATGACCAAAGCACTTAGTAGTGTAGGATATAGTATGTAGCAACAACTCTTCAACTAGAGGCTCATCCAAAGAAAGGCATTATACTTGTCATTTAGTCAGAAACAAATGATTCATGAGATTTCATCCACCGAATCATCTCTCGTACGAGATAACAATGCTAGAATTCCACCTCAACAAACCCATTCAATAATTGCTAAGAGAACCGCAAGAATTAGCATCAAACCTTTTGGGCTAGAAAAGGGTCATCTAGTTCAAAACCAAACATAGCTAGCTCTAGCAAACCGTATAAGCCCTCACTCCTAGAGCATGGATTACACTCATTCAACGAGCCTCTTCCTCACCCAAATCTCTATTCATTAGAGCATTCATCACCGAGAACATCCAACTCACCAACTTTCTCGTTAAATAGGGAACCACCTACAACACCGATTAGTCCATCATTAGAAACAAAGAACCACCAAGGACTTGATCATATGGAGGAATATCCATTACCAACACCCTCATTCTTAGTAGAACCTCACCCTACTTCTCTTAATGAAACCCCACCATCATTCATAAAGCCTCCTCAAAACATCCATTTTCCTCCGGTTCCAAATCAAGACAATAATTGCTCTAATTGTCTAATCACCCAAGGACTTGTTCAAGAAGTACAAAATGAGTTGTATTTCATGTTTAATCATCTTCTTGAAAGATTGGACCAAATCAACAAGTCTACTCATCCTTAGACTCAAGCACTTTGTTGCATTCTAGGCTTTAGTAACTTATTAGTATTAGTAGAAAATGTATGGCTAAATCATTCTCTTAGTTTTAGAGATTTCTTGATTATCTCTTTGTTTATTGAATGATAACTTATTTGTCATATTATTTTGAGTATATGTTTGTTGTTTGTATACATATCTCACTCTTACATTTAACATTGTTTGGTATATAACCTTTGCTGAATAATCTGTCACCAGACAGACGGATCCCTAGAAATTGCCTAGACGGATCCCACAAAAGAGGGAACCGTGGGATCCGTGGTACAGAAGAACAAAATTCTACTAACTTGAGTCTTATTTGCAGGAAATTATGCACTATACTCTTGTTTTCTAACCTTTATTTTGTAGATTTTCAAAATACACATGAAGATTTTTTACACCCTAAGCTAGGGGGAGCTTTGTGTCAAAACCACACATTGCAAAACCATTTGCAACATAATCCTTATTTGGATTACACTTCATGACACCCCATTGCAATGTTGCAATCTTCAAGGGGGAGCATTTTCGTCACAAGAACGAAACCATTTGCAAACAAAATTGCAAAACACTAGCTTACTAGTTTCTATTTACTTGACGCCCTCAAAAAGGGATGGACTCGTCACGGGGGAGCTAAGACGAGAACCATTCCCGTCACTTTATCTCTTTACATTTTTTTTACACGTTTTTTTCTTAAAACAATGTGTTAGTTTCTTTTCGACGCTCTTTTTGTTTCGACAAAAAGGGGGAGAAGAGAGTAAAAACTCCAATTCGAACTTTTACGAATTTTAGTTTTTTCTTAAAATAATTTTATGTTTTGTCATCAACAAAAAGGGGGAGATTGTTAATACAAATAAGCCGTAAAAACGTTTATTTATATTTTACGATCTTCTAATGTTTTGTCGATAACAAACGTAAAATCATTTTAACGAAACAAATAAAATATGTAAATGGTTTGAGCCAATAGTTTTCTAACACACTTACGTTTTCACATAAAACACTAAAACAAGTATAAGTGATTTTATGATTTAGTAATACATATGTACAACAACTAGTGTTTACATATTGGGCAAATATATATATAACTAGTATGTATTATAATGGGTAAAAACTACAACCCATGGAGCATATCCATAACCCATGGTATTGACCCATACCCACTTTACTAGATACATTGCACTCATTAGATACATTGTATCTAAAGAAATACCCATGGATCAACCCATGACCCATAACCAAAATACCCATGGGCAAAGAGGAGCTTCCCACGGATACCTAGTTTTACACTAGACGGATCCCTTGAGGGAGAGATCCGTGGGATCCGTGGAACAGTAAGCATTTCTCCTCTATAAATAGTGAGCCATTTCTTCCTTTTGGCTTACCACTCTCACACATACTTTCCCAAGTATTGTAACTCTCTAACCACTGATCCTAAGGGATCTTTCTATGTAGTTTGTCTTTTGTTTTCGTGTGATCTCTAGGTTCCTCTTAAAGGCGAGATCACCACCTCTTGAAGTCAAGCAAGTTCAAGGATATCAATATCCTTGGAAACAAATTATCACTGTATGTATAACGATGCACCTCATCGATTATACGACCTTGACATTCTTCACTAATGCCACTTGATTTGATTTCTAGGCATCCTTCAACAATGCCCTTGACACAACGCTTGGCACCTTTCACTAATGCCTTCGTCTTGACACCTTTAGCATTCTTCACTAATGCTCTTGACACGGACGTTAAGCATTTTTCACTAATGATTTTTTCTTGACTCTTTCGGCATCCTTCACTAATGCCTTCGACACAACACTTCTATGGAGAAAGAAAGAACTATCAACAAGAGAACCTTTGTAGTCTTGATGATGATGAAGTTTTATAATAAGGAGTGAGTCTCCTTTGGGATTAGGTGTTGTGTAGTGTTGGGTAGTAGTTCCTCCATTGTAATGGAACTCGGTACTTAGCCTAGTACCGGATAAAGGGTAGGCGACGTTGTGGTAGGTGTGGTTCACCTTAGTGTAAAGAACCCGGTGGTTAGCCTAGTACCGGAAAAATAGTAGGCGACGTTGTGAAGGCTTCTCCGCCATAAGGAGTTGGTGTCGTGTAGTGATTACGAACTCTTGAGTAGATGACTCGGGGCGTGGAGTAGGGCAAGGAAGGTGTCCTTGTAGTTGAACCACTATAAATACTCGTGTCGTGGTTATGTGCTTCTTACTCTTTATCTTTCATTACACTTTTATATATCTATCTATCAACGTCCAACATACTCATCTAAGTAGATTGACATAAGTCAATCTAAATATTTAGAAAGGAAGTTTTAAATTGGTAAAACTATTCAACCCCCCCCCCCCCTTCTAGTTTTCCACACTAAAGTTACATTGCCTACGTGTTCTCCTTTTCAAAAACAATGTAATGGGGGAGGAGAATTTCTCATGCGAAGGATAAAAAAGGCAGCAGAATTTTGGTGGTGTTGGGAGGACGAAAAATTAATCAAAGAGCAGTGGATTCAAGGACACAATATTATGAATGATTGGTTCACCGAGGTAGATTGGACTATACATTTTTGCGAACCGGCTATGATGTCTAAGGATTTCACAAGAGCATGGTCTACTTGCGACCCCAACCGAAAAATCTGCGATGGAGGAGAATTCCCCGATCCTAATTGGCTCAAACGCAAGGAATGGGCCTGCTTTGACGAGGAAAGAAGAATGGAAGTTGGATAAAAGGGAATCTTATTTGAAAATTGGTTAAAAGTAAAATTTGGAGCTGTCAAGCTAAAATGGTAAGTCGAGGCTAAATTTCGCTACGAATGGGCGAAAGCTAATTTTTTGCAAGAAAATCGATATTCCTTAACTCCGATTGTTTCTCCATGTGTTTGGGACCAGTCATCTTCAAACAAAAAATAGACAAGGAGGAAGTTGGCCAAGTCCAAAGGCAACCATAAAGCCCAGAGGCTCTGAGTCTAATTTAAAGACTCGTAAATAAAGAAAAGTGCTCTTTCGGGAGACAACCCAAATTATCCCTTTCATTTTCTTTATTTCCATTTCTGTTGGGTTTTGTGTTTTTAATCATTTTTGCAGGATTTCGGGAAAAGTTGCTGCAACATGCTGATCGGGGACCTGATCTGTCCATAGTTACGGCGTAACTCATTCTTATGGTTACGCCATAACATACCTTTTGTGCAGCAATCCTCTTCAGAGCATTACCAATTACGGCGTAATCCCAGGAAATGGTTACGCCGTAGCCACACTCCTGCAGCATCTAGGGTTTTGCTCAATTACGACGTAACTCCTTATGGGAGGTACGACGTAACTTCCCTCTGTAACACTTCTTTCATTTTAAGCACAATAACCTTGTATTAGTTTTCAAATGAACTTTGTGGGTATGTTCCCTGTAAGACCTCATGAGACTACACTCGTCCACTTGGGACACCAAGTGATTTAAAAGGCTTGTTGCATACGCTAAATGTAGCAGTGATTCCTACGAAAGTGAGTTACGTTTCTTTTTCAGTTTTTTCTTTTTCTTTTTTTTAGAATTATGCTTGTCGGTAGTGTGATTTCAGGGATTGAAGTTTGCTCGTGGATGTTTATGCGAAGGCACGACTCTTTCGTGGGCCTTCTTTCTTTTTGGAGCAAATTTCAGGGAAGTTCTCGCTCTAATTCTACTTTTCTCTTCACCTTTATTTAACGCTTAGTACAAAAGGGACTTTGTACATTTCAAGTGGGGGGACGGGAGTAGAATTGTCTCTTGAACTTTATTTTGCCCTCGTTTTTCTAGTTTATTTTGAAAAATTATGCCATTTTTAAAATTTTGACATATTTTTCTTAACCTAACTAGATTAGACCTTAGCCGACCACATTATAACCCTTGATATTATATGGTGAGATTAGCCTTATCCGTTTCCAAATTTTTACCCCAAATCCACCAAATTATGAGTGTGCCGGTAGCTTGTAAACTTTAGAACTTGGCATTTACATCATTTCGAGACCATAGACGAGGTATGTTGAGTTAGCTCGATGTATTTGGACTTTTCAGTTTAAGAAGGCATTATTATAGGATTATCACCCAAATAGCCTATCATTGTGTGTGTATCGATTAGTCACCTCGACTTCAACCCTTTTGTTGCACTCACCTTTAGTGCAAGATACCCCTAGATACACCCTTCTGAGCCATTCCTTTCATTTTGTTCACCCAGTATATTGTTTCGATACACATTACACCTTAGCCTACCCTGTAGTCTTTATTTGTAATTGGGAAGTCATTATTTGCCTAAGTTCAAGGTTCAAGTGGAAAGGTCCGGGAATCACGCTCTCGTCGACGACATATCCTTAAAGATCATTGAAGACCCCCCAAATCCTCATATTGTTCACCTCAAGTGGGGGATGTTATGTTATTATGTTAGATTAAAAAAAATGATTCGAAAAAAAAATAGTTATTGTTATTCATTTGATTGTAAAGTGCGATGTTATAAGCACTATTGTTTTGAGCTTAATATATATTTAGTATCGAGGAGGCCACCTCGGTCACATTTGAAGAATGAAGTTGGAAGTGTGCCCATCATGACGTCCTCTAACGGCACATCTACCTGGTAATATCATGATCCGGTTTCTTGACTTCGAAACTTGAACTTTGGGCGAACGGTAAGTGGTGATGACCTAGTTGTAGATTTAAACTATTTGCTTGATTTTGTTTTACACCAATTTTATCCCATGTCTTATCCTACCCTTAGTTATGAAGCGTGTCTAGGTGATGCAGCAAGCAATCTTTGGTGTCTTGGCCATGGATTTGGTCATGTATCATTGATTTTGTCCACTTCGCCGTGACATTTTGGTAATGACAAATCACCCTTAACCTTTTTCGTCTCTACCCATATTGCCTTCGAGAATTGTTTTGTCCTAAACTCTAGTGGTGGAGATTTGTGTAACCGCCAAGCTTATGATAGAATAATGCTATGACTGTGCAATGAGTGATCACCCCGAAATTGACACTTAGAATAGTTGAGAGATTTGAGTATTTTGTTCCCATTTCGTGAGGTGTTCGGCTTTGTTTTATTCTAGCATAAGGAATTTGTAAACTTATATTTTCTAGGTAATGGAAGATATCATTTTAGGAATATATCTAATAAGGTCTACTTGAGGGAAAGTAGAGTTCAAGTGGGTTGATATTTGACAACATCAAATAGTCCTGAATATTTAGTGTCAATTTCCCCGGATAATGCTCGTATTTTATATCATTTATATGGATTTAAGCTTGTTTTCCTCTATATTTCACTTTCAGGTAAATTACGAGCATTGGAGCTAAAGAGACGCGGATTTGGAGAGTTTATTGAAGATATATCATAGTATGCTCATTTTGAAGAAGTTACGGCGTAACTCCTCTCTTACATTACGCCGTAACTAAAGCGTGGCTCAGAAAACCAACTCAACCGAAGATTACGGCGTAACTCTCTCAAAGATTACGACGTAACCAACTAGGTCAAATGAGGCTCCGCGCCGCTACAAGCTACACCATAACTATTGTCTCAATTACGGCGTAACCAAGATTTATTGAAGATACGGCGTAACTCCTTCCAGAGTTACGCCGTAACCAGCATTTTCAGTGCAAAATGCGAAGAATTGTATGTTACGGCGTAACTCTTAACATTAGTTACACCGTAACCAGATCTGGCCTATAAATACCCCACGAATTCCAGCATTTCAAAGCATCTCATTTCACACACAACATCAAGTGAACGTGAGTAGAAGTCGAAGGCCGATCTAGAGGAGCATACGGAGCTATCTCCAAGGGAGAAATCACTCCCCTACGATAAGAATTAGCATTATATATTTTCTTTACTTTCAATTCATGTATTTCATAATGTTAAACATTGAATCGATTGTTTTAGTTAATATGAGCGGCTAAGCACCTCTGGTGCTGGCCTAGTTATGATTCCTTAATTGTTTTGTTTGCATTTACATTGCTTTCGTATAATTATTTCTAAGAGTATGCATGCATAGTTTGTTGGTAGCTACCCTTGTTTCGGTAGTTTTGAATGGCGGTAGTGGCTAGTTACTTAGGAGATATGACCAACTGACCCTAAGTAGGTAGACTGAGTGGGAAGGGTAAGATATGACCAACTGACGACCCTTTCTACTTGTGCGATTTGACCGACTGATCACCTACCGTTTGGATGAACTTAAGAAGTCGGGGATGAGTGTTTAAGTTGCTAGCGCCCGGGCACTCATTGTTATGAATCTAGCATGTAGAGGTACTTAATGACTTGGCTTAGGGGACTAAGAACAACTAGACTTATGACGGGTCACCTGATTTCTCCAGTGAGGAACCTTTGCGATAGGTTAGGATGAACTGACCAAATGTTGTCCTAGCGACCTGAAGTAATTGGAAGTAATTAGACGTAAACATGACTAGTTAGGATGAATAACTAGGTTAGCACCCCTCTTCTCTATTGATCACATCCCTCGCCTTTATTTGCTTTAGTAGTTAATTAGTTAATTCAATTTCATAATCATATTAAAATCTGTGACATCTAGACTTAGTTTAAATCCGCACACATAGCTCTTGGGATGACCTCGGTTTTACCGAATACTACACTACACACGAGTGGGTACACTGCCCATTAGTGCATTAGCCATTAGGGTTGACCATAGGTATAATGAGACTTATAAACATGAAAACCTGGTCAGTAAAACCTGCATCATATTCCATGTTTTAGTCATAGGGCGGTGCCAAATTCCCTAATTTTATGAGTGTACAAGTCTCCTCTAGAACACCCGGGATCGCCAAGTACCGAAGTATCTCCCCCGAATATCCTAGTATCACAAACCGCAACTCACGCAATAAACACAACGGGAGCCTAATAGTGCACTCTAAGCCTAATAATCTCTATTTAGGACGTTCAAGATCACAAAAATGGAAGAAGAAGCCAATTTTCCTTAATCTAGCGTGACAACCAATTACACAAGAGACAACCTAACAATAATCAATAACTAGGTTTTATTGGATCGAAGCAAACACTAATTAATTTAGTTATACATGATAGAGTTGCAAGAACACAAGGAAACAATTAAACATAGATTAAAACATGGTGATAGATTGGATAAACAAACTTATCTTGAAGTAATAAAGAGGGTTTAGAACCCTAAGGTACTGTCCAAGTTGGACTAAAAACAAACTAGGGTTTGCTCTCCAAAATAACACACATAATGCAGAAAATTTGAGGTATATATATAGATTTTACAACTGCGACGGCGTCGCCTTTTGCTGGTGACGTCGTCTGATCACCGTCATTAAGGTTTCATCCTTGCCAAGTCATCACTGGGACGATGTCAGGTAGAAGATAGTGACGCCGTCTAGGTTGTATCTGACGTCGTCTTGAGAAAGCTTTGATCGTCTGGTGTAGAAAGATAGAGTGACGGCCATGTTAAGATACACGTGACGCCGTCACTTGTTAGGATCAAAAAGTGACATGAGCCATCGCTTGAGAAATTTTGGACCATGTTGCAAGCGACGGCGTCACCCTTGAGGTTGGGACGCCGTCCGGACCACTGTTTCAGCCTTGTTTTCTTGACTTAGCCGTTTTCTTCATGTTTTCGTCTGTTTTCGTCCAAAAATGTTTCATTCCAGCATTTTGCTTCCAAATGACCTAAAATGAAAAGGAACGACTTTCGTCTGTTTTTTTTGCATTCATTCTTACCATACCATCCTCTAAGATAACGTCAATGTAGAAGGATTTATAGGAGCATCCATACACTTGATGTTATCTTGAAGTAATTAATTACGTAGACAAAGGAAATTTGAATTTAACGTTCCTTACCATTACTCCATGAAATACTACTCAACCAATGAGTCCCAATCGTCCCAAAACTGTGTACAAAAGATATGACTCAATTTAGCAACCATGCAAATAAATAGAAAATTGAACTAAGGTTTAAACAATAGTTACAATAATGCACTAAAGATAAGCGCATACATGGTGGCCTAAGGCGATTTATGTGTAACATTTTAGGGTGGATTGTAAACAATGCTCTTCATTAATATTCCAAAAACTGGAAGATCACGAGAACCGCGAAAAGATAGGCTCTGAGGGGTTAACTAGGGGTATCGTGTACTAAAGATGAGTACATCGCAAAGGTGTGGGGAAAATTACTCAACCAATGTGGTCGAAGTAATTAAATTACAGGTTTAAAACAAGGGTTATCCTAATGCCTCTTATCATTTAGTTAATCCTAACTACACGAATGTAGTCTCACTAGCGATCTCGGAAGGCATCACAAAACAAGTTCTAGAATCTATTATACTATCGGTAAACTCATAAGCATTAAAGATGAATGCTTTATTCTTAAAGATCTAGGGGCGAACCTCACATTTTTGTGGTGGAATTTGAGTGGTATACA
Organism: Chrysanthemum makinoi; assembly: GCA_910596185.1. NCBI lineage: Eukaryota > Viridiplantae > Streptophyta > Magnoliopsida > Asterales > Asteraceae > Chrysanthemum > Chrysanthemum makinoi. The sequence continues at coordinate 63,862,705 of OU343218.1, forward strand.
ATTTTTGTGCTAGTCATATAATTTATATCCATGAGACGCTTTATTAAGACTAAAGTATTACTCGTAAGTGTCATAAAAAAATTTAAATTTGGTGCTAAAATTACCCCAACAAATATTTTTCATAGTTTATTACACAAATTACTAAGGACAAGGCAAAAATCAAGTGAGTGAATAGTTTCTAAGTTCCCGTTTTATTCTTCCTTCCTACACTTAAACTGAACATTGTTCTCAATGTTCCCTGAAAGTATCAAAGTAAAGATAGAGAAAGGTAAAAATAAAAGAGAGAAACTAATACTCCCCTGATTAGCTCGGTAGGATATCTGTAAAATCACGGTTAAACCCTCCTCCAAGAAGAATGAGTAACTAATAAGTGTTGCTTCCATCTTGCACTTCATCTTCTTGTCCAATATAACCTGCAAATGCTAAGAAAATTGAGACAAAACCTCGCGTCAAATTGGCGGTAAAAACTATATAAAACTAAACTACACTAGGAAGCAAGTAAGATATAATGCTTGTAAAATAGATGTTTGCAGATTTCTGGAAAATTAAGAATTCTGGAAATTTCCAAAAATTACAAATTAGACAGAAAACGAAAATTTGGAAACTGTTTCTACATTACCTGACGCCGTTGGGTACTAATTCCTACGCCGTTAGGTTGTCCTTACAGAATGAGTCAGAGTCGTTTTCCGGAAAAAAAATTCTGAAAAAATTACTTCTTTAAAGGCCTGGAAAATTACTTCAAACCATATCGGTTTTGTGGAAAACTAGAAGGGGGGTTGAATAGTTTTACCGATTAAAGCTTGGTTTTAAACTATTTAGATCGACTTATGTCAATCTATTTAAACATGTTTGTTGGATGTTGATAGACAAGCATATATAAATATGTAATGAAAAGATAAGGAGTAAGAAGCACAAAACCACAACGCGAGTATTTATAGTGGTTCAGCTACAAGGATACCTTCCTTGCCCTACTCCACTCCCCGAGTCACCAACTAGAGAGTTCGTAAACACTACATGACACCAACTCCTTATGGCGGAGAAGCCTTCACACCATTGTCTACTCTTTATCCGGTACAAGGCTAGATACCGGGTTCTTCCACGAGGTAGAACCACACCTATCACAACGTCGCCTACCCTTTTTCGGGTACTAGGCTAGATACCGAGTTCCATTACAATGGAGGAACTACTACCCAACACTACACAAAACCTATCCCAAAGGAGACCCACTCTTTATTACAACATCATTAAGGATATCAATATCCTTGGATACAACCTATTTCTATTTGTACATCGATGCACCTCATCGATTACACGTCCTTGGCATCTTTCACTAATGCCACTTGACTTGACTTCTAGGCACTCTTCACAAATGCCCTTGACACGGACGTTTGGCACCTTTCACTAATGCCTTTGTCTTGACTCCTTTAACATTCTTTACTAATGCCTTTGACACGGACGTTAAGCACCTTTCACTAATGCTTTCGTCTTGACTCTTTCGGCATCCTTCACTAATGCCCTTGACACAACACCTCCATGGAGGAAGAAAGAACTATCAACAAGAGAACCTCAGTAGTCTTGATGATGACGAAGCATGGCAACTCATGGACTTGAGCTTGCTCGACTTCAAGAGGTGGTGATCTCGCCTTTAAGAGGAACCTAGAGAATCACACAAAAATAAAACACAAACTACATAGAGAGATCCTTAGGATCTGAGGTTAAAAGGTTACAATACTTGGAGAAAGTATTTGTGGGAGTGGCAACCCAAAATGGAGAAATGGCTCACTATTTATAGATGGATTTTAGCTATTGTTCCACGGATCCCACGGATCCCTAACTTGAGGGATCCGTCCAGTGTATTTCTGGGGATCCGTGGGACGCTCCTCTTTGCCCATGGGTTTTGGGTCATGGGTCATGGTTATGGGTCATGGGTCCTAAACATTGGACCATGGGTATCCTAGTAGATATAATGTATCTACAAGATGCAATGCATCTAGTCCATGGGTCAAGGGTTAAAACCATGGGTCATGGATAATATCCATATATGACTTATGCATGATGTCATGCAATGGGTTATGGGTTATGCTCCATGGGTATGGGTCATGGACTTTGGGTTTTATCCAATCACATTCAATGTATTTGGTCAATGGGTCAAATACTTAAATTTCTACCCATTTATATTACCCATTATAATACATACTAGTTATGTATTATTTGCCCAATATGTAAACACTAGTTGTTGTACATATGTATTACCAATGTTGCAAAAATCGGTTAACTCGGCCGATTAATCGTTAATCGGCCGAGTACCTTGTCGATTTTTGAAAATCAGCCGAAAAATCGGCCAAGGATAAAAATCGACACTATGCAGTCAAAAAATCGGCCGAATCGGTCAAAATCGGCCGAATCAGTAAAAAATCGGTCGAATCGGGCAAATCGGTCATTTTAAAAATAATAGTAATATAGGCATTATACTTAATTTGGGGATCGTATATTTCACTTATAACGCACAATGGGCATCATAATCAGAATTGGAGCCTTTTATTGAGGTTTGGAAACATAGCAGGCTTGGAATCGGTTAAGATTTTTAGTTTGGTCTCCAGAAATACCAAAAAACTGCAGGAAATGCCAATCCGATTAATCACCGATTAATCCCGACTTGACCGATTACTCGCTGCAGGGTGGTCGACCGCCCGACTACCGATTCACGATTTTTGCAACATTGTGTATTACTAAATCATAAAATCACTTTTACTTGTTTAGTGTTTTATGTGAAAATGTTAGTTTGTTAGTAAACTATTGGCTCAAACCATTTACGTATTTTATTTGTTTCGTTAAAATGATTTTACGTTTGTTATCGACAAAACATTAGAAGATCGTAAAATATAAATAAACGTTTTTACGGCTTATTTGTATTAACAATCTCCCCTTTTTTGTTGATGACAAAACATAAAATTATTTTATAGAAAAACTAAAATTTGTAAAAGTTTGAATTGGAGTTTTTACTCTCTTCTCCCCCTTTTTGTCGAAATAAAAAGAGCGTCGAAAAGAAACTAACACATTGTTTTAAGAGAAACATGTAATGAGAAAAAAAAATATAGAGAGCAAGTGACAGGAAGAGTTCTCGTCTTAACTCCTCCTTGACGAGTCCATCCCTTTGTGAGGGCGTCAAGTAAGAAAAATTACTATTCTAATGCATTGCAACTAAGTTTGCAGATGGTTTCGTCTTTGTGACGATAATGCTCCCCCTTCATGATTGCAACTTTGCAAAGGGACGTCATGAAATGTAATCCAAATGAGGATTATATTGCAAATGGTTTTGCAATGTATTGTTTTGACACAAAGCTCCCCCTAGCTTGGGGTGTCAAAGTCTTCATGTGTATAATGAAAATCTACAAAACAAAGGTTAGAAAACAAAGATATAATGCAAAATTTCCTGCAAACAAGACTCAAGTTAGTAGAAAGCAAGTCTTCTGTTGCACGGATCTCACGGTTCCCTCTTTGGAGGGATCCGTCTAAGCATAATGGAGGGATCCGTCTGTCTGAAAACAGAATCCAGCAATGGTGATGTAACAAATGATGTTAACATCAAAGTGAGATAAGTGTTCAAGCAACAAACATATACTCAAAACAACATGGCATAAAACATGTAACTTCATTCAATAAAACTACGAGAAATGATATACAAACCTCTAAAACTAAGAGAATGATTAAACATGAAATGTGATTTGATTCTCGGGAAAGAAACCAATTATTACTTGTAGTATTTGAGTATCTCAAGCGTATTAGGTTTGAGCACCGGGATCGTTCCTAGCGAGGGCTGAATGGAGTTTAACAGCTCACGTCGCGTGATTCGGAATTTGAATGGGTAAAAAGGGAATTTGATTATTTCTAAACTATGAGACAAGGAATAGTAAAGGGAAGCAATAAAACTACTGAATTTCTTACGCAAATAAGGAATTACAACTAATTACGCAAATTTATACTAATAACGCAAATAACGTAATCATTAAAACGTAAATTAAATGCAAAAATAATCTAATTTAACCTCTTAAAGTGATCTAATAATTTTATACAGCTAAAAATGTTATTCAAACATTATTTTAAATTTAAAAATAATTTTTTTGGTTTTTCTTGATTTAATTTGAATTTAAAACTAATTTTGGACATTTAAAATAGATTTAAAATGCTAAAAATTATGAAAACTTGCAAGAAAATTACAAAACTATTTTTCAAAAATCTTAAATAACTAAAATAATTTTAAAAACTGGAATTACATTTTTCTAACTTTTTCTTTATTTTCTATGAATTTAAAACTATTTAAATCTAATTAAATTCCTAGAAAATACTATTTTAACTAAGACAATTCCTGAAAAATATTTTTTCTAAATTTTTAAATATTCTAAACCTAAGAAAAATGAAATTGCATTTTTTTGACCATTTTCTGAATTATTTCAATTAAATGCTATTTTAAAAGGCTAAAAACTGAATTTAAATGCAGAAAAATAGTTAAATGCTACAGAAAATTATGAAAACTTACATACAAGTCCTAAATACTACTGAGATGCCATGAAAAATATCAAACACAACTTATGAATGCAGAATAAGCAATTTGGCTACTAACTGTTAAGGAAAAGCAATAGGAAAAATAAGGTATAAGCTTCTAAAAACTACCAGCAGCTATACTAAGGGAAGTTAAGCTAAAACTAAACTTAAAATGATCTAATGCAACTGATTATGCCCTAATAAGGACAAGCTCAAGCTAAAAGTACCAATCCAAAGCCAATACCCAAACAGTCCTAATCCTACTACTTTAAGCTATATTTTAACTAGATTAGAAAATTCCTAAATTAATCTAAAATAAGTTTGTTAACAACCACCAACCAAAGTGCTTAATTCCAAAGTTTTAGCTAAAAAGGACTTATTATGAGAAAATTAAAAATCAAAAACTAAAGGTGATTAAGACTGAAAGAGGATTGATGCAACAAAAATAAGTGACTTATGCAGACAATGGGATTGGACTTGCAGACCAAATAAGCTAACCTATAAGCTGATGAACCTAAAATAAGCTTTTAGAGAAGAAACCTAAATAAACTAACTAAACCTACTAGAGAAGCAACAATAAGCAGATAAGCTAAAAATCCATAAGAACTAAAAAGTCCTACTGATATGGCAGGCTTAAAGGGAACAAAAGGGAAATTAAGCAGTCTGATTAAGTTATAATTAAGCTCCTAAAGATCAAGCTAAGGCAAAACTAAACTTTACACTAGAAGCTACTACAGAAATTAAGCACAATCATCAAGAGAATAGGCAAATGTTAAGCTAAAAAAACTTATCTGAGATAGTGTAAACAGAGGAACAGGACACTTTCAAACCAACCCACCAACTTAAGAGCACAAGCAGCCTACCTAAACTATTTTTATGATTTTTTTCCTTTTGGGAATAGAGAATCTACATATTGAAAATGCTATTTTTTATTTTTACTGATTTTAGTACACACTAAAAATGATGGAAACTACTTGTTAAATCTGCAAATTTACACTTATGAGACTGAGTTTAAAAACTGCAAAAGTGAAACTGAGTTAACTAAGTAGACTTGAATTCTTAGAAACTTAAACTGAAATAGCCTTAAAACATGCTCCTAAACTTATTGACATCAATTGCAACTTGAAAATTCAACCCCAAACTCCAAATACTAGCATAATCCAAACACCCCTTACAAGATCCAAAATGTAGATTAACTACTAACTCTTGATGAATTCTGATATAAAATGACTCAAACTGATGAAATAAGCATTTAATTCAATAGTTTAAGTCATGGAAATCAGAAATTAACTTGAAACTGATTTTGACTTCCAAACTTTGACTCACCTTGACTTATGTTGAAAAACTGATTTTGGAACTAGAGGAAGAAGAGATGAGCTCATACAAGCTTATAAAAGCTTATATGAGCTTAATAATCAAATGATGTGAGCTTATTTAAACAGTATAACTTGAAAACGAATTGACAAGAAATTTAAATTGAGAATGCAACTTTCATTAATAAAAGGAATTTTACCAAACTTAAAAGAGAATTACAATATGAATTCAAATACTTAATCTAACAAAACAGTAAATGACATAAACAGAATGGTTACAATCTCTCTAAAAGCAATGAGAAATTGGACGAATTGTAATTGTGATGGAAATGGGTATTTATAAGCTGAAAAGGAGCTTGGGGAATGATCTCAGAAGCTTCACGAAGTTGTATCTCAGCCTTCCATCCATCAAATGCATCATCAAATGTATCTCAGCCTTTGGATTAGAAGAATGATGTGGCTTGGCAAATGAGAAGTCTCCTTTTGTCCACCTTGGCGATCCAGAGGTGTCACACCTCTGACACGTTATCCGATGCTTCCAAAAGGTGTACTTAAGTATGTGGGTAACTTTTGGATGTAACAGGGTAATTGTGGGGAGGGGATGATAAACAGTAAATGGTATTTTCAGTTTTAGGCGCGTTCTTATTTGGGGGTGGGTTTATTTTATATTAGTTTGACTCGTGTGGGAATGGGTTGACTTGTTGACTGGTAATACAAAGGGAAAAGGGGTTCACTTGGGAAGTTATTTGTGAGTTGACCGGGGTAAAGGAAATGGTTTGACTTGGGTAAGACTTGGGTAAACGGGGTATGAATTTGGGATTAAATAGGATGGGCTTGGGCTGTTTTGGGCTAAGGGTAGATAATGTATGGTTTTATTATTGGACTTGGACTTTTATCTTGAATATTAATTAGGACCATTTATGTAAATTGCAAAATCCAAGGACCAATGGTGTCATTTTGTGATATGGAAAGGGTGATTTTGGTATTTTTGGGTAAGCGGGATTTATGAGGGTATAAAGTGTAATAAATGATAAGTTAAGGGTAGAAATTGTAAATATAGGAAAGTTGAGGGTCTTTTGTGTAATTTTGGTAAAGTGATGGTGAAAATGAGAAAACTCCCCGAACATGATCCACAACTTCAGAATTTATCTTTTGAGCATTAAAGTCCATGAAATAGCATCCCTACATCGGTTTTTGCACTCTTCTCTCTCTCTCGTGCTTGGTTTTTTTCGGTTTTGGCATTCTTTTGTCTGTTTTGTCATATCCGTACTGTTAATACAAATAAGCCGTAAAAACGTTTAGTTATATTTTACGATCTTCTAATGTTTTGTCGATAACAAACGTAAAATCATTTTAACGAAACAAATAAAATACGTAAATGGTTTGAGCCAATAGTTTTCTAACACACTTACGTTTTCACATAAAACACTAAAACAAGTATAAGTGATTTTATGATTTAGTAATACATATGTACAACAACTAGTGTTTACATATTGGGCAAATATATACATAACTAGTATGTATTATAATGGGTAAAAACTACAACCCAAGGAGCATATCCATAACCCATGGTATTGACCCATACCCGTTTTACTAGATGCATTGCATCTATTAGGTACATTGTATCTAATGAAATACCCATGGATCAATCCATAACTCATGACCCATGACCCAAAACGCATGGGCAAAAGGGAGCGTCCTACGGATCCCCCAATATTAGATTGGGACGGATCCCCGTGAGGGATCCGTGGAACAAGAGACATTTCTCTCTATAAATAGTGAGTCATTTCTTCATTGTTGCTTACCCCTTTCACATACTTCTCTCTTTGAGTTAAAAATTATCTAACCCCAGATCCAAGTGATCTATGTATGTAGTTTTGTTTTTGTGATCCTCTAGGTTCCTCTTAAAGGCACGATCACCACCTTTGAAGTTAAGCAAGCTCAAGTCCATGAGTTGCTATACTTCCTCATCATCAAGACCTATGAAGTTCTCTTGTTTATGGTTCTTTTCTTTCTCCTAAGAAGTGTAGTGTTGAAGACATTTGTGAAAAATGTCTCAAGAGTCAAGAAGAAGACATTAGTGAAGGTGTCGACGTCTCAGATTATAAGCACTTGTGAAGGATGCTTAGAAGTCAAGACTAGAGGCATTAGTGAAGGGTGCCTAGAAGTCAAGACACAAGAGATTAGTGAAGGGTGTCTTAAAGATCGAGTCAAATGCATTAGTGAAAGGTGCCTAAGGTGTACATTCGATATGGTGTGATTCAATGTACAAGATAGATTAGTATTGGGTCAAAGGATAGTGTTATCCTTGTTGATATTATTATAAGGAGTAGATCTCCTTTGGGGTTAGGTGGTCGGTGTAGTGTTGGGTAGTAGTTCCTCCATTGTAATGGAACTTCGGATCTAGCCTAGTACCTGATAAAGGGTGGTATGCATATTGTGATAGGATTGGTTCTCCTTGGTGAAAAGGACCCGGTATCTAGCCTTGTTCGATAAAGTGTAGGCAACGTTGCGAAGGTTTCTCCACCATAAGGAGTCGGTGTTGTGTAGTGATTACAACTCTATAAAGTAGACTCGGGGAGTAGAGTAGGGCAAGGAAGGTGTCCTTGTAGCCGAACCACTATAAATACTCGCGTTGTGGTTTTGTGCTTCTTAATCTTTATCTTTCCATTACATATCTATATTTCTATATGTTTGTTTATCAACATCCAACACACAACTAAATAGATTGACAAAAGTCGATCTAAATAGTCTAAAATGAGTTTTAATTGGTAAAACTATTCAACCCCCCCCCCCCTTCTAGTTTCCACAATTGGCATCAGAGCTTCGTTAACAAGTTTCTTAAAGTATATTGTACTTTAAAAACTTGATACGATCTATGGTTAATTGAAAACTACAAAGAAGATTTTTCATAAAAACAAACACCATGTTTTTTAAAAACTCTTTGTTTGGATGTTGATTAGATGACAACATTTTTTTATTTTACTATTCATTTAATTGCACTAATCTTCTTTGTCATGTTGCTTAGTTAAAGCTCATACCTACCAAGTCATAGGAATTTCTTGGTAACAAGAATACCTTCCCTAAGAAGGTATCTTAAACATAAAGGAGCCGGAATTGTCTACTGACATTTGTTGTGTCATTTGTAAAGACATTCCTAAGTACATTAGAGGTATGAATTTCCACTTATCTCTAAATCACATTAGCTTAATAAATAAGTATGCTTACATAGGTATTTATATGATTATCTTTTGTACATTTTCATGTATTACATGTAGCTTCATTAGGAAGCCTTTCTCGCATACGTGTTACTTTTCGTCTAAAGTCGAGGTTTATAAAATTTGTGTTTTATTTCATTTAATCCAAAAATCATATCCTTCTAATAATAAAACAAAACACAAATCTCAAAAATTTCCCCTTCCCCATAAAAACCCCTCCTTCGTTCACCCCATCAAATCCCCACTTTTTCAAATCTTCCACTTTCAAAAATTACCTCTCATTCAAAACTTCATCTTCCTCTTCATCTCATCTCATCTCAAACCAAAAACAAGAAGGTTCGTCATCGACATGGTTTACATCGCCTTCGTGCTCATCTCTCTTGTTTTCCCTATGATGAAGTTCTCATACGGAGACATATACTTTGTGTTGTTAATCTACATTGGGGTTATATACCCAATCCTTTGTATCATTCTTAGCATTGAAATGAAATATTACTAGTTTATCTAGTTTGTTATCTTAATGTGCTTCTCATTTCTTTTGATTTATATCTTTCGTACCTTTTCGTGATACATTAGAAACCATTAATGCATGCTAAAAGAAAATGTAGGCTAATACACATATCTTGGTATAAAACAATAAAAGTTATGTTTTTATCAAAAACTGCTTACTACTGCATCCACGATCCCCTCAGGTATACTAGCGGATCCCCACGATAAGGGAACCGTGGAAACCGTCCTTCTGGATAACAGTTTTTCCATGCAAAATAAAAACCGCTTTCTTCCTAAAAGAAATGTTCTACTAAAATGTCAAACAATAAGTGAATTAAATGTCATTGTTAATAAACATCTTGTAAAAACGTTAGGTAATCATTGTTTTACCCGTAATACGTCACATCCTATTAACTTCTCTTTCCTATAGGTTTCGCTATGTCGCATGAATATGAGTTTCATTTTTCACTCACTAGCGTCTACTGATAAGGTTTTACAATGTACCTTTTTGAGGGGTCGTTTAAGCCCTTATTTGATCACTTTTGTATCCGTTATTACTTAATATCGCTTCTTTTCACTTTTTAGGTCTCTTAAAGGCAAATTGTCAGAATGGCACTTATTTGAAATGGAAAGCGCGATAAATGGCCAAAGTCAAGAATCGACACTCAAGCCGCCGACGATGACAAGGTGACGCGGCTACAGCCTACGCTGTACGCAGTCGGAGTATTTTGTGACGCGACGAAGCCAAAATTCATATTTTCAAGCGACGGTGTCGCTTTAAAAGAGTAGGCCGTCGCAACTCAGCGCGCTAGATTTGATCGCGCCGAAAGCCGGGAAGAGGACGCAGCATCACAAGCATAGGTGACGCCGCCGAAGTCTAACGTGGCCAAGAACGAAACCCTATGATCGGCGATCCGACGGCGGCCACAAAACATAAGGTGACGCCGCATATGTAATCTTATATATAGAATCCGAATTTTTCAAGATTGGTGTGTAGTCTTTGAGTAAAACCTAAACCAACCCAAGTCCGTCTTGTACAAGATTTAGGGTTCCAAACCCTAACTTACATCAAGATAAGTGTTTTACTTTATTAATTCAATTATGTCTTTGATTATTTGTGTGTATGCTTGCATGTTCTCCATGTCCGGCTAATTTACTTGTGTGTTTGCTTAGGGAATATGAAACTTAATTATTGAATATTGATTGGTTGTCTCTTATCTTAGTTGTTAATGATCTAGTAATGCGATAGGTCATTCGTTGTGTACTTAATGCTTGATTAATCTTTGTGAACCTTAGGTTATAGCACCTTGAGCGGTTGTAAGCTAAACTATCCAAAGAGGCCTTAGAGTTAGAGTTTATGATCCCTAGTGGTATTTTGTAGACGAGACCCTTTGGTAACTTCAAAGAGTTAGGGATAAACGCATACCCTACAACTTTAGACACACAACGCAATTAAGAATAAGGACGTGACAATTCAACCACCAATAGGAGATAATTAAGGAGTAGTAAAACCTAAGTGAACACATCTTTAAACTATCATACGAGCACACAATAATTAGACATAGACTACATACACCTTAGATTAGATAATTAGATAAGTAGAGTAATCAGTAGCAATACCAACCCCCAAATCCAAACCCCAGATTCGACTTTTCCATTTCCACAAAAACATAAAAAAGATAAAAAATAATCTTCCTCAACCCCAACCTTAGCTTAGTAACTCCTCACTAGCATTCCTATTCCCCAGAGAATCGATATCAATACCCGGCTTACCCTACTACACTACAAACGATTAGGTTCAATGGCCTAGGGTGTTATAAAACTTCTCAAGAAAAGGAAGTTCCTTTGACTCGAACCACGCCAGTAGGCCATATCAAGTTTTTACCAAATACGGGAATAGAATAGCTAGTTAGTAGTCCAACTCGTTTAGGTTTCTTTGCTTGATTCCTATCAAGTAAAATTTTCTCATTCTTAGCTTTCTCTTAGTCTATCCCCTTTGTTCGTAACCCCATCACTTTTCATCATGAAAGGTGACAAACCACCAAACAACACTTTACCACTAAACAAATACATACCGCTTGATCCAGCCTTTGTCAACCTACTTCGAACTCGTGTTGGTAAAATCAATGTGAATGAGGAGGATAGTGCTTATTTTAATCTTTACCCCACTAAGGAAGAGGTTGCTACCATCAATATACATTCGATAATCCCCGATCACCCCTCATTAGATATGCCCAAAGATTAGGAGAGGAAATCCTGGAACTTAAAAATCCCTTGTATGATCTGGACATAGGAGTGTCGACCATGTTTACATAGATATCGAATCTCCCATCAATGTGATGTCATCGGCCGCCTACAATGACATTATGAATGTGCTAATTTAATATTAGAGAGAGACCCTAAGTATCCAGGTGGAGTTTGCAACTTTGTGGGAAGAGTCAAGGATGTGCATGTCTTTATAGGAAATTTCACCTATCTAGTTGATTTTGTAGTCCTAGAAGATGTAGGATGCGTCATTGACTATAGCTTATCCCAAGTAGTGCTAGGGAAACCCGCTTGTTGAAACATCCAAAATGAGCCATAACAAGTATGATGGAACGGTTAGTTTTAAGGAAGGAACCGATGAAATCACTTATAGGATGCCTTGGAAAACAAAATGAATATGGCCATCTACCCATTTTTGAACGAGACAACATCAAAGCTTTTGAGGACAAAAGCAAGGACGATGTTGAAAAAAGGTTATAAATTTATGAAGAAGGAGGCTTTATTATAAGGATTGCTGACCCTCGAGTTAGATATAAAGTCGATGAAAATTTGTCAATATGATAGAATTCTCATTGAGAATGCAAAACGGAAAGCTGAGGGCACCGACTCACGAAGTCTAGCTACAAGACTCTTAAATAAAGCCGCTGGAGGCAACCCATGCTTAATTGTTTGCTTGTTAGTGTCATATATCTTTTGTTAATTGTTTATTCTCATGTTTAAATTTGTAAAAATGCTTTATTTTGTTTTTAACCTCGTCTTAATTGCATATAAAGGTATTTTACATAAAGGATAAAGTAGGGAGGATTACACACATTTTCAAAAGAAACGTAAATATGAGAATAACAATTCATTAAAAGATATATATTTGTGTTTGTTCGAGTCAAATGCTTGCATCGAGTCATAATGGATGTTTTGCATAAATTTTTCTAGATTCTAAAGATATAAATTTTCGCAATTTTTTCCTAAAATCGCACGCTTTTTGTCGGGATAACCCACGAGTCAGATTGCAAACGGGACAAGGCCAGAAGGAGTAAAACAACATTACTTTTTTTTTTCAAGCTCGAGCTACTTATAAATTTTTAAATTTTCCGTGTCTTAATTTCCGAAATTGTAAACATCCATTCCACAAGCATTATATCATTAGTTTAGTAGAGTCTTATATATATTATTACCGATTTTACGCTAAGGTTTTGCTTTGTTTTCTTCAAATGTGCGTGTTTTATTTATCACAGTTAAGAAACAAAAGATTAGAAGGAGCTTTTCACGCACACATTTTTCTTGGAAAGGATTTAACCACTACTTCACATACGGATCCTACCGAGCTAATTAGGAGAGTATTAGTTTCTTTCGCTTTTTATTACCTTCTATTATCATAACTTTGATATACCTTCGGGAACATTGGGGACAATGTTCATTTTAAGTGTAAGGAGGGAAAATAAAACGGGAACTTTGAAACTATGCTTATCCTTGATTATTTGCTTTGTCCAATCGTATTTGTGTAATAAACCATGAGAAAATGTCGGTTAGGTAATTTTGGCACCAAATTTAAAATTTTTCATGACATATAGGAGTGGGCCATTAGTCTTAACAAAAGCGTCTCACCGATAGGAAGTTGCATGACTAGCACAAAAACCCTTTACCACCTAAATTCCACCCAAAATGTGAGGATCCCCCTTAGATTAGTAGGAATTAAAGCATTCATCTTTAATGCTTAGAGTGTGAACCGTGGTATATATTAGATTCTAGAACTTGTTTTGATGCATTCCGAGATCGCTAGTAAGACTATATACTTGTGTAGTTGGGGAATAACTAAATGATATAAGGCATTAGGATAACCCTTGTTTGATACCCGTAATATAATTACTTCTTCCACATCTGAGTAATTCCCCACACCCTTTGCTTGTACTCATCTTTAGTACACTATACCCCTAGTTAACCCTCTGAGCCTATCCTTTTCGCTTCGAAGGTTTTTTGCTTTTCCGAATATCAATGAAGAGCATTGTTTACACCCACCCCCAAATATACACCCAAACGCCTTTTCCTACCCTCTATGCACTCACTTTTAGTGCATTATTGTTATCACCCAAACCCTTAGTTCAATTATCTAGTTGCTTGCATGAGTTGCTAAGTCGAATCATATCCTTTGTACATAGTTTTAGATGATGGACCACGAGAAAGTTAAAGTTTATAAAATGATTGAAGGAACGTTAAATCCCTAATTTACGTATAACATACCCTGTTTTGATCTTTTCAATTCGGTCAAAATTAGTAAGCGAAAAACTCAAGTGTAGGGATGTGCCTTAAATCCTATCATTTTGATGTTACCTAGAGGATGGTAGAGTAAAAGTGTATGAAAAAAATTGAAAAAAAAAAAAAAAAAAGATAAAAAGAAAAAAAAAAAATAGATGGACGCTACCATCCTACATCTGTCTTTAAATTTATGTTTGTTTGTTTCAGTTATCTAGAGTTTAGAGTGTCGAGTCTTGGCTTAGCAACGCCATTCTTCGTATGCTTGTAATATAGATTTTTGACTTGCCACCACTAAATAGCCTATCCCACCAAACCTTTGTTTCCTACCAAGCCTACAATTACAACCCTTTAAAGACCTCTTTGATAGTCTTTCCTAGGTGCTTATGCCAAAGCGATAGAGGTTTGATCTATTCTCAAGCCTATGGTAATCTATGTACTAGGACCGGTTAATGAGTGCTATTCCATTTTCAACTTTGCTTATATGATATACACCTGAGAGATGTAGTATCCAAACACCCCATGTGAGGTGCTAGTATGTACTTTAAGCTTGTTATGACTTTTGCGGAGCTTATATGTGTTGTGGGCTGTTTTAAACCAATGCTTCATGACCCTTAACTTATAAATTAATTGGCTAAAACACGTTTGCACGCAGTTTACCAAATGCGGTGGGATATTTGATAGGTTTTAAATGTACCTTTGAGTCATTTAAGCCCTTATTTGATCACTTTGTATCCGTTATTACTTATATCGCCTTTTCACTTTTTAGGTCTCTAAAGGCAAATTGTTGTAATGGCACTTATTTGGACTAGGCGCGAATATATGTAAGAAAAATGGCCAAAGTCAAGAATCGACACCGCTTCAATGACAAGGCTTACGGCCAAAATTCCTATACCACGCCTCGCGAGTATTTTGTGACGCACGTAAGCCAAAATTCATATTTTCAAGTGACGGTCGGCTTTAAAGAGTAGGCCGTCGAACTCAGACGGCCTAGATTTGATCCGCACGTCGTCAAAGTTACTGCGCATTCGCCGCAAGTCTAACGTGGCTGCACAAACCCTAATGACGCCGATCCTCGACGGCCACAAAACATAAGTGCCACGCCGTCGCATATGTAATCTTATATATAGAATCTGAATTTTTCAAGATATGTGTAGTCTTTTATGTAAAACCTAAACAACCAAGGCTGCTTGTATATTTTTAGGGTTCCAAACCTTATCTTACATCAAGATAAGTATTTTACTTCATTAATTCAATTATGTCTTTGATTATTTGTGTGTATGCTTGCATGTTCCCATGTCCCGCTAATTTACTTGTGGTTTGTTTTAGGAATATGAAACTTATTTATTGAATATTGATTGGTTGTCTCTTATCTTAGTTGTTAATGATCTAGAATGATAGTCATTCGCTGTGTACTTAATGCTTGATTAATCTTTGTGAACCTTAGGGTTATAGCAATCTGAGCTTGTAAGCTAAACTATCAAAAAGGGCCTTAGAGTTAGAGTTTATGATCCCTAGGTATTTCAGACGAGACCCTTTGGTAACTTCAAAGAGTTAGGGATAAAGCGAACCCTGAACTTTAGACACACAACGCAATTAAGAATAAGGACGAGACAATTCAACCACCAATAGGAGATAATTAAGGAGTAGTAAAACCTAAGTGAACACATCTTTAAACTATCATACGAGCACACAATAATTAGACATAGACTACATACACCTTAGATTAGATAATTAGATAAGTAGAGTAATCGGTAGCAATACCAACCCCCAAATCCAAACCCCGAGATTCGTACTTTTCCATTTCCTAAAAAAACATAAATGTTAGGTCACTAGATTTACAACACAAGTTTAATAGAAAGATAGAGAGGCGATTGAACAATAAACCAAACACACACACACAAGATAATAATACGGTTTAGGCGTAGGAGAGAGTGAAAGAGAAATATTGAACAACCAACCTTCAAATGAAGGTTTACAAGAGTATTTATAGGCAAGGAGCTAGGGCAACACTCCTACTCCTTCCCTTTTCCTTATTGGACATGGGCCTAAGCTTATGGGCCTTCTACATAAGCTTGACCTTAAACAAACATAAAGGCCATAATAAGCTACCTATTACATATGAGTAACTAACACTTGAATTAAGGTTTAGGAGTGATTCCAACAATCTCCCCCTCAAGTGTTGGTGATGAAAACGGTGAAGGCGTTGATGTAATAGTAGCTTTGACGCCTTCGACATTCTTCTTTTCTTGTGAGAAGAATTTCCTTGATTCAAACAATCTCCGTAGAGAGATAGTTTTCTTTGAAATGTTGTGCTTTGACGTCATCTTTAACTTTGTTCTATGATCATTGTTCTTTGTGATGAAAGTGATAGTATGTTGTTATTCAGATCAAATCACCTCTGTGTCGCGCTATTGTTCCACGCCATTCTTCAACATGCTCACACTCTTTGACGCTTGGAATTCAAGATCGATGAAGTTCTTTAAGTCTTTAACTTGTAGATTCTTTGATTTGACGAATAATCATTCCGATCAGCCAAAGGTGTTGCTTTGGATAGAACTTCCATTAGTGATGATGTTGGCGTGAGCATGAGAAGAATCACGACGATCATCCCGGCCCGAGCTTCCATAAGAAGAAAACATTTAAAACGGTTAGTAATAAGCGGATTCCACTTCTGATTCGAACCGAGTGTTATAAGCATAGTGTGAAAACACAACTCTAATTCTCAAAAGGCCGTTCTCGAACGGAGTCCCACAAGTGAGATAATATACCGAAGTACATCTACAGCCGGATGAGTCGAGGTACACCGGCATCACCTCACGATCAGACCGCTTGAGACACTGCGTAATCCACGAGTTACCGGTCACCTTGCTGTCGTGGTTTTGATGTTGACCACTGGCGGGGAGTTTCTATTCAATCGCGAGGATCTGCAGATATGAACCTCTCATAAATATTCTCCCCGACAGATGCTAAGATCCGTGAAGGACTCGATAACGTACCTAAATTCTTATTGTTGAGCGCAAGTGATGAAATGTCGAGTGTACCTAAGATATCTTTTGATGAATCTCGTGGCTCTAGACTCAATAATGCGTTTTGGTTTTCCGAAAGGAGACTAGGAGAGGGTCTCCTTCATCAATACCGCCGATCTCTAAGAGAAAGCCAATAGTTTACGTAGGGTTCCCTGGAGAATGAAACAAGCTTCAGAGAGAGAAACTTGAGTGGCTTAGAAGGTTTAGTGCGCGCCATCGTCCATGACTTACTTACTTTTAATCTTCAATACCGCTACTAAGTGACAACCAGCATATGAATTGAACCCGTATTCCGCCCTAAGTTGAATAAATTGGAGGGCTATTTCTTTTCACCCTTTTCTTTGCATTTCTTTTTAATTCTTCAACTCCTTCTTTCTCCAATTCTCATTTTCTCCTTTTATAATCGCAACCTAAGGACTTCTAAGTACTAACTATTTGTGATGTCCTTGGGTGGATCCCTCCTGGCTCATGGATCAAAAGACTGGTTATTCCTAACCTTAGTCACCTTATAACACCATGACTAACCTATGTTGCCATAAAAACCAATTTTCAAGAAAATCTCTCAAAGGGTTTGTAAATGAAAAACATGTTTGAACCATCTTGAGAGTTTTATCTTTAGCGAGAAATACTCCTCCACATGTGCTATAGAGTTTTGACGAAATCGCACGAAAGTGTGGGAAGAGCGCACTTTTGAATTGATCAACTCAAGATAGACAATCCCCTTGCAGACACGGTTACATTGCATAGTTAAAGAGATACATTGTCACCTTTTAGGTGACAACTAGCTCTAATAACTACCTTGAAGGTGTAGACAAACCTCGAAAGGTTGTCATACCCGCCGAGTTCATGTCTACCAAGAGTTTCTAATGGTACTTTCTACTTGACAAGTCCTTAGACACGCTACATTACTAGCGAACTAGCTTGAAATTATTACCCGTCCCAGACAAGTCTTTTCGAGTTACTACCGCTTAGTCAATCACAATTGTTGGTTAAGTCTATTACACAAAGATTCATTTGCACTTACACAACATATTTCTTATCACATACTTTTCTCCCCCTCAAAAATGGCATATAAAATGTTATTTTTGAAAAGTTGAGAATAAATATGACCATTTCGAGTGTTGTGGAAGATGACCACTATGAACATTTTGAACAAAGTTTTAAATTCAAATACTCTCCCTCAACTAGTGATATAAACGGTTGAGGTTTTGAAAATCATACGGGGAAGTACTTGTCCATTTGAGCAAAACCTTGAAAAATGAAAGGTTTGATAGGTTTTACTCAAAAGTAAGAAGCTTTCGCCCCTTTTATAAGGATTGTGGCACTCAAGTACGTTACTTGGGGTCCTTTCTTGACAATTACGGGTTGTACAATCAGTAATGTGTGCACAAGCCATTCACATATATAATCATACATCCAAATTTATAATGAAAGAAGCGCTCAAGGCCAGGAAGTGCAAAGATGTTGCTGTGAGTATGAACGAACATGCGTTGCAAGACAGTGATGTTAATCCCGGGTCAGCCACTAAACAAAGCTTTCCAACGCTCGATACGATCCCCCTCAAACAACCTTTCATCAATCATTCTGATGATCCTCCGCACATCCCTTCGATCCTGAGAATTCCATCGCTTAGGAGACCCAATCTTTAGATGTATATCCTTCAACCGATAAGCCAATCCGTCCCTAACCATCTTCAAAGTGTGATCCCCAAACTTGTGAAGATCGCTGCACGCCATCAAGCAATTGCGTTGAAGTTCACTACGGTAAACAACACCGAACGGTTTGCTGATGAGCGTGTATTGTGGAAGCTGGTTGATGTCGGGAAGATCAAGTTGTGGTGGAGTCAACTGGTGGTGCTTCTTCAACAGTAGTTGTTGAGTGTGTACGGTATAGTAGTATCGTTGAGCAGCCGGAAACAACATACACTGAGCACGTTCATTAATATCACACCGAGCAAATGAGAGCAAATAACCTTTCCATTTGTTGATTTGTGAGGGGCTTTGTGTTCACGGATGATGGGGTTGAGGGAAGTTTAAAGCGGTTGACCGTTCTAAGTCTGTTATACTCGAAGCCATTGTGAAGAAGTTTCATCCGCCTTCCCCCAACCGACAACCTGTCTTTAGATTTGAAACTTTGATGAAGTCTACATTTCCTCTAACTTTTGAAGGTTTCAAGATGTTGAATTTATGATGAGCAAGAAACCACACAAATAAAATCGACTAATTGCGAAGATCCGTTCGAGGGTAACATACGAGAAATCAACAAGATCTTCTCACGATGTAGACGATCACACCAAACAAACCACCGAAAGACCTAAATGATACGACTTTCCCCTAATGTTGTGTCTTTCTAATACTAATCACCTGTGAATATGCAATAACTTCAAACCAAGACCGTGGTGAGGCATCATAATATCATATTTGGGTAACTTCACACAAGATCACCCATGAAATTGAGACGATAACACCAAAGTGAGACGTTTGAGCCACATTATCGCCTTATTTCTTCCCTTAATTGAAGAAATTGTTTTCGCAAAGAAGCATGTAGAAGAACAAGGAAGCAATGACCACCTACACACTTTCTCCCCCTCGATGTTTTCAATGATTCGTAATCATACACCATGTATGTTGATGATGAATTGAAGACAAACGGAAACCATGTATAAGGAGACAGCGAAACCATGTATGTCCAATTGATCGAACAAGTGTGAAGTACCAAAATATTTCGAGAGAATCAACCACGATAAAATATCTCTGTTCATTATATTGATCATCATCACCGTGTCATTGTTGTTGGAAGCTTTGATCTTCATTATAGAAGATTCGGTTGTTGTTGTAGATCTGTGTATTTGAAATTAGAGTATTATCAGCAAATGTGAAACATTGATACATCCAAGCACCGATTTTGGCGAATCTGAACCGGAGGAGCAAGCAATGTTTCCAATTCATGACGACAAGTACAATGGTGGAACGGTGATGGATCATGATATTTTTACGGTGAGAAACGGGTCCGCATTTTGCAGGAGCCATAGCTGTTGTAATACTGCGCATAGAAAAATAGAAGGAGGGCAAGGAAGAGAAAAACATGGATCCCCAAGTGTAATGGGTTCCGATGTTAGAAGCATAGAGATGTAGTGTCAATTATCTTCTTGACACCTGAACATGCTATTTTGATGATTTCTTTCCTCGCCTTTCATTTCACGATGGATGTAGTGGGTATCTCACTTGTTTTGGTGCAACTACTTAGTATTCTTACAGAGGAATCCACCTAAGACCGCCAGTTTGAAAACTCTACCCGTTGGTATCCATCTAGGGTTAGATCTAAGGGATGTTGAAACTTCTTTGGGAAGAATTTATGCCCTATATTGATCCACCTATTAGGTTTCAAATTTTACGCTTAGATCAACGAGTTTATTTCTAACTGTTTGAGTTAATTTAGGTTTTGGTTTGCTACTACAAGTGTTCAAGAATACACTTGAAGGTGATACACTAGGTCGTGAACCTAAGATTCCATCCTTTGGAGTAGTGCCCTTTTCCTAGCCTTTTCTAGATCATAGTTCTTGTATGCGTCATTTGAATCATATGAATGTTTACGTTAATGCCTCGGTTTAGACACGTTGTTCGAACTAATCCTAGATTGGCCGAGCGACCACTTGTGCTGGTATAATGTAATGTGTTTAACATAAACATGTTTAATAGAAACGTAAGCATTATTGTTGGGCCGGAATGTGGAGTGGACCGATTTTGACAAATGATTATTCTCAACAACTTGGGAGGAAACCGTGGTTTTGACGATTTTGACGCTTGATTTAAAAGCGGTTGGGTGTCTAACAACCGATTGGTTTTCGATTGGTTTTAGAGACGATTTCCCCAAGATTGTTGGCTTTGCAAAATTAGTATCCACACTCTTGTCAGTTAATCTTCTCAGTTTGTTTTGTAAAGCAACATGTGCAAGCCCTTTGCTTTGAAGTTGAGCCTTTAAATGCTCATTTTCTTTAACTAATGTATCCACATGATTACTTTGTTCATTCAAAGATTTACTTTTTGGCTCTAAGTTTAAAACATTGTTTTGCAGTTTAAGTTCAAGAGATATGCAATGAGCCTCAAGTTTTGAAAAATCTTTTTGAAACTGAAATTGTCTTTTGAGAAGAATGATTTCGATTCAAGAGTTTGATTTGACGCTTCAGCTTGAATTGTTAACAAGTAAGGGCTCTGCATATGAGATAGTTATTCGACATTGTGCAACACATCAGTCAACCTCTCCTCCTTCATTACTAAATCAGGTTGCTCAAGATGTTGTATTCATTTCAAATGTAATATGATCAACCGTAGATTTGTAATTCCCCACCATCCTTCTGTGCAAGTAGGTGTAAGATATCTTCCTCAACCATTTGTTCTTCGTACGTACTTCGTCGAGTTAAGTATTAATATATCTTCTCCAGATCCTTGTCATCATCCTCGCTCAATGTTACAACCTCATTGTCCGTACACGATTGCAAGAATCACAACATTCTCGGCCCATTTGAGCATTCCTTTCATGTACATCAACTCTTTCACCTTGCACCGACGGGATATCGAATTTGATGATGTCTGGCGCTTCAATGCCAGAGCCAGAGCCATGTATCCTTCTTTCAATGCCACAAATGGATCTTTATGTTCATAATCCATTTCACTGCTTTGTAGAAGAATCAAAGAGAAGAAGGTGCAAAGTCGATATAGCACAAAGAAGGTCGATATAGTGAATTGCAATTTCCCTCCAAAAATAATTTTGAAAAATTTTGACTCTCAAAATTTGAAATTCACTATAAAATCCAATTCTAAGGTTGAAAGAAAAATTTGAGTTATGACAATTTTGACGCCAAATTTTACCCGAAAAATTTGAATTTGGTCCCAAAAATTTGAATTTTTGACCAAAATTTTCACAGTTAAACCAAAATTTGAATCTCGCGTAAAAATTGAACGTTTAGTCTCCCCTAAAAATTAAATTTTACTCAAATTTTCCCGCCAAAAAACTCTTGTGTTGATGGATCTTTGTAGTCGAATGAACCTTTGTTGATAAAGTGTCCTTAGACGTAGAAATCACAATAATCCAAGTAGCACTTATGCGTAAAAACACCAAAGTTACACGTAACAATCAAGAGTTACGCGTAGGTTTAGCTTACGCGTAAGTAGGGAAAAGACGCTAAAGTTATGCGTAGACAAAAAGTTAGGCGTAGAAAGTTAGGCGTAGGATTACCTTGCGCGTAAGACTAGGCTTAGCGTAAGATTAATCTTATGCGTAGGATTTCTACGCAAGCTTTATGCTTATCGCGTAAGTTTAGGGTTTTGTTTCAAATGATCTTTACACTATCACGGCAAAAGATATCCAAAGTCGACGATTTTCGGCTTATCCAAGCAAGAAAACACGATAAACCACCAAAACGAAGATCAAACCACGGAATATCTTACGCGTAGTTTTAGGGTTTTGCTACGCGTAGGATTACTCGTAAAATATGTTTCTAAACCAGTTTTTGTGTGAAGAAATAGCTTCAATAACACCAAAATGACACAAAAGTGTGAAACTTGATGATCTAAAGCACTCAAAAACGCTTACGCGAGGTGTTTACACCCTCGCTCAAAAACTAGTTGAAAAACAATGATCCACGCATAAAGTTCAAAACTTTTTGCCAAAAACAGTAAGTTTAACACCTTATAACACTGAAAGTACAAGAATCTTGGAATAAAAAGTGTAAAAAATGCGTTTTTAAGCACACCAAAGTTACGAACCGTATGTTAAGCGTGAGACCAAAACTCACTTCAAACAATACGTTCACTCAACTATTAGGCGATTGATACCACTGTTAGGTCACTAGTTTTACAACACAAGCTTACAAGAAAGAGATAAAGGTGATTGAACAATAAACCAAACACACACACACGTTAAGAGTAAGACCGGTTATGCGTAGATGTGAGTGAAAGAGAATAAATTGAACAACCAACCTTCAAATGAAGGTTTACAAGAGTATTTATAGGCAAGGAGCTAGGGCAACACTCCTACTCCTTCCCTTTTCCTTATTGGACATGGGCCTAAGCTTATGGGCCTTTTACATAAGCTTGACCTTAAACAAACATAAAGGCCATAATAAGCTACCTATTACATATGAGTAACTAACACTTGAATTAAGGTTTAGGAGTGATTCCAACAATAAAAAAGATAAAAAATAATCTTCCTCAACCCCAACCTTAGCGTAGTAACTCCTCACTAGCATTCCTATTCCCCTAGAGAACGATATCAATACCCGTGGCTTACCCTAATACTACACTACAACGATTAGGTTCACTGCCTAGGGTGTTATAAAACTTGCTCGAAGAAAAGGAAGTTCCTTTGACCCCGAACGACGCGTGTAGCGTTATCATCTACACTCCTAACATCTCTCTTGAGCCCAACACACCTGGCAATCATGTCCGTGGGTTCAATAATCTCAAAACACGTCACTTCCATGAAGGACGATAATTTGGTCCCCTCTACAATTCGAATAAGGTATCAATACTTCCTTCCGAGCCATAGGACTAGAATGTCTTCTCGAAATTAATGAGAAAATATGTCCAAGGTTTGTATTGGAATTCTTCCATCAAATTGAAATCGTTCATAACGAGGATCGCTCTCTATCTCTTTGGTTTTGGATCAAAAACCAAAAGTTTGTTTTAACCCTTGGGCAATTTGCTCACATCCTCCGGATTCCAAATCATGGACAATGTGCCTTCACTGAAGATTGGTCTCTTGATTCTCTCTTCATGAAGACTTTCTTCATTCCTGAATTGGCAAAACTCTCTAACCCCAGATCCAAGTGATCTAAGGATGTAGTTTTGTTTTTGTGTGATCCTCTAGGTTCCTGTTAAAGGCAAGATCACCACCTTTGAAGTCAAGCAAGCTCAAGTCCATGAGTTGCCATACTTCTTCATCATCAAGACTACTGAAGTTCTCTTGTTGATGGTTCTTTTCTTTCTCCTAAGAAGTGTAGTGTTGAAGACATTTGTGAAAAATGTCTCAAGAGTCAAGACGAAGACATTAGTAAAGGGTGTCGATCGTCCGAATTATAAGCACTTGTAAAGGGTGTTATCCTTGTTGATATTATTATAAGGAGTAGATCTCCTTTGGGGTTAGGTGATCGGGGTAGTGTTGGGTAGTAGTTCCTCCATTGTGATGGAACTCGGTATCTAGTCTAGTACCGGATAAAGGGTAGGCGACGTTGTGATAGGATTGGTTCTCCTTGGTGAAAAGGACCCGGTATCTAGCCTTGTACCGGATAAAGTGTAGGAAACGTTGTGAAGGTTTCTCCACCATAAGGAGTCGGTGTTGTGTAGTGATTATGAACTCTCGAGTAGGTGACTCGGGGAGTGGAGTAGGGCAAGGAAGGTGTCCTTGTAGCCGAACCACTATAAATACTCGCGTTGTGGTTTTGTGATTCTTACTCTATATCTTTCCATTACATATTTATATTTCTATATGTTTGTTTATCAACATCCAACACACAACTAAATAGATTGACATAAGTCGATCTAAATAGTCTAAAACGAGTTTTAATTGGTAAAACTATTCAACCCCCTTCTAGTTTTCCACACGTACCTGCATATGCATAAACTCAAGAAACCAACAAATATTAGGCATAAACGGCTCTTTCTTGGTTATTTTGGGCCTTATTTGGTAAAGAAATGGTATGTGTTTTGCACATACCATGATTCCTAAACGATCTAAGTTAGGCTTAAGACTAGTAAACCACTTTAATTCTTAAGCTCACGGTTGTTTAGGTTTGTTGACCTCATCGAAACGTTCGAGGAGGTGATAAAACATGAAACGTTGCTCTTCACGTAGTTCATGTATCAATCCTTCAACGTGTTGACAATGATAGCAATCCTTGTCATGGCTTGGAAAAGGTGGTGGTAAAGATAGAGCGGTTTGATGTGGAGGTTCTAGTGAAGGAGGTTGAAGATCCTCAAACGAAGGAGGGATTCGTGGAGGCACATTCAATGATGGCTCAACAAAGGATGATGGTGGAGGTAGAGAGGTGTCAACTTCCATGTGGTCGGGTGGTTGACTTTGATGATTCCTCATAATCCAAAATGGACCATTTGAGGGAAATGGAGAAAAGGATACCGGTGCATGTGTTGATTCAACACCTTGGGTTAGTTGCACATTCTTCTCTATTGAAGAGAGTGTCGGAAATGGTGGAGGATTAGATGGCCTAGGAGGCAAGTCCTCTAAATTGTGTAGAGGTGGAGATGATTGTGAGGTGGTAAATGATATGGCTCTAGGCACCAATGATGTTGGTTGGGTGGAAAAGGGTGTGTTTGGTTTAGTAGGAATTGTGGAGTTTGGAGATGATATTTTTGTGGGAAAAATCCTCTTAGGGATTGGTTTGATTGGTTGAGTTGGTGGAGGAGAAATCCTAGCATTTGTGAATTTAATGGGAGATGAATCGATTTAGGAAATTTCGTGTACAACACGAGCAAGTTTCTTGGGTGGTTCTTTGGTGGATGAGTTAGCACTAGGAGCTTTCCTCATGATGAGATGACTAAGGATAAGGTTTCTAAATGCTGAGAATTATGTTGTGGTTGATGACTAAGAGATGCTAACAAGATGACTTATAAAGGGAAGGATTTGGGAAGTGCATTAAAGACTTAAGCCACTAAAATCCTTAGGAATGTGATGATTTGCATGCACAAGGGTCAACTACAGTTGTGCACTGATCTATGAGTTTATTTAAGGCAAGATGGAGTGTTCAAGTTAGCCAAAATGGCTTGAAATGATTGCTTTAGGCAAGATTTACTGAATCTGCCAGCCGGTTCTCACGGTTCCCTCCTATGAGGGATCCGTCTAGGCAAATCCTAGGGATCCGGCTATCAGCAGTCAAGAAAAGAAGAAAATGATGTTGGTACAATCTAATACCTATACATCTTGAGTGTCTTAGTCTTATTAAGTGTTTTAAATGAGGCGTGACTTAAATGATCAAGGGTGATTAATGGAGGTAGCTAATGACTGTTTTTTATGGAAGGCAAATGGGACTTTATGAACACCAATGGGTGTTCAAGGATGACACTAGGAATTTTAATGGTGTCAAGTCATGTTAAATGATCCTAGAGATCAGATGGCAACTTGGGATAAATTTTGAAAAAATCCTTAAAAATTATAAGAATTGAAAAACTAGTTTTTTGACCCATTTTGAGGTAGGGATGACTAAAATCAATTTGCTAAAATTGAGAGATTTATAAAACTAGATGTGTTGACATGTGAGGGATGATGTATAGGATGATGAGTTTTGGTGATATGACAAATTAAAAAAAACTTTGAGTGTGATCCTAAATAGGCTATGAGTGAGTATGAAGCTTTCTAAGCTTGAAGAGGACTTGAGTGGTCCTAAGGCTTTATGCTTAGCTAGTGTGAAGTGATCTAGTGAGCTGTTTTGGTGTGTGGGATTCTGCATTGCATATTTGTCAACACGGATCCCACGGTTCCCTAGAAGGAGAGATCCGTCTAGTACATTCTTAGGGATCCAAGAATCTGAGATCAAAAGCATCACAGAAAGGGATGCAGATTATGCACTATGCTATGTACACTAATTTCTATTAATCTCTACTCCAAAGAACAGCAAAACAAGCATGGTATCTCATAAACCATATCATATATAAGAGTAGTAATGACAATATCCAAACAAGCAAACTAAAGTGCTTCACAAACATAAGCATTCATTGTAAATAGATAAACAAAATGTCTAAAATCAACCATAGTCCTAATGTCTCTTTTGTCAATATTTTCTCTTCCTCTTTCCCGACTTCACGAAGTAGTTAGTTAGGCATGGGATCATACCCTTCAATTGTTTGAATTCCGCACTCTCGTTTGGAAGAGTTGGAAGTTGTTGAAAGTAGGTAATGGGATCCAAGTCGACGTTGACATCGGGGTTGACATCTACTTCTTATTCTTCATCTGAGGAGTCCGGGAGAGCCTTAGGTCTTCTTCCATTGACCATGAACCGTTTAGAGGGTTGTTTGGTAAGAGGTACCATGACGTGATCGGAGAGAAAATGATCATCAACATGGAGATGGTTGCATTGCATAACATACTTACTTGAGTCGTGTTAGGAGCATACCATACGGAAGTACCATGTTAGCAACTTTGAATACCCCGGCCATTCTCTTCACCATGTTATAGCTAGATTAAATGGCCTTTGGTGAATGAGGCAATAAATCATTTGCACAAGACATGCATTTGGATGGTCTTTGTTTCCGACCAAACTAATGACATTTTCCTTAAGAATTTCTTCCCATTTTCTATATATGATTTGAAAAGTTCCATTTGAAAGGGATCACGGTGAATGAGCTCTTTGTTGCGGTTGAAACGAGATTGCTCTCTAATTTGGAAAATGGTGTCTCGAACGGTCTTGGTCATCAAGAGGAGTATCGTAGATTGGTTTGGAATCAAGTGCAAAAGATTGAGTGGATATTGCCCAATCTTGGGAGTACATACAAATTCCTTCACAAGGAATGCAAGTATTTGAGCAAATGTGTTGAGAGGTAGAGTGAAGTTTTGTTTGTTGATGATAAAGGCGATTGAAATGCTATCTACCTATTTCAATGATCCTAACGCTTTGTAGAATTCAAAGATGAAAACCGGACAAATTTGTTCATCAATATCAAGAAGACAATCAAAGTTGATTGTCGAGAAGACTTGACGAATGTCGGTATTTTCAAGGAAACATTCCTTGACCACACGACCTTGCGGATAATTCGCTTTTCAAGTCTTTTGAAGACTTTTGACGTCGGTTTTTGACAACTGCTCTTTTTGATAGTATTGGGTGAGGTAGTGGACGGTATCATCTTTGGTCTTGTTGGGTGGATTTAGGCATGGTTGGTCCTAGAAAAACAAATATTCCAATTAGGTAAAATTTGTTAAGATGGGTTTATGGTTTTGATTTGTATTAACAATGTTGTAAGCACAATGTAATCTTAGTTATATGAAAACCCTTTCTCGTGATCAATTTTGTAAAACCTAATTTTATCAATTGATTAAGAAAAATTGAAAAACTGATCGGTCCCAAACGGTCAGGTTTATTACACAAGTCAACCACTTGTGAATGGTCAACTGTATAAAAAGTCAAACAGTCTAGAACCAAAGCAATTAAGTCCAGAGGAGTTTAGTGTTTCCCCAGGTCGTTAAGTCCCAACGAGCTGTGCGATTGAAGCTAAACGTGTAGTGATCGGGTGATATTTGAACAAGAAAATGGTTTATGATTGATACTAGATAACTAAGGAAAAATGAAAGGAAATTAAAAAGATAAATTATATTAAATAAACGCTATCACTATTTTTAAAATTGGATTTTCTTGATTTTTCTTTATTAAAATTGAATTAAAAACTAATTTTAACTTTTAAAACTAGATTAAAATACTAAAAATTATGAAAATAAAGAGGAAATTTGTGAAACTATTTTTCAAAAATCTAAAATAACTAAAGAGAATTTTCAAAACTAATTTTGTATTTTTCGGATTTATATTCTAATTTCTATGATTTAAAAACTATTTAAAACTAATTAACTTGCTAAACATTACTATTTAAACTAGGAAAATTATGGAAAAATATTTTTTTGGCTTTTTATATTTATCTTAATCTAGGAAAATTGAAAACTTATTTTTTTGAAGATTTTCTGATTTATTTGTATTAAAAGCTATTTAAAAGTCCTAAAACTGATTTAAATAAGGAAAATAGCAAACAATAAATAGAAAAAATATGAAAATTTCAGGAAAAGTCTAAAATTAATTTCTAAGTCTAAAAAAATATAAAAACTATGGCTTATGTGTGAGAATATGAGGCTGCAAGGCAAACCGCATGAATAAGCACTTAATGATAAGCCACACACAAATGGACACCAAATGAACACAAGCTAGATTATAACTATAACTAAATGAGCTAAATTCAACTAAGCTATACCACTGAATTATAAGCTACAATGATTTGGTGATTTAAACTTAAGTGCCAAAACAATTTTTCTATCTACTTTTGAGCTAAGGCACCAGCTTATTCAATAAGCCAATGTGAAAACCAAACGGAGACCTCAGACCACCAAATTAACTATCTCAAGACCAAGTTTCCACCCTAGAAAGCTAATTTGAATCTTGTGCAAAGCTTTGCAAGAGGGTCTCGTTTCACACTCGTATGTTGAGTGTGAACAGGCATATATGCTTATTCAACGGTGATTTGAACCTTTAAAAGCTTGAAAAAATTTAGTAAAAATATGTTTCCTCTTTTGACCAACTGGCTAGAAAATGTCCAACTTTCAGAGATTCTGATGAAGAAATGAGCTCATGAAAATTACACAAAGTTCTCAGGAAAACTGATTTTTCAATTTTGACTATTTTATGATGACATGAAAGTTGACTAAAATGAGTTTTGATCCAAATTTATGAATTGATTATGAAGTATTATGATAAAATAGAAGCGATGCAAGCTAACTTTAATGATATCTCAACACGGATCAAGCTTTTGATCTTCAAATATCCAAATGATATGAACATGAAAAATGATTTAGAAGGATTTTGACTAAAAGTGTATGCAGAAGCAAAGTATGAACTAGAATGAGTCTCAAATACCTAAATAAGTTTTTAAACAATCCACCTTAACCATGAACAACCTCTAACTCAGATTTGCTTATGAAATCCAAACACTAGATCATCTAACTAATTATGCAATCTACTTATGCAGAATCGAGAGAGATTAAGCTACAATCCTAGAGCTAAACTAAGATCAAATCAGGTAGCTAACAAGATTAAGCATGAACAGAAACATGAATGCATAAATGGCAGTTTTGAAGAAGATGGAAATCAAACTCACATGAAGTCCAGCCAAAGTAAAACTTACAACATAACCAAACACCACTATTCTAAACTAAATCCAACCCAAGACCAGCTCTCAGATCACCCATTTCCATTTCCATAACTGCTTAACCAAAATTCACCACAGTTTGACTTTTGTTGACCGGATACCAAATTTGTTTGGAACTGTTTGATAACTGATATCAGTGGTTTAGGGTTATGTGTAGGGATAAATCCTTAATATCAATATCAAAAATAATCACGAAGATCGATTCAAATTCTCTTAGGAAAAAGAATAATAAATCAAATCCCGTGTGTGATCGTGGTATTTGTCGATTAGTCAACCCGAATCGCTTTCCCAACGAGGCTGAATTGCCAATGTCGCTTTTGGTTGAATTTAATGCTCGATTTTTTGATTTGTTTGATTTTGATTATTAAACTACGGGAATGGGGAAAGTAATTAAGGGAATCTATTTTACCGGAAATCCTAAGTGCGATTATAACTAAACGTAATTAATAAAACGTAACTTAAAATGCAGTGCCACTACGCCTAAATTATACCCTAAAAATGCCTAATTCTACTTTTATGCTAAAAATGATATTAGAAAACTAATTTAGAATTAAAACTAATTTTTTTTTTTTTTTTCTGGATTTTATTTAAATTAAAAACTAATTTTAACTATTTAATCTAAATTAAATTCTAAAAATTATGAAATTTAAGGAGAAAAAATATGAAACTGCTTTTTAAAAATCTAAAATATCACTAAAGACTTTTCAAAACTATTTTTGTATTTTTCAGATTAATTTCCTATTTTCTACTAATTTAAAACTAATTTAATCTAATTTAAATAGTGAAAAATATCAAATAAAAGGGAAAAAATATGGAAAAATCTTTTTTATGCTTTTTATATTTTTCTTAAACTGAGAAAAATGAAAAATTATTTTTTGGAACTTTTCTCAATTAATTGCAATTAAAGCTAATTAAAAATGATTAAAAACTAGTTTAAATCTAGAAAAATAGAAACAATGGACCAAAATTAATGAAAAATTCAGGGAAATGCTAAAATATATATCGGTTCTATTAAAATGAGAAATGTAGTGCTTATGTGTAGGATCAAGGGCAATGTAAATGGAGCTATAATAAGCACTTAAAAATAAGCTACAAGTCAAAGCTAACCAAACAGTGACTTAAGCTAATGTTTACTAAATTAAGCTCAAAGCAACTAACTAAACCTAATCCTAACAAGCCTAAAGCTCAGAACCTAGAAATAAGCAAACCGCTTATCTATCCAACAGATGGTTCAGTCCATTGTTAAGCTTAAGCACAAGCTTATTTATAAGCTTAGAGTAAAAATGAGATAAGCAAATCCTAAACACCACACGCCACCTATGATTGTGCCAAATCTCAAGCTCTAAATCATGAAATGAACTCACGCTAGCTCGCAAGTTCGAGAAAAACGCTGCTCGTGCATAACGCTTGACTTGAGAACAGATTTGGAGTTTGACTATGTTGAGATTTGATCAAAAGTTTTGAACTAAAAATGATGTTTAAAAGCTAATGGTGATTATAGCAAGCTAGTTCTACTAGTTTTGAACCAAATTGCAATTTACTATACCTAATGATTTAGACTGATTGATTCTAGAACGGATCTAACTGGATTTTGACTTTTGGAGTTTATTGATGCAATAAAATATCTTGACTAAGTATATTAGTGACAATAGAGACTAAAGCAACCAAAACCTAAGATCAAAACAAACTATCAAGACAGATTAAGCAAGCTATCCAAACACCCCTTTAACAGATTTTAAGCAATCAAATCAAGCTTAAACACAAAGCGATTATGCTAAGCCTTAAAAAGATTTATTATACTAAAATAAAGCTAATGTAACAAATCAACAAGGTTTAAGCGGATCTAAGAGTTATGCTACTTGCTACTACTTATAAGCTAAATATGAAATGAAAACTAGCACTTACAAGAGATCCATAGCCACAATGGCTTGCAAACCAAAACAAGAACCACTAATCCTAACCTATTCAACCCATATCCATCATCTATTCAACCCATAACCATCTCTCGAAACCATAATCACCAACACAGTTGACTTTTGTTGACTTTAGTACTTAGTGAATGTAAGTGAATGAGGGTGCAAAATAAGCTCACAAAAAGCTATAAAAAGCTAAGATGAGCCTACTTCATAGTTTATAAAGAGCTTATTGATTACTTTAGAGATAGTTTGCAAAATGAAATTTAAAGACTTGAAAATTTTATTGAAACTGAAAATGGATTACAAGAAAATGAAAATACAATAAAAGCTTACTAAAACATTTAGAAAACTACTAAAAAGAAATAACAATAAGCTAATTTAAAACTAAGGGTTGCACGAATTGTTGATGAGCCAAGAGGGTCCTTATATAGCCTTGAGGAGGTCTTGGGATGCCCTTGAGAAGATCCTAGAAGCAAATTCAGAGCCACTCATTCCTCCATCATCACTTTCACCAATCAATTGCTTCCATTTGCTCTTGTGATGTGTCTAGTCCAATGAGATAGCTTGGTTTGGCCACGTGTCATTCTTATCCTGACAAGTCAGAGGTTATCTAGAAGGTTGGGTAGATTCTTAGTACCAAGTAGTGTGTTTGGGATTGATGGGTGGTGGGTAAATGGGTGGTGTTTGGTTGAGGAAAGCAGGGTGAAGGAAGTAAAGGGCGCTTTGGGGTATAATATATTTCTTTGAAATCTTTGACCGTAAGTGGTTTGGTTGGTAGGGTGTAGGTATTAAAAAGGGAACCGGGTTGATAAAGGGTAAACGCGTAGTGTTGGTTTTGCTTATACCGGTGTAGGTGTTAAGCTGGATTGGATTTGGATTGTGAGATTGGGCCGTGGGATAGGTTTAGTGGATTTGTATAATGGATAATGTTAATATTGGATTGGTGTTATTGGACTTGGATAATAATGGATAAATGGTAACCATAGGGACCAATAGTGTACATCCGGATATTTGAGGGACTAATCATGTAATATTTGAAACTATCTTCAAGGACCATTCTTGTCAACCATAAATAATCCAGGGACTGATTTTGCAACTTTCTGAATCTCAAGGGCCATTTCGACAAAAGCTCAAACTTGAGGGACTATTTCGACATTTCTTCAAACTTTGCTCAATTCTTCACAAATCATCCTCGAGATTAGAAATCTTCAAAATGCATAATTTGACCTTCCGCTCACTAAAGCTCTCTTGATCTCTCGTGCTCGGATTTACGTCTAATTTGGTTCCTTTTTGCGTGTTTTTACATATCCATACCTGCACAAGCACAAACTCAAGAAAACCACAAATATTAGCAATAAACGGCTCTTTCTTGGTTATTTTGGGTCTATTTTGATAAAGAAAAGGTATGTGTTTTAGCACATACCAAAATACCCTAGACGAAACCATTGCCGTGTCCTCACGCAATGCAATCAACTCACGCTTCTAAAACCAAGGATTTCAATCTCTTTCTACTAAACCTATGAAGAAGTAGCAAAGATTCCTCAAAAGAGATTAAGAAAACCTTAATTCTAAAAACGCCCGTTTACCTTTTAATTCACATGTAGATATTACGGTTAAGCACATTATGAATGACGGTTTGTTGAACTTTCATGTCGATCAATAACTCCAACATTTTTCAAAGGACACGTTAGGATCACGGAGTAGAAAACACAACACAGCGTGAAGTGACCATACGGATAGAATACATCGTCCCCTGATTTTCACAAGTCCCAAACTAAGCGTGAAACCGAAATCATTGTTACATACGACTCTAGATGCTAACACTACCCATGGAAGTTACTTGTGTACTTACTTTTCGTTCCCATTTTCCTATTTCCTCTAGATTTTTTTATTTTTGTGAGAAATGAATTTCTTCAAATTCTCGTTTTGATAACTTTTATTCAGATAAAGATATAAAGCTAAGTCGATAATTAGTTATCCGCCTTCTCTCAAGAACCATTGTCGTAAAAATGAGGTCCACATCAAGGAATTTTTATTCACTAACTTTTGATTTTTTCACTTTTCAACATCAATTTTTTTTTTTTTTTCACTTATACTTTTACTTATATGATTTTTGTGAACCACGGAGCTTCACGGGTAATTCCAAGACTATAGGCTTCATGAAATGAGAGTCCCTACCGGCTAGGCTAAGACCTCATACAATCCGCTAAAGATCCAAGGGTCCGATCTCGACACGCACTCACAACTTTACTTATTACATTATTACTTGATACTCAACACTTATTTATTCATTATAGATCCTTGATGTGTACCCAATTTTTCAAACAAAGATTCTCTTAAGAAGATAAAGAACTAACTATCGCCAAAAACTCAACATCTCTAATTATTATGACAGATATGGGGTGAAACAATTTTGTGGGAACAAAAAGCCATAAGTACCTTCGATGGGCTCTAAAGAGAACCAACTACTCCACGTTTAGCATCTAAACTCATAAGTAACTCTATCATTTCTCGATCTCTACAAATTTAAAATCCCAAATAATGAGATCCGCAGATGCTTAGCCGATAATTTTTAGATTATCTATGGTTAAGGGAACAAGCTAGGGCTCAACACGCCCGATCAAGTCAGAATTCTATTCCTACTCTCACCAGTGGAAAGTCAACAAGGTGTCAAAACATATATTAACTTAGCAAATGTTTCGCCTAATGAAATAAAGTTATGCATATTTAAAGTCACTCAGGGAAACTTGCAAAATCTTGGCTTTGTGAGCTAGAATTCGCATTTTATAGCTTCTTATCTAAGAGACTAGCCAACTTTTCAATCAAAAGGACTTAACAAAAGCTTACAAAAATTTTTAAATTTTTCTCATTTTTGCACAATTTTTCATTTTCTAAGGAAAAAGCGGGTTACTGAGAGAAACACAACAAAAAATAAGCAAGTGCGGTCAAATCAAATCGAAGATTACCCTACCCAGACTAGAACGAAACATTGTCCTCAATGTTTAAAGCAAGGGTATCACGAAAATCTAAAAGCCGTTTATTAAGTATGCTCAAAGATAAACGTTAGTCGATAAGATTAGGATATCGGATTTCCATCAGCATCGATCATGAGACTCGAGTGGGGAAAATGACAACTTCGAGCACGAGAGTCTTCATATCGGGAACATCCTAAACACAACATCACAAACAACCAAACACGAGAAATCAAGAGGCGCACCCCTTCGCGTCACTTATTAGAAGAAAATAGAAAGAAGATAGAGATAAGCATGGGGTGCCTCCCACGGCGCCATCGTTTTTGATCACCGAAGTCGCTAGCTGACTCGTCCCCTATTCATTTGTCCATGGGGAAGAAAGTTTGGAGATCCGGGACAACCAAAGATGGGATGTCCCCTCCAAAATAATGTTTCACACGATGACCATTCACCTTGAAATTTGGGCCATCGGTGAGCTCCACCGCTTCCATACGGAAAACTTGAGCGATGGGGAATGGTCCTGACCAACGGGATTTGAGTTTGCCCGAGAATATCTTCAATCGAGAGTTGAAGAGGAGAACTTGATCACCAATGTTGAAAGCGGTTTTGATCTTAGCATCATGAATCCTCTTAGTCTTCTCTTTGAAAATCAAAGAATTCTCGTAGGCCGATCCCTAAGCTCGTTTAATTCATTCAATTGAACTTTTCGGTGATCACCCGCAGTCTTAAGATCGAAATTAACATGTTTCAAGGCCCAGAATGCCTTATGTTCGAGCTCGATGGGCAAGTGACAAGCTTTTCCATACACCAACTTAAATGGGGTGCACCGATGGGTGTCTTGTAGGCGCAGCGGAAAGCCCATAATGCGTCATCTAACTTATCAGCCCATGAAGCTCGATTCTCTCCTACGGTCCTCTCTAAAATCCTTTTCAAACCACGATTCGAGACCTCAACTTGTCCGCCGCTTTGCGGGTGATACGCAGTAGAAAGACGATGGGTAACTCCATATTTAGCCATAACTTTAGCAAATTGCTCATTACAAAAATGGGTACCGCGATCATCGATGATAGCACGAGGTGCTCGAATGGAAAACAAATTCTTTAGAAACTTAACAACCACTCGGGCATCGTTGGTGGGGAGCGCCTTCGCTTCAACCCATTTGGACAAGTAGTCGACGGCCACGAGGATATACTTATTTCCTCTAGATGATGGAAATGGTCCCATAAAATCGATGCCCCACACGCCAAAAATCTCACAGACTTGAATAGCATTTTGTGGCATTTCATCCTTCTGTGAAATTTTCCCTTGACGTTGGCAAGAATCACAAGATTTGACTAAATCATGGGCATCTTGATATATGGTCGGCCAATAGAATCGGAATCAAAACCTTCTTGGCGGTGTGGCTTGCACCATGATGGCCACCAGTGGGTCCGTTATGGCAAGCATTAAGAATATCAAGAGCCTCTTGGCCATGAACACACCGCCGAATTACTTGATCCGCACAAATCTTGAACAAGTAGGGATCGTCCCAGAAATAATGCTTAACATCTTTGAAAAACTTTTTCTTCATTTGGGAGCGACATCCCTTTCACGATGAAATTACCCGCATGGTAATTTGCAAAATCGGCAAACCATGGGGTGTTCGGGTCTTTCTTAGCAATCATCCCAAGTGTCTCAAGAGGAAATGTTTCCGTAATCTCCTTTTCTCGAGCACACTTTGATGGGGATTTTCTAGTCTAGGCGGATGATCGGCAGCAAGGTTCTCCGCTCCTTTTTGTCAAGAATAGTAACATCAAACTCTTGAAGGAGGAGAACCCACCGAAGTAATCGGGGCTTAGCATCTTGCTTTGCCAAAAGATACTTTAAGGCGAATGAATGGTCGGTATACACTATGGTCTTCGACAAGACAAGGTAGGGTCGAAATTTTTCAAAAGCATAGACAACGGCCAACAATTCTTTTTCATTAGAGTCGTAATTGTGTTGGGCTTGATACAATGTCTTACTCGCATAGTGTATGGGCTGAAAATGTTTCGATTTTCGTTGCCCCAAGACTGCCCCAATTGCGTAATCACTAGCATCACACATAAGCTCAAAGGGCAAATCCCAGTCGGGGGCAACTAAGATCGGTGCCTCGCTTAATTTCTTCTTAAGAAAGTTAAATGCCTCAATGCATTCATTGGTGAAGATAAACGGAGCATCCTTTTCAAGGAGATGGGTCAGAGGGCGGGCTATCTTAGAGAAATCTTGGATGAAACGGCGATAGAAACCGGCATGACCCAAAAACTCCGAATACCTTTGACGGTAGTGGGATGAGGGAGTTTAGCTATAACGTCGACTTTAGCTCGGTCGACCTCAATCCCGATTTCGAAATCTTATGGCCAAGGACAATGCCCTCTCGAACCATGAAATGGCACTTCTCCCAATTCAAGACCAAGTTGGTGTCTTCACACCTTTTGAGCATGTGGTCTAGATGGGAGAGGCAAGAAGTGAAAGAATCTCCATAAACCGAGAAATCGTCCATAAAAACTTCCATAGACTTTTCGATCATGTCGTGAAAAATAGCCATCATGCACCTTTGGAACGCATCGGAGCATTGCATAGCCCAAAAGGCATGCGTCGGTAAGCAAAAGTTCCATAAGGGCACGTGAAAGTGGTTTTCTCCTGATCCTTTGGATCGATCGGGATTTGAAAATAACCGGAGAAACCATCGAGAAAGCAATAGAACGAGCATCTGATCCATAAAAGGTAGCGGGAAATGGTCCTTACGAGTAGCATCGTTCAACTTTCGGTAATCAATACACACCCTCCATCCGGTGATGAGGCGTGTGGAAATCAACTCATTTTCGTCGTTAGCGGCACGGTCATTCCTCCTTTCTTGGGAACACAATGGATAGGGCTAACCCATGAGCTATCGGAGATGGGATAAATGATTCCGGCGTCGAGGAGTTTAAGAACTTCCTTTTTGATAACATCATGAATCTTCGGGTTAACCCTACGTTGTTGTTGAATCACGGGTTTACAATCATCCTCCATCAGAATTTTGTGGGTACAGAAACGAGGATTGATTCCTTTTATGTCAGAAATTTGCCAAGCAATTGCATTTTTGTGTTTACGTAGGACATCCAAAAGTGCGGCCTTCTCCTCATCTTTTAAGTTTTTAGCAATGATGACGGGAAATTTGTTCGGTTTTTCAAGAAAAGCATATTCAAGATGAGGAGGTAAATCCTTGAGCTCGGGCTCCAAAGGTTTTTCGTCAGACGTTTGTACTTCTTTAATCTCTTCTATCGTAATCTCCTTCGGAGGGAGTGACGGTAATGGATCTTCGTTCAATAATTGTTCAAGATAACGGATATCTCCCTCCGAATCATAAACACCATCATCAATTCCCAGTGGAATCGATTCATCACTAGCAAGAAATTCATCGATCTCTTCCAAAAGGAAATCACCTCCCTCAAATGGAGTGAGAGAAGGGGAAGAGTCGGCAATGATTGGTTCAGAAAGTGAATCAGAAGAAGTGGAATTGTTAGCAAAACCAAGAACTTTTTGAGCGTACTCCTCACAAGAAACATCAATGACGTCGATTCGATTGATGGAAGCATCGTCGAAATTTGAGGAGTACCTCATCGTTTGATCAATGTTGAATGTGACGGCTTCTTTTCCAACTCGTAAAGTGATCTCTCCTCCATAGACATCAATCAACGCATGTCCCGTTCTTAAGAAACTCCTTCCGAGGATTAAAGGTACTCGAGGATCAGCATCAAAATCGACTACAACGAAATCAGCGGGAAAATCGAACTCCCCCACTTTGACAAAGACATCCTCGGCTATACCCTTTGGACGGGTCGTAGTACGATCGGCTAGCTCGAGGGTCATACACGTTGGGGTAAGTGGGGGTAACGAAAGCTTTTCGTAGATTGAGTTTGGCATTAGATTGATACTCGCGCCAAGATCGCCAAGGGGAGCATTGAACAAGTCCTTGAAAATCACATGGAATGAGGAATTTGCCGGGGTCACCTAACTTTACGGGAAGTTTCTTGAGGATAACCGCCGAACAATTCTCATTCAGAGATGTCGTAGCAAGCTCATATAGTTTCTCCTTGTTTGTAAGCAATCCTTTTAACGTAGAAGCAAGTTTGGGCATCAAAAGAAGGGCATCCGCAAAACTGATCTCCACATTCAAGTCTTTGAAGATTTGGAAAAACGTTTCCATCTGATGATTCGACTTCTCACGAAGAGTTTGATCTTTAAGACGAGACGGATATGGGATAGATGGTTTCGGATTAGCTTTCTTCACATTAACGGGAGCATCTTCGGGCTCAGCATCTTGGACAACCGTGGGTTGGACATTCACAGTACTCCCCTTATCAGTAGGAAGCACTGGGTCCTTTGTCACCCCGGTCTCACGGTCTACCACACGAGAAGAAGAAGAATGAGTGGTAGGAACCGTAGGTCCATCATAAGCAACACCACTTCGGGTAGTGATAGCTTTCATGTCACCTCTCGGGTTGGGAATCGTGTTACTAGGAAGAGAACCGGAACCCGAGGGTTGAGAATAAGATGTGGACGGTTGATTGGCCTGAAAGAAACTAGCCATCATATTCTTTATTTCAGACATCTGTTTGTTGCTTGTAGCTTCCATCTCCTTTTTGAAGTCCGTCCTCATACCGTTAATTTGATTTTGCAAATTTTTGATGGTGTAATCAGAATTCTTCATGTAAGTTAGAAAATCGTTGTTCGGGGCGGCTTGAGGAGGTGCTTGATAAGATTGTTGAGGAGAAGGTGGTTGTTGGTAAACTTGAGGTGGAGGAGCTTGATAATGTTGATTTCCATGGTTAACTCCTCTGTTTTGATTGTTGTTACCATTGAAACGGTTTTGATTATGGTTTTGTTGTTGAGGTTGGTTGAAACCGGGAGGTCCGAGATAGTTATTTGAACGGTAGCTAAGAAGATTTCGATCTCCTTGCGGTTGATTGTAGTTTCCTGTAGCAGCATAAACATTCTCATGTGCGTAGCCACGACGGGGCACTCGGAATAAAAATGTGGACCTCCACAAGTCTCACAAATCTGGTGTACCGATTTCACTTGTTGTTGTTGATTCGATTGTTCATCCGAGTAATCCGTAAGATATCATCCATCTTTTGTTCGGGCTATTTCGAGAGAAGAAGACGAATTTGATCGAGATGATGCACCCCTTTCGGCGGTAGAATCCCAATAGTTATAATGAGCGGTCATGTTCTCAATAAGATCGTAACATTCCTCGAGACGTCTTTTCATGAAAGTTCCACCAGCGAAGCGGCATTAATCGTTTCACGGTGTCTCAACGTCAAACCATTATAAAACGTATCAATTTGAGTGACAAGCAACATGTTATGATTTGGACATCGATCAATCGCAAGCTTATATCGTTCCCAAGCTTCAAACAAAGATTCGTCGGATATTGCCGAAATTACCGATATCGTTCCTCAATTTCGTCACCATCGACGGTGGAAAGTACTTTGCTAGAAACTTCGTAACCATTTCCTCGAAGGTATGAATCGAATTCTTCGGGAGTCGATCAAACCAAGACGTGGCATGATGAGTCAAAGAGTATGGGAAGAGATACAGACGAAGGGCGTCATCGGAGACCCCATTCTGTTTCATACTCTGAGTAATCGTTAGAAACTTATCAAGATGCTTGTTTGCATCGTCATCGGGTAAACCGTGGAATTGACAACTGTTTTTTACTTGTTCTATCATATGATGTTTCAAGCTAAAATCGGTAGCTTGAAAATTAGTCGGTGCAATTGGTCCTCCCTCCCGCATGGTAGGTTGACATAATTCCTCCATCGTTCGGAGATCGGGAGCTACATTTTGATTAACGGGAGGAGGATTAGGACCGGGTATTGGTGGTCCGTTGGGAGCAGCCATATTACGTATCTCGGGTACGTTCTGATTCTGCTTCTGAAGTCGTCTAGATCGAGATCGAGTGCGCATGCACTTAAAACCAAGTCAATTAAAAGAAACCGATATTCGAAAACACATTGAACTTAAACCAATAATCCCGAGTGAATAAATCACCTCTACAAGACAAACGCACAAGCGAGCGGAGAAGCTTTGTAGGTCAGCGCGAAGCTTATTAAAACCCG
The DNA here is from genome assembly GCA_910596185.1 of Chrysanthemum makinoi. Classification (NCBI taxonomy): domain Eukaryota; kingdom Viridiplantae; phylum Streptophyta; class Magnoliopsida; order Asterales; family Asteraceae; genus Chrysanthemum; species Chrysanthemum makinoi. The sequence goes on from OU343218.1 coordinate 63,903,732, forward strand.
CTTCTTTACTGCAATTTAATGTCGACCGTCCTTATACCCACCACACAGTTTGTTTATCCAATAGAAGTAAATAAATCCACAAGCGACACAAAGGTAAGTTTTTGATCTTTTGTTCGGGAACTTATAATGATAACACCTCCGTTGAGAATGTTATATAATTGGTATCTTCTATTTATTATCAAAAACAAAGAGAAAATCTTTTGTTTTTTAATCTGATATATATATACAAAAGAAAAAGGAAAATATTTTTTACTTTTTATTTTTATAGAAAAATAACTTCACGAATGAAGGATCTCAAGTCACTAATCGACAAACTTCAAACGATATTGTCGTGACACAACCTCCCCGGCAGCGGCGCCAAAATTTGATATCAGTGGTTTAGGGTTATGTGTAGGGATAAATCCTTAATATCAATATCAAAAATAATCACGAAGATCGATTCAAATTCTCTTAGGAAAAAGAATAATAAATCAAATCCCGTGTGTGATCGTGTGTACGGATTAGTCAACCCGAATCGTTTTCCCAACGAGGCGTGAATTACCAATGTCGTTTTTGGTTCGGAATTTAATGCTCGATGTTTTGATTTGTTTGTTTTTGATTATTAAACTACGGGAATGGGGAAAGTAATTAAGGGAATCTATTTTACGGGAAATCCTAAGTGCGATTATAACTAAACGTAATTAATAAAACGTAACTAAAATGCAACTACGTCTAAATTATACCCTAAAAATGCCTAATTCTACTTTTATGCTAAAAATGATATTAGAAAACTAATTTAGAATTAAAACTAATTTTTTTTTTTTTTTTTTTCTGGATTTTATTTAAATTAAAAACTAATTTTTAACTATTTAATCTAAATTAAATTCTAAAAATTATGAAATTTAAGGAGAAAAATATGAAACTGCTTTTTAAAAATCTAAAATATCACTAAAGACTTTTCAAAACTATTTTTGTATTTTTCAGATTAATTTCCTATTTTCTACTAATTTAAAACTAATTTAATCTAATTTAAATAGTGAAAAATATCAAATAAAAGGGAAAAAATATGGAAAAATCTTTTTTATGCTTTTTATATTTTTCTTAAACTGAGAAAAATGAAAAATTATTTTTTGGAACTTTTTCTCAATTAATTGCAATTAAAGCTAATTAAAAATGATTAAAAACTAGTTTAAATCTAGAAAAATAGAAAACAGTGACCGAAATTAATGAAAAATTCAGGGAAATGCTAAAATATATATCTGGTTCTATTAAAAATGAGAAATGTAGTGCTTATGTGTAAGGATCAAGGGCTGCAATGTAAATGGAGCTATAATAAGCACTTAAAAATAAGCTACAAGCTGTAAAGCTAACCAAACAGTGACTTAAGCTAATGTTTACTAAATTAAGCTCAAAGCAACTAACTAAACCTAATCCTAACAAGCCTAAAGCTCAGAACCTAGAAATAAGCAAACTGCTTATCCTATCCAAACAGTGGTTCAGGTCCATTGTTAAGGCTTAAGCACAAGCTTATTTATAAGCTTAGAGTAAAAAACAGATAAGCAGTCCTAAACACCACCTGGCCACCTATGATTGTGCCAAATCTCAAGCTCTAAATCACTGAAATGAACTCACGGCTAGCTCTGCAAGTTCTGAGAAAAACTGCTCAGGCATAACTGTTGACTTCTGAGAACAGATTTGGAGTTTGACTATGTTGAGATTTGATCAAAAGTTTTGAACTAAAAATGATGTTTAAAAGCTAATGGTGATTATAGCAAGCTAGTTCTACTAGTTTTGAACCAAATTGCAATTTACTATACCTACTGATTTAGACAGATTCAGATTCTAGAACGGATCTAACTGGATTTTGACTTTTGGAGTTTATTGATGCAATAAAATATCTTGACTAAGTATATTAGTGACAATAGAGACTAAAGCAACCAAAACCTAAGATCAAAACAGCTATCAAGACAGATTAAGCAAGCTATCCAAACACCCCTTTAACAGATTTTAAGCAATCAAATCAAGCTTAAACACAAAAGCAGATTATGCTAAGCCTTAAAAAAGATTTATTATACTAAAATAAAGCTAATGTAACAGCAATCAACAAGGTTTAAGCAGATCTAAGAGTTATGCTACTGCTACTACTTATAAGCTACATATGAGGTGAAAACTAGCACTTACAAGAGATCCGTAGCCACAATGGCTTGCAAACCAAAACAAGAACCACTAATCCTAACCTATTCAACCCATATCCATCATCTATTCAACCCATAACCATCTCTGAACCATAATCACCAACACAGTTGACTTTTGTTGACTTTAGTACTTAGTGAATGTAAGTGAATGAGGGTGCAAAATAAGCTCACAAAAAGCTATAAAAAGCTAAGATGAGCCTACTTCATAGTTTATAAAGAGCTTATTGATTACTTTAGAGATAGTTTGCAAAATGAAATTTAAAGACTTGAAAATTTTATTGAAACTGAAAATGGATTACAAGAAAATGAAAATACAATAAAAGCTTACTAAAACATTTAGAAAACTACTGAAAAGAAATAACAATAAGCTAATTTAAAACTAAGGGTTGCACGAATTGTTGATGAGCCAAGAGGGTCCTTATATAGCCTTGAGGAGGTCTTGGGATGCCCTTGAGAAGATCCTAGAAGCAAATTCAGAGCCACTCATTCCTCCATCATCACTTTCACCAATCAATTGCTTCCATTTGCTCTTGTGATGTGTCTAGTCCAATGAGATAGCTTGGTTTGGCCACGTGTCATTCTTATCCTGACAAGTCAGAGGTTATCTAGAAGGTTGGGTAGATTCTTAGTACCAAGTAGTGTGTTTGGGATTGATGGGTGGTGGGTAAATGGGTGGTGTTTGGTTGAGGAAGAAAGCAGGGGTGAAGGAAGTAAAGGGCGCGTTTGGGGTATAATATATTTCTTTGAAATCTTTGACCGGGTGGTTTGGTTGACCGGGTGTAGGTATTAAAAAGGGAACCGGGTTGGATAAAGGGTAAACGGGTAGTGTTGGTTTTGCTTATACCGGGTGTAGGTGTTAACTGGATTGGATTTGGATTGTGAGATTGGGCCGTGGGATAGGTTTAGTGGATTTGTATAATGGATAATGTTAATATTGGATTGGTGTTATTGGACTTGGATAATAATGGATAAATGGTAACCATAGGGACCAATAGTGTACATCCGGATATTTGAGGGACTAATCATGTAATATTTGAAACTATCTTCAAGGACCATTCTTGTCAACCATAAATAATCCAGGGACTGATTTTGCAACTTTCTGAATCTCAAGGGCCATTTCTGACAAAAGCTGAAACTTGAGGGACTATTTCTGACATTTCTTCAAACTTTGCTCAATTCTTCACAAATCATCCTCAGAGATTAGAAATCTTCAAAAATGCATAATTCCGACCTTCCGGCTCAGCTAAAGCTCTCTTGATCTCTCGTGCTCGGATTTACGTCTGATTTGGTTCCTTTTTGCGTGTTTTTACATATCCATACCTGCACAAGCACAAACTCAAGAAAACCACAAATATTAGCAATAAACGGCTCTTTCTTGGTTATTTTGGGTCTATTTTGATAAAGAAAAGGTATGTGTTTTAGCACATACCAATAACCTTATTCAGAGCTATCAGCAGCTTGAATAAGCTTATATAAGATTTAAACAAGCTATTTGAAGCCTGGTACTTAACAAGTTTGAAACAGATATGATTACAGAAAATGGAAAAACAGAAAACTTAACCAAACTTGAATTTATCACTTAAAATAAGTTACAATAGATTGAACAGGTTTAGATTAATACAAATAAGATGAAAATTACAAACTTTGAGCTACTTTAAGATTTTTAAGATAAAAACGACATGAAAGAAATTAAAAACTAAGAACTACTCCCTTGCACTGCCTTTCTTCCTTCTATTTATCAGCAAAAATCTTCCCCTCTCTCCTCTGAGTGTTTCCCACTTTTATTTTAAGCCATTGGATCATTAGAGCCATTTTTAGCCGTTGATGGCATTTTGGCGCCAAAACTATATCTGCCAGTTGGGGGGTTTGAGTGCAAGGAAGGAGAAGCATTAAATGCATTTTGTTGTTTTGGTGAGGTGGAGTGATAAGGGTGGTGGGATTTGAGCTGGAAGCATGGTTATGGAGCTGCAATTGCAGACAGTGGGTGAAGATGAAGTGTTTTGGAGGGAAAAGTATTGGGCGGGAGTTGACTGTTTGACCGGGGGTTTAATATTAGACAGGGGGTCAAGGTCCAAGGGGGGTTCAAGGTTCAAAAGGGGTTCAAGGTTCAAATCTTGTTTATTAATAACAAGGACCAAGTTTGTAAATTCTAAAAATTGGAGGACCAAAGTTGTACATCTTCCAAAATAAACCAAGGGTGATTCCTGCCATGTCCCAATAATCCAGGGACCATACATGAGATTTCCAACAATAACATTTTCCCAGGGACCATTTTTGCAAATTCTGAAAGTGCAGGGACCAAACTTGTAAATTATTGAAACTTTTTACCCAAGGATCATTTTTGATAAATTTTGATTTTGAAAGGACTTGGGTTGAATTTTCTTACAAAACAAATGCCTAGGGACTAAATTTGACAAGTTTTGAAAGTCAGGGGACTGAAACTGCCAATTATGCAAACTTAGCTCGTTTTTCATCTGATTTTAAACATTTTGCATCTGAAACATATAAAATACAATTTTGGGATATTTTCAGTATTTTGATGCATTTTTGAGTGTTTTTAAATGTTTTGGCAGCTCAGATAAGACAAAAATGATGAGTATTTAGACACTTATCAATCCCCCACACTAAACTATTGCTAGTCCCTAGCAATCTTTTGAGAAAACTTAATGGATTTGAATCTCTTTACCAAAATCCATTACTTCTGGAGTAGCCAATTGTTTCAATTCAAGTAAGAACCTTGGTACAATGATAACCAAATGATTTTGAGCAAATCACCAGCTTTCAACTGTTTTGATTTGTCTTTACCAGAAGCCGTTTGCTTCTGGACTAGCCAACTCTTAGATAATATATACTATCTTTGGTGAGTTGATTACCAATTATGGTTTTCCAACTGCCTTTACCACAAGCCATAAACTTGCGGGCTAGCCAACTCTTCACTAATTAAAGATATGGTGAGCTGAACACCATACAATTTTGGGCAAATTGCAAGCCGTCAACGGATTTGAGATATCTTTACCAAGAGCCGTTTGCTCTTGGATTAGCCAATCCTTTTGTTTATTAGACATGGCGGACTGATAACCGTAAGTGGAGTAAGTGCAAAACACTTACTCCAAAAAAAAAAAAATTTGGCCAAAAATGGGGAATTGGGTGGTATAATTACATGATAAAATTCGTGAGAATTCCCCCACACTAGAAATGAATATTGCCCTCAATATTCAAAGTACCATGTTATGCGAAACGTAGAACGTAAAAGGGAAATACTACAGCCATTATTTGAAATTTTTTTTTTTTTTTTTTTGAAATTTATATACAACAGCGGGGGGCAACTCCCCCACACTAGGGTGGTAGAAAATAGAAAGAAGTTAGAAATACGGGTGAAAACCCATATAGTGTGCTACTGTTTTTGATTCTCGAGTCGCTAGCTTGACTCGACCCCGTATTCATTTGTTCTTGGGGAAGCAACGTGGAAAACCAATCTCGATTGGACTTTCGTTCAAAGTGTTAATAAACATATGAACATCAGAAAGTTCCACACCGACGAGATACAACCGCGGTATTGTTAATAGTAGAAACTATAAAGGATGATACCGGGGTCAAAGATGGTGTCCTCATTCCCGAAAGAGAAAAGGGAAAGAGCAACCACACCATCTGTGAAGAATGGAATAAAGATGTGCATGAGAATGCAAGTCCATTCTTCATCGGTAAAAGCAAGTCACCATTTTTGGCATTTTTAAGCTTAGTCTTGAAGTTTGTATGGTGATTGTCAACAGAATTTCCGGTAGGTAGGGTTGGAAACGGTTCTTCAATCAACAGATTTTCCAGAAAAAGGATGTCCCCCTCTGAATCAAAGTAAGTATTATCAATTCCTGTTGGAATCGACTCATCACTAAGAAAGGCATCGACTTCATTCCAAAAGTTGTCATCTTCCTCATCCGGAGTGAGAGAAGGGATGGAAGAGTCGGAAATAATAAGACTAGGAGATGATGGATCATTTTTGAGCAATTCTTCAATGGGAAGAATGTCTCCCATTGGATCACAAACATCATCATCCAATCCAGATGAAACTGAAGATAGTTTGGTTTCATCCACAGAGTTAACGAACTCGATACGATAAACTGATTCCGGAGGTGGGACAAGTGGTGTGCTCTTAGAGCTAGCAATTTCCACCACTTCCGATAAAGTCTCCGATTCTAGATCATCATCATCAAGAACACTCTTGACTTCCTTGGTACAACTTTCAAACCATTTGTTTGAACCAGGGTTGATTTTCAAAGCTTTTAGCTTAGCACGTTTTTGGTGACTCCTCTTAACTGTGAAATTTGAGAGTGTTGCATTGATTCTTTCAGATTTTTGATCAATTGTGGCAACACTATGTTTGGATAGAGGTTTGGAGTTCTGGTTGATATTAAACGTGAGTTCTTCGTTGTCAACCCGTATGGTCAACTCTTCAGCAAATACATCAATTAGAGCACGACTCGTTCTCAAGAAAGCTCTCCCTAAGATGAGGGGAACTCTAGGATCTGCATCAAAGTCTACTACAACAAAGTCAGTAGGAAAGTGAAACTTTCCTACTTTCACCACGACATCCTCGGCTATCCCAAGTGGGCGAGTTATGGTACGGTCCGCTAGCTCGAGTGTCATACAAGTGGATGTGAGTTTAGGAAGAGACAGTTTCTTCCATACTGAGAGTGGCATGAGGTTAATGCTTGCCCCAAGATCGGCCAAGGCGGAGCATTGAACCATCCCCAAGAAATCACACGGATTAAAACTGCCGGGTCTTCAAGCTTTTAGGGAAGCTTCTTGAGAAGGACCGCTGAGCATTGCTCATTGAGAGGGGTTTTAGCCATCTCAGATAACTTATCTTTGTTGCTCAGTAAGCCTTTAAGCGTGGATGCAAATTTGGGCATTAGAACGAGAGCATCAACGAAGCTTATATCAAAGTGTAGTTCATTGAAAATTTGGAAAATTTTTTCCATTTGCTCTTTGGTTTTGTCTTTGAGCTTCTCATCATGCAATCTTGATGGGTAAGGAAGTTGATTAGACTTTTGAGCCGGGACGGAAGTCATTTCTGGCTCAGAATTTGTCTTGAACTTCGTGTTCGGACTTAAAGCTTGGACTACCGAAGGTGGGACGTGTGCAGTACTTCGTGGGCTTGAGAAATGCACCTTGTCCGTTGTATCCTTGGTAACTTGACTCATTGCTCCGGGTGGAGGAGGCATTGGAGTCGAAGGTCCATTGTGCGTCTTACCACTACGAGTGGTGACGGCTTTCAACTCTGCATTTGGATTTGGGACAGTATTGCTTGGGAGTCCTCCAGAAGATGACGAAGCTTTGTTCATATTCATGTTCATGAAACTGCTCATCATATTCTTCAACTCATTTGTCTGCCGAGACAATGTGGTATCAATTTCCTTTTTAGCTCAACTCTCATGTTATTGATCCGAGTTTGCATTGAACGTATGCTTGACTCAGTAATTTTCATGAAGTCATTTGGTAGGGAGCTTGAGAAGGTTGTTGATAACTTTGCTGATTTGGAGCTTGATATGGTTGGTTGAAATTGTTCCGGTTCTGATTGAAATATTGAGAGTTATTGAAGTTTTGTCCTTGATTCCGAACAAAGCGATTTTGATTGCCATGGTTTTGCACAGGAGGAAAACCAGGTGGTGTCATACCGCTAGGTGCACGGTAGTGAGGATCAGCTTGTGGTCGGTATTGATTTTGGTTTACCGAAGCTACGGGAGCTTGGTAAAAAGAAGCATCGGTTGCTTGACAATCATAATACGCGTGTGGACCACTACAAGTTTCACACACTTTGTTCACGGCTTTGATTGGTTCCGGCTTATGAATTTCGCTTTTGATTTCCTTTACCTCTTTCATCATACAACGGATGACGTCCGTTAGAGCGGCTAACGGAGCGGCTAACTCGGAAGAGTTATCGGATGAAGAAGCAGAGTGTTGAATATTGACTTTGTTTCGAGAAATAGGAACTTTTGATTTTATCTCGCAAATCTCAATCACATCTTTAGGCTTACGATTCAAGATATTGCCACCTTCCGCACGCGTTCAAAGAATCTTGACCGTTACCGTTCAACCCATTATAAAAGATATTAACTTGTTGAAGCTCCGTGAATTCATGATGGGGACATTTCCTGAGGAGATCTTTGAATCTCTCCCATGCCTCTCCAAAATTTTCATCGAAATTTTGACGAAATCCGAAATTTCATTTTAAGATTAGTCGTCTTTAATGGAGGAAAGAAATAGTTGACAAACTTTTGAACAAGATCCTCCCAAGTTTCGATGGATCGAGGGTTCTTTTCAGCCAAATTCGGGGTTCCCCCTCAAGTGAGAATGGAAATAGCATCAACTTGATCACTTTTTGTGGTACATCTTTGAAATTGATCGTTGAGGTCAACTTGTTAAACCAACGGATGTGTGCATACGGTTCTTCTCGATCAAACCCGTGGAATTGATTTGTAGACACAAGTTGGATCAAATGTGTCTTTAATTCGAAGTGATCAGAATTGATTACCGGTAAAACGATGGCATCTCCATAACCCTCGGTGGGTGCCTGGAGCATTTCCGCCATAGTTCGTTCGTCTGCCATATTGTTGTTTGGAATAGTACGAATCTCGGGTTCGACTATTTGGGCAGCACGTCTATGAGAACGTCTTCTAGGAATTTCTGCTAGATCATGAAAAGGACTCAATGATCTAGAAGAACGAGTGCGCATGCACTAGACGTAACTCGAGGAAACAAGAGAATTATGAAAAATGGGGAAAGAAGAATCTTTTTGGGTTTTGGTTTTAATATGTTTTTGGATTTTGGATTTTATAAGAAAATATAAACATATATAGATAGTATGAACAAGGAGTGAATATTCAAATCACTAATCTGCTAGACGTAAGATTGTTAGCACAGCTCCCCGGCAGCGGCGCCAAATTTTGATCGGTCCCAAACGGTCAGGTTTATTACACAAGTCAACCACTTGTGAATGGTCAACCGTAATAAAAGTCAGACAGTCTAGAACCAAAGCAATTAAGTCCAGAGGAGTTTAGTGTTTCCCCAGGTCGTTAAGTCCCAACGAGCTGTGCGATTGAAGCTAAACGTGTAGTGATCGGGTGATATTTGAACAAGAAAAGGGTTTATGATTGATACTAGATAACTAAGGAAAAATGAAAGGAAATTAAAAAGATAAATTATATTAAATAAACGCTATCGCTATTTTTAAAATTGGATTTTCTTGATTTTTCTTTATTAAATTTGAATTAAAAACTAATTTTAACTTTTAAAACTAGATTAAAATACTAAAAATTATGAAAATAAAGAGGAAATTTGTGAAACTATTTTTCAAAAATCTAAAATAACTAAAGAGAATTTTCAAAACTAATTTTGTATTTTTCTGATTTATATTCTAATTTCTATGATTTAAAAACTATTTAAAACTAATTAACTTGCTAAACATTACTATTTAAACTAGGAAAATTATGGAAAAATATTTTTTTGGCTTTTTATATTTATCTTAATCTAGGAAAATTGAAAACTTATTTTTTTGAAGATTTTCTGATTTATTTGTATTAAAAGCTATTTAAAAAGTCCTAAAAACTGATTTAAATAAGGAAAAATAGCAAACAGTAATAGAAAAATATGAAAATTTCAGGAAAAGTCTAAAATTAATTTCTAAGTCTAAAAAAATATAAAAACTATGGCTTATGTGTGAGAATATGAGGCTGCAGTGCAAACTGCTTATGAATAAGCACTTAATGATAAGCCACAGACCACAAATGGACACCAAATGAACACAGAAGCTAGATTATGCTATAACTACCTGAAATGAGCTAAATTCAACTAAGCTATACCACTGAATTATAAGCTACAATGATTTGGTGATTTAAACTTAAGTGCCAAAACAGTTTTTTCTATCTACTTTTGAGCTAAGGCACCAGCTTATTCAATAAGCCAATGTGAAAACCAAAACTGGAGACCTCAAGACCACCAGCTTAACTATCTCAAGACCAAGTTTCAGACCCTAGAAAGCTAATTTGAAGCTTGTGCAAAGCTTGCAAGAGGCCTGTTTCACACTCAGTGTATGCTGAGTGTGAACAGGGCACATAAGTGCTTATTCAACAGCTGATTTGAACCTTTAAAAAGCTTGAAAAAATTTAGTAAAAATATGTTTCCTCTTTTTGACCAACTGAGCTAGAAAATGTCCAAGTTTCAGAGATTTTGATGAAGAAATGAGCTCATGAAAATTACACAAAGTTCTGTGAAAACTGCATTTTTTAATTTTGACTATTTTATGACAGACATGAAAGTTGACTAAAATGAGTTTTGATCCAAATTTATGAACTGATTATGAAGTATTATGATAAAATAGAACTGATGCAAGCTAACTTTAATGATATCTGAACACAGATCAAGCTTTTGATCTTCAAATATCCAACAGATATGAACATGAAAACAGATTTAGAAGGATTTTGACTAAAAGTGTATGCAGAAGCAAAGTATGAACTAGAATGAGTCTCAAATACCTAAATAAGTTTTAAACAACTGACCTTAACCACTGAACAGCCCTCTAACTCAGATTTGCTATGAAATCCAAACACTAGATCATCTAACTAATTATGCAATCTACTTATGCAGAACTGAGACAGAGATTAAGCTACAATCCTAGAGCTAAACTAAGATCAAATCAGGCAGCTAACAAGATTAAGCATGAACAGAAACATGAATGCATAAATGGCAGTTTTGAAGAAGATGGAAATCAAACTCACATGAAGTCTAGCCAAAAGTAAGCTTACAACAGAACCAAACACCACTATTCTAAACCAAATCCAACCCAAGACCAGCTCTGCATCAACCCATTTCCATTTCCATAACTGCTTAACCAAAATTCACCACAGTTTGACTTTTGTTGACCGGATACCAAATTTGTTTGGAACTGTTTGATAACCTTATTCAGAGCTATCAGCAGCTTGAATAAGCTTATATAAGATGTAAACAAGCTATTTGAAGCCTGGTACTTAACAAGTTTGAAACATATATGATTACAGAAAATGGAAAAACAGAAAACTTAACCAAACTTGAATTTATCACTTAAAATAAGTTACAATAGATTGAACAGGTTTAGATTAATACAAATAAGATGAAAATTACAAACTTTGAGCTACTTTAAGATTTTTAAGATAAAAACGACATGAAAGAAATTAAAAACTAAGAACTACTCCCTTGCACTGCCTTTCTTCCTTCTATTTATCAGCAAAAATCTTCCCCTCTCTCCTCTGAGTGTTTCCCACTTTTATTTTAAGCCATTGGATCATTAGAGCCATTTTTAGCCGTTGATGGCATTTTGGCGCCAAAACTATATCTGCCAGTTGGGGGGTTTGAGTGCAAGGAAGGAGAAGCATTAAATGCATTTTGTTGTTTTGGTGAGGTGGAGTGATAAGGGTGGTGGGATTTGAGCTGGAAGCATGGTTGTGGAGCTGCAATTGCAGACAGTGGGTGAAGATGAAGTGTTTTGGAGGGAAAAGTATTGGGCGGGAGTTGACTGTTTGACCGGGGGTTTAATATTAGACAGGGGGTCAAGGTCCAAGGGGGGTTCAAGGTTCAAAAGGGGTTCAAGGTTCAAATCTTGTTTATTAATAACAAGGACCAAGTTTGTAAATTCTGAAAATTGGAGGACCAAAGTTGTACATCTTCCAAAATAAACCAAGGGTGATTCCTGCCATGTCCCAATAATCCAGGGACCATACATGAGATTTCCAACAATAACATTTTCCCAGGGACCATTTTTGCAAATTCTGAAAGTGCAGGGACCAAACTTGTAAATTATTGAAACTTTTTACCCAAGGATAATTTTTGATAAATTTTGATTTTGAAAGGACTTGGGTTGACTTTTCTTACAAAACAAATGCCTAGGGACTAAATTTGACAAGTTTTGAAAGTCAGGGGACTGAAACTGCCAATTATGCAAACTTAGCTCGTTTTTCATCTGATTTTAAACATTTTGCATCTGAAACATATAAAATACAATTTTGGGATATTTTCAGTATTTTGATGCATTTCTGAGTGTTTTTAAATGTTTTGGCAGCTCAGATAAGACAAAAATGATGAGTATTTAGACACTCATCAAAAACCATAAACCCCCTAGGATGAAGATGATGAAGATTAGAACATATTAGTGTAATTACTTACAATGATGTTCTAGAGAAGGATGCTTGAGGATATGGAGTCATATGGAGATGAAAACAGCACTTGGGTCATTTTTGTGTTTAGTGAGGAGAGGGAAAAAGAGCAGAATTGATTTTGAATGGCGTATAGCTGGTTTCTGTCACACGGTTCCCCCGGATCCCTTGCAATAGGGATCCGGCTAGTACAAATTGATGGATCCGGCTACTGTGGACAGAAAAAGGGTGTTTGGAGTTATTTTTGTAATAAGTTATGAACTAGCTTATGGAACAAAAATAGTTTTGAGGTTTCTAACTGAATAGATGTTTGGTCAATGGGATTTGATAAGTTAGTTATCAAGGATCTATTTGTGATGGCGGCGTTAGTTTGACGAGATCAAGGAGGAATACTATTCCCGATGATGAGTAAGTAGGGAAAGTGGCGAAAAGAGACTTTTTAGAGACTAGCAATAATTAACGTCTAAAAGAAATGGTATCAACATATTCATGTAAATGTGAACTCGCTAATGATAAGTAAACATACCTCTACGCTCTTGATATGGTTTTAAGGAGACCATAAACCGAAAATACTTCATGAGCTTTTAAAGTAATCGGTTGTACTTAGAATAAGTAGGTAGCGATTACTTTTAGATTCTTCCTTGAAGGTTGACTTCATTATTCTTTGAATAGAAATGAAGACTTTGGAAAGATCCTAGCATGAAGATTTCTTGAAGAGAAAATGTTAGAATAGTCTATCAATATCCAACACGAAAGACACAATTTGTTTTAAAAGATTTATTTCTTTGTAGTTTTCAAACATACACGGATCGTATCAAGTTTTTAAGGTACGACATACTCTAAGAAACTTGGTAACGAAGCTCTGATGCCAATTGTGGAAAACTAGAAGGGGAGGTTGAATAGTTTTACCGATTAAAGCTTGCTTTTAAACTATTTAGATCGACTTATGCAATATATTTAAACATATGTGTTGGATGTTGATAGACAAGCATATATAAATATGTAATGAAAAGATAAGGAGTAAGAAGCACAAAACCACAACGCGAGTATTTATAGTGGTTTGGCTACAAGGACACCTTCCTTGCCCTACTCCACTCCCCGAGTCACCTACTCGAGAGTTCGTAAACACTACACGACACCAACTTCTTATGGCGGAGAAGCCTTCACAACGTTGCCTACTCTTTATCCGGTACAAGGCTAGATATCGGGTTCTTCCACGAGGTAGAACCACACCTATCACAGCGTCGCCTACCCTTTATCCGGTACTAGGCTAGATACCGAGTTCCATTACAATGGAGGAACTACTACCAAACACTACACAACACCTATCCCAAAAGAGACCCACTCATTATTACAACATCATCAAGGATATCAATATCTTTGGATACAACCTATTTCTATTTGTGCATCGATGCACCTCATCGATTATATGTCCTTGACATCTTTCACTAATGCCACTTGACTTGACTTCTAGGCACTCTTCACAAATGCGCTTGACACGGACGTTTGGCACCTTTCACTAATACCTTTGTCTTGACTCCTTTAGCATTCTTTACTAATGCCTTTGACACGGACGTTAAGCACCTTTCACTAATGCTTTCGTCTTGACTCTTTCGGCATCCTTCACTAATGCCCTTGACACAACACCTCTATGGAGGAAGAAAGAACTATCAACAAGAGAACCTCAGTAGTCTTGATGATGACGAAGCATGGCAACTCATGGACTTGAGCTTGCTCGACTTCAAGAGGTGGTGATCTCGCCTTTAAGAGGAACCTAGAGAATCACACAAAAACAAAACACAAACTACATAGAAAGATCCTTAGGATCTAAGGTTAGAAGGTTACAATACTTGGAGAAAGTACGTGTGGGAGTGGCAATTCAAAATGAAGAAATGACCCACTATTTATAGAGAGATTTTAGCTACTGTTCCACGGATCCCACGGATCCCTCACTTGAGGGATCCGTCCAGTGTATTTTTGGGGATCCGTGGGACGCTCCTCTTTGCCCATGGGTTTTGGGTCATGGGTTATGGGTCATGGGTCCTAGACATTGGACCATGGGTATCCAAGTAGATACAATGTATCTACAAGATGCAATGCATCTAGTCCATGGGTCATGGGTTAAAACCATGGGTCATGGATAATATCCATATATGACTTATGCATGATGTTATGCAATGGGTTATGAGTTATGCTCCATGGGTATGAGTCATGGACTTTGGGTTTTATTCAATTACATTCAATGTATTTGGTCAATGGGTCAAATACTTAAACTTCTACCCATTTATATTACCCATTATAATACATATTAGTTATGTATTTATTTGCCCAATATGTAAACACTAGTTGTTGTACATATGTATTACTAAATCATAAAATCACTTTTACTTGTTTAGTGTTTAATGTGTAAACGTAAGTGTGTTAGTAAACTATTGGCTCAAATCATTTACGTATTTTATTTGTTTCGTTAAAATGATTTTACGTTTGTTATCGACAAAACATTAGAAGATCGTAAAATATAAATAAACGTTTTTACGACTTATTTGTATTAACAGGTTTGGATATGGTTTTGGCAATGAAAACCAAATTCATATAAATATATATTTTTTCTATGTATTTATATGTAAAATAATCACTAAAACTCTTTCTTAATATAAATATAACATTATATAAGCTTGAAAAAAAAATTGTGCCAAAAATACATATAATTAAATGAGAAAGTAGTTAAAATTATGTAATTCGGGTTATTTAGTTCGGTTTTCGGTTATAGGGGTTCAGTTTTCGATTTTTCGGTTCGGTTGAATCAAATTTGAATTCGGTTCGATTCGGTTTTCGGTTATACCCAGAAAAGTTTTTTAACCGAATAAACCGATAAACGAACCGATGAACACCCCTACCTTAAATAGGGTCGGGTCCGGGTATATTATTTTTAGTCTTGACCCGACTTGGACCCGAACCGTTTGACATGAACCCGACCAACTCGACCAACCCGACCCGATTAACACCCCTACGTGTGACAATATAGGGGAGTTTTGTTTTGCGCAAATGATTGAAAAAAGTATCATACTTGCTATCTTTTGTTTTTCAGGGTAGTGAACAACATTTTTTGCTTTTGAGTACATTTTTTTTGTTTTATTTAACTTTTCTAGGTGCTTATGACTAGTGATTACCAATTTACCCTTTCAAATTACATAAATGGTCCCTGTGGGTAAGCGAAAATTGCATCCAGCGTCCTTACAGTAAATTACATAAATCATCCTCGTCGTTTGGAGAGATTCGCATCCACAGTCCGTAAACTTTTTTTTTATCCATTCCTTATACGTTTTCGTTAGTATTATACGTTTTTATACGCGATTATCCATTTTTATTCGTTTTTATACGTTTTTGTCAATTTTTATACGTTTTCATCCGTTTTCGTCGGTTTTTATACGTTTTCGTTCGTTTTTATACGTTTTCATCCGTTTTCTTTGGTTTTTATACGTTTTTATCATTTTCCGTCCATTTTTCTTGCTTTTTCATCTGTTCTTATCTGTATTCGTCATTTTTATACGTTTTCGTCTGTTTTTATCCGCATTTATATGTTTTCATCCGTTTTTACATCTTTTCATTCATTTTTCTTATGTTTGTATCAATTTTCGTATGTTCTTATATGCTTTTATAAGTTTTCATCCATCTTTATTCGTTTTTGTACATTTTCGTCCGTTTTTATATGTTTTCATTTGTTTTTACCAGTCTTAACCGTTTTATGCGTTTTCAACCGCTTTTATCAGATTTTGTCCGCTTTTGAACGTTTCGTCCGTTTTTCTTACATTTTCATGTGTTTTTATACAATTTCATCAGTTTTTATAATTTTTTTCTGTTTTTATATGTTATCATCCATTTTTAATACATTTCTGTACGTATTTATGCGTTTTGTACACACGAAAATGTATACGGCTCTGTTGTAAAAATCAGCCCAGGCGGCCGATTAATCCTCGCATAATTACTGATTGGTCACTAAGCGCTTTGATTTATCATAATCAGCCTATTTAATTGGTTTGGTCAAAGATCGCTTAAAATTGGTCAACAAACCGATTAATCAGACAAAATCGGTCTAATCGGATTAATCGGACAAAATCGCTTAAAAACCGGTCAATAAAATCGCTTAAAAGTCGGACAATATCGCTTAAACATCGGTCAACAAATCGATTAATCGGACAAAATCGGTCAAATATCGCTTAAAAATGTCAACAAACCGAATAATATCTATGTTTGACTTTGAACTTTGAAGAGTTATGTTTTATGTTTATATTTGAAGACTTGAAATATTTGAACTTTGATACACTATGCTTATCTCATACATATAATATAATATAATATCTAAAATTACAATTTTGTGCATATAAAATTCAATCCGATTAATCCCAGCCTAACTGATTAATCACTAGGCCCTACCTGACAGCCTCACTAGCGCCTAGCGATTTTTACAACCTTTATAAGAATAGACGAAAATGAAAAAAGGACAAAAAACAGATAAAAACGGATTAAAATGTATAAAACGGACGAAAACGTAAGAAAAACGGACGAGAACTTAAGAAAAACGCATGAAAACATAAAAACGGATAAATAAGATAAAAACGGACGAAAACGTATAAAAACTGATGACAACGTATAAAAACTGATGAAAACGTATAAAAGCGTACGAAAACATAAGAAAAATGGACGAAAACATTTAAAAACGGACAAAAATGATAAAAACGGTTGAAAACATATAAAAACGGACAAAAACTCATAAAATTGGACGAAACGTATAAAAATGAATGAAAACGTATAAAAAACGTATATAAACGCACAAAAACGTAAGAAAAATAGACGGAAATGTTTAAAAACGGCTGAAAACGTATAAAAATGAACCAAAACGTAGTAAAACGGACGAAAACGTGTGAAAATGTAAGAAAACGTATGTAAAATGGTGAAAACGTAAAAAAACATGTGAATAAAATGTTTTGGAGATGGTGGATGCAATTTTCGCTAAACCACATATACCATTTATGTAATTTACCCTAAAGACGGTGTATGCAATTCTTACAAAATCACAAGATAAAATGGTCATTACAAATTTTCAGTACCCCAAAAGTTAAAAAAAAAGAAACTAAAATATATTAAAAAACAAAAAATTTTATTCGTTACCAAAAAAATAAACGAATGCAATTATGATACTTTTTAATCATTTGCTATTTTGTTTTTAAATGGGCAACCAAAAGTAACCTACCAATCAAACCAATGTGGACGGTAGGGGTGTTCATCGGTTCGGTTATTGGGTTATTCGGTTCGGTTAGTTCGGTTATTTTTTTTTCTGGGTATAACCGAAAACCGAACCGAACCGAAATTAAATTTGATTTAACCGAACCGAAAACCGAACCGAAACCCTATAACCGAAAACCGAACCGAACCGAACCGAATAACCCAAATTACATAATTTTAATTATTTTTTTATTTAATTATATATATTTTTAGCACAATATATTTTTTTCAAGCTTATATCATGTTATATTTATACTAAAAAAGAGTTTTAGTGATTTTTTTCCATATATATACATAGAAAAAATATATATTTTATATGAATTCGGTTTTCGGTTCGGTTTTCAGTTTTCATTACCAAAACCATATCCAACCCGTTAACCAAATATTTATTTCGGTTCGGTTTTGACCAATTCTGTTCGGTCACAAATTCAGTTCAATTATTTTCTGTTCGGTTCGGTTTCGGTCAACACCCCTAGTGGACGGTGCTCTCTAAATACCCGTTTAGCCCTGCGAACCCGACCCGAGTACTTTCCAGCTCTATATAACCGACACGAAAACAAGTTAAAAATCCTTTTTACGCAATCTGATAAGCCAATCGATCTCCCTGACGAAACCCTAAATAAAAAGAACCCTAACCCTAATTCCCCCATGGCCAAAAAACGAAAGTCACGCGCTTCACAACCCTCACAATCACCAACCACAGAAGAAGAACCCCAGCAACAAGAACAAGAAGAAGAAGAAATCAAACAAGAAGAGGAACAACAAGAACAAGAACAACCTGTCGATGAGCAAGAAGATAACGAAAACGACGACGTTGAAGAAGAAGCTGAGGAAGAAGAAAACGATGAAGAAGAAGAGGACGTTAAAGATGTGAAGATCGAAACTAACGGAGACGTAACGGAGGAGTTACCAGAAGAGCCAGTAGAGAAGCTTCTAGAACCTTTTTCAAAAGAGCAATTAGTTTTATTATTGAAAGAAGCAGTTGATAAATATCCTGATTTAATACCAAGTGTCGAAAAGATAGCAGATGCTGATCCTGCTCATAGGAAGATATTTGTTCATGGCTTAGGTTGGGATACCACTACCGAGACTTTGATTAGCGAGTATGAAAAGTATGGTGAGATTGAGGATTGTAAAGCTGTTGTTGATAAGGTTAGTGGAAAGTCCAAAGGTTACGGCTTTATTTTGTTTAAGAGGAGGATTGGCGCCAAGAATGCTTTGAAGGAGCCCCAGAAGAAGATTGGGAATAGGGTTACTAGCTGTCAGTTGGCCAGTGCCGGCCCTGTTCCTGCCCCTCCGCCTGTTGTTAGTAAGGGCGTTGTGGTCTCAGAGTATACGCAAAGGAAGATTTTTGTCAGTAATGTCGCTGCCGATATTGATCCTGCCAAGTTGACTGACTTTTTTGCCAAGTATGGGGAGATTGAGGAAGGCCCATTGGGTTTGGATAAGCAGACGGGTAAGCCGAAAGGGTTTGCGTTGTTTGTGTATAAGACTATTGAGAGTGCTAAGAAGGCCTTGGAGGAGCCGCATAAGATATTTGAAGGCCATACTTTGAATGTTCAGAAGGCGATTGATGGGCCCAAGCCAGTTAAAGGTGGTTTTAGTGGTGGTGCTCATCAGCATCATCATCAAGGTGTGTATGGTAGTGGTGGGCATCATCATTCCAAGAAGGCCAAGTATTCAGGTATGGGAAGTAGTGGTGGACAAGGGCATTTGATGGCGCCTTCTGGCCCGGGTATGGGCTTCAACCCTGGTGTTCCTCCGCCTGGTGCATTGACTCCGGTTTTGGGGCAGGCGCTGACTGCCCTGCTTGCATCGCAGGGAGCTATGGGGATTGGTAATATTTTAGGAGGACTTGGTGCTGCAAACCCGCAGGGTTCTGGATATGGGAATCTAGGAGGTGCAGGGTATCAGCAAGGTGGGTATGGTAATCCACAGATGGGTCAAGGCGGAAGGCCGCAACAAGGTGGTGGATCGTACATGGGCCAGGGTCACTAGGTATATATCTTTTTGAATTATTGGTGTGCTTGCAGTTTTATGCTGTTGTGTAGTTTGATTATTGTTTCTTGCTATACAATTAAAATTTTGCTGTTAGGGTAAGTATGTGAGTGTAAAAGAATTAGGAAAATCAACACTTTAACATGAAGCAACTTTCAATTAAAGGATGCAGGGCTAGCCTGAGTTTAAGGTCTGTCTATTAAAGGTTTTGTTGAAGTTTACTGATAAATCCTGGCAATTGTGTTCTAATTTTACTGGATATAAATGTATTGAAGGGGCCAAAAAAAATTTGTAATTTTTCTATTTTTCTATTTTTCACATCTGAAAAAGTTTGCAAATTTTTTGTTTTGTTCTGTGACAATTTTTACCGTCTCACGCTTTTGTGATGATTTAATAGGTAATGTTTTGGTGTTGGTCACCAGGAAAGCTTATTTAAGTGCTAAATGTTTTGTATGAAGATGACCTCAAAATCAAAAGTGTAAGAAAACTTAGGTTAGGAATACTATATAAGGTGTGATACTTTAACTGTCCCAATTTATATAAGCTGGGCAGGAGATGAAGGTATTATTATTTTTTGAAGGATAAGTAACAAGACTCAGGATCCTTGTGTTTTTAGTAAATGCTGATATATTAAGATCAGTAGATTATATTTTAGGCCCATTTTAAGATAACTTCGTAGGGGGGACTTGTAGCTGGTAGAGAGCTAGATTAGTGGCATCTAATAAAAAAGAAGTAGGTGGTGTAGAGCCTAATAGATTAAGCTTACATGCATATCAACTAATATGTTCTGTGATAATTTAAGTTTCATATGTCCTTGATCCAGACAAGATGACTATTATGTCATCTGTGCGCTATATGCTATTCAAACTAAAGATTTTATAATTGTTTCTTACTTTTGAAATTTGACAGGGAGTTGCCAGTCCAGGTAGGTAATTATGCCTGTGGTATGGGTGTTATGATATATGATACTCTCAATACTGTTTCTTGTTCGCTTATATTTTACAAGTTTTGTAATTGTTTTTTTCTAGATATTGTTTTTACTTATTTATAAAATGTCTGTTACATGTATTATAAATTAAAGGTTCTTTTAAGCTATGAAGGGTATCCTCTTCGTTTTATTTGACCAAGTTTTTCTGCTAGAATCATATCTTTGAAATCAAGTTTTTATGGACATTATAATTTATTGTGCAGATTCAACCCTAGATGCATCAATCTTTTTGTTTTGGACTCTGCTGATTCTTCTGAAGTTCAAGCCAGTCATGCAAATGAAGTCTTTACTTATGTAGCAAAAACTTATGATTTGCTTAGCAGAATAAAAAAAATTGTATTTGCTTTCATGGTCTGTTTTAAAAACGTTAGTATTTTAGTTTGTGTATGTTTCCAAAAAAAAAAAAAAAAAACGTTAGTAGCTGCTAGGACTTTGCTATGGTAAACCTCATGACTGGTATTTTAAAATGTTTGATGCACTTATTTTCTACTTTTCCAACCTCCATAGTTTCATGTTCTCTTTTACGTCTTTGTTGTTTCGCCTATTGTATATCTTTTAAAATCCTAACTTTTGTGTGGGTTATTATTTGGCTTATACCTAACGGGACAGTTGTCTGCAAAAAATCATATGGCTTGTGTTTCATATTTGGTTGCTTGAACGACCTAACTCAAAGCCACCCTCCACCAGTGGCTGTTTCAGGTAAATACACAACTTCCCAAGACACTTGGTTATGTGGTGTACTCAAATCATATATTTACAACTAGAAGTGATGATGGATGACCCACAAGCTTCTCATGAGCGTTGCTCTAAATACAAATGACTTATATTTTTCTAGGGTGACTTACTTTTTTTTAATATTTTGATTTGAGTTGGTTATGTTTTCTTTTCTTGAAAGTGGCAAAATGGGCTGTTTGGGGAATGGCTTAGACTAGACTCCATAACTAGTAGCAACTTTGTTTGACTTGGGCAGACCTTTCATCACTTAATGTTTTTTCTCTTTTGAAGTCATAAAGACTAATGATTTGAATATGATTACAATATTAATATAGTTATAATGAAGAAATTGACTTAAGACTTTATTAAATTTCGAGATCATATTAGGCGACTTTTGACCCTTTTTAACTGTTAGAAAAGAATACTTGTCAGCAAAATGAATTAATAGAATAAAATATGGTTTTTGAATATGAAGTGGTTCATGTTACAGACCATTTTTGTTTGAAGTAATTAGGTGCTTCATAATCTGAATTTTGAATATGAAGTATAAAGGCTTTGCCGTTAAAACCTTAGGCACATTTTCTTTTTTCAATGGTGATGATTCTGAGCAGAAACTTATAGGCTATCCATTTATATTTGGTGTTTTGAGGGTTTCCTTTGCTGAAGCCCAGGAAATGGTGAGGAACTGAAGAAATGGTAAATGATCTGTCTACGACTAGGCAGCACTCGGTGTGCAATGATCTATAGGCAGCACCAGTGGCATGTGGCATTGAAGGTAAATGTTTTGATGGTTGATAATGTTTGCCTTCTCCAAAAGCTTAAGATAATAAAAAAATTTGGTCACTCGAATTCTTCAAATGGATATTGGTCAATAGTTTTAATATCTTTTGAGTTTTCCCTCCACTTACCAGTGCGATTTTTCTAATGTCTGATAGTGGTTCGTTTACAGATATCCCAATGTCCGCTTTATTAAATTTCTAATATTTTCGCGTCATAAACTATTGTCTTTTGGACCAATTAGGTAAACACTTCCTTTAAACAATGGATACAAAGAATATCAGAGTATGTTTGTAGTACGTTTTTCGTAAGACGGGGGAACTTCGAATATTTCATATATTTATAGTTTTTTGAACTCAATAAGTAGATTTTTTTAAGGTAAAGGCAGTACATTCTTATTAAAAGTTACTACTATATACACAAATTTGAGTTGAACACATACATCAAAGGTCTTACTGGTGGAGATGCTGTTTTGGTATCAAGTTGGTCTATTTTGAAGAATGTGGTTGGGGAGCTGATTGAAGAATGACATGAAGGGGGTATGCGCTCTGACTAGAGAAGTTGGCAGATTCCGTATCTTCTCTGACACAATTTTGTCATGCATGCCAAAGTTCTAAAGCTTGGATGGGCTGACAAGTTTATGAATTATGACTATTTGTGATAGTTTGGGCTAGGAGGTTGGTGACGAGTGCAAAGGTTGTGGTTGCTACTGTTTTTAATTTTCTTTGTGGGCTTTCTTATCCTTGCAGAGTTGCAGGCATGTTGTAAAAGATGCAGCTCCCGGGGTAGATGATAGTATATTGTTTTAGGTGCTATCGTTTGTAAATGAGTAATTGTGAGTAACGTAATTGCCCCTTATAGATCAAGGGTAGGGTTCTACATTTACAATCTGGTTCTGTAGGTAAACCTGTGAATCGAAATTTAAGAAGTCATGGCCCAAAATGTTTAAGATGAGCACAATAACGAGTGTAGAGCAATTACCCATACAACCACTATAGGATGTCATGTGGCTGATGGATTGTAGTTTTGAAATACATATGCTACATTTGGTCCTTTGGAGATGTTTTTATATATTCACGTCATTTGACTCACAGAGTTGACTTCCAAAACTACCCTAGTGTTTTGTTGGAAATTAAAATACACCCAACTAACAACTAATATTTGATAAAACGGCCAATGAATGATAATAATTGGTTTATTTCTTGTGTGATTGTTACTCAAATGATAACAACTAATCACATAGGGATGATATAAAACCATTGACTGAACCTACAAAATTGCTAACTCGTAATTGGAATAAGGATTAATTTCACCCATATTTAGGTGTTCAGGCAATGGCTGAAAGTTTAGACCAAGGCGTTGTAGCTTAGTTATTGACATGAAATAATCTAAACTACTAAAGCATTTATCACATTCCCTTCTATTAATTTTTAAGACCTCTTAAAATAGATTTTTAAGCAAATACAAGTAAAGAAGCATCATTTACATGTATTGAACACAAATAAAATTAAAAAAACACTATTTAACATATAAAATTATACACAATTTGATTTACTCTTTCACCAAAATATACGACTATTTAACCACAATGTACAATCTAATTATGCTTCCAAAACAATTAATACACACTTTAGCATATGAATTTCTAGTCTCATCAATAAATGTATGTTATTCAATTGTTGCACTTTATAAAATATCGTTAAGCATTTGATATACTGATTATTTGCTCGTGACGGACATGCGGACACGCTACTAAATATTTGGTGCCATTAACACCTATTTTATGATACTCGCCGTCGCAACGCGCGGGTACCATACTAGTCTAGTCTAATGGCTGATGGGAAACACAGATCCAATAATCCAAATCTTGCTTTCATGTGTTAGGCTCTTTCATTCATCCATGTCAGAGATTCTAAATCTTTAATATACCGTCAACATTAAGCTTATTCATTCACTAAAACGTTGTTTAAGCATCATGTACGTAGTTTTAAAGAGTGTCTTAACCATTACATATATGGAGTTAAGCTTCTGAATCTTTAATATACCGGCTAATAATCGAGTCAACTTTATGTGGGAGTTTATTCGTTCACTAAAACATTGTTTAAGCATCATGTACCTAGTTCGGAAATGTATCTACCATCGGAAATATGGGGTTAAGCTATATACTCGACTACTGTATATATGTTTTTAAGACGTTCTCTTGTGTTATGTAATATGAAATAGTTATTTTGTACTGAGAGCGTGAGGTGTGGTAACTAGACAATGGCATATCATCTCTCTCAAATCAGCGCCATCTCAGCATTTCACATTCACGTATCAAAAATACCCCATCTATCATGGCTTAAGCTGTTTGCGTGCCGTTTTGCAGTTTTTGGGCTCCACTATTTTCCCCCCATATTTTGAACAAACTAAATTTCTATTCATCCAACAAAAATACAAATTACATAAAAAATATGAAAAAAAGAAGCAAAACATAAGAAGTAAAAAAAAATAAAAATACAAACCAAATACAAATTACATGTTTGGGCCTTATCCACATTTATATAATTAATTTGAGCTTGTCTAGTATTTATTTTAGACTAAAATACACCGTTGGTCCCTAAACTTGTATCGGAGGATCGCGATGGGACGAACCTCGCCCTTTTCATCGCCACGGGTCCAAACAGTAGCCATTAAATGCCAGATTCGTCCCTTGACCAATACTGCCGTTGTCAACGTTATGTTGCTGAGGGCAAAACCGTCTTTCACTGTAGCGGACTAAATAAAACCGTTGTACAGTGTATGTAGCTAGTATATGTGTGTAAAAAGGTTTGGTCTACATTTATCACCCATCCCTAAACTATCCTTCAAAACCCGTCTTCTTCAAAACGATAATTGTTTCAAGATGGTACGTTGCTGGTGTGGTAAGCAAGCTATTATTCGCACTTCGTGGACCTCTGCCAACCCAGGGCGTCGATTCTTTGCTTGTCCTGTTCAAGTAAGTGCGTCTTAATATTTCTTGTGTAAGTTTCTAACAATGGTGGTTGTTTAATGATTTCTCATAATCATCAATAGGGGTCTTCTTGTCGGTGGATAAGATGCTATGATCCTGAAATCTGTGCTCGTTCAAGAATGATCATACCAGGACTTTTGAGGGGGAGAAATGAGCTTGAGGCAAGATTAGTAGCTGCTCAAGGTGATGTGTGAAAGTGGAAGATTTACCTGGTGCTAAGTTGGATGTTGTTCTTCATTGTTTATGCATTGGGATAACTTTTTAACCTTTTATGTAATGAGGCTAGTTGGTTAATGTTCTGTATCTTGAATTGTAGTAACCTTGTTATGAAGTATTCAGTTTTGTTTGTTTCTGATTTTCTATGCCTTATGGGTATGCAGATGGTTAGCAATTTGTTTAGGGTTGACTTTTAAATGTCAACATTCTTATGATGTTCTATTTTAGCTTTGGTTACTTTTGACGCAAACTATTCACACATCAAGCTTAGTCAATCTCAAAAAATACACAATAATGACATGGTTCCATAGTTAATGCAAATGGATATAATTCCAGCTGCATAAAATTGCATACTTTTCAAAGCATGAGAGCTACAGTTACACACAGATATGTTTTTAGATTACATAACTTGTCCATAGAAAATAAACTAGTAAACTAGATGAAACATTGTCTAGATAATTAGCATAACAGATTTGACCTATGGTGAGGCCATCATTCTTTCCAGTGCAGCCTGCTTCCTAGTCATTCTTCGTGTAGCAGGCTGGGTTGAAGCAGAAACTGCTTGAACATCACTTGACTGAATCTGAAAATCAGACTGGGATTGTGACAGGGATGCATCATGTATGATGGGATCTTCAGTTGCTGGCTCTTGATTTGTAGATTGAACACCACTTCCTTGAACTGCACTAACTTGGCTTTCTACAACAACACCTGTACCTTCAGCTTCTTTATCTGCTGCTACCTTTTTACCTTTAGGATGTCTTTTTTTTCCTGCAGCTTTAGTAGGCACCTTTTTGACATTTACCTTATTGGCAGTTCCACTATGTTGAGCTCCACCATACCCTAGGCATGTTACCCGGTTGTGTCCAGCAATGCCACAAATACTACACCTGACACTCTTCCAAGCCCTTGACAGCTTACCATCCTTCACAATCTCTTCAGTTTCAGGAGCTATCCTAACTCTTTTTCTACCTCTTGCGGCAGGCGGGTTTGTTTCGGATTTCGGTGGAACAATTGTTGTTGGCATAGTTGATTTTTCCCAATGTACACTGCTAGTTATAGGCTGGACATGGTGTTTGTAGGTAGCCTCCCAAGTGAGAAGATAGTAACAAGGATGAGCCCATGTTTCTACAGCTCCGACTTGTTGGCCATTTAAAGCCATATTCCAATTAGTAGCAACAGCATGTTTACATGGTAAACCTGTTATCTCCCACCTTCTGCAAGTACAAGTCTTGTGTACAACATTAACTACACATTGGTCACCCCATGGTCCACTAACCTGAAACTTAGATCCCCCATTCCATAACACATTATACTTAACAGCCTCTTTCTTAATAGCCTCTAGCATGTGTTGTGCAGTTGGTGTTAGTGGCCCATCACTCTTCTCAATCACCATAAGAACATGCATTATCCTCTTCAAACAATATTCCCTGATGTATTCTAAGGCTGTAATAATAGGTTTGCTTAACCCCTCTTTAATTTTCTCATGAAACACTTGACACATGTTATTAAGTAACACATCAGAAGTAGCTCTCCCTAAAGATGAAAAGTAATAAACATGTATTAATTATAACTGTTTATACTGCATTTATGAATACAAAGTAAGTGAAACTGATAGATGACTTACATGAAAAATGTGACCTTGACCAATGAATCGGTGGTATCTTACTTAACCAATCATGGGCTGGTTGATTAAGTTTCTTGAGATCAGCCATAGCTTTCAGAAACTGTACAACAGTTGAGGCTGTTGCACATTTCCACAGATGGTCTTTATAGGCCCTACCTTTCCATTGCAATTTCATTTTGTCATGTATGCTTTTAATACAGAATCTGTGTTCTGCACTTTCAAAAACTTCTGCTACAGCTCTACTTATATCCTGCACAAAATCAAATATCTTTACTGTCTGTTTCAAAAGAGTGACACTTAAATTCATGAACAGAGTAAGAGAGTACCTTATTCATGTCAGTAATAAAAGTGATGCTTGAAATTGGCCCAAGTGCTAAATCATCGGATAAACAATGAAGAAACCAAGTCCATGATCCTATGTTATCTGAATCAACAAAAGCATAAGCGAAAGGGTATATACCATTGTTGCTATCAATTCCCACAGCTGTCATAAGTTGACCATTGAAAGGACCACGAATTGGAAAAGCAGCCAGCCCCAACAAAGATCTCCCACAATCTTTAAATCCTTGCTTCAGTGCACCTAAACAAACATACACTCTCTTGAATTCTCTGGTTGGAAGAGACTCATCCGGAGGTCGTTCCACATTCATCTCCACTGTCGTATTAGGGTTTGTCTTCTGCAACTCTTGAACATAATCTCTCAACATGGTAAATTGTAGCTTGAATTGACCCCTGATGGCTGTTATTGCTAGGTTTTTGGCCCTTAAAACCTTCTGCAGGGACACTTGAAGGTCGTATTGGTTGGTAAGTTGATTATGCACCGACCTGACAGGAAGCTCTGGATTTGTTTCAACTTGTGCTGTAATTTTCTGTGAGATATAGCGAAGGTCAAAAGCTCTGACTTCCCTTGATTGCAAACAAGTGTGTTGCTCATTATATGTTCTGACCGACCAGATACTTGTCTCACCATTCCTGCCGACAAACAATAGCCATGGGCAGAGTATTTGTGAAGGGTCCTTTTTGGCAGAAAGCAATGCTCTTATACCCCTTCTGCTTAATGGACTTCTAGATGGGCCAATATCCAGTCCAGGACCTTCATTTGGGCCTGAAACTGGAACACAACCCCTACACCTAACCCTTATTCTTGTTTTGTCATTCTCCAAAAAAAACAACTCCCTCCTAGTTTCTATTGAATGCTCTCTTACTAGGTTTTTTACTTCCCCTGCAGTACCAAACTCCTGACCAGTATAGAAAAAGTGGTATAGACGCCATTAGCAAAGTGTGCGTGTTGGAAACTAACATGGTCACTGCAAAATACTTCATCAACCATCACAGGTAAATCATTTACCAACTGCCTGTCATCACTTATATTACATGTTGTTCCTTCTTCACCTAAATCATTACTCTGACCTACTTGTAGCATACCAAGCTGTGCATCATTCTCTTGACAAGTGTTATCTTGATTTGGTTCAACTGCATTGCCAAATTCACTAGTGTCACTCGCTTGTAACAGACTAAGATCAACAACAGGATCCTCTTCCATGTTATCCTGAGTCAGTTGAAACAGAGTTACATCCACATCAGGCTCCTCAAACCTGTTATTCACATCAACCAAAGGTCTGCCTGGTTTGTGTAATTGCTTCTCCTGTGTCAATTGAAACAGATTAACCTCAAAATTTTCAGGCTCCTCAAAGGTGTTATTGACATCAACTAGTGCTGTTCCACCGTTGTCAAAGTCCTTCCCCTGAATCACTCTAAACAGATTAACCTCAACATTATCAGGCTCCTTTAGAGCATTGTCCTCATCAATAACTACTAAAGCAAGCTCACTGTTTTGAACAGGTTGGCTAGCAAATGAGCAGTCTAAGGTGGAAAAGAGTGGCTCAATGTTTGGCAAATTTCTAGCTTCACCAATATCATTGACGTCCACAGGCAATTGTGTAAGTTGGATAAACGGATCTAGGGAAGGTTCATTATCTATATCATCTAACACCAACCGTCTACAACAGGATTGAATAGCCGCAGTAGCAACTTTTCTCCTATCTTCATCCATCTCCCAAAACACAGTCTTAATTGATTGTGGGGACATTTCAGAAAATTCTAATCTAGTCTTCCCTATTTCAACATACACGTCTATCAGCTTATGCTGTATGACAACATCTTTCAACAAGTCTAGATTAGCAGGTTCACGCAAAGAAAACAAACCGTCGTCTAATGTACAACCAGGCTTAACAAAGTAGAAATAATTGGTTTGTCCAGACTCATAACCGATTTGGGTCATGAGAGCATCCATTTCATCAACAGATACCTCTTTTATTTCCACAAGATCAACAAGGCATTTCTTGCCTCCTTGATATATTCTACCTGGAAAGTATTTGAATGTACCTTCATAATGGAACATCATGCTAAACGATCCAGGTTCACCCGATATATAAAAAATGTACAAAAACATTGTTAAGCTAAAGTTACCTAAAAGGGGAATAACTTAATCAGTCGTACTAACATATGATTGTAATAGGCTCTAACCAAAAAAGACTTACAATATCTCCTGATTGCAGCTCTTTCCTCCGTTTCACGATCATCATATAAAGGATATTCCCTTACTCGCCACAGAGTAAATCCAAGGTGGTTGTTTGT
This sequence comes from Chrysanthemum makinoi, assembly GCA_910596185.1. Taxonomy (NCBI): domain Eukaryota; kingdom Viridiplantae; phylum Streptophyta; class Magnoliopsida; order Asterales; family Asteraceae; genus Chrysanthemum; species Chrysanthemum makinoi. The sequence goes on from OU343218.1 coordinate 63,933,319, forward strand.
TATTTTCTAACTCAGATTACTTGATTTGATGATAGACATTGCCTTAGGGTTTTCTGGGTAGGCTTCCAAAACAAGTTTGGGGATGAGCAATGAGTACACGGTTTTGTTATATTGTACAAAATGGCGGGAAATTGGACAAGACATGTTCTACAGTGTATACCACATAATGACTATTCTACCCTCAACAGTAACATGATTACGGGTTTTTTTTCGGTATAACGGAACGTTGACAACGGCAGTATTGGTCAAGGGACGAATCTGGAATTTAATGGCTACTGTTTGGACCCGTGGCGATGAAAAGGGCGAGGTTCGTCCCATCGCGATCCTCCGATACAAGTTTAGGGACCAACGGTGTATTTTAGTCTTTATTTTATTATGTTTGGGCCTTATCAAGTAAGGTAATTTGCAGCAAACCTACACATCCTGGTTCATCCTCTTCGTTGCAAAACACACATACTTCACAAAAACACACACACAACCGCAAACACACAAAAACACACATTTCACATAAACACAACACAAATAAAAAAAATCCAGATTAAAAATGTGCAATTGGCTAGCGTGAGTCTACGCACGCAGGAATTGGCACCGCGCCGCCTTTGTGAGTGCCACATGTGAATGGCAAGCAAGAATAGTTATCGCACCTTTCCTCAATATACTTTGTATTTATGAATTTTAATGTATATGTACTTTTTAATAGCGTAATAATTATCACAATCATTTAACCACTCATAATTAGCAATTAACTTTCAAAACTTGAAATTTTGAAAGTAGCCACTTTCACAAATATGTTGTGTACCTTGCGAAGCACTTGCAAACCCGTAAGAGCCTACGGTACGCAGAGCTGGTGGCACTCGTCCCATCCCACCAACCCAACTCATGACGCCACTACCATACCAGTTTTCGTGCCATCGGCTCTCACACCGTACCCACAGCCCACGCAGTGAGTATTTTACTTTTTCTTTTGTGTTGTATTTGTGTTTTATTTGGTTATGTGTGGGCTCATGATACCACTTTTGTTGGAAGGTGGGGTGTTTTGTGCTGAGTTATAGATTATGGTGTTATAAGAAAAAGTGTCGTGGTGGTGGCAGTACTTTTACCACTGCACCAGTCCACGACACCATAAAGTACCCTGTGCTCTTACGATTGATTTTCGAGAGATTGTAGCTGAATATTTTATTGGGTGGAAATGTGGTCCGTGACACCGTGCGAACAATTGCGAATCCTAAGGGTTCACAAATGAACCAAAATTTACGAATTGCAAGCTTTGAAGAGAACACGTAAATTAGGAGGTTCACAATTTATGAATTCGGTTCAGAAACCATGAATCCCATTCCTAGTTTATGAAGATTTTTGAATAATTTGTGTTTTTTCACATGAATTAAACCCTAATTTGTCAATTAAAATGTCATATAATGTAAATAAAACATTAAGTTTGCACGAAAGCAATAAAGAACCATAGATCTGAGGTTCACATTCTTTTTAAACTTGAAATGTAAACCTCTTGAACGAATTAATCAAAATTGAAATGCAATATATTGAAATAATTAGTTTATTTTCTTCTTTTACATACATTATAATGATACGTGAATTTAGGATTGTTGCTATAATGGTGTATGTTTCTATATGGCGTAGAAGATTTGAAGACTCGTTGACCATCTAGCCGTTATAGATTCTACGGCGTAGACTACCATTTAGCTTTACGCCGTAGCAAATGATAAACCGACAAGTAAATGGTATGATGAATTATTCTTTTCGAGGATATGTGAGAAGAAATAATCATTGAAGAATAAAGTTTTGATTAAAGTTTATTATGGAAGAATCGTTGAAGAATCAAGTAAATAAACGGAGCCGAAAGTTGAAGACGTGTTTAAGTGATATCTCAAAAAGGTGCTTTAGTAATTTTGCCATAACTTCATCATACAAACTCCTGTTTAGATGATTTAAGTTGCTATGGAAAGAGGAAACAAATATCTACAACTTTCGTGTTTTGAGCTAAGCCTAAATCGAAACTGAAAAATCACAATTTCCTAATCTCTATAGCGTAGAAGGATCTCTCCCTTTGCGGCGTAGACAGTAGAGTATTGAGGGCATTTTTAATTCGTAGCATATACGACGTAGAGGTAAATTTATCTCTACGCCGTAGAAGGACCGACAAAACAAAATTTTATAAATATAAGCCCTAACCCAACCATAAAATGTGTGTGCACCCTAGGGTCGATTTAGGGTTCATTGGAGGATGAAATTCACCATCTTCAATCTGCAATCCAAGGGAGAAGATGTTAGTTTTATGGAAATAAATTAGTAGATGTGTGTTAGGATCGAACTCGAAGATCACGTGATTGCACACTTTACGTATGAAGAGTTAACGAATAATAATTATATATAAAACCTTATATTTAATTATTATATACACAAAACGTTTAAACGACCGTTATGTAATTAATGATAATTGGCTAACGGCCGTTAAATAATAAAGGAAGGACTAGAGTGTAATTTGGTAAGTCGAGAAGGATCCGGAACACCCCTTTGGGTATGGCCGGTCATGGAGTGGGTTGGGGAAACCCAATTCTCATCCAACTTGCTCTCCAAGTTTCATATAGTATAAATACAAATTGTGCACACACATAACCCTAAAACTTGTTTTCCTTTGTTTTTTTGATAGCACCGATCGGTCATAAACCCTTTAGGGTTGACTGGAACTTTTTCCAAGCTATCTAATTGTTTTGTGAATCGATTACTAGCATAACGTTAACTTGGTATTAGTACGTGTGTACAAGAACGTGATTTAATCACATTATTCATTGAATCTTGGATTGAATTACAAAAGGGTAAGGGGTAATTCTTATAATCCACATAAAGCCTAATTATGGTTCATTGATTGAAGAATTGCTATTGGAATTGATTCTTGTTTAGCTAGAATCAAAAGGTATGCATACTATTTATGTTTTAGTTAATTAATTCATTATATTTTCCTTACGCTTCCGCATGTGTACTTGATGTTTATTGTTTATTTATTTGAATGCCAAGTTATATAATTTCAACAATGGCATCATGAGCCTTGGATAATGTGTAATTAATTACCGAAACACATAAATAATTGAATCTTTATTGATTATTGCATGCTTTAAGGTTTTTAGTTTTTAACTTTTTGAAACCCTAAATTTTTTACTGTTCACCAGTTACTGTTCATACGATTTTATTTTTTTATTATTATTTTTTTAAAGGTTTTGAAAAATTTGTAGAAACCCTAGGTTACATGCAATATTTTTATGTAGTTTAATTCATGAATAATTGGTATGTGACATGAAATTGTATGCGATCTTGTGGCTAATTATTATAATTGTTATGTAAAATTCATGATGATACGTGCATATTTTATTGTGAATTATTGGTCTATATGAATTAATTGTTAAGTTTTTCTACATGTATTGTTTTGATAATTCTTGAATTGGGGTAGACCTCAATTAAATTAATGAATCAATTATGTGCAATATGACATATTTTTTAACTATGGTTTACGCAATCGATTCGTCGATGTATGTGGTTCACTTGCCTTTGTGAGTGAGAGCCTTAGTTAACATATGCATTATAAACCTAGAATTGATTATTAGCAGGCTTTATCAAATAAAGTTTGCATGTGGCTACATGTTTACACATATTAATTATTATGTTATGTGTGTTTATTTAGGTGTTTTATTTTTTATTTTTATTACTTGTTTTTTGTTTATTTTCGTTAGACATATTTATAAACAAAAAGGGTAATTTTTTGAATAGAAAAATAATAAAGACTAAATAATGGTGCAATATGATTTGGTTTTTGAAGAATTAAATTTTCAAGAGTTTAATTGAGTGAAGAGTTTTGTACCAATAGTAAGAACGGCTCACCCAATTTTGACGAACTATAAGAGAGGTATAAGGAGGGGAACACATTAAATTGTGACCCGAAAGAAGAAGGTTTTTAATACGCTTCACGCTGAACCGCTTCTCCGCTTCTTTGTACGTCAAATTGGAGCTACCTAGTACGACTATTTTATGTACAAAATCATCTTAAAGGTGAATTAGCTTTAATTCCATGCCCCACTTTGTGGTCATTATCCAAAACACGAAGTCTTTGGACTTATGAAAAAGTACGATATAATGGACGATAATTAAAGGTAAATTCTTTGATTGGTGAACCCAATACCTCAATCAAAACTTTGTTAATTTAATCTTAGTGAATTGGTTATAAAAACTAAAAAGGTTTTTATTAAAACTACTGATACGAAGTTGTATGCATGCTTCTTCGTAAATATTTTGATTGCACATCAAAACTAGTACCCTTAAAATTAAGTTAGTGCTATCTAGTTAAAGGAACACTTGAAGTTGCAATTTACGTCATGTGAGAACTTGGCGAGATTGTAATGAAAAGGTAAATCTTCAGGTTGTGTGAGACCTCAACTGGACACATTTGCAGTTCTTTAAATTAGATTACTTAAATTGAGTAGTAAGTGAGACCTGGACTCAAGGCATAAGATGGGGATAAAACATGTTTACGTTGCAATATTGTTTGGCAATGTAAATCCCATAATGATCTAGGAATTGGAAATTGTTGCCAATTATTGTTCGACAGATTACCTTATTATGTGCTTGCATTGCTAGCAGATCAACTGATGTAATGGATATATTATAATTTGGGTCTTAGTTTTCGAATTTTTTTTTATGGTTATATGAATATTTCCTTCGGTGTTTTATTTTCTTGAAAAATTTAATTATCAAAAATACTAAATTGAAATTTGCTAATTCTTTAAATGTATTAATGCAACATTAAATCATAAACGTAGGTTATTCTTGTATTGGTAATTGATCTACACTTGTAAGGGTTTTTTTGTCACAATTCTCAAATTTCCGGTCATTTCTTAAATTAAATATGCATCATATTAATTCATTCATGGCATTTCATAGAAAAGGTGAAAAGATCACATTTAACGGCGTAATTTTATATTTAATAAACGATCGTGAGTTATTATGGGAAAATTTGAATATTTAAATGCCGTTACTTTCAAAAATGCTCCCGATATATTTTTATACTTACATTTAGTTATAAAAACTATATTTTGACTTTACCTAGTGTTTTGAATTTATTTGGTATATAAATCGTTAAAGTTATATTATTACGACGTTTTTCTTAAAAATTGCTCGATAATTATTTTATCACTCAAATTTCACAAGAATGTATTTTACAACTTTTATAATATCATTATACTTTATTATGATCTACTAAAAATCTCTTTTACCTAAAACTACCTTAAATACATTAATGTACATACAATTCTACAAGTTACATTTACTTATGTCATTTTACTTACACAATTAAAAAAAAAAAAAAAAAAAAATATATATGTATTGTAAATACATCACCCTTGGCGTCAAAATGAGGGTAACTCAAGAATGAGTTGGTAATATTTCTTACATATAAGTCTACACTCAATCTTACTTTTACTTCACTTCATTCATTCTCAATTATTCAAGATAGTCAAGATTGTTTTTCTCTCTTGTTTCCTTTCCTCTCCAAACCGGCCAACACAAAGAGGGTAGAAGAAGTTCATCAAAATTTTACAAATCAAGTGGTAAACAATCTAGTATACACTCTTGTTTAGGTTTTGAAATAAAAACCTAGGGTGTTTAGGTTAACCCTTGTTCCTTGCACCTCATCATATTAACTTGTAAGCATCTCATATTTATTTTTCATCTTACATATTCATTTCATACTCATCTCATCATTTTTGAGCAAAAACATGCAAGACTTGTGTTTATTTATACCATTTTACATTGATTTTAGAGTTTATATATATAAAGTCATCCTAAATTATTCCTTGTTATATTTTGGTTTTGATGATGATTAGGAACCCATGACACCCTAAGAAGGTGTATGGTAGGATTAGATTAGTTTTGGAGTTGATTTGAAGGGATTGGAATAGGTTTAGTACGAGAAAAACTATTTTCGACAAGTATATAAAGTGGTCTGTCCTTATTTTGATTTTCTGGAAAATCCAACAGTAGGCACGAATTTTTGGCCTTGATATTTAGAAAATATACTTTAAACCGAATCCGTGGCCGCTTGAACGGATTAAAACGGAGTTATAACGAAGAAGATATGAATTTTTCAAGTTTGACGACGATATATATATTTTCTGAAAATTTCAGCATACTATTTTTACTCTATTCGAGTCAAAAACGAGCCTTAAGCTTCATAAATTATTTCGACTTGTCAAAAATATATTAGTATACTTTGATACGAAGCTAAGGACATATAATAGTAGAAACGGATTTGAAACTACTAAGATATACACGTTTTCATAAACTTGCCGTAACTATTATTTTTAGAAAAACTATATTATTTTTACGAAATAAGTGTTACGGTAACTAAAATCACCATATTTAACCTCTATTATCTTTATGTTCGAGACCTTTATGACGAAAACTCCTGACCTGAAACTTCTAGATTTCGATACAAACTTTCCAAAACCGTCGAGTTCGTTCTCTAACGATCGACGTACACCATTTTACGACTAGTTTTTCAAAGCTATTTTTGTCAATTTCATGAAATTTCCGACGACATTGTTTTACGACGAAAAGTGATAATTTCACTATGAATCATTATAAAACCATTGTAGGATGACATTTTGACGTAAATACTTGTAAAGTAATTTAAGAATGGTCAAGACGTCAAACGAGTATTTTTCGACGATAAGTATTATTTTCAAAACTCACAAATGGTATAAATATCATCCGAATTGCGTGCATAACATTACATCATGACTTATTTCATATCATATCATTCATAATAGGTCAGTTTCGAGACTCACGCTACATTTCGGTGTAACCACTTTTGTCGTCACATCTGTTCATCAAGTGAGTATTCACAGACTCCCTTTTTTAAATGCTTTAAATTGTTTTGGGGTGGAATGCATGATTTATACTTGAACTAAACTATCTATGTTTTATGAACTTATTGAACATTTTATGCTAGTGAGTAATCACATCCCCTTTTTACCGTTTTACTATATTTTTGGGCTGAATGCATGAACCATACTTGAATTAAATTGATCCGTTCAATTGTGAACTCTTTTGACTAGAACTTGTGAATTCGAATCAAATCCTTGAACTTAATTACGAAATTATGACTTATTTGAACTTATTGAATCGTACGTGTTATGACCTTGTCCTAAAAGTCTCCTATGTTCGAAGCATCACTATAAAGTCTCCCTTGTTCGGAGCATCACTATAATTCTCGCCTTGTCGGTGGAGTGTTCACAATAATTCTCGCCTTGTCGGTGGAGTGTTCACAATAATTCTCGCCTTGTCGGTGGAGTGTTCACAATAATTCTCGCCTAAATGGTGGAGTGTTCTCAATAATTCTCGCCTAGGTGGTCGAGTGACAAAGGAGTCTCCCTTGTTGAGCAAATGCAAAGTCTCCCATGTTCGGAGCATCCCTGAATTGTTATATACTTGGTACTATATTGTGAACTATTTTGACCACTTGATACGCTATATTTTGTGCAATGGGTTGTGTACACACAGTTTGCAAGTTTTGTATGGGCGGAACTTGGAACTGAGTGGATATACAATGCCTTTGCTTTGGGAACTATTATGACGCTTACACTTGACTACGTGACGCACTATATTTTTGTGCAATGGGTTGTGTACACACAGGTTGCAAGTTTTGTATGGGCGGAACTTGGAACTGAGTGGATACACAATGCCTTTGCTTTGTGGACTATTTTTTTTTCCGATGACCGAAACCTTGGACTCTTTCTTACGAGATTTTTCTTATTTTGCTAAACGTGTTTACTCACCAACTATTTTCATAGTTGACCCGTTTTCTCTCATGCATTTCAGGTGATCGTTAGTAAGCTTTTTCTACCAAGTCTTGCATAATGAAGTTTTCAATTGTCACTACAAATCATTATGTAATAGAACGCAATATTTTGGGAACTAAACTTTGTAATATATTTGCCGATGACGGCTAAACTAGTATTGTAATGGAGTATTATTATTTCTTTTTAATCTTAACGTTGGTATGTTCTATTATCTTGTGCTTATGTTCCCTTCCGTTACACCTCGTATTTCCGCCTCCGGCGAGGGTGTGACATTTTTGGTAGAGTCAACTTTATTAAAAGAATAAATCTAGTCCTCTTTTCATAAGAAAGAGTGAGATTCAATCCTATTCTTTTTCATGAATGAGAAAAGTATAATGGGAAAATTAGAATTGTCTAAATTCTAAATACATAACTCATAAGCAAACTTTAATAGTTAAGAAAATTGCATATTTATGAGTTATTAATTTAGAAGCTAGACTGATTACCGCAAAATTGGTAAAAGGCGAACTAGCATAATTTATCTAGTTGTTGTGCTTTGACCATTTAAAGGTACAACATACAATTGTTGGAATGGTAGACTTATTAAGGAAGAAATTGCATGCCCAATTTTCAAGTAAATCTCATTGATGGATAGTCCATCATATACATAGTAGAATACACCTTTTTAGTCTCTAAGTAATTGTTATTTATGGGTCTTTCTCAAAGGTGTAGGGAAGTAATAGCACACTATTTTCTTTCACTGGTTAATGAAACACTTACAATGTTGTCGGGAGCATTGTGTTCTTATTACTGACTAAGGAATTAATGTAATGATATCTAATTCAGTGGGAGCTACAAGCTTTATCATCTTGGTAGTAACCTACATTATCTCTAGCATGTATTAAGTTAATTACTTTCCACTTTTAGACACTTATGTTTTTAAGGATAGTCATGAACGTTTCCTTACTAGACATTGACATTCTACATCTACTAGTTATGCTAATATCAATGACAAAATCATATTGATCACATAGCCAAACGTGTGTCGTGTTGTTTATCTGCTACATGATGTTGTTCCATGCACAAGTGGGAGAAATCTATACTGTGTGCAAGGTACAACACATATAAATATGATTTAACGGATTCTCTTGACTGCAAGGTAAGAGACTAATGTTCTAATATGAATTATACATATCTAATCCAAGAAACACTTGGTGTTGCAATTTACGTTATGTGAGAGCTTAGCTAGATTTCAACAACAAAGTAAATCTCCATGTTACGTGAGATCGTATCTGGAATAAATTTATAGTTTCTAAATTAGACAAGTATTTAGAACATGTGTCAAGATGATATATAAGACTACTTCAAACTAAATATTTATGTATTATTGAATGACATAAATAAATGAAGTAATCTAATACTACTTCAATTTGAATATTTATGTATTTTTGGAATGACATAAATAAATGAAAAGTAATGTAGTCCTACATTATTGTGAAGTAATAAATTAACTTGAAATTACTATTGAAACCAAGAGGTGGTGTTCATAATTACTTTAGTTAAACATGTTTATGATTCATTGTAAAGACATAAACATGAAATCTTTTAAGATTTATAATAAAGTAAGATGTTAACTTGTTATGTTTTTAATTAAGACATATACAAGAAGTCATTGAGTTTATCAATGATTTACAACGCATAATGGGATTGTAACAATTTATGTCTTCTTGATGAGACATGGATATGAAGTGACTTGGTCAAAGATGACTTGTGTTATAAAGCATGTGATTGGCTTGGAAAATCTATTTTACCATTAAATTGACTTAGTTGGTAAATAGGTAAGCCAAAAAGAATATGTTTATCTTATATATTGTTAGATGTCTTACAATATTAATTCTAATGAAATACCACAAGTTAATATTATGTTAAGTTAGGTGAATCAAACTCTATTTGATTTGTTTGATTCAAGATAACCATAACTTCTTTCTTAAAAGTAATCAAGGTTAAAAATTGAGTATGGATTGGATATACTCAATAAGACTCCAACCTAGAAGATTAATAAAACATCATTTTATTATGGAATGTGATGAATCACATTAAGTTTTAAAATTGAAGTTCTGAATTGTTAAACTTCTTATGAAGAGTGATTATAAATAAACAAGAGTCAGGAACTGTCAATGTGTATTTGTAATGTCCCAAAATGAAAATATTGTATTGTTATATATTTGCTACGTATTTATAGATAGTCTATATATTACAAAAGGCAATTGGGAGTTTTTTTTTATCTTGAAAGATGAAATTACAAGACACATAATCTTCTAAAACACACTAGTGAATATCATGATGAGGCTAAACATGTAAATGATAGACCTCGAGATGATGGAATTTTCATTCATAGATCCGCAAGGATATCTCAAATATTTGATTTATATGCTGAGAAATATGAGTTACAGGATCATGGTAAACCTGATAATCATTATGATGTATTACCAAATATTGAATTGGTAAATTACTCATACTATGAATGTTAAAGATGCTGTCCATAAAGATAATCAATTACTTGGTTTATCTTAATAGTTAGACTGTTAGGTCACCATAATATGAACACAAGTATGTTTGATGTAGATAGAATGATAGAGAATAAGGAGGGACGATCGAATTCTAACACACACAAGTAATATGGAAATGTTATGCTTAATGAAAGAACCAACAACTCTCAAATGAGAGTTTACATTGTTTATATAGGCAAGGGAACTAGGGCAACATGTCTAGTCCCTTCCCTTGGCCTTATGGGCCTTTGCATAGGCTCATGGGCTTACTACATAAGCCTAGCCTTAATTACATACTTATAAGCTATAATTAAGCAACCTATTGCATATAAATGACTAAAACTTAAAATACTAGTTACAAGTGATCCCAACAATCTCCCCCTAAGTGTTGGTCATAAGGTTGCTTGACGTCTTTCTAGCATTCTTCTTTCTTGTGAGTAGAGATTCTTTGAGTTCTTGAACTGTATCAGCTTTGACGTCGATGTTTTCTTTGTTCGTTGTTCTTTATGGATGTTGTGATCGTATGTTGTTGTCTGCCATTCATCAACTTCGTTGGTTAGGTGTCTCCACGTCTTTCTCCATCATGCTCACACATCTTTTTGACTTTGAATTCCCAAAAGTGATGTAGTTCTCGAGTCTTAACTTTGAAGATTCTTTGAGTTTGAGGAAGAATCATTTTGACTTTGAGTTGCCTTTGAGTATGAGAGAACTTTATGTATGATGTTGTTGGTATGAGCATGTGGAGAATGGTATGGTCTTTCCTCCAAGGATCAATCATCAGCACCTGCATGAATATGTTAGTGAAAAATACAAATCGATCATTGTGGACTTTTCTTAAAGAATTGACCACTACGATTGTTTTATTGATGAATGTCTTGATTCCATTCACCTTGGTCGGGTGAATCAGCCGTCCTAATCCTATTAAGGGACAGTTGGCATTATATTGAATGTTCAAGTAATGACCCACATCTTCAGGACTCGATTCTTGAAAGGAATCTCCTTAGCAGGATTTCCAGCACTTACAAGTTCGAATGTCGAGGGTATTAACATCATATTATGAAAACACATCTCTAATTCTTACAAAGGCTGTTCCTGAACTGGAGGCCCTCAAGTAGGCTAACACGATATACCGAAGTATATCTACAGTTCAGGTGAGTCGTTGAGGTACACCGAAGCATCACATCATGTCTGTAGACCGTTTGAGACACACTAAGCATAACCCACAAGGAGTTACCGAAGTGACATGCTGTTAGGGTTGTTTGATGTTGACCCTGGCAGAAGTTTCTATTCAATCACTGAGGATCACATATGTGAATCCCCTCATAAATTCTCTCGGCAGATTGCTAAGATCTGCGAAGGACTCTAAAATGTGTCACTTGTGTCCTTATTGTTGAACAACAAGTGATGAAGAATCAAGTGTTCCTAAGAGATCTTTTGATGAATCTCGTGGCTCTAGACTCGATTAGTGCGCTTTGGTTTTCCTAAGCGGAGCCTAGAGAGAGGGTCTCCTTCTTCAATACCAACGATCTCTAAGAGAAAGTCGATAGATTACATAGGGTTTCCTGTGAGAATGAAACAACTTTTTTGGAGAGAAATTGAGTGGCTTAGAAGGTTTAGTGCATTGCGTCACTGGGTCCATGATGACTTTGTCTTCAATACCAGTGTCATCTTGTGACATCCAGTAGCATATGAGTTGAACCCGGTGTCTGCCCTAAGTTGAATCATATGGAGGGCTATTTCTTTTCACTCTTTTCATTAACTTTTATTTTTAATTCTTCAACTCCTTCTTTCTTCGTTTCTCAGTCTCCTTTTTTTCAATCATACCTAAGGACTTCCAAATTCTAACTATTGGTGGTGTCATTGGGTAGGTCCCTCCGGCTCTGGCGGATCATAGGACGTTTATTCCTAAACTTAGTCACCTTATAACTCCATGACTATCCTATGTTTCCATAAAACCATTTGCTTAAAAATCTCTCAAAGTGTTTATGAATGAAAACATGTTTGAAACACTCCGAGAGTTTTGTAATTTTCAGAAATACTCCCCCTCCACATGTGCTTATGAGTTTTGACAGAAGTATGCACATTGAGGGTATAATGCACACTTTTGAATTGACCGACTCAAGATAGACAATTCCCCGCAAGACACGGTTACGTTGTATAGTTAAAGAGATACATTGTCAGCTTTTAGGTGACAACTAGCTCTAATAACTGCCTTGAAGATGTGAACAAACCTTGAAAAGGTTTTCAAACCCGTCAAAGTTCATGTCTATCAAGAGTTTCTCGTGTTGGTACGATCTACTAAGACAAGTCTTTCAATTTTTGACATTTCAGAGACTCGTCAATTCGTGGGTTAAGTCTTTGCACACTGAGATTTCATTTATTTTCCAACATATTTTAATCACGTATTTTTCTCCCCCTCAAAAATGAGATATTGATGTTATTTTTGATGAAATATTGATTAAAAATATGACCATTCTGAGTTTTACGGGAAGATTTCCATAAAGAACTTTTGTTTGAACAATTTCATTTGCAAATACTCCTACTCAACAAGTAGTATTAACTTTTGAGGTTTTCCTGAGTAGTAGTAACTTCACCATTCGTGCTACTAGTGCTGTTGGATGAAACAAATGCCATATTAGGTGAACCAGAGCTAGAATTTGACATTTGTTTCACTTCAGCTTCATAAATCTTGAGATTGTTGCACAGATCATCCAATGTGGACTTCTCTAACTCAAGCTTGTTTCTCCACACAATTGCATGCGTGTTCCACTCAGATGGAAGACATCGCAGCAGCTTTTGATTCAAATCTTCTTGATTAATAGTTACTCCCAAAAGCTCTAGTTGGCTCACAATCTTTTGCAACCTATCAAAAATCTCAACAAGAGTCTCAGAACTTGAGACAGAGAAGTTTGCATATTGTTGTTTGAGGTGATTCTTCTTGTTCTTTTTGGTAGCCTCATCCCCACCAAACTTTTTCTCCAAAGCCTCCAACAATAGTTTAGCATCCTTGAAGGTGTTGAAAGTTAATTGATATTCATCAGGTATGGCCATCATTAGAAGTGATCTGGCCTTGATTTCCAACCTTCTTAATGCTTTATCTTCTACAGTAGTGAGTGGAATTATCTTTCCATCTGTTCTTGTCTTCATAGCAGTATTACCACATTCAATGACCTCCTAGAGACATATGTCAATCATCTGTATGTGTTGCTCAATTCTCAGTCACCACATCTCATATTCATTAGGCTTGAGCATAGGAACCTTGTTTGTTGCCAAAGTATGTGTTGAATCCATCTTAAACAATCTTCATAATTGGTATTCTTCTTGGTATAACAGCTTCTAAATCACACAAGCTCTGATACCACTTGTTGATCACAATTTACACTTGTAAATATAGATCGATTATATAGCTTAGGTTAAGAAACTATTTGATTCACCAAGTATTATGCGGAATCTACCACTTAATGATTAAGAAGAACACATAGATTAACAAACCAGACGCTTCAATATTATTGATATAATACGAATACTCTTAATAGTATTAGGGTTTACAACCTTGAAGACTCTGAAACAAATCGTCTCCTACACAATGCCCTAGGACCTCCTTTTATAGATTAAGGAGTCCTAGTCGGCTTACAATAACTTTCTATACAATGTATATCTTTATAGAATCTTTTCTATGTTTATCTAATACTAAACTTTAGGTACAAGACACTCTATAAACACAAACCGACTCTAATACTCTAGCAGTAGAAACCATAACTCTGGCAGTATTAAATCTTCAGCAACAGTAACTTTGAACTAGCAGCAGAAACTCTTAGTCTAGCAGTAGTAACCACTTGGTGTATTTTCTTGATCATCTTCAGGAAGACTAGCAATAGATAAATACACTAGCAGTAGTAACATATTACACCAGAAACAGAAACAACTTAGAGCATTCTTCAATTAATTCACCTAGCAGTTGAAATTATATGAGCAACAATATCTCAAAACCCAACAGTCATTCGTCCTTATCTCTAAAACTTGTTAAATAAGCCAGTTAAGTCCTCTCATGTACCTTGCACACGATGGCATTTTAGTTTTTTTCTTATATTCTTCGACCTATCAATTTATTATTTTATTTATATTTATATTTATTTTATAACATAAAACTGTAAACTCTAAAAATTAAGAACATGATTTATATAACACATCATTCCATTAATCCTCCTCTTATATTCATGTTCATCTCCTCACAAAATCATGAAATACAAATCGAGTATTTATATCATATCAAAACAAAATTAAATTTATCATCTTCAATTCTTCCATCTCTCTCTTTAAACATACATGAACTTTTATTATAGCAGTTCCAATCACAAATTCAAGAAACACAGATTAAATTCTAGTAGCAGAACCAAACACAAATCTTTAAACATACATAAATAAATTCCTCATTTCTATATATACTTGATTTTACAGCAAAAAAATACCACTACCCACCATTATTACCGGCGTCGGTGTCATCATCTTACATGTTAGCACCCCATCATCCCACTATTATATGTCATTACGTCACCACGCAACCACCAGTTTCCTACCATCCTAGATCGATTTTAGAACTCTACATCAGAATGTATTATATTTGACACTTGGTGGACCACTTACCATCGATGGATATATTTAACTCATATGGGTTTCATTTTGTGTCTTTTATTTGAGCAATTATGGGTAGTTACTTGTTAGATGTATATAGTTTAGCTCTTTCGTGTTTGTGGATATGTTGGGTTTAAGATTAGAAATGGGAAATGAATCCATGAATCTAAGGAAGAAAAATAACTTACTTCATTGAAGAAAATTATTCATATTGAGATGATGATAAAGTTATAAATGGGAAGAGAAACCATCAGGTGGTAGGGTGGGGTTGTTTGGCTTTATTATTTTTAGAAATTTGTGGTACTAAGAGTAAAGTTACTAATTTACCTCATGTGCAAAGCACATGAAAGCACTTAGCTGAATTATTTAACAGGCGTTACACATAAGGACAAATGATATTACAAGGATTCAAAATAAGTATCATTCATGCATAAAAAAAGGACCCGGGACTATACTAGGGATTTGGGATAAACAACATGGACAAACGATGTAATTTACTCTAATCATTATTATCTCTAAGAAGCCTAGCTTCTAAGAATATTTTAACCCAAGTGAGAAAAAAATAATCTTTTGAAGATTAGATGTATAAATAGAAGTACAGTGACTAAACATGGCAAATGAAAAAGTAATCTAGTAATATTTGGCCGAAATGGGCTATTACTAACCGATTATTTTAAAATAACTACTAAAATGTAGGTGGAAAACCGCTACAAGTACAAGAGTGCATATTCTGTGTTGAAACATCCCAAAAAGTAGTTGTATCCCAAATTATGGCACAAATTGCACATGAAAATCTGACTGATAGTGAAGCACCAGAAGATGTTGCACCAAATATTGTTGTAGCAGTAGCTGTGGGTTCAAACCCTATGGAATAGTCGACCAAAAGGTTAGAAACCATGGTTACCAAAATAAAAAAGATTTTTGTAGCAAAAAAATTGGAACATGATGCGATTTTTTGGGCCAATTCAGTGCCCAATGGTCTCTGACTTGATTTAAACATAAATTAGTCTAAGTATAAAATGAATCGTTGATATTGAAATCAACGAGCAACTTCAACAAGGTTCAAGTCAGAGACAACTTCAAGTAATTAGGGATCGACAATGCTTTGATGACCTCCTCAATTCTCTGATATATTCAACAAAGTTTAACTCGAAATATCTCTTTGATATTTAGGCGAAACTTTTCTAAGAAAGCAAATGAGAGGGATAAGGTACAACCTTGAAAAAGTCAAAACAAGTACGAGTTGGTAAAAGGCAGGAACAATTATCATCACCGTTCCTAAAAAAACATAGTTGTTATTTCTATGAATAGAAGCATTTAATGAAAGATGTACTTTTCCAGTAAATGCTTGACACGTCCTGATAAGGATTTAAAACGTACGCTTTTAGGGGGTCATTTAAGCCCTAAATCGACCAATTTTATATCCGTTATTGCTTAATTTCGTTCCTTTTCACTTTTTAGGTATTTTGGAAGCAAAATGCTGGAATGAAGCACATTTGGACGAAAAGGAGCAAATACATGAAGAAAATAGCAAAGCCAAGATCGAAGCCACTCAAAGCTGATCAACAGTACCTGACGGCGTCCCAACCAAAGGGCGACGCCGTCCCTCTATGATGACTTGATCAAAACATGCACGCGACGGCTCAGTGAAAATTTTGGTCACATAACCTGACGGCGTCATGCTTTAATACTGGAGGGCGTCACTCACAATTTTCATTTCAGACGGCCCAGATCTAGAATCATGACGACGTCCCAACTGAAGACCGACGACGTCACAACTATAAGGTGACGCCGTCCCATCGATGACTTGGCCCAGACGAAACCCTAATGACGGTGAGCTGACGGCGTCCCATACAAAAGGTGACACCGTCACAGTTGTAAATCTATATATAGAATTTGATTTTTCTGTATTTTAGGAGGTAGACTTTTGGAGAAAAAACCCTAAATCATTTGTAGTCCGAATTAGACAGTGTCTTAGGGTCACATACCCTATTTTACACATCGAGATAAGTATTTTAATCCAAAGTATCATTATGTCTATCCCGAATTCGATTGATTGTGTGTATGCTTGCTTGTTTACCATATCTAGCTAAATTTCTTATGTGTTTGCTTAGATCTATGAAACCTAGTTATTGATTATTGTTAGGTTGTTTCTTATCTTAATTGAAAAGTGGCTTAGGAGTTCAACAAGGCATCATTCGTTGTATTTAATGCTTGAGTATGCTTTATGATGATATGGTCTATGGATGAAATAACTTAGGCTTGCCGACTTCGTAGGTCATATACGAGAGATAACCTCAAAGAACTAGGGGGCACACATACCCTACGACCTTAGGCATACAACACGTTAAGATAAGGCGTGACAACTCAACCAATCGATAAAAGATAACTAGGGAGTAATAGTATCTAGGTGAATACATTTTTAATCATCATACGAGCACACCTCAATTAGACATAAGCTACTCGTAGTAACTAGATGATTAGATAATTAGATAGTTAGATAAGTAGAGTAATCGGTAGAAGTACCATCCCCCAACCAATTGCCCCGAGATTTTACCTTAGCTTTCTATAAAACTATAAAAAGATAAAAAAAGAATCATCCTCAACCTCCACATTCTCGTCATACATTTCTTACTAGCATTCCTATTCCCCTAGAGAACGATATCAATCCCCGAGGCTTACCCAATACTACACTACAACGATTAGGTTCACTGCCCAGGAGGTTGAAAACCTTGCTCAACGAAAAGGAAGTTTCCTTCACCCCAAACGCGCCTTCTGCGCGCATCAAGTTTTTGGCGCCGCTGCCAGGGAATAGAATAGCTAGTTAGATCTCTATCTCATTTAGGTTCCTTTGCTTGATTCCTATCAAGTAAGATATTTTCTCATTTTCATTAGTTTCCTTGTAGTCTATCCCCCTTCTTCGTGTCTTTGTTCGTAACTTCATCACTTTTTATCATGGAAGGTGACAACCCACAAAACAACCATCCGCCACAGAACCCACCAATTGATTCGACTTTTTCCAACCAACTTCACGCTCGTATCGTTAGTGAAATTGGAGAACTTAAGAAATTGAATAGGATAATTGAAAGTGCACTTGAGAAAGCCCTTAAAGAAACAACTAGTACTAAAGATAGTGACTCAACTACGAGTGATGATTCGGATGATGAAGTTGGGGAAGGAGATTATAAAGTATTAGAAATTATGGAGGGTAGTGAGGAAGCAGAACTTAAGGAGTATTTCAAGTCATACCCTAATGGAAAGGAAATCGCCTATCACTATAACGTAGTTAACTACCCGCGACCAACTTTAGAGCCATGCATAAAAAAGGGTGACCCTGGAAACATTAAGATACCATGCATGATTGGGTACTTGTATAGGGATCACACTTACATAAACTATAAGGCACCCACGAACATAATGTGTAGGCTCTATTACAATTGGATCATGAACGAAAAGTTAGGACATAGGAGAGATCCCTTTTATCCTAGGAAAGTAAGTAACTATGTTGGGAGAGCTAGAGGATTGCATGTCTTTGTGGGTAATTTCACATATAGGTGTGATTTCATGATCTTGGAAGATTTTAAGGGTATCATTGATGGATTCTTAGGAGATGTGATACTTGATAGACCATTTATTGGGGAATCTATGATGATTTTTGATCAAAAGGAAGGAATAGCCAAGTTCTCAAATGGAATCGAATGTGTTAAGTATGTAATGCCTTGCAAGAATAAAAAGTTTAAGGGCATTGATGATTTAGATGTGGATAACATTCCGGCTTTTGAAGTTGATTGGGAGAACAAAGTTTACTACACCGCTTGTCTAGAGTTAGGCCCTGAATATATTTGTGATAAAAGAAGAGTTAAGGAAATCGAATGGGCATCTAAGATATGCGGGAAATAGGAGCACGACTTCGAGTCTAGCTACAAGACTCATAAATAAAGAAAAGCGCTTCGTGGGAGGCAACCCATGCTTAATTGTTTGCTTGTTTTATTTCTTATATCTTTTTCATTGTTGTTTATTCTCATGTTTGATTTTGCGAAAATGCTTTATTTTGTCTTTAACCTCGTCTTAATTACATTATAAAGGTATTTTACAAAAAGATAAGTGTAGGGAAGATCACATATGTTTTTGAAGAACATAAACATGAGAATTACAATTAGTGAAATTGGTATATATGTGTGTTTGTTAGAGTCTAATGCTTGTATCGAGTCATAACGGATGTTTTGCAGGAATTTTTCCAGATTTTAAAGATATAATTTTTCCAGAAAAACGCAGCAGACCACTTTCTGTTAGGACAACCTGACAGTGTCAGGATTAAATCCTGACGACGTCAGGCTATGCAGAAACAGATTATCGGTTTTTCGTTTTTTGTGCTACTTCAAAATTTTTTGGAAATTCCTAGGTCTAAATTTTCCAGAAAAACTGCAAACATCCATTCCACAAGCATTATATCTTACTTGCTTTCAAGTGTAGTTGTGTCATATATAGTTTTACCGCCGATTTTACGCGAAGGTTTCGTTTGTTTTCTTATAAGTGTGCAAGTTATATTTGGCAAGAAGAAGAAACACAAAATTGGATGAAGCTTATCACTTATGCATTCTTCTTGGAAAAGAATTTTACCGCAACTTCACACGGATCCTACCGAGCTATTCAGGGGAGTACTAGTTTCTTTTCCTTACTTACATTCCTTTATCATAACTTTGATACTTTCGGGGAACATTGGGGACAATGTTCAGTTTAAGTGTAGGGAGGGAGAATGAAACGGGAACTTAGAAACTATTCACTCACTCGATTATTTGTCTTGTCCTTGGTAATTTGTGTAATAAACCATGAGAAATATTTGTTAGGGCAATTTTAGCACCAAATTTAAAATTTTTTATGACATTTACGAGCTAAACTTTAGTCTTAATAAATCGTCTCATGGATAGGAATTATATGACTAGCACAAAAACCGTATACCACTCAAATTCCACCCAAAAAATGTGAGGTTCGCCCCTAGATCTTTAGGAATAAAAGCATTCACCTTTAATGCTTAGAGAGTGTACCGGTAGTATAATAGATTCTAGAACTTGTTTCGTGATGCATTCCGAGATCACTAGTGAGACTATACTTGTGTAGTTAGGAATAACTAAATGAAAAGAGGCATTAGGATAACCCTAGTTTGAAACCTGTATTATAATTACTTCTTCCACATCGGTTGAGTAATTACCTTACACCCTTGCGATGTACTCATTTTTAGTACACGATACCCCTAGTTAACCCCTCAGAGCCTATCCTTTTCGCGGTTCTCGTGATGTTTCAGTTTTTTGGAATATCAATGAAGAACATTGTTTACAATCCACCCACAAATGTACACCCAAATCGCCTTAGCCTACCTTGTATGCACTTATCTTTAGTGCATTATTGTTATCATTACTTAACCCTTAGTTCAAATATGTTACTTGCATGGTTGCTAAGTCGAGTCATATCTTTTGTACACAATTTTGGGACGATTGGGACTCATGGGTAAAAGTAATATTTTATGGAGTAACGGGAAAGAACGATACATTTAAATTTCCTTTTGTCTACGTAATTAAATACTCCAAGTGTTTTGATCTTTTCAAATCGGGTCAATTAGTGTTAGAGAAACAAAAACTCAAGTGTAGGGATGCTCCTATAAATCCCTTATATTTTGATGTTATCGTTGAGGATGATAGAGTAAAAATATATGAAAAAGAAAAAAATCGAAAAAAAGAGTGTTCAAAAAAAGAAAAAGAAAAAAAAGAATGAAGAAAAACATACGGGCTACCATCCTACATATATCTTTATGTTTATGGTTCTAAATTTATGTTTGTTTTGTTTCAAGTTATCTAGAGTTAGTGAGTCGAGTCTTGGCTTAGCAACGCCACGCTTTTTCATGCTTGTAACATAAGATTTTTGACTTGCCACCACTAAATATCCCCTATCCAACAAAACCCTTTTTTTCCCTACCGTAAGCCTAACGTTACAACCCTTGTAAAGACCTCTTAGATAGTTGTTCCTAGGTGCTTACGCCAAAGAGATGGAGGTTTGATCTAGTCTCAAGATTAAGGTAATCTATGTACTATGTCAGGTAATGAGTGTTTATCTTCCATTTCTATTTATTATATTTTATATAAACCCGAGAGATGAGAGAATCCAAACATCACTTATGAGGTGCTAGTGTATAATTTCCGTGCTTGTTATAACTATTGTGGCGCTTTTACTTGTTATGAACTATTTTAAACTAATGTTTCATGCCCCCTAACTTATAAATTGATTGGCCAAAAATACATTTGCTTGAGGACAAGCAACTACCAAGTGTAGGGATATTTGATAAGGATTTAAAACGTACGCTTTTAGGGGGTCATTTAAGCCCTAAATCAACCAATTTTATATCCGTTACTGCTTAATTTCGTTCCTTTTCACTTTTTAGGTCTTTTGGAAGCAAAATGCGGAGCAAATACATGAATAAAGTGGCAAAGTCAAGATCGAAGCCACTCAAAGCTGATCAACAGTACCTGCCGGCATCCCAACCAAAGGGCGACGCCGTCCCTCTATGATGACTTGATCAAAACATACACGCGACGGCTCAGTGGAAATTCTGGTCACATAACCTGACGGCGTCACGCTTTAATATTTGAGGGCGTCACTCACAGTTTTCATCTAAGACGGCCCAGATCTAGAATCATGACGACGTCCCAACCGAAGACCGACGGCGTCACAACTCTAAGGTGACGCCGTCCCATCGATGACTTGGCCCAGACGAAACCCTAATGACGGTGAGCTGACGGCGTCCCATGCAAAAGGTGACGTCGTCGTAATTGTAAATCTATATATAGAATTCCATTTTTCTGTATTTTAGGAGGTAGAATTTTGGAGAAAAAACCCTAAATCATTTGTAGTCCGAATTGGACAGTGTCTTAGGGTCGCATACCCTATTTTACACATCGATATAAGTATTTTAATCCAAAGTATCATTATGTCTATCCCGAATTCGATTGATTGTGTGTATGCTTGCTTGTTTAGCATGTCTAGCTAAATTTCTTGTGTGTTTGCTTAGATCTATGAAACCTAGTTATTGATTATTGTTAGGTTGTTTCTTATCTTAATTGAAAAGTGGCTTAGGAGTGCAACTAGGCATCATTCTTTGTATTTAATGCTTGAGTATGCTTTCTGATGATATGGTCTACGGATGAAATAACTTAGGCTTGCCGACTTCGTAGGTCATATACGGGAGATAACATAAAAGAACTAGGGGGCACGCATACCCTACGACCTTAGGAATACAACGCGTTAAGATAGGGCGTGACAACTCAACCGACAAATAAAAAATAACTAGGGAGTAATAGTATCTAGGTGAACACATTTTTAATCATCATACGAGCACACCTCAATTAGACATAAGCTACCCGTATTAACTAGATAATTAGATAATTAGATAAGTAGAGTAATCGGTAGAAGTACCACCCCCAACCAATTGCCCCGAGATTTTACCTTAGCTTTCTAAAAAACCATAAAAAGATAAAAAAATAATCATCCTCAACCCCCACCTTCTCGTCATAAATTTCTTACTAGCATTCCTATTCCCCTAGAGAACGATATCAATCTCCGAGGCTTACCTAAGACTATACTACAACGATTAGGTTCACTGCCTAGGAGGTTGAAAAACTTGCTCGACGAAAAGGAAGTTTCCTTCACCCCGAACGCGCCTTCCGCGCGCATCACTTTTCAACAACCACGTGAGATCATCGTTTGTCTCCTATATAAAGAGAATGTTGGTCTTGAGTAAATTCCATCTCTACTACATTGAATATCACATTTAAGAATAACATTTAGTCTCTTTGAACTCGTCTTTGTCCCTAATCCAATCAGATGCTTAGAGTTCACTTGCAAACTCTATCACCCGTATGAGTTTGCTTCATTAGAGAGAAAAACTTATTGTCATTCATTTAAGTGTTTCAACATGATAACACTTTGTAATTCTTTGATTCATTCTAATAAGAATTATACATTGAAAACTTTATGTTATGTGTTATTACAAAAAACCTTTTTTCCTAGTTTCTACAAAGGGAGGTGATTTGCACACTCCCATAAATGATTGGGACATTTAAATTTTGAGTGTTTGGACATTTATACACTCGCTGTATTTGTAGTTATGTTTATCCTGTAAGGGTATAAATGTCTAAACACTCAAAATTTGAGTGTCCCAATTATTTATGAGAGTGTGCAAATCATCTCTCTTCTACAAAATAATCATGGATTAGGAAACTTCACGATTTAAGCTTGTAAAAAGGTGGATCGGTTACGGGTATTTTAGAAGAGAGTATGGCGGTGCTAGAATTATCTAAAGAGCTTCATGAAAGATGAAAATCACCTTACATCACCTTTATTATATAATCATTTATTGAAATGTGATTGTGTGTTTAACATCACAGGCTCGATAAAAGAAAAGGTTGTGCTGAAACATTGAAGTGGTTATTTAATGGTTTATGATGTTTATTTATACTACTTATAATGTACGAAGACACCTCACTTTTAATTTTAAGACGTATAAGAAATTAAGCATGATTTACAACATTTTAATGCACCCAATTTTCAGAATTACAACAAAGTAAGCATATTGTACAACAAAATAAAGCGTGGTGTCATTTTAAGACCAAAATTCTATCAAACAACATTAATGCTATTAAAAACACCCATTCACCAAAATTTACAACCATTTAAGCACAATATACAATAGCTGCAACCAATTTTCAGATTTACAACAAAATAAGCATATTGCACAACAAAATAAGCATTATGTAATTTTCAGACTTATTTTCAAACGTACAATATTAATGCTATTAAAGTGGTTAATGTTATTAATAACTATAATGACTACTACTTACAAAAAAAGAGACATAATATACAACACTTTAATACACATAAGTTTCAAACGTACAAGACAAGAAGCACAGTGTACAACAAAACACCACATTAATGTTATTTAATGTAGTCAATTATTTAACTGGTCAATAAATACAATTAATAAAGTTATTAAAACACCCATTACATAAGAAATACAAATTATCAAGCATATTGTACAACAAAATAAAACACAATTCCTGTATTAAATTCCACTACTACAAATAATAATGCAAATTATACAAAAATATTCAAGCCCGAACGGGCAACGGGCCAAATGGGCTTGAGCCCGAACGGGCGCGGACCAACGGGCTCGAGCCCGAGCAGACACGGGCCAACGGGTTCGAGCCCGAACGGGCACGGGCTATACGAAATTCTTGATATCCATAAATGAAGGAATGTTTATTTGTAAGTTTCAACCTATATGCTATAACACAGTTTTTAATATGTTATTTATTAGTTTAAAATGAGAAATAATACATAAAGTTTGATTGTTTGCTTATGTAATATTATATGGATTAAGGATCAAATGAGAAGAATTCTTAAAATAAGAATGATGAGAAGTAACTATAACTACACATTAGAGATGCATTAATTTGAATTAGATGCATCCCTAATCTTTTAGATGCATCATAATATATTTTCTAGCTAAAAATTAGATGCATATACATATATTAGATGCATTTCATCCAGTTAGACGAATCATATGTATTTTTCGTCTTCAACGGGTCAAATTTGTTGTTAGTATTACTTTTCATCGTTTTCACTTCAAAATCACTTTCGAAACTAATTGTGATGCATCTAAATGAATTGAGATGACTCTAATTCAAGTCGATGCATCTTAAATATGCGGTTATAGTTATTCCACATTCTTCTCATTTTAAGTTTTCTTTTCACTGGATTCTTACCCTACTAAATAGTTTCAAAATATAAGCTTGTTAGCATATATGTGTCAAACCCCAAAAAAAAAAATTTAAGCTTTAAATTTCATACACCTAACTAAACAAAAGGCAAAGAGCATATGAGGAGAGTTATTTTACATACGAAACGTCTCTAACATACTAAGGGACAAATCTTAGCCATTCATTTTTCTGTTGCGAAAAAGGGGAAAATTAGTTAATATTTAAATTAAAAATTCAATTACACTCATTTTTTTATAATTTAAATATCTCATGAACCGTTAATCCTTAGAAAAAACAAACTATACGGCTATGACGAGCATTTAATTATCTTTCTATAGTCTAGCACTTTCATATACTTTCGACAAACTTTTTTTGGTCGTTTCTTTCATGTTTTATTTTTGGTATTAAAATTCGCATGACATATCACACGTGATTTAACACTAATATCGAAGTTCGAACACTAAAAATCTATACTAAAATTGACATAAGTATTTATATAAATCAAAGACGTTTCCCAATTTTTGCACACATTCATGACTTTCCAACCACATATTATATTTGAATTATAGATTATAGCTTTTCATTCGTGAAACATCTAAATTCACATGTGAAAACAACACATGTAGTAAAAATCACATGTGACTGAGATCACGTGTGGTTAAATCACATGTGGTTTATGTGTTTTCTCCAACTAAGATGAATTAACTGAACTAATCTACAATTCGAACTCATATATGGTTGGAAAGTTATGAATGTATAGTTTTCAAGTAAGAAATGATGAAACTTTTAAAATATTGTAGAAAAGGTTATGCTCATTTTATTACATGTTTAGAAATTCGAATGTTCAAATTAATGTTTAGTGACATGTAACTTCTCATGCAACTTTCAACAATGAGAAAAGAAGAAATAAAAAAGTTTGTCGAAAGTACATCAAAGTGTCCGTATATAGAAAGATAACTAAAAGATCGTCGGGATGATGTAATTTTTTCGGTTAACGATTAACTGTTTAAGATATACTAATTTTTGAAAAAAAAGGAGTGAAAGTGAGTTTGTTATCTAATTTAGAAAATGAGTGATTAGAATTCTCTCTTAGCGTGTACGTAAACTTTGATATGTAAATGAACTTAAAAAAAGAGTATCTATATTAATAATAAAATCATCTAATCAATAATCGAATACCTGGGAATAATGTCGTCTAATTAGGATAAGTAAAGTAAGTGTCCATCTTACTTAAATCAGGTCATTTAGGGTTTTATGAAAGGAGTTTTCCGACGTCTAAAACGTATTCAAATGTTTAAAGAGAAAAGTTCATTTAGGGACACCTAGTTTCTTATATTTTAAGGGACTAATTCTCATCATCCAAATCATTTGATCTGATTAACAAGATAAAATATTAAAAATTATTACCTTCCACCCTCAACTTTCTTAATAAAAACTCACTTTTTTTTTTTTTTTTTTAAATAAAAACTGTAAACTATTAACTTACAAAAATTACATCATCGTGACGGGCATTTAATTATCTTTCAATAGATAGGTACTTTTAATATACATTTGACAAACTTTTTTTTTGTTTTTTTCTGAGTGCAGTATTTTGCTTGATATATCACTTGTGATATAACACTAATCTGTAAGTTCGAACACTTAACATGCTTTCGTAAATCGGGTATAAATATTTTTGTAGAACTTCAAAAGACTCATCATTTTTGGCAAAGAAAAATATGTATCCTTAGCTTTCCAACCATGTATCGCACATAGTTTTTGAACCTCCAAATCAATACAGTTTATTCATAGAAGTTGAGTGTTCGAACTTTTGATATATCAAGCAAAATATTTGGAGGTTCAAAAACTATGTGTGTTAGATAGAATAATTTTTTTGATAGTCACATTCGTTTGATTTATCACATGTGATATAACATTAATCTGTAAGTTTAAACACTCAACATGATATCGTGAAAAGAGTATAAGTATTTGTGTAAAACTTAAAATGATTAATCTTTTAGCATTCAAAAATACACATCCCTACCTTTCTAACCATATATCAAACATAATTCGTGAACATCCAAATCAATACAATTTATTCATCGAAGTTGAAGAAATTGAAGATTTGTTTTTAAAAGTCAAACTCGCTTGACATATCACATGTAATATAACACTAATCTTTAAGTTCACATGCTCAATATGCCATCGTAGAATGAGCATAACTATTATTATAGAAGTCCAAAAGTCTCACCATTTTTTGTATGGAAAAATTCACATTCGAAGCTTTCCAACCATATATCACACATAATATTTGAACTTCTAAATCAATATGGTTAATTCATAGAAGTTGATGAAAATAGAAAAAAAAAATGATATTCAAATTTATTTGATATATCACTTGTGATATAACACTAATATGTAAGTTCGAACACTAAACATGTTGTCATAAAATGGGCATAAGTATTTGTATACAACTCCAAAAGATTCACCATTTTTTGCATATATGTCAATATCTTATGTCTTCAAATCTAAAAATTAGTGTTATATCACATGTTTAAAAAAAATCCAGATATTTTTTCAACTTCTTTAAATAAACTATAATGATTTGAATGTTCAAATATTATGTGTGATATATGGTTAGAAAACTAAGCATTTGAATTTTTAAATGCAAAAAATGGTGAATCATTTGGAGTTCTACACAAATACTTATGCTAATTTAAAACAGCATACTGAGTGTTTGAACTTATAGTTAGTGCTATATCATAAGTGATATATAAAACAAAATACTGCACTAAGAAGAAAAAGACTAAAAAAAAAAAAAACAAAACAAACAAGTTTGCCTAAAGTATATGAAAGTGCCCTTCTATTGAAAAATAATTAAATACTCGTCACAATAGTGTAATTTTTGTAGGTTAGCGGTTTACGTTTTTTGAAATATGTAATTTCTAAAAAAAAGGGGAGAAAGTGAGTTTTAATTAAAAAAGATGGTGTGGAAAGGCTGGAAGTTAATGTTTTTTAATGTTTGATCTAGCCCTTGTATCAAATGTTTTGGATGGTTGAGTTGAGTCCCTCGGAATGTAGGAAAATAAGTTGATCCAAAATAACTAAACTTTTCTACGATAAAACTTCCTTACATTTTGAGTAGGGATTGAAATGGGTCGGGTTTGGGGCGGGCCAGCCATCCCCATCCCCAAAGCCGATTACCAAAGTTCTCTCCAAACACGCCATGATCCTTATCGAAGATCTAATCGTGGCGTCCTATTGAGGCGTGATGGTCCCCCAACCCGCCCCGTATTAGTCGTGGATCTTATCAGTGTGTCCTCTTTGGGTGCAATTCTCGACCAAAGCCGCACCATTTCACATTTACTGTTATTTTTAGATCGTTAGCAATAATTTGAAGAAATAAGAACATATTAATAATACATAACAAACAAGCCTTATTAAGTTATCAACGATAGTATTATACATAATAATGATAAATTATATTGTCAAAAATTAAAACTTAAAAATATGACACTAAACGAGTTTTCATAATCACAATTTTTCATTCTTGCAAATATAAAAAAGCTAACAATATTAGAGTAATATCTTTTTATTACATAAATACTAACAAAAATACTATATAGGTATAGATATATTTATATATGTGTATATATTATTCGGGTGGGACGGGGCGAGGATTCCCCGTTCCCCGCCTCAAACCCGATTAAAATCCTTGTTTAATCCCCAAACCCGCCCCATAACCCGATTAGCATGCCCCGCCCCAACTAGATGGTTTCAGATTTCTCTGTTGTCATCCTTAATTTTGAGGGACTAATCTCTACCATCCAAATCATTTGATCTAATAGATAAGATCAAATATTAAAAAACATTAACTTTCAGCCCTTCCACCCACATCTTTTTTAATTAAAACTCACTTTCACCCATTAAAAAAAAAATTCATATCTCAAAATCCGTAAAGGTAACCTAACAAAAATACACTATCATGACGAGCATTTAATTAGCTTTCAATGAAAGCTCACTTTCATCTACTTTATTATTATTATTATTATTATTATTATTATTATTATTATTATTATTATTATTATTATTATTTTTATTTTTATTTTTTTTTTGTTTTTTGCTCGGTGCATTATTTTGCTTGATATATCACTTGTGATATAACACTAATCTGTAAGTTCTAACACTCGACATGCTTTCGTAAAACAAATATAAATATTTTTGTAGAACTCCAAATGACTCATCGTTTTTGCATTGAAAATAGGCATCCTTAGCTTTTCAACGACATATCACGCATAGTTTTTGAACCTCCAAATTAATACAGTTTATTCATAAATGTTGAGTGTTTGAATTTAGAAATTAGTGTTATATCACAAGTGATATATCAAACAAAATATTTGGAGGTTCAAAAACTATATGCGATAAATAGAATAATATCTTTTTGATAGTCAAATCCGTTTGAATTATCACATGTGATCTAACATTAATTTATAAGTTTGAACATTCAACATGATATTTTGAAAAAAGCATAAGTATTTGTATAAATCTTAAAATGATTAATCTTTTGGCGTTTAAAAATACACATCTTTATATTTCCAACCATATTGTAACATATTGGTTTTCACAAACACACAATCAATCACACAAGAGGTTCGAATGAGATGAGTTTTAGAGAAAGAGTAGAGAGGGTGTTCTCTAGAGAGAAATTAAACAAAAAGAGAAAAGGTTAGATTGAATGAGAAGCACCACCCCTTCCAAGGATGGAAGGGGTATTTATAGTTACAACATAAACGTCCTCCTATCGGATTGTGGATCAGGTATACAGTGGGTAAAGACCCGTCCTTCCTCCACGGTGTTACTCTAAACTAATAACTAAGCTACTAAACAAGTAAATAACGATATGTCTACGAGCTAACTTATGCTAGATTATATTTGGGGTGACCGACTCTTCACTATGGAATTTCTAATTCCTAACAATCTCCCCCTAAGGGAGATCACCCCATGATTTATATTTTGAATCCTAGCATTCTATTTTGTCTTCAGTTCTGAGCTCGTAGACTTCAATTCTTCAATTCCGCAATCTTTGTGCTTTAGTAGCGATTCTTCAAAGTCCGCATAGTTTTGTACTTTCAGTTGAGGTCTTTGAACTGATCCACATCTTGATGATCTTCGAGCTTTATTTGAGATCATCAACCACAGTAAATCTTTGGATCACCCTTTATTGTGTTGCCTTCATGTGATGTTGTGACTTTTGGAGCGACATGCTCACACTTTCTGGATCATGACATCTTTTCATCAGAGTAGCGGAAGCATCTTTGTATGTCTTTGATTATCATGATTTTCT
The DNA here is from genome assembly GCA_910596185.1 of Chrysanthemum makinoi. NCBI lineage: Eukaryota > Viridiplantae > Streptophyta > Magnoliopsida > Asterales > Asteraceae > Chrysanthemum > Chrysanthemum makinoi. Next base: position 63,963,470 of record OU343218.1, read on the forward strand.
TCAATTGAGTGTGAATGCTGTGAGCATACGGCTGTGAATTGACTTCTCAATATCGATCAGCTACAACCGTCCAATGTTCCTGCAAACAACAGTTGCAAGAACTACGGTTCCCCGTTGATCAGTATAAATATTGCCTGTGATCAGGTAGAGTTCCGAAGAATCTCCTTGACATGGTTTCGCAGCTGTTCTAGCCATTCTCAAACCGGAGCGTCTCAAAGAAGACAATACGGAGTGAGTGAACTAGCGAATTGAGATTCACTGATTGATGAAAAATTGATTTGAAAAACAATCGCGTATTGCTTGAAGAAAGAGTTTTGCAATGCGACGAAGGTTTTATGAGAAAGATCAATTTTCAATCAGAAATACTTTTTGAATTTGAAAATGAATACACATTCGATGTGCTAGAGAAAAGAAGATTTGCACATCGAATAGTTTTTCCAAAAGTATTCGTCAATTCATTTCCTGGACCAAGGTTGATTCAAAAATGAATCGCCCCATTGTTTCTATCCAGTTGTCACAAGCTTGATCTTTAGAAAAGATCTCACATGTCACCCACCAAGAGCTTGTTTGATGTTTGCTCTAGAAGGATTTCCATCTTCATTGTGAATATTTATCATATCACTCGGATGTTCTGGCAAAACCACAAGGATAATGCGTAGGGCTCTCAATATATACTTACTTTCAACATTGTGTGAAACAACAAGTCTTCAATAATTTTGTGTCCTAATGAGATTTTGTGGATGATCTCTTGGCTCTAGACTCAATAGTGCACGTTTGGTTTCCTATGTCGGAGACTAGAGAGAGGGTCTCCTTCTTCAATATCAGTAATCTCTAAGAGCAAGTCGATAGATTATGTAGGTTCCCCGTGAGAATGAAACAAGTCCTTTTAAGAGGAACTTGAGTAGCTTGGGAAGTTTAGTGCAGTGCGTCACTGGGTCCATGACGTCTTGTCTTCAATACCAGTGTTACCTTAGTAACAACCAGTAGCATATGTATTGAACCCGGTTTCTGCCCTAAGGTTGAATTAATGGAGGGCTATTTCTTTTCACCTTTTTTCACATTCAATTCTTTTTCATTCTTCAACCCCTTCAGTGCTTACCGAGACTTCATAACTGGAACCTTGGGTTTATTCCAGTACTAGCTCTTTCTCAGTCCGCACCCTTCCCATTTCTCACTTTTCTCCTTTTTTCATCATACCTAAGGACTTCTACACTATTTAGTGAATTGTCCCTGGGTAGATCCCTCCGGCTCTGGCGGGATCGTGGGAACGAATACCTAACCTAACCATCCTTATAACACCATGCATAAAGTAAATTGGCCGGTCTTTTGGTATTGTTCTTTCTCTTCTTGAAACCAATTGGAAAATCATTTGGAAAATCAATCAAGGTACTTGTGATATAATATCAAAAGCATTTTGTACCTTAATTGTTTTTGATCATTTAGAAATGCTCCCCCTCAACATGTGTGTATGATTTTGAAATTGATTAGCACATGGAGGCAAGAGTTCTTTGAAACAATTTCTTGATCACAATTTCCTTAGAAAAAGCCATTTGAATTTCTTTGGTAAATTCTTCCCCTCAATATGTGTGTAGGATATTTGAAATAATTTTATCACATAGAGGAAGGAGTTCTTTTGAAGTACATCCGTGATCACAAAGGCCATTAAGAAACCATTTAGAAAATCAATCAAGGTACTTTATGTTAAAGCATAAAAGTATTTTTACCTTGATAGTTTATTTTCTTTTGAAATGCTCCCCCTCAATATATGCTTCGAGATTCGAAAGCGTTTAGCACATATGGGAGAGCAGCCTGCACTTTTGAATCAAGTCGATCATCATTTATCAGATTTCATAATTAAATCACAAATTCTCCCCTGATCAAAAATATCAAACCCTTTGAGATTTTGGATCCCAAGTGATTTAATAAGGTTTAGAAAACATGTGAGAAAATGTGCGTGATTTAAAAGCTCTTCTGGTTTATGGTTAAATGCTCATCCACAATCATGTGCATTATGTATTTGAAATCGTTTGGCACATGAAGGAAGGAGTGCTTTTGAAACAATCACCCTTTTAAAACCGATTTGAGATTTAAATCACGATCTCTTCCCCGATCAAAAATTTCAAACCAATTGAGATTTGTGATCCCAATTGTTTTAAATCATTTAGAAAAATTTGGGAAAAGACGTGGCAAGATTTAATTTTGAAAAATGACTGATATGGACCAATTATAAATGTTAAAGATTGTTAGTGTCAGGTATGATAGTTTTAAGAGATCTTTGAGTTAAAATAAAACAATTTCACAATCAAACAAGAACAGAAAAAATTTTATTTTGAAAGATTTTGATTCAAAAGAAAAATCATACCATGACATAACATTAAATCTTTAGCTCACCAGTTATTTTGTACAAACGAACTTGATAGATGAAATATCGATTGAAAATATTTTATTTTAAATCACTCTCCCCCTCAATCGATGACCGTAGTCGTTGATTGAGTGACTTAAGTTTTGATAAAATGAAGTCCAGTGATTTCCAAAATTAAGTCCAATTTATTTTCAAAACAATATTTTTCCATTTTCAAAACAACATTTTCAAAATTGTTTTAAGAAAAATGGTATCATCCACTACTTTTTCCTGCACAAAGATATGTTAAGTGGTTGAGCTGCTTCTGTTGTTGCTGTAAGGCTTGAAGAAAAACCATCTGCTGATGCAGTGAGACCTCTGAAGTTGCATCTATCATGCCAACTATCCATAGAGAGATCTAATTAAGTCCCGTTTCTTCTTTTGTCGACCCAAGAAATAGTTGCCCTTTCCTTTCGGCATCCAAATATCAACTTTTGTGAGATCCAGATCGGGAACATTCTTATAATCCATGATATCTGCATACGTTAGTAGACATACAAACAGATATATGGTGGCCGACAACACCAAAACAGCAATCGACTAATAAAAGTCAATTCAACATATCAATCAGATCATAAAAGGCATGTGAATTGTGTGTTTATCAAACTCTAATCATCTAATCCAAATAATCATATCCTAGATTCCTAGTCCTTCGACATAGGCAAATATCTTTTTCAGTTAAGCATGTAGGATAATTAGATAAGCTCGATAGATGATATAAATTTGAAAACTATTCTCCCCCACAATCAATGATTCATTTCATAAAAAGTTTTAAATAAGCTGAAGTCATTGATTGAGTTTTGCAAATTTATGAGACCTTGATTCTGATTGATTTTAAAGCAACTCATTTACCACCATTTAGTTAAAACAAATATTTTTCTGAAGAATTTTAGAAGGAAAAATATTTGAGTAGGAACAGCAGTCATTCGACATACTTTCCTCATTTAGTTTTAGGATAAGTGCACGAAATTTTTGAAAATTGTTTAAGTGCAACACTTTCCCTCTTTGTAGAACGGGTTGCTATCTGAAATAATAGCAAACCATGGTTAAGCGCGGGTTACAGTCTGAGATAACTGCAAGCCATATTTTGAGACATGTTTTGGAAAAAATATTTACACCTTCTGCTCGAACTTCATCTAAAGTCCCGTGCCATTATTGAATGACATTTCTAAGACCGTAGATGTTATCGATACCAGAAGACATGTCATGAGAAAAACAATATTTTTTGACTTTTTCAATTTTTCTGATTTTTATGGATTTTTGTAGGTTTTATCTTTTTCTTTTTTCTTTTGTTGCTGGTTTTATAGTTTAGTATTATGGTTTTTGATAATTATTTACAAAGATAGAGAAATAGTTTAAGAAGATGATGATACGAGTACCGAGATAAGAAAATCGTTCAGGACTTTGTAGAAGATAGAAGTCATCATCTCTTAAACTTTCACCACCAAAGCATTCGAGGCTCTTAAATCGTCGCAAGAACTTGAGCCTTCTAAAAGTGAATCTTTGGCAGCTTCCCTCCAAACCGACAATCCTCATAAAAAGACCATTTCCCCCAAGAAAAAGAAGTGAAGCAAACAGTCTAATTGTATGAAGCTCAAGAACCCGAAGAAGACGATAACAACGAAGTAACAAGTTAACAAGAAGACGATAACAACGAAGTAACAAGTTAACAACGAAGTAACAAGTGAAACAAACAGTCTAATTGTACACATTACTCTTCGAGTTTGAGAAGTTGTCTATTCGGGGTAACAATATATCAACATCTTCATTTCACCAAATGCATTCCAGTTATCTAACATATAACCAATCAGCCCATAATGTACAAATGTACCCAACAAGAGTAGAGGCAATGACATCCAATTAACATGTTGAGTCACTGATTATCTCTGCGGATGTCAACTTCAGAATAACTGAATTAGCTCGATCAAGTGAACATGTTGTGCATCCCTGATGTACACAATTCTCTCCTCTGATGGTTGCGATCTCATCGGAATCATCATTACATTGTGTACATGAAGCAATAACCGGAAGCACTACCATAAATCATATAGAAGATGTTGATAAGCAGTATCATCTCACGCTCCAACTATTCTTCTCATATTTCTTCCTACTGAAGGCTGAGTTAACACATACCAAAAGTCTCCAGAGACCACTTCCACCCAAATGGTTGGAATAATACATCCTTCCCCCAAATAGTTAGAATAATATATCCTTCTCCCAAATAGTTGGAATAATACATCCTTTCCCCAACTAGTTGGAATAACACACCAAAGGCTACGAGTTAAACACTGAGTTTCTCTATGGTTATGAAATTTGTCTTTCCCGGGATTTACTTCAATAGAGAAGAAGTATTAAGTTCATCACGTGTACTCGTTGTGTGTTTAGATGTATGTCTCCTTCCCCTTTGCTGGTTTTGATACCTCAGAATCAGCAACACATTATACATACAAAATATTCTTGAAATAGAAAAGAACAAACAATTAGCTCAACTGAATCCTGTGAGAATCAACTGCTACAGAAACTCTCTCTGACTATCTTTATCAACCCATATGTAGACAACTTGAAGTGACCACTAAAGAAGAAAACCCGATATACCAACCTTGAAACTGAAGTTGAATTCCCTAAATTTGTATCTTAAGCTTGCACTTAATGATGGAAGAACAAGTGTTGAGAATTTTTGCACCAAACAAATCTCTAAGTGCTCGATACTCAACCAAAGTATGAGACATTAACACCTCTTGCGATTATCTACAATGACATCTGCGTGTGACACTGAGTAAAACAACGTAACTCCTTAAAGTGATAGTTAACCAGGTCTTCAACCATACATCCCGACTGCTGGTAACTAGATAAACCAAGTCTTCAACTCAAATTCTTAAGCCCTAGCAAGTTATCAAATAAGAACACGCCTTAGTGAAAGTCAACTTCAATCTCAAATAAGTGATAAATGATTAACTCCGAAGTAATCAACTTGTGTCAAATGCCCATCACGTGAATAAGCATAAAATCGAATGTACATTGACCTACTAAATGAATTGGAACAAATGATTCCTCAACATCAATGCATTCTTCCTAAAGGTATACATGTAGAGACTGATCTGGAAGATTCACCAATAATGTCTTCGAGCGGATGAGGTAGTCATTTTCCTTAATGTTCATGAGGTTGATTTATAGCGTGCACAATGAGAGGAACAATAATCCGTGAAGATTTGGCAAAGGAATACCAAAGAGCGGATCATTATTCAATAGTGCAACTCTTAGATGGTAAACCAGTTTAGTCAGTAGGAACCGGAGCATGAACTTCAGAAACTGGATGATCAACATTCGTTGGAGGTTGGAAGTACTCATCAAACATATCTTGAAAACAATGAATCCCAAATAGTAAATCCCAGTTATCCTTAGTGAGTGAAGACATTAGGCGTTGGAGAGTCGTATGACCATAACTCAAGCATCCATCAACATGTAGTATATTCACTCTTCTCCCCCTCAAAATTTGCATCCGAAGTTTCCATTTTTGATTTGGCAAAGGAATAAAAATACAATCAATGGTAAGCAGATCCTTTGATGACTGACATTTAGTTTCTTCACTCTTTTCCCCATCAAAAATTGCAAATGAAGTTTGCCATTTTTGATTGAGCAAGTGAATAAGAATATACACCAATTGAACGTAGATCCACTTGAGGATTGAATGAGCATGGAAAAACATGAAGCTTGTTGATGAAGAATGTCGATGAGAATGGTCATAAACATGAAGATTTCTCTTCTTCTCAAGATAAAGCGCACTGAGGCGTACACTTTTCTTTTGTTTGAGGAACGGGGCCTGAAGTGTTATCTACAGACGCCATAATGTAGAAGTACGAGGCCTGAACTGATGTGAACAGACGTCATTTCCGATTGAATATCAAGGTTGAGTTACTTGAACCCGTGAGTTATGAGATATCAATCCTTTTGTTATCCATACTTTAAGCCAGTACATGTAGTGAAGGATCGAAGTATCTGCAACTGAGTAAGGACTACCTGCACTAACATTACAAGCTTGATTGCTTATATATTGGTTAGTGACATTAGTATCCAAACCCTTTGGGGTTTCACGGTCAACTTTGATTTTGCCATCGGTAAACAGCTTTCCGGTAGGTATCCACCTAAGTCCAACATCCTTGAACATATGACCAGACGGTATCCACTTATGGCAAGGTCTATGATTGCTGCTATTCTTATGCACAGTGGAAGACTTATCGTTATTCCTAGACTCTAAAGATTTAGCAGTTGAGATCCATCTAGGCAAAGTTTTAGGTTTGTTTTGCTTCATAACATGTTGAACCTTAGCCATGTTGGTAGTCTTAGTGGATTGTACCTTAGCATGTGAATTAGGAAAATGTTTCTTATTCGGAAAAGACTCAAGAATTTCTAGTTTCGTTTTCTACATGCTTAGCATTCTTATTCACATAACTACTCTTAGATGCAAGCCAATCCCTAGAATTTTGAGTGTTCATAGGTAATGGTATACTACTACTAGCAGTGCCTTGAAATATCGTAGAATTCATCACCCTAGATCTTGCACCTAAAATTCCGTCTTTTTGAATCTGTGCCTTTTTCCTAGCTTCTTCTAGATAATAGTTCTTCCACAAGTCATTCATATCATATGAATTCTGGATTTTAATGCTTGGTTTTGACACTGTTTTCGAACTAATTCTAGAGGTGCTGGGAGTAGAAGTAGCTACTTGTTGAGGGTTAACGGAACTAGAAGCATTATTCTTAGGCAACTCAGGTGAAGTGATTGGTTTTGACAAAACTTGTATCGCATCAACTTGGGAGGCAAGACTTGTCTTTAAAGATTTTGTTCTTTCAGATATAAATGCAGTAGGCTGCCTAACAACGGACCGGTCTCTAGTGGGATGAGAAACTAGCTTCCCCAAGGTTGATGGTTTTTTAAACTTAGTGTTCACACTTTTCCCTATGGTTTTTCTAAGCTCATTCTTTAGGGCAACAATAGCGAAACTCTTTTCCTGAAGTTGAGCTTTGAGTTCATCAATTTTTGCTATCAAAGAGTTTGTTTGTTCCATTGACTTAGTTCTAGCTTCTTTGACAGAGTCACTTAGTTCTATGTGATGCTTTCTCAAAGTCTCATTTTCCTTTAGTAATTTGGCCACACAACTTGCTAATTCATCATTTCTCATTTGAATATCATCAATAGCATTAACATCAGAATTACTTGTAACCAAATTACTTTTCACATGCATATCAGAAATATGTTTCTTCAAATTGCAGATTGTCGAGTTTTTGTCCTGAATCTGAGCTTTCAAAGTGTTTATTTCAAAAAATTCACATAATTCAGAAAATTCTGGATTTTTGCATGGTTTATGAGATTGTAAACTTTCTTCTTTACTTTGTATTGCGATTTCAAGTGAAATGAAATGTTTTTCAAGTTGTAAAAATCTGTTTGAAAGTTCATCGTACGTTTTCTTATCAACCATATTGTTAGTTTTGAAAACACTAGTATCAGACTCGGCTTCAGTCAAAGAACATTTGTTAGAATCATGTTCAACATCGTGATCAGTTTGTTTAAGAACATTAGCAGATTCATTTTGTTGTTCAATTAAGGGTACCTCAGCAAATGACACGTGTTCATTTGCTTTTTTGATATCTGCTTCTGCATTCTTTTTAGCACGAGTCACAAAGCTGTTGCTTGCATCAAGTTTGTCATTCTTTGTACTGCTGCATTCAGTGACAACTGATACAACATCCGATGCATTACCCGAATCAACCATACTATCACTTGATTGCACCCCACATTCATTCATTTTGACCTCATTCTTAAGTTCATGATGTGCTCTTTCCTCAATGTTCTTTTGAACATTATCCACGAGTTGGATAAATGTTTCTCTGAACTTAGCTGCATCCATTCCAGTGTGACTAGCAAAATGTCTTTCCGTCATATTATCTTCATAATCACAACTATATTCTCCATTGATGAATGATTGGAATTGTTTGTAAATCACTTGAAGGGCAGCCTTGGATTCAGTATCTTGGAATTCTTTTTTTTCAAGTTGTTGTTCAAGTTGTTCTAAGTTCAAGAGCAAAGTGGGTGAAAGTCTGTACATCTTGACCGAATAATGTTTCAAATGCTCGTACGAATCCCATCTTGAATCCAATTCCTTCTAGAAGTACCGTGAGGTGTGAATGGAGTAGTGGAAAAGGTTTCATGCAATTTACTTTTGCATTTTTATGTAACTGGTGCAAATTTCTTTCAAGTGAATTCGAGAACAAATATTCCATTCGGAATGATTGTTGTTGTGGGATAACATTGTTATTTTCCAAATTATCAGTTTCTGAATCAACAACGTTTGTCTGTAGAACTTTGTTAGAAATCTTTGGTTCATGATCCATCTCGAATTTTTTGATTGCCTCAAAAATAGTTGTGTCCACACTGTGAGGCATGATGTAGAAGATCACGGGATTTTACAAGTCTATGATTTAAACCAAGAAATAGAATCTTTCGCGGGATTTTATAAAATAAAGACAAAACTATGAGATAGTGAGAGACTGAATTTGGTTAAGAAAAATTGTTGATGACGTGAAAAAGGATGAGGTCTTGCAGGAGTGAGATTGAATTATCAGATGGATGTTTGTCAATCGTTCTCGTTTTCACACTAACTCGCACAACAGTTAAATCCACACGAGCTCGGATAACCTCAACTCAAAATGATTATCACACTCATATATCCGAGGCTCACTCAAAATCACCCACCAAAATTATATCCCAAATAAAATTTAGTCAAAACTTTAGCACTAGCACGTCCCAAATATAAATTTGCAACTAAATACAGCCCGAGATAAATTAGTGAAGCCAATTAATAATATATTGAACACGCAAGCTGATATTGATAATAGCGGCCCTTATTTTAGCTTAAGACATGCAAGCGCAGTTAATCCAAACATTCAGATGAGGCCCAACTCAGATTTTTGTTACACCAACCCAAAGTGATGAACTAAAAGCAGGCCCAAATTACTTAAACTGAAAACGCATCCCAACAAGAAAAAACCCAAATCAGTTTTAACCCTAAGTATTCGAATATAAATTACCACTTAACACTAACTTCAACCCTAATTGCAAACAAAACGCAGTCAACATTTTATCAAGTTACACAAAACGGATCTGGAAGAAAATATATTTCGTCCCTTGATAATCGAACACTCAAAGAAACGTCTCTTGTGAACCTTGTTCTTCAACCCGACCACTGGTAGGTTTGATATTTCTTGGCTTCTTTTCAATTAACGAATGAAATAGGTCTGATTATTCTTGGCTTCTTTTCAGTTAACGAATGAAATTGATAATCAAAATGGTTTTGTTTTGGTTATCCTTTTATATGATTCGAATATTCCAAAGGAGATACCTCCTAAAACGATCTATGAAGAGAACGAAAAACGTGTTTAATGTCAAAAGGATTTAGATGAAAGTCCTAAGCACGAATCTGAGATCGATTTTTTTTATTAAACTGAAAGAAAGAAATTAAAGAAAATGATAATTGATGTTAATGTTTTTTTTTTCTTTTTTTTGTTGATTTTCTTGTTTTAACGTTTGTAGAATCTTCTTTTAAGTTCCTTATCCGAATCAAGAAAACTGATGAAACCTATTGGTTTTGTTCTTTCTTTACGTTTCGAAAATTAACAAAAGTGTAGATCTATGATGGTTCTGATTCGTGTTGTTTGGATCCTGAATGGTCTTGATATAACTTGAATATCACGAAGAACATAAACTGAGGTCTTGTAATAATCTTTGTGTTCGAGTCTTGATAGAAAGTAGTTGATACCCAGATTTTATGATAGAATTTAGAGGAGGATGGGATAAAGAGTGTTGGGTTTGGTTGTGTAAAGTGCGAATAGTGATGGTGAAAAGTGATTGTTATTCATTTGAGTTATGCTTCTATTAATCTTCCCATGCTTTTCATTTCTTTGTATCTTGTTATGGTATTTTAGATCAAATTGTAGCAGTGTATAGACAAACCGCAACCTTCTCCTCAACTCTTCAAAAATCGCAATGAGATTATATCAAACCGCAACCATTTGATCAAATCGCAGTCAGTGCGCTAAAACGCAACACAACCAAATCGCAATGATAAGTAACAAATCGCATTGGTCAACTCGCAAGTTTTAAGACCAAATCGCAGTGTCAGTATCACATACAAATCGTAGTTGTCCTTTTTTTCATTCAGCAAAGTACCAAATCGCAGTGACGAATCTTATCAAATCGCAATGATGAAGATGAACAGCAGCCAAGAACATGGACTAAAAAACAACTCGAAAATTACCAAAACAGCACCAAAACTCATGAAATAACTTAACCTAGCATCAAAATAAGCTTATCTAAACCTCCTAAACATGAAAGGACAAAGCTTTAACACATTTAACCAAGAGCAAAAAATCGAACCATAAGAAAACCCAACAATAACCAAACTAAAATCGGAGCACACACGATATCCAAGATCAAACCATGGCTCTTGATACCAATTGTAACATATTGGTTTTCACAAACACACAATCAATCACACAAGAGGTTTGAACGAGATGAGTTTTAGAGAGAGAGAGAGAGAGTAGAGAGGGTGTTCTCTAAAGAGAAATTAAACAAAAAGAGAAAAGGTTAGATTGAATGAGAAGCACCACCCCTTTTAAGGATGGAAGAGGTATTTATAGTTACAACTTAAACGTCCTCCTGTCGGACTATACAGTGGGTAAAGACCCGTCCTTCCTCCCTGGTGTTACTCTAAACTAATAACTAAGCTACTAAACAAGTAAATAACGATATGTCTACGAGCTAACTTATGCTAGATTATATTTGGGGTGACCGACTCTTTACTATGGAATTTCTAATTCCTAACACATATATAAAACATAATTCGTGAACATCCAAATCAATACAGTTTATTCATAGAATTTAGAGGAAACAAAAGATCTTTTTTTGAAATTCAAACTCGCTCGACATATCAAATATGACATAACACTAATCTGTTAGTTCGGACGCTCAATATGCTGTTATAAAATGAGCATAAGTATTAGTATAAAACTCTGAAAGATTCACCATTAACTATATATCACATATACTATTTGAACCTTTAAATCAATATAGTTAATTTATAGAAGTTGTTGAAAATAGAAAAAAATTGATATTCAATCTCATTTTATATAACACTTGTGATATAATACTAAAATGTAAGTTCTAACACTAAACATGTTGTCATAAAATAGGCGTAAGTATTTGTATATAACTCCAAAAGATTCATCATTTTTTTGTATCTATGTCATAATATTTTGTCTTTGAATCTAAAAATTAATGTTATATCACATTTGATATATCAAACGAGTTTTAATATAAAAAACATCATATATTTTCTTAACTTCGATGAATAAACTGTAATGGTTTGAATGTTCAAATATTATGTGTGACAAAATGGTTAAAAAGCTAAGAATTTAAATTTTAAATGCAAAAAACGGTAAATCATTTGTTGTTCTTAACAAATATTTATGCTAATTTTAAAACAGCATGTTAGGTGTTCGAACTTACAAATTAGTGTTATATCACAAGTGATATATCAAACAAAATACTGCGTCGAGATAAAAGAAAAAGTTTGTTGAAAGTATATGAAAGTGCTATTTTGAAAAATAATTAAATATTCGTCACGATAGTGTAATTTTTGTATGTTAACGGTTTATGGTTTTTGAGATATGTAATTTTCAAAAAAGAGACGCGAAGGTGAGTTTTAGTTAAAAAAAATATAGGGTGAAAGTTAATGTTTTCTATCGTTTGATCTGGTCCTTTAAATTAAACAAGGTATTTGAGCCCGCCGCGTTGCGGCGAATATTTTTGACATGTATTTCAATTATGTGTTTAAGTGTATTTACGTTTAGTGATTAATGTCTCTGTATGGTTTGCGTTGAGTGTCATGGAAGGACCTACATTGGTGTCAGTGTTGCACTGGCTACAACCGGTTTTTAGAGACTTTGTTTTATACTTTTGTTTTTTTGTTAGAACTTTATATACATAAAAAATATTTTTTAAGTCATCTTTTTGAAAATCTTGGGTTTGTCGCTGTTGAGTACTCTAGGTTGGTTCATGTACATGATGCGGAAGTAATTTTTTAAAGTTTGTAAGTTACGTTAAAAAATGTTAGTGTATTTTTTGTAAAAGAAACGTTTTGTCAAAGAGTAATGATAGGGAGACATAACTCATGTGACTAAATTTATGCCTAAACAATTCATCATGTGACATGTGGAATGTATATTTTCTCTTTTATAATCCCCACCATTAATCTTGCCATGTGTCATCATTTTAGAGTTAGGCATATCTTTAAACATGAAGTTTAGTCATGCAAATCATTTTCCTTTGTCAAAATGGTGTTAGTACAGTCTATCCGGAAGAAAGAAAAAAGAAGCAAACAAAACAGCCCGGGCATTTCAGTGGACTAAAAATTATCCCAAGAAAATTTATTAATAAAAAACTGATTTGTGAGCAGCCAATTAGAAAGCAGCTTTTGCATGTGAAGCCGGAAATATTTAGAGCCATTTGAAGCCAAAAAGTTTAGTAATAAAATATTAGAGCCATTTGAAAGCCTTGCACGAAGTTATGTATAAATGTTTTGGATGAATGTAATGAGTCAGAATGTATAAGAATAAGTGGATCCAGTATAATTGTAACGTTTAAAACACCCGGTATTATTATATTTATGAAAGTAGATTATTGTTGTCGTCGATCTTGCGGTCATGTTTAACATATTTAGTTATTTATGAAGTTCCAAATGACAATAAAATAATTGATGGTTAACGTGAACCAACTTATTTTGATCTATTACTTTACCCATTATGCAAGTCCTAAGATATTCGAAAGTGTAGTAAAACATAATTAAAAGCCCATAGTTACAGATTATATTTATGAAGTTATTTAAAAGAAAAAAAATCTATTTACCAGTGTCTAACTGAATCAATGCTTTCTTGTTGATTATGTAATTGTGTCTGAATAGAACTTGGTGAAAACGGCAAAGCAAACGCTTGATCAGAAGCCGTCAAAAAAGGTGTTTGAGACATAATACTTGCAGCAGAAGAAGAATACACGTTCTCAAACGGGAAACTAGTTGTTGCATTATATTGTTGCTGTTCAATGCATTGATGTTGCTTAGGCATGGTGTTATTAACCTTATCCCCTTCTAACTCTCGATACTTTGAAAGATATTGTTTGAGTGGATCCACATATTCCTCAAACCCTAACGTCGTAATAGCCCAAATTATATCATCACCATTGATCGTCTTTCTCTTCTCTATTTGGCATTTATCAGAGGCTTCACCCGTGATGAAGCTAATGAATTCTGAGACGCATTCTTGGACTGTTTCTTTTGCGTCTTTTGAGATTTTCCCATTTGCCGGGATTACCTTTTTCATGATCCGACCTACGTTTGCTATTGGCAAGAACCGATCTTGTTCTTTGTTGTGATGATTGTTGTTATCGTTGTTTTTCGAAGAAGGGTTTTCTAGGTTTCTTTTTCCTTGTCTACCATCTTCCATTCCTCACTTTTTATATAAAATTGGATAAAAAGTTCACATTTTGTTTTGCTTACTATTTATAGTACATTGGAAAGAGAATAAATGGCACATGTAGCATAAATATAGGCAAGTGAAAAGGGTTACCAAAGGGCTCGGGTATACCGTACAAGTTTTTAGTCCCTTGGACTCGCTCCGATGACCATCATGTCATTACTAAAGGAATAAATACAAACATTGGAGTAGCGTATCTGTGCATGCTATTAGTTATTCTTGTACGGATATTTTTGAGTAAATTATTTCTCTCGTTTAGTTTATTAAGAGCGTGAATACGAGTTGAGAATTATCATATACTAGTTTCAAGGCCTGCTTGATGAGCGGTTAGCTTTTAGAATTTTTGAATAGGATAAGAGTTGTAAAATGCTTGATAAATAACGTTAAATAATATAATATTATAACAAAAAAAGTAAGGTCATGTTTTTAATAACCGTAAAAGATCATTAAAACTACAAACAAACTTATAATGAATGAGAAATTAGCTCTTACTTCTCAATTGTTTTCTTTGACAAAGGGTAACAAGTATGAGATTTCAATTGCCTTACTTCTTAATTGTTGTCTATGACAGAGGGTAACAAAAATGAGATTTCAGAAAATTTAGTGCACTAGTGGGATTAGTTCACATCTAGTAGGTACGGAGTGTACACCCATAAGGTCCCTGAACACCCTGACTCTTTTAGTGGAAAGTACTGCTAGTGAAAAGTACTGAAAGTACTGCTAGTGGAAAGTACTGCTAGTATTATGAAAGTACTGCTAGTGTTATGAAAGTACTGCTAGTACTGAAATCAACTTGTAACGGGCATTGACCTATTCAAGTGGCAGTTTCAACTGCTTAATGACCACGTTTAATTGGTCATGTAACCACTAACGGCTATAATGGGGATAATTATGAGGCGATTAATGGGCCGATTAATTCTTATAATTCCATTTGACTAGCTAAGAGTAATTTCCTATAAATAGGATATCAGATTATGCATGATAGGATATACAGAAAACGATTAACACTTCGAAGCAAAAGGGTTATTGAATTGTGCCTAATTCTATAACTACATTTGGTCTTATCCCAAGTAGATATTCGTGTAACCCAGGCATTAGGGTCGAATAGTTTACTTTGGAAAGTGATCACACGATTCCAAGTGATATCCGGTAACCACATAGTGGTATTGTTGTTGCCTTGATTATCTTACCCTGTTCTGGGCTGTCACCACCAACATCAATTGCCTACTCTTTATCCTCCTAAATCAAAGTTCATTTTTAAACTTGATAGACTATATCTAAGAAATGATAGAGACCATGTTCGGGTTAAAACCATGCATATCACAAATGATGAAAAGCCCAACCATCAAAATAACTTATCAATTGATCATTTCATTACATATCCGTATTAACCCAGGTTAGCTGTCAATGGATGTTGGTGTTAACTACTTTACAACACATGTATATATCCTGCTAAAAAAATTAAAGCTTAGCTTTTAGAATTTTTTAAGCAAAGCAATCTCAAATAGCCCAAGTAAAAGGAGTAAAGATGATATTTACTGGGTCATGTTATCCAGGCACCCCATAGGGGCTATGGGGTGTTTGGCTAATCATTGGTGGGGTTGGTGGCTAATCATTGAGGGAATGTTTTTTTTCGATTTCCGTGCTAAAGTATAAAAAATTTGAGGTTAGAGTGCTTTGGTTTGCCAAAATAAAAGTAATACAAATTTTTAGTTTTGTACAAGTTTTTACAAGTTTTTATTTTTTGTTTTACAAGTTTTTTAAGTTTTGTACAAGTTTTTTTAAGTCTAGTTTTACAAGTTTTTTAAGTTTTGTACAAGTTTTTATTAACTTTTTAGTTTTTTACAAGTTTTTTTTTGTTTTATAACTTTTAAAAAAAAAACTTAGTCGGAAAATTTTTGAGGCTCAGGTTCGAAGGTTGCAAAGTGAGATTTTATCTCACTTTACCGTCAATTCGATTATCATCATCGCCTCGGAAAAAATTTTAAGGCTCAAAAATCATCATCACCTTGGAAATTTTTTGAAAAAGGCTTAAGTTCGAAGGTTACAAAGTGAGATAAAACTCACTTTGCCGTCCATTCGATTTCGGTTATTATCATCGCCTCACTTTGCAACAGGTCTCACAACAGGTCTCACAAAGTCACAACAGGTCTCAAAACTGCACAAGTGCATAAGTTCACAACAGCAGTCTAGCCAAACTGCACAAGTGATGAGTGTGTAAATACTCATCATTTTTGGTCAAATCTGAACTGCAAAACGTTTAAAATGCTCAGAAATGCATCAAAATACTGAAAATATTCCAAAATTGCATTTTATATGTTTCAGATGCAAAATGTTTAAAATCGGATGAAAAATGAGCAAAGTTTGCAGAATTGGCGGTTCAGTCCCCAAGTTTCAAAAGTTGTCAAAAAGCAGTCCACTGAGCACATAATTTCAAAAGATAAATCACCAAAGGTCCTTTTAAAATCATAAGTTGTCAAATTTAGTCCTTTGGTGAAAAATGTCAAAAGTTTGAGAAAATTACAAAATTGGTCCTTCAAGTTTCAAATTTGGCAAAAATGGCCCCTGGAAATTGGAGATTGGCAAGTTTGGTCCTTGTACTTATTGAGATTGTCAATTATGGTCCCTTGAAGCAACTTGGCAGAATTGGCAGAATAGGTCCCTCTATTTTCAGATTTGACAACAAAGGTCCTTGTGATTTAAAACCTTTTATCTCCCATTTGGACCCTATCAAACCCATATGACCCTGCCTTTTACTTGTGACCCCCATCATAATTCATTTGGACCCCTTTATAATATCGGTCAAAGACCGGTCAAACCATCCCTTTCCCACAATTCCCTCCCACTGTCTGCTTCTCCACCATACCCAGCCACCAACACACCACCCACCAGCCTCCTTCTCACCTTTCCATGTCCCCCCCTCCTCAGCAAGCTTCCAAGGATCAATTAATGCACCCTTTACCCACCATATCAACCCCAACTGTTGATATCTAAAATTGGCGCCAAAAACGGATTCAAAGGCCAGGATTGATTCTAGCCATCCAATGGCTAAGAAATTGTTGGGAATTCATCAGAGAAGAGAGATAAAGAGATTGGGATATAAAAAGGAGCAAAGGAAGCAAGGAAAGGGAGTCTACTAGTTTTTTATTTTGTACTTATGTCGTTTTTATGTAAAACCTTTCAATTCAGTGTAAAACTTGTAACCTTTTGTTAAAGTGTATCAACTTTAAGTATTTAAATGTATTGAAACTCATTCCAAGTACGAATTTCAGTTTATTGTTACATTTCTCAGTTATGTCCACTGTTGCAAATTTCCAAGTATAAGTCTTGTTTACAAGCTTCAAACAGCTCATCTCTCAGTTCTAATAAGCTTATACAAGTTTATAATAGCTTTTTACAAGCTTAAATTCAAGTTTTAAGCATATTTGGACATTGGTCAAAGAAAGTCAAACAGGGTCAAAAATGGCAAAGGAAATGGAAATGGGTGAAGCAGAGCTGGATGTGGGTTGATTTAGGACTAGTGTGTTGATATCAATAGGTTAGTGGTCCATTGGTTCAGTGTTTCAAGCCATTGTGGCTAAGGACCCTTTGTAAGCAATTTTCAAGTTTCTTTGCATCATCTTAATTTGAAGATAATACTGGTTCTATTCTGTTTAAAAAGTTGTATTTAGGACTTGTAGACTTAGTTTGATCATAAATCATATTTGGTTCAGTTGTTATCTCATTTAATTTTCAAAACAGTTGAATCTAGGGGTGTTTGGAATTCTTTGATTTAATTGTGTTCAGGGCATGTTCAGTGCATAACTTTTGTTTATTTAAGTTTGCTTAGTCATTATTAACTCATATCTGTCTAAGTTTTTACCTACAAAACACCAAAAGTCAAACATAATCTAAATCTGTCCCACTGTCAAAACTGTTGGATTTTTGATTTGCAAATCAATTGTGTTGTGTTTAAATTACATAAACAAAGGTTGTATTAGCTTCATTTCACCATAATACAACAATATCAGTCCTTAAATCAAGTTTAAAACTCAAAAAAGTCAAACTTGCATATTTCTTTAAAAAGTCAAAAAAAATCCAAAAACCTGTTTTTAAGCCAACTACAAGGATTTTTCCTTGATTCAATTTTGGGTTTTATTTAGTGAAATTTGTTGTTTTAAAAACCTCTCTTGGTCTGTTTACTTATTACCATTTTTATTGATTTTTACAAATTTTTTACAAGCTCCAAACAGGCTTGTACTTTAGGCCTAGTTGGCTCACTCGCTCACCCATTACAGAATTTTCTCACATTGTGCAACTTGTGCATGGGCTCAAAAAGAGCTTCTCATGGCATGATTTTTGGTACACTTGGTCTCACAGGTCTTTTCAAGTTCAACCAATAGTTTTCATTTTGAGCTTATTTCTAAGCTTGTGCTAGTGTCTAAAGTTAGTACTTAGAACACTGTTTTAGCTTAATCTCATATCATCAAGTTTGATCAATCTTGTGATCCAGTGTTTAGAGCTTATTGTTTTTAGTTGCAATTTGGTTAATATAGTACATTATTGTTTCTGTAAACAGTTGGTGGCTTGTCTTAATCATTTGGCTTATTTAGTGCTTATTCCAATAAGCATTCTCACATCAGGTCCATAATCTTGTACACAAGCACTTGTTTTTCCAATTTTCATAGCTTCTTAATATTATTTTGGAGTTTCCCTGAAATTTTCAGATTTTTCTTAGCTGTTTTGCTATTTTTCTTGATTTAAATTAGTTTTTAGCACTTTTTAAATAGCATTTAATATAAAAAATTCAGAAAAGGGTCATAAAAATAATTTTTCAATTTTCTTAGGCTTAGATAAATATAAAAGTTAGAAAAAGTAATTTTCCATATTTTTCAT
Organism: Chrysanthemum makinoi; assembly: GCA_910596185.1. NCBI lineage: Eukaryota > Viridiplantae > Streptophyta > Magnoliopsida > Asterales > Asteraceae > Chrysanthemum > Chrysanthemum makinoi. The sequence continues at coordinate 63,982,326 of OU343218.1, forward strand.
AGCTCATTTGGTAATTTTTTAGTGATTTAATTAGATTTTAATAGTTTAAAATTCCTAGAAAATAGAAAAATAGTTATAAAAATACAAAAATAGTTTTGAAAAGTCTATTTTGATATTTTAGATTTTTCCAAGTCTTAATTTTATTTTTCTAGCTTAATTTCCCATTTTCTTATATTTTAGGTAATTATTTAATAGTTAAAAATAGTTTTTAATTAATAATAATTAATTAATTAGTTGTAAAAATAGTTTTCTTTTTCTAAAAAGTTTCTTTTATTATTAGGTTTGTAAAAATATCATTTTCATATTTTTAGGATTAATATTGCTTTAGTTTCACTTTTTAATTTGTGCGTCGCGTAGATTTTTAATTCAGTTTTATAAAAACATAAAAACAAAAACATCATTTTAATTATAGTGATAGCGTTTATTTAATAGATTTTATCTTTTTAATTTCCTTTAATTTGCATTTAAGCCGTTGTTATTTATTGGCTTTTTCTGTAGTTATAATATTTTCACATATCCCTTTTTCGTTCAAACTTCTCGATCACTATTCGTGAGTCGATCCATTGCATAGCTTCGGCTGGACATAACGACCGGGAGACTCTATACTCTCCTGGATTTCATTGTATTGGTTTTGAGCAGTTTTAAGTCTCATTACATGTCATTCACAAGTGGCGCCTTGCGTGATTAGACTTGATTTGTTTGGAAACAATCAAATTTTGGCAAGCCGCAGTTTTAGCCGTATTTATCTATTTTCCGCGATTAGTTGTTTGAATCCTCACTCATTTGTTTATATCATCCATATCTATCTATATATATATCCATATTTTCTTCTAAAAAATCTAAAAACCCAAAAACAACCAAAAACGTATAAAACACAAAAATATTTTTCTTTTGTTTCTATATATGTATCAAATATAAAAATACAAAAAGAATCGTCGTTTTCTTTAATAAATAACAACTTAAAAGATTACCACCATAAAACCAAGGCAGTGCACTACCTAACTGGGGGTGCGACCATAATAAGTTTCCGAACTAAAGATATAAAACTTGCCTTTGTGTCCTTGTGATTGGTGTACCTTTTTCAAAGAAGCCATTCATCTTGGATTATTGGTTAAGTTCACTGTTGTTTTGCCTCGATTTTGTGTTAATTGATTTTGTTGTGATATCGACGTTTGAACCGAAAACCCATAAAGATTCTTCTCACACCTCCATTTTTATAAACGTCTTCATAATTCCATTTCTCTCTTAACTCGAGGTCTCTTAGAGTTAACTCTTGTATATATCTTTTCGCTCTTCTAGATCTGTAAGCCCATTTCGTGAGCTTGTCAAGATTCCAAGAAGGCGTGTTCGTAGACTTTCTCGCTCCAGCGGTCGGATCCGAGATCCGGACTGTTCGCACTACTCCCGTTGTCATGGCGGATGAGATTCCTATGTCGAGCTTCTCCGTGCACCCATCGACGGGTATGGAGATGCTATCGTTGTACCGACCATGCCATCGGCGAAAATTTTGAACTCAAGACCGGGTTATTGAATCTTGTAACTTCAAATCAGTTCTACGGTTTTGAGCGGGATGATCCTCATGCTCATATAAGATGGTTTAACAAGATTGCATCTACCATCAAGTATAAGAATGTCCCCGATCTTTGTTAAGCTTCTTCTTCCGTTTTTCTCTTGAGGGGCAAGCCGGATTTGGCTTGAAAAGCAACCCCCTAAATCAATAGAGACATGGGAAGATCTGGTGAAGAAATTTGTGAATGAATTCTATCCACCTTCCAAGACCACGAGTCTTAAAAATGAAATCATCAAGTTCACTCGGAAGTTTGATGAATCCTTCGATGAATCGTGGGATCGTTTCAAGGAATTGCCGAAATGTCCTCACCACTGTTTCTCCGAGTTGATGCAACTCGATACTTTCTACAATGGAGTGAGTCAATCGATCAAGATTAGCTCAATTCCTCCGCGGGAGGAAATTTCCTAAGCAAAACTGTCAAAGAAGCTTTAGCGATAATCGAAAACAAGTCTAAAGTCCGCACTGCAAAACAAGCCGGTTGTTTCCCAAGTCAGTGTTGGTCCTTCTTCTTCTTCATCGCCCGTGAGTCAGTCTAGCACCGATGCTAAGATTGATAAACTCACGGAAGCTATCCAAGCTTTGGTTCTCTCCAACCAAAAGAAAGTCTCTTTTCCACAAACTTCACCTCCTGCTGAAGTTAAGAAAGTGGAAGTCTGTGTTACCGTGGTGGCCCCATGCTTACTATAACTGTATGGCCACCGATGGTAACCCTTTTGAAGCTAATGTTGTGGGCGGGATGCCTAATCAAGGAGGCAATCAATATCGTGCTCTCAGAGACCGAACCACCGTCCCTAACCACTACTCGGACCTCCGGTTTCAATCAAAACCGTGAATGTCGAATCAAAATGCAGACCAAACCAAGGTTTTCAAAACCAAGGTCACTTCAATCCAAACAACGGTTTTCAATCGAATCGAGTTTCCAACATCAAGGAAATTACAATAGAAACCAGTCGGGAAATTTCAACCAAGGGTATTTTCATGGCAACAATCAAGGGAATTTTCAGAACCAAGGCCCTAATCCTAACAATAGAGGCCAGAATTTCCCTGTGCAAACTCAAGCCATTGTTCCAACTGGACCATCATCGATGAGTGTTGAAACAATTCATGAAATCCCAAGAGGAAATGAATCGGTTGTTGGTCACCAGATTTCGACATCAAGAAGTCTTTAAATGATCGACCCTCGGGCTCCGTACTCTACCTACAACACGATCGCTAATCCGAGGGGCGATGCAAAGGCGATCACAACCCGAAGTGGTGCTTCATATCTGGACCTGCTGTTGCCTACTACCTCTTCTTCTTCTTCTTCTATCCCGAAGGTAGTGGAAAGCGAACCTCCAAAACACAACGGACCTCTTTGACTCCAATGCCTCCTCCACCTGTGGCAATAAGTCAAGTTACCAAGGAAACAACGGACAAGGTGCATTATTCAAGTCCACGAAGTACGCCACGTCCAACCTTCGGTAGTCCAACCTCAAGTGGTCCAAAAGCCCAAGTCAAATCAAGGAGTTGTTTTTGAACCTCCTGTAGCTCTCTTGAGAATCAAATCCAAATCTTCTATTCCTTATCCCTCACGTTTACATGAGCAAAAGCTCCACGAGAAAGCTAGTCATCAAATGGAAAAATTCTTTCAAATTTTCCAAGAACTTCACTTTGACATAAGCTTCGCGGATGCCATCATGTTGATGCCCAAGTTTGCATCTACTCTGAAACACATGTTGAGCAACAAAGAAAAGCTATTTGAAATGGCTAAGACTCCTTTGAATGAGAATTGCTCAGCTGTCTTGTTAAAAGCTTCAGAAGCTAGGAGATCCAGGAAAATTCCTTCTTCCTTGTGTTTTTCCTGGGATGATTGAATGCTTTGCCCTTGCCGATCTTGGTGCAAGCATCAATCGATGCCTTACTCATGTAGGTGGAAGAAACTTTCTATTCCAGAACTTATTCCTACCTGCATGACTCTTGAGCTTGCAGATCGTTCTATCTCGCGTCCTCTTGGCATCGCCGAGGATGTATTTGTGAAAGTAGGAAAGTTCCATTTTCCAGCTGACTTTGTGGTCGTTGATTTCGATGCTGACCCTCGAGTTCCCCTCATTGTTGGTGAGGATTTACGGGACGGCCGTGCTCTTATTGATGTGTTTGAGCAAGAGATCACTCTCGTGTGGGTAATGAAGGCATTACCTTTAACCTCGATCGGACTTCGAGGTACTCCTCAAATTATGATACTTGAATCGATTAATCGAGTCGATTTAATCGACATTGCTTCAGAGGAGTACTCTCAAGAGTTTCTTGGTTATCTTCATAATTCCGTGAGTGGAAATTCCAATTCCACCACATCTTCTCAACCTATCATTGCCGACTCTTCCCCTCTCTCACCCGTTTGAGGAGGTGACTTCTTCTGGAAGAGATCGATGAATTTCGCTCTTGATGAATCAATTCCGCTGGAGTTGATGGTGTTTATGATTCGGAAGGGGATATTCTCTATCTTGAGCAATTGCTTAATGAAGATCCATTACCTTCACTCCTCGAAGGAGATCACGATTGAGGAAACTAAATCAGCAATCATCCATTGAAGAATTTCCGAGGTTGAACTTAAGGACCTACCTCCTCATCTCGAGTATGCATTCTTGGAGGTGATGATAAATTACAGTCATAATTGCTAAAGACTTAACCGAGGAGGAGAAAACTGCTCTCATAAAGGTCTTGAAGTCACACAAGCAAGCAATTGCTTGGAAACTCTCGATATTAAGGGTATCAACCCGAGTTTTGTACCCACAAAATCTTAATGGAGGATGACTTCAAGCCAGCAGTCCAAAGTCAGAGAAGGGTGAATCCTAAGATTCATGAGGTTATCAAACAAGAGGTTCTCAAACTTCTTGATGCTGGTTTGATTTACCCGATCTCTGATAGTCCTTGGGTTAGCCCAATTCATTGCGTTCCAAAAAGGGTGGCATTATTGTTGTCACGAATGAAGAAAACGAGTTAATTCCGACTCGATTGGTTACGGGATGGCGTGTGTGCATTGACTATCGCAAGTTAAACGAAGCCACCCGTAAAGACCATTTTCCTCTACCCTTCATGGACCGAATGCTTGAGAGATTAGCAGGGAACGAGTACTATTGTTTCCTTGATGGTTTCTCGGGTTACTTTCAGATCCCCATTGATCCACTGGATCAAGAGAAAACTGCATTCACCTGCCCATACGGGACGTTTGCCTATAGACGTATGCCTTTTGGCTTATGTAATGCTCCCGCACGGCGCGTTCAAAGATGTATGATGGCAATTTTCCACGACATGATCGGGGAAACAATGGAGGTGTTTATGGATGACTTCTGGGTCATTGGGGACTCGTTTCATACATGTCTCTCCCACTTAGACAAAATGCTTAAAAGGTGTGAAGACACCAATCTATGTCTAAACCGGGAGAAGAGCCACTTTATGGTCAAAGAGGGCATTGTCCTCGGCCATAAGATTTCTAAGAATGGGATTGAGGTTGATAGAGCAAAAGTTGATGTCATTGCTAAACTGCCTCATCCTACTACTGTCAAGGGTATTAGGAGTTTTTTAGGTCATGCCGGGTTTTATCGTCGATTCATTCAAGATTTCTCTAAAATCGCTCGGCCTATGACCCATCTTCTCGAAAAAGATGCTCCTTTCATCTTTTCTCCTGAGTGCATCGAAGCTTTTGAAACACTTAAGAAAAAGCTTACGGAAGCACCCATTCTAGTTGCCCCCGACTGGGATTTACCCTTCGAGCTCATGTGCGATGCAAGTGATTTTGCTATCGGTGCGGTGTTGGGGACAACGCGAAAACCAAGCATTTTCAGCCAATCCACTACGCAAGCAAAACTATGACTGGCTCACCCATTACACCACTATAGAAAAAGAATTATTAGCTGTGGTGTATGCGTTTGAAAAGTTTCGGCCATACCTTATCTTGACCAAATGCGTGGTGTATACGGATCAATCGGCTCTCAAATATCTCTTTGCAAAACAAGATGCAAAGCCGAGATTGCTCCGTTGGGTTCTCCTCCTACAGAATTTGATATCATTATTCGTGATAAAAAGGAGCCGAACTGAACACTCTGGCGATCATCTGTCCGATTAGAGAACCCTCACCAGGATGTGTTCGAGAAAAAGGAAATCAATGAAACATTTCCTCTCGAAACACTCAATATGGTTTCTTTTCGTGGAGACTCTTCTACCCCATGGTTTCTGACTTTGCAAATTACCATGCGGGTAACTTTGTGGTGAAAGGGATGTCGTCCCAACAGAAAATAAATTCTTTAAAGATGTGAAACATTATTTCTGGGCGACCCTACTTGTTTAAAATCTGTGCGGATCAAGTCATCCGCGATGTGTGTATGGTCAGGAAGCTATTGACATTCTCAAGGCTTGCCATTCTGGACCTACTGGGGACATCATAGCCCCAACTACACCGCCAAGAAGGTGTTTGATTCGGGGTTCTATTGGCCCACGATCTACAAGGATGCCCATGAATTCGTCAAAACACCGTGGCGCTTGTCAACGTCACAGAAATATCTCACAAAGGAATGAAATGCCGCAAAACGCCATTCAAGTGTGTGAGATTTTTGACATCTGGGGTATTGACTTTATGGGGCCATTTCCTTCTTCCCATGGTAACAAATACATTCTCGGCGTTGACTACTTGTCAAAATGGGTTGAAGCTAAGGCTTTACCCACCAACGATGCCCGAGTTGTAGTGAAATTCTTGAAATCTCTATTTGCTAGGTTTGGAACTCCACGAGCCATAATCAGTGATCGTGGTACGCATTTCTGCAATGACCAATTTGCAAGAGTCATGCAAAAGTATGGTGTAACTCACCGTACCTCTCTCTGCGTACCACCCACAAACAAGTGGGCAAGTGGAAGTTTCCAACCGGGGATAAAAATTCGGAGAGGGCGGTTGGCAAAACCGTGCCTCTTGGTCGGATAGGTTAGATGACGCACTCTGGGCCTTCCGTACAGCTTACAAAACACCCATCGGGTGCACTCCTTACAAGCTGGTGTACGGGAAGGCGTGCCATCTACCGGTAGAGCTCGAGCACAAGGCATATTGGGCCTTGAAGCGTGCTAACTTTGATATTCAGACAGCTGGTGATCACCGGAAAGTTCAAATGAATGAATTAAATGAACTCCGTGATCAAGCCTACGAGAACTCTTTGATCTATAAACAAAAGACAAAGAAGATTCATGACTCAAAAATCAAGAACCGCGTTTTTAACGTCGGTGATCGAGTCCTTCTTTTCAATTCAAGATTGAAGATTTTCTCGGGAAAACTCAAATCTGGTGCGGACCATTTACCATCACTAAAGTTTATCCTTATGGTACCATTGAGTTATCTCAACCCGATGGTCCTAATTTTAAAGTGAATGGTCATCGAGTGAAGCATTACTTTGGAGAGGACATTCCCCCGTGATTGTCCGGACTTACAAACTTTCCCCATGAACCAATGAATGCGGGGGATCGAGTCAAGCTAGCGACTTCGGGAATCAAAAAAGCATAGCATGCCATATGGGTTTTCACCTATATTTCTGTCTTCTTTCTACTTTCTACCACTCTAGTGTGGGGGAGATGCCCCACACTTGTATATATGTTTCAAAAAAATCTTCTTTCTAAATAATGGCGTAGTATTTCCCTTTCCGTTCTTTGTTTCGGCATAACCGCCGGTACTTTGAATATTGAGGGCAATATTCATTTCTAAGTGTGGGGATTCTCACGATTTTATCATGTAATTATACGCCCAATCCCCGTTTTTGGCCAAAATTTTTTGGAGTAAGTGTTCTACACTTACTCATTTGGTTATCGATCCGCCATGTCGTAAGACAAAAGGATTGGCTAATCCAGGAGCAAACGGCTCTTGGTAAAGATTTCTCAAATACGTTTATATGGCTTGCAATTTGCCCAAAATTGTATGGTTCTCAACTCACCATGTCCTAAAAAGTGAAGAGTTGGCTAGCCCGCAAGGTTATGGCTTGTGGTAAAGCTGGATGGAAAAACCATAATTGGTATTCACTCACCAAAGATAATTCGATAATTTATCTAAGAGTTGGCTAGTCCGAATGGTACGGCTACGGTAAAGACACATCAAATCCGTTATATGGTTTATGATTTGCCAATAAATCAAATGGTTATCGGTGTACCATGGTTCTTACTTGAACTAAAACATTTGGCTACTCCAGAAGTAATGGCTTCTGGTAAAGAGATCAAAACCATTAAGTTTTTCTCAAAAGATTGCTAGGGACTAGCAATAGTTTAGTGTGGGGATTGATGAGTGTGTAAATACTCATCATTTTTGGTCAATCTGAGCTGCAAAGCGTTTAAAATGCTCGAATGCATCAAAATATTGAAAATATTCCAAAATTGCATTTTATATGTTTCAGATGCAAAATGTTTAAAATCGGATGAAAAATGAGCAAAGTTTGCAGAATTGGCGTTTCATCCCCAAGTTTCAAAAGTTGTCAAAACAGTCCCTGAGCACATAATTTCAAAAGAAAAATCACCAAAGGTCCTTTTAAAATCATAAGTTGTCAAATTTAGTCCTTTGGTGAAAAATGTCAAAAGTTTGAGAAAATTACAAAATTGGTCCTTCAAGTTTCAAATTTGGCAAAAATGGCCCCTGGAAATTGGAGATTGGCAAGTTTGGTCCTTGTACTTATTGAGATTGTCAATTATGGTCCCTTGAAGCAACTTGGCAGAATTGGCAGAATAGGTCCCTCTATTTTCAGATTTGACAACAAAGGTCCTTGTGATTTAAAACCTTTTATCTCCCATTTGGACCCTATCAAACCCATATGACCACAGCCTTTTACTTGTGACCCCCATAATTCATTTGGACCCCCTTTATAATATCTGGTCAAAGACCATCAAACCATCCCTTTCCCACACCCTCCCACTGCCTCATGCCGCATTCTCCACCATACCCAGCCACCAACACACCACCCACCAGCCTCCTTCTCACCTTTCCATGTCCCCCCCTCCTCAGCAAGCTTCCAAGGATCAATTAATGCACCCTTTACCCACCATATCAACCCCAACTGTTGATATCTAAAATTGGCGCCAAAAACGGATTCAAAGGCCAGGATTGATTCTAGCCATCCAATGGCTAAGAAATTGTTGGGAATTCATCAGAGAAGAGAGATAAAGAGATTGGGATATAAAAAGGAGCAAAGGAAGCAAGGAAAGGGAGTCTACTAGTTTTTTATTTTGTACTTATGTCGTTTTTATGTAAAACCTTTCAATTCAGTGTAAAACTTGTAACCTTTTGTTAAAGTGTATCAACTCTAAGTATTTAAATGTATTGAAACTCATTCCCAAGAATACAATTCAGTCTATTGTTACATTTCTCATTTATGTCCATTTGCAAATTTCCAAGTATAAGTCTTGTTTACAAGCTTCAAATAGCTCATCTCTCAGTTCTAATAAGCTTATACAAGTTTATAATAGCTTTTTACAAGCTTAAATTCAAGTTTTAAGCATATTTGGACATTGGTCAAAGAAAGTCAAACAGGGTCAAAAATGGCAAAGGAAATGGAAATGGGTGAAGCGCTGGATGGGTTGATTTAGGACTAGTGTGTTGATATCAATAGGTTAGTGGTCCATTGGTTCAGTGTTTCAAGCCATTGTGGCTAAGGACCCTTTGTAAGCAATTTTCAAGTTTCTTTGCATCATCTTAATTTGAAGATAATCTTCGGTTCTATTCTGTTTAAAAAGTTGTATTTAGGACTTGTAGACTTAGTTTGATCATAAATCATATTTGGTTCAGTTGTTATCTCATTTAATTTTCAAAACAGTTGAATCTAGGGGTGTTTGGAATTGCTGATTTAATTGTGTTCAGGGCATGTTCAGTGCATAACTTTTGTTTATTTAAGTTTGCTTAGTCATTATTAACTCATATCTGTCTAAGTTTTTACCTACAAAACACCAAAAGTCAAACATAATCTAAATCGTCCCCATTGTCAAAAGCGTTGGATTTTTGATTTGCAAATCAATTGTGTTGTGTTTAAATTACATAAACAAAGGTTGTATTAGCTTCATTTCACCATAATACAACAATATCAGTCCTTAAATCAAGTTTAAAACTCAAAAAAGTCAAACTTGCATATTTCTTTAAAAGTCAAAAAAATCAAAAACACGTTTTTAAGCCAACTACAAGGATTTTTCCTTGATTCAATTTTGGGTTTTATTTAGTGAAATTTGTTGTTTTAAAACCTCTCTTGGTCTCTGTTTACTTATTACCATTTTTATTGATTTTACAAATTTTTACAAGCTCCAAAAGGGCTTGTACTTTAGGCCTAGTTGCCTCACGCTCATTCACCTTACAGCGAGAATTTTCTCAGTTTGTGCAGCTTGTGCACAGGGCTCAAAAGAGCTTCTCATGGCATGATTTTTGGTACACTTGGTCTCACCCAGGTCTTTTCCAAGTTCCAACCAATAGTTTTCATTTTGAGCTTATTTCTAAGCTTGTGCTAGTGTCTAAAGTTAGTACTTAGAACCTGTTTTTAGCTTAATCTCATATCATCAAGTTTGATCAATCTTGTGATCCAGTGTTTAGAGCTTATTGTTTTTAGTTGCAATTTGGTTAATATAGTACATTATTGCTTCTGTAAACAGTTGGTGGCTTGTCTTAATCATTTGGCTTATTTAGTGCTTATTCCAATAAGCATTCTCACATCAGGTCCATAATCTTGTACACAAGCACTTGTTTTTCCAATTTTCATAGCTTCTTAATATTATTTTGGAGTTTCCCTGAAATTTTCAGATTTTTCTTAGCTGTTTTGCTATTTTTCTTGATTTAAATTAGTTTTTAGCACTTTTTAAATAGCATTTAATATAAAAAATTCAGAAAAGGGTCATAAAATAATTTTTCAATTTTCTTAGATTTAGATAAATGTAAAAAGTGAAAAAAGTAATTTTCCATATTTTTCATAGCTCATTTGGTAATTTTTAGTGATTTAATTAGATTTTAATAGTTTAAAATTCCTAGAAAATAGAAAAATAGTTATAAAAATACAAAAATAGTTTTGAAAAGTCTATTTTGATATTTTAGATTTTTCCAAGTCTTAATTTTATTTTTCTAGCTTAATTTCCCATTTTCTTATATTTTAGGTAATTATTTAATAGTTAAAAATAGTTTTTAATTAATAATAATTAATTAATTAGTTGTAAAAATAGTTTTCTTTTTTCTAAAAAGTTTCTTTTATTATTAGGTTTGTAAAAATATCATTTTCATATTTTTAGGATTAATATTGCTTTAGTTTCACTTTTTAATTTGTACGTCGCGTAGATTTTAATTCAGTTTTATAAAAACATAAAAACAAAAACATCATTTTAATTATAGTGATAGCGTTTATTTAATAGATTTTATCTTTTTAATTTCCTTTAATTTGCATTTAAGCTTGTTATTTATTGGCTTTTACGTAGTTATAATATTTTCACATATCCCTTTTTCGTTCAAACTTCTCGATCACTATTCGTGAGTCGATCCATTGCATAGCTCATGGGACATAACGACCCGGGGAGACTCTATACTCTCCTGGATTTCATTGTATTGGTTTTGAGCAGTTTTAAGTCTCATTACGGTCATCATTCACAAGTGGCAGCCTTGCGTGATTAGACTTGACTGTTTGGAAACAATCAACAAGTCACCCATGTCTCAAAACTGCACCACATGTCTCAAACTGCACAAGTTCACAACAGCAGTCTAGCCAAACTGCACAAGTCACCCATGTCTCAAAACTGCACAAGTTCACAACAGCAGTCTAGCCGGGCTAGCGAAATACCCTACCCTATATGTCAAAACTGCATAGCACAACAAGTCTCAAAACTGCACAACATGTGTCAAAACTGCACAAGTCACAACAGGTCTAAAAAATGCACAAGTCACAACCAAGCACAAACACGTTTTCATTGTGCAAAAGCAATAGCACCAAAAGCAACTGCACAAGCAACTGCACAAGAGGATACGATTCCCTTCTGCAAAAGGTTCACAAGAAAGTAAACAAGTGCAGGCATTCTCCCTTATAAGCAACAACATTACCCAGGACCACTAAAACCACAACAAACAACAAGCAATATCTCCAAAAACCACAACAAACAACAACTAGCAAGAACTAAAACAGGACCACTAAAACAGGACCACAAGCAACAACTGCACAAGCAATAGCACCACAAGCAACTGCACAAGCAACAAGACCACAATCCACCATGTCTAGTTCACCATTTGACACACAAGAGGTAACTTATCGAATAGGCTCAGATTATTAGCTTTTTAGCTCATGTTGGCGGCAAATTAAGTTTTGCCATGCCAAAACTCTTAAGTTTTTATAAAAAAATCGTCATTGCCTTTTTTAGCTTAAGTTTTTTTCATTAAAGTTGCAAAGTGACCTAAAATGGTCACTTTACCATCCAGTAATGAAACGTTTTTTGACCAAAACACAAAGTTTTTATCATTAAAGTTGCAATGTGAGCTAAAAAGATCACTTTACCATCCAGTAATGAATAATGGGGTGTTGGAGTATCTCCAGGGTCATGCTATGGAGGCACCCCAAACCTGCAAAACATAACAAAGTCTAGTAAGTACCAACCCACAAATAATCAAACCAACCCAGAAATAATCAACCAAATAATCAACAACCTCAGAAATAATCAACCAAATAATCACCACAACAGAAATAATCAACCAAATAATCACCAACCTCAGAAATAATCAAACCAACCTAAGAAATAATCGTAAAATTTTTTCAAGATCTAAAAACTTTACCGAAAAAGATAGGGTGGAGATACCCCATAAAGTGATACCACCAAAGTTTTTTTTTCAAAATCTTAAAATATTTCAAGATCTAAAGTTTTTTAATAACCAACCTTCAATTTTTTAGATCTAAAATATTCAACATCTAAAAATATTTCAAGATCTAAAATATTTTTAGATCTAAAAACTTAACCGAAAAGTGTACCACAAACAGATACCACAACATCACCACCATAACAATCTTATACAACGAAACAGATACACCACAGCATCACCACCATTTCAAGATCTAAAGTTTTTTATATTATCAAAGAAAACCACAGTTTTTTTAAAACCAACCTTCAATTTTTTTTCAACATCTTAAAATATTTCAAGATCTAAAATATTTTTAGATTTAAAAACTTCACCGAAAAAAGATACCACAAACAGATACCACAGCATCACCACCATAACAATCTTATACAACGAAACAAATACACCACAACATCACCACCATTTCAAGATCTAAAGTTTTTTATATTATCAAAGAAAACCACAATTTTTTTTTTAAATCCAACCTTCAATTTTTTTTCAACATCTTAAAATATTTCAAGATCTAAAATATTTTTAGATCTAAAAACTTAACCGAAAAAAGATACCATAAACAGATACCACAGCATCACCACCATAACAATCTTATAACCAAAATGGATGGTAATATCACCACCATTAAGATCAAGATTTTAGATTTAAAATCTTTTTAGATCTAAAATTTTTAGAGAGAGAGAGTAACATGTGAGATACAGTGAGAGAGAGTACCAAAAGTGAGAGATGAGACAAAGTTATCAAGAGAGAGAGAGACAAAGAAAACGCGTACACGGTTTTACCACAAAAAGAGAACGCGTAACGCCCCTTACAACCACACACGTATAAAACACGTTTAATAAACGTTTTTTAAAGTAAAGATTTTAAATGTATATAAGTTTTAAAAAAGTAAAGATTTTATAAGTAATATTAAGTAAAGTTTATTAAAAATTGTATATAAGTTTTATTAAGTAAAGATTTTAAATGTATATAAGTTTTAAAAAAGTAAATAAGTAAAGTTTTAAAAGTATATAAGTAATATTAAAAGTAGTAAAAGTTTTAAAAGTATATAAGTTTTACAAAAGTTTTATTAAAAGTTGTATTTTTTTAAAAATTTATTAAAAATTGTATTTTTTAAAAGTTTTATTAAAAATTGTATTTTTTAAAAGTTTTATTAAAAGTTGTATTCTTTATTTTTTAGGTGTTGTAATCGGTTGCTTTAAGCGATTGGGTAATCCATCTTGAATCGATTGGTTTTCTTATTGTTAAAGGAAGAACTAAAACAGATAGGGGCTATAAGTACTCTATCGAATTTTTGTGTTCTAGACATGGGACGTCTGTACGTGAAGGTTTAGAAGATGAACTTGAAATGCAGACTAGTACCGATAAAATTAATTGCCCATTCAGATTACTAGCGAAATTTATAAAAGGTCGAACTGGTAGAACTAACATTAAAACTAGTGGTTGGATCTTGAAGGTCAAGTGTCCGAGGCATAATCATGACTTTGTAGACTCGTTCCATGGTTTTCACAGCCATGCGATTAAAAGAAAATGAGTTAGTTTTGGTGAAGCAGTTGACAAAACATCAAGTAGCACCACGAATTATACTTTCTTCACTAAAAAGAGCGATCCAATAGCGCTATGCGGCATTAGAAGCGGTATATAATGCACAAAAAAGATACGTCGTGCGGTCGTGGTGATTTGACTCATACAAGCGACTTTTAGTACATTTGAGGCGAAGGTTATACTTATTACGAAGGGTAAATGGCACAATGATGAGCTCGAGGAAATATTTTTGTTCACCACGTCATATACTCGTGGACAACATTCCGGGAAATCATGCCACGGACTCCACATACAACACCACGTTGTTTAAAGCGCCATTCTTACAGGTTGTTGAGTTACTTCAACAAACAAAACATTCTCAATGGCGTTTAGCTTTTTGGACAAGGAAAAAGAGCCAAATTTCAAATGGGTGTTTGAACGTATTAAGTTAGTGATACAAGAACAATATTACCATGGTTATCGCCACCGAAGAATTTAGCGTTGCTTGGGGCTTGCGCAGAAGAATTCCCAAACGCTAACAGATTACTCTGTCGATGGCATATCAATCAAAATGTGCTCAAGTATTGAAGAAACAATTCGATCACGGTAAAGAGCACGAGTCCGTTAGATGGAGATGGGATTTGATGGTTACACTCCACCCGAAGATGTGTTCACGCTAATATTACCGGACCTACAAGATTTATTAGTCCAAAAAAAGGGTACTTACCCATTAATACATTTTTTTTTATTATTATTTAATATATAACTACTCGAATTGTTTTCTCACTTTATTAATTCTTTGTTTTCTCAGATGTTTTGCGATTTTTAATAGACGTTGGTTTGCATAAATATTTAACATGTTGTGTCGTACATTACCGATCAATATCACACGTTGTTGTGTTCTCGACAAGATTATACTGCGCAAGAAACACGATACAAGCCACTTTGAATACAAGCAAAATCAAGAAATCAGCGTGTAGGGGCACACTATTTAGCGAATTGCGCTATAATGTTTCAAGAGATGCTTTACTCTCTGTACTCGCAGAAAGTAAGCGGAGATGTCGACCACATTAATGTGACATGATCACGGTTAGTTTATGGTTTACCATGCTATCACTTAATCTGATTACCTTCAAGCAAAAGGTATGTATTTCAAATTTATGCCTATCAAGTTATTCTCCCCGTCAATACCGATAATTTTAGCTAGTTCCTTTTTTCGAATACAATTGCTTATTCCGCTTGGTTTTGTTGATAATTTTGGAGAACCCTAGCGCCTCGCCTGTTGTCCAAATACTCAGAGCGTGATGAGCTGAATATCTGAAGAGCCTCAAGGGCACAAGAGCCTGAATATTTTTCTTGTCAAGATGACGCACAAAATTCAAAGTGTTTTTACCAAAGCATCGTCGTTTGTCAAAAAAATATGTTAAATGTGCTCAGAGGTATATACGCCCTAATCCATGTCAACCCAACAACTGCCGTTAAAGATGATAATCGACGCCCGAAGAAAGGACAACAAATCCAAGGCTAAAAAATATCACGGATTTGAGCGAAGAACCCCTACGAGGCACCGCAAGCTACACAAAACCTAAAAGTCCGGACTTAAATGAAGAAGGCTGCGAGACACGTTCATATGTGGGAGAGCCTTCTAACGTCCGGACTTGAACGCCGGATGTCAATAGCGAGGGCGACTTAAGACACCACTTATGCTCCGGATGTCAATAGCGAATATTTTATGGCTCAATTCCACCTCTTTTATGACTGGATCCTAGGGATCTTTAACGTGGCAGTGATGGAAATTGTGGCTATCGAGCTCTTGCGTAGGTCTTGGTCATCGGGAACAAATGTGGCCCATGATTGAGATATTGCGGGGAAGAGTAGTACTCACTAAGGAAGTTTACATGCAAATGTGGAGGGATTATTTTACAAATATTCGTAACTCGATGAATTGGTTTGAAGGTCCAAAGACCTACGATTCTTGGATGACTATGCCAAGAAAGGTGTGGCTATCTACTGACTCTTAACCGGTCCTATTGTATGTATAGCCAATAGACAATCTATTATGTGTCTTCCAATCGAGAGATGGTCCAAATACAGACAAATATTGTCCCCGTTGTGATTCTTCGTGTGGGAAGGAAGACGGGTGCTCACTTCGTTCTTGCGTTTCTTGATGAAAACTCACCACCTCCGTATACTCACCCACAATGGAGATGGTATAAAATGCCGTGGCGGAGATGGGCACATATGTTTACTCAACTTGAGCATGTTTAGACAGACATAGAAAACGATTATTGATTTATATTGTAAATGACAAAACATGTATAGGCGACACTTGATTTATATTGTAAATGACAAAACATGTATAGACGACATCGATTTATATTGTAAATGACAAAACATGTATAGACGACTCGATTTATAGTAACGACTCGCCATCTTTATTCTATTTACGCTCTGCCCTCGGTTCTTCCTCATCTTTTGTTACTGGAATCGGATGACATTGGTGGAGGGACATTCATTGTGTCAACAACACACCCGCCGTGTTGAGAGTCCGGATTATGCCTTCTTCTCCATCTTATGTGCCTCCCTCTCCACTATATCTCCAACTACGATGAGGACATTTTATACACGCCTCCTCGGTTCTTCCTCATCTTTTATACCCGCCTCGCTGATCAGCAATGGCTGAGAGACGATTGAGGAGACACATTTCAGAGTTAGAGTCGTGTAGGACAAATGGCGGCATCATTGAGGCCACGCGTGATTGATCTTAGTTTCTAGTTATATTGTGATTTTGTGAACCATATATCAACTATTAATCTATAACAAGATTGGTTATTTATGTATTCGAAGCTTCTAATTTTGTGAACCATGATATTACCGATTTATGTTGTAAATAATTATACAAATTCTTTTGGCCAGATGCAACAAGAAAATCCTTTCTTGTGGTTGCGGCGATGGATTTATAATTGAAAGAACATCCCAACGACCCAAAACTTGTGGTGCAGTATTATGCATGTCCTTTATCAAAGGTAAATAATTAAGCGTTTGCTTATTTACGTAAATATATCAATAACTTGTTTGTTTAGAATACATTTCTTATAATTGTTTCATCATGTAACAACCAAGGGTAGAAGACTATGGGTGTGCGATACTGGAAGGAAATATTTCAACAAAAGTACTTTGGTCAAGCCTCTTCTTCAGCGATTGCTCAAACTGAAACTAAAGATAAAATGATCAACATGCTATTGGCTGAAAACAATTTGTTGCATGCAAAAATAAAGGCGTTGGAGGCATCACTGGAATTGGCAAGAAATCCGGTTGATCACATATGTCGAGAGTGGAATACTCTATGACATTATAGATGACATTAATAATCTTCATGTGGAGTAGATTTCGTTGTAATATTGAAAACATTTGTTGTTGTACTTGTTTAATGTTTTAATGTCTAATGTTTTATTGTTATTGTTTAATTAAATGGAAACAATACACAAATAAATACTCTACATATAAAACACTACACAAATAAATACACTATATACATATAAAAACACTACACAAATTAAATATACCACACAAATAAATACACTATACATATAAAAAGCACTACACAAATTAAATATATCACACAAAATAAACTATACACAATTAAAAAAAAAGGACAATGGTACAACCGTACGAAAGGGGGCCCCACGCCTATGAGGTGTTTGGGAATCAATTTATGGGGTGTTGGAGTATATCCACCCTATCTATTTCCTCCCCAAACATAGTTGTGGTTCCGATTCACAATTAGCCATGGCATGACTACACTTACAATTTTATGGATTTAACATGTCTTATGTTATCATTAAGTCTACTTATTCAATAGCGATGTTCGGTGTTATCAACTGCACAGACTATTCTTAACCACAATGTATCTCTGAGAAGAAAGTTCCTCACCATGAACCCCTTTATAATAAATGGATAGATCGATGTTGACAATATCTCTATCTTCTAATTTCCTACAAGCACATTAAGAAAAACTTATCAGGCTTAACAAAATCAGCTGAAGTAACACTAAGTACCGGTAATCAAAACTATATTGAATCTTTATACAATACATTATATGATGAATGGCAATGAAAACCAAAAGAACATGTAGAAAAATAATACGAACCAAAATTTTACAATGCAATATGGTGGATTCGTGGTGTGAATTGAATAACAACTTACAAAAAAAACATACGATAATAGTTTAAAAATGCATAAGGTGGATACCTTCCATCATGACTTTGGGAAATGCTTTATATCATAAAAGATAATAACAATAGAGAAGCTATAACATAAGATTTCAAATCAAGAGCAATGAGTAACTGGATGAGAGCCTTATTCTTTAAATTTTAATACTTTTGTGATGGACTTCTAAACTCACTCGAAATAGATTAAACTCTCGTCCTCTAATCTATTGATTATATTTCAATTTTCTTAATAGCAATAAAATGGATGTACCTACATTTTTAAGACGGATCGTTTGAATAGCATTAAGTACTCCCTACAAAGGATATGACTCGACTTAGCAACCATACAAGTAACTAGATAATTGAACTAAGGATTTAAACAATAGTTACAATAATGCACTAAAGATGAGGCATACAAGGTGGGCTAAGGCGATTTGGGTATAACATTTGGGATGGATTGTAAACAATGTTCTTCATTGATATTCCGAAAACTAGAACATCACGAGAACCGTGAAAAGATAGGCTTCGAGGGGTTAACTAAGGGTATCGTGTACTAAAGATGAGTACATCGCTAGGGTGTGTGGAAAATTACTCAACCGATGGGGTTGACGTAATTAAATTACAGGTTTCAAAAGGGTTATCCTAATGCCTTTTATCATTTAGTTAATCATAACTACACGAATGTAGTCTCACTAGCGACCTCGGAATGCATTACAAAACAAGTTTTAGAATCTATTATACTACCGGTACACTCACTAAGAATTAAAGATGAATTTTATTCCTAAAGATCTAGGGGGGAACCTCATATTTTTGGGGTGAAATTTGAGTGTTATACGGTTTTTGTGCTAGTCATATAACTCCTACACATGAGACGCTTTATTAAGACTAAAGTTTTACTCATAAGTGCCATAAAAAATTTTAAATTTGGTGCTAAAATTACCTTAACAAATATTTCTTATAGTTTATTACACAATTTACTAAGGAAAAGGCAAAAATCAAGTGAGTGAATAGTTTCCAAGTTCCTATTTTATTCTTCCTCCCTACATTTAAACTGAACATTGTCCCCAATGTTCCCCGAAAGTATGAAAGTTATAATAGAGAAAGGTAAAATAAAAGAGAGAAACTAATACTCCCTTGATTAGCTCGGTAGGATATGTGTAGAATCGCTGTTAAATCCTCCTCCAAGAAGAATGAGCAAGTAATAATTGTTGCATCTATCATGTACTTCATCTTCTTATCTAATATAACTTGCTCACTTATAAGAAAACGAAAATGAAACCTCGCGTAAAATCGGCGGTAAAAACTATATACAAACAGAACTACACTAGAAAGCAAGTAAGATATAATGCTTGTGAAATGCATGTTTGCAGAGTTTTGGAAAATTAAGAGTTCTGGAAATTTCCAAAAATTACAAATTAGACAGAAAACGAAAAATCTGAAAACTGTTTATACATTGCCTGACGCCGTCGGGTGTTAATCCCGATGCCTTCAGGTTGTCCTGACAAAATGAGTAGATGCGTTTTTCGAAAAATTTCCAGAAAAATTATTTCTTTAAAGACCTAAAAAATTACTGCAGAACATCCATTGTGATTCGATACAAGCATTTGACTATAACAAACACACATATATATACAATTTCAATTATTGTTAATCTCATGTTCATATTAGTTCTATAAACACATGTGATATTCTCTACACTTATCTTTTTGTAAAATACCTTTATATGCAATTAAGACGAAGTTAAAAACAAAGTAAAGCATTTTCACAAAATAATATAAACATAAGAATTAAGGAATATATATATATATGTGTGTGTGTGTATATATATATATATATATATATATATATATATATATATATATAACACAAATAAAAATGAAAAACAAACATTCAAACAAATAAACATGGGCTGTCTCCCAAGAAGCGCTTTTATTTATTTATGAGTCTTGTAGCTAGACTCGAAGCCATTCTACTACGTACCTAGGTAAGTGAGTTCATCCTTAAGGACATCGGTAGGATCGAAGTTCTCTTTTAATTTCCTACTAGTATGTTTAGTCTGGTATGCCTTTTCAAACTTCTCACCATTGGGATCATAGATCGTCATTCTAATGTGCCACTCTCCATTCCCATCACTAAGTGGCTTATCCCAATTCCACTTATGCCTAGGCTTATTACTCTCAACTTTCCATCTATTCATACAAAGTTTAATAGGCAAGGTTCCTAGGAATTTAGTCATCTTCCTAAACAGTAGAGTATCCTCGAATGGATTCACCTCAATGTCCCTAGCCAATTGTTGCTCTAAGTAAGATGTGTTATTCATGAATGCTTCTTCTAGATAGAAAGGTCGTTGAGGGCTTATGAAATCTCCATTAGTCCAAGGTCCATATCTAGATGGTCTCCTATCTAAAGTGATCAAATGAGGTGTTTGTTCATCCTCATCATCATAAGAATGTTTCTTGACATCTGTAACACCCCCCAAAATTTGGTACAGCGGAAGACTTAATCAAGCTTTCGAGGTGCTACTGGATTGGTACACAAAAAAAGCATAGGAAAATAAGATAGCATAAAACGTTACATAAGACTAATTCAATATTTAGTCATTTGGTTACATTTATTCAAAGTACTGAAAAGTAAGGACCAAAAGAAAGCATAAGTTAGGTCCACAAATATTATCAGAGTTTTAGATTGATCCTCCAACCATGCCTCTCCGCAAAGCCTCCAGGAAACAAGCAATTCAAACATCATCTTAGTTACCTGAGAAAACATGCTAAAAAGGTCAGCTAACGCTGGTGATTTCATAGGTTTAATCATAAATTCAGTAGTGGAACTGATAGAGTTTATTTTCTATCTTGGGACTAAGGAATATATATATCAAACACTCCAGCAACATTCCATCAATATTCCTTCCAGTAACACAATAAGATCTCAGTAGGGCCCCAAGCGACTTTAGCCAGGTACCGATGATATAGCAAAGTATAACACGATGCTATCCTGGTCTAGGTCGGAAGTAGATATCTATTCTTAGCTAGGTACCAACGATATATCAAAGGATTGCTACCCTAGTCTAAGTCAACATCTACCTGTATCTAACCTTCACTAGTCAACAGATAAGCAAATCAAAAAGTAGTGGCAGGTCCAAGAAAATAGTTTGCATGTTTTCTCACCCCAATTTAAATAAACCAATAGAAGTAAGTAGATAAGCAGCTAACACAGCTCGGCAACTATTGACTCGGCACAACCTATTAATATAGATTCATCTTTAATATGTTTCCAATCAATATTTTCTATCCCCAAATATATTGCATTTCTATTTCCAAAAATATCTCGTTCTCAAATTAGTTAGGAGCGTTTGGTGTCATCGTGAGTGGTGTCGACTCAATGAGACTCAAGTGAATGCACTCTACTAACGACCAAAACAATAACATGACAACACAAATCGACCTCTATGTGACAAGCTTTATAGTTTAATAAGTTTTCAAAATAAATCGTTAGGACTTATCGAATTCGTCAACTCGATAAACACAACTATTTATTCATCGCACTTATTATTCCAAAACCAAATCACAATCCTAATGAGTCATAAGGATAAGTTGTCCATTAATAAGTTCGTCTGACATACATAACGTGCTCTTATTGAATTCGTCAACCCAATAAGTCCGTTATCTACGTGAGTTAAATATACTAATGTCAAGTCATCCGTAACCCACAAAATACCACAATGATTATTAAATGCTCATAAATGACATATTTAGATAAATGTGCCCTCGAAACATTTAATAACTCGTTATTATAAAACTTTTCATTTTAAGTCGTTAGTCCTCTTTTAAATATTGAATAACAAGTCATATATTGTTATTAAATACTTAATATAAGAACCTTATTATCCATTTCGAGTTATTATCGAATTAAGTTGCCAATTTATCCATTTCGAGTTATTATCCATTTTGAGTTCACAAGTCCGAGTCATGACTCTCGGGCTTTTATATGTCATAATAATAATAAGTATGATATTCGTGGTAGGAAACTAAGGTTTGCACATATAATATATCAAGTCCAATATAACAATTCACATCCGTTACCGGCCCTAAACCTACGACTCGGTAACTCAAACTGCAATTCAATCAATCTCCATATCCAAATCCAATTTCAACCCAACAACATCCTCAATATCAAATTCACCCAAAAATCAATACTGAGACCCTAACGGTCTTGGTTTAATCCACGGCTACAAACCAACGAGCCAAACGGACACTAATGGTGCTTGGCTTACCCTCGGCTCCAACAACATCAACACCAACCAAACCATCTTGGTCTCGGTTCATCATCTCAACGATAACATCAATAACCAAACGGACCCTTAGTCCTTGGCTAGCTCTCGGCTAACCCAAAAAACCCACCGGACCCTTCTTGGTCTTGGTTTACCACAGCGACAACAATAACATCAAGGCTCCAAATCCAAATCAAACATAAACATAAACATGAATAATAACAATGATAACACACGACTCAACTTGACACAAACATGACACACACAATACCAAACCATTTTATTCACGTTTTTACTTGTAAATATTAGTTTTCCACTTGTTCCTTGAACCTAACCTGAACCAAAATAATTTATGGGTGACTCGGTGAGTCACCAACGAGTCCAAGACTCGTTCCTCACCTTTTCTCTCTTTCAATCTACGCGTATAAACAACGAAACAACAAGGAGGGTGGAGCGTTTGGGTGGCAGTGATGGTGATTGATGGCGCGTGGTGTATGAAAAAGTGAAGAGGGAGATGAGATGAATGTTTTGGTGGTGGTTGTGCGGGTGTACGCGCGGTAGTGGCGGTGGTGTAGGGGTTGCAAGCGGCGGCGGCTCAAAGAGGAGGTAGAGAGAGAAAGCGGTGTTAGGGTTTTGAGGTGGAAGTGGTGTTGTGGTAATGTTAGCAGGGTTTTTATTTTCCAACAAGTACCTTTCATGTAATTTAGTGTAAATGGGGGGGGGGGGGCGCCAGTTACTCTAACCACAAGGACCAAAATCGTAACTTTGTTAAACTTTACTGAAACACTATTAACGGTTGGTAAATTATATTAGTCATTTCCGATAAATTTTCTAAGTTGCGCCATCGACCTTAAATATATTTTTCTGTTTAAATTGATCATAAACACGTCTATTTCCGCTTAACGAGTTAAACATTACTATTTCTCACGTAGTGCCTAAAATAACGTATCATCAAACATATCATAACTCATTCAATAACATAATGATCTACGAAATCAAATCAACGATACCAATCAAATCATCATAATTCCAAAAATAGTTTCTAAAAGTCTGTTACTCATTTTAATTAACGTAATGCGGTACTTAAAAGGGCTCCATAATTTACCAGTTGTCACAGCCTCCCAGCCTCAGAAGAAACTCGTCTCGGGTTTCACTTCGAGTTACCCGATAATGTAAAGAGTTGAGGATACTTCCTCTGAAACTCATCTTCACGTTCCCACGTGAATTCTGGTCCATGACGAGAATTCCAACGAAATTTGATGATAGGAATATGACTGTGCTTCAGTCGTTTAACTTCACGATCCATTTTCTCAATCGGCTCCTCAATGAAGTTTATACTTTCGTCTATCCGGATTTCTCTAATAGGTATGATCGGGGTTTCATCGGAAAGACATTTTTTCAGATTACTCATGTGAAAGACATCGTGTACAGTGCTCAAATCCTGAGGTAGCTTAAGTCTGTACGCTGCTGGTCCAACTCTTTCCAGGATTAGAAATGGCCTAATATAACGGGGGTTGAGTTTTCTATGTTTGCCGAAGCATATCACCCCTTTCCAAGGAGAAACCTTCAACATGACTTGGTCTCCCACTTGAAACTCTAGGGGTTTACGTCTCTTATCGGCATAACTCTTTTGTCTATCACGTGCAACTTGCAAACGATTACAAATTTTTACTAACTTCTCGGTAGTTTCTTGAACGAGTTCGGGACCTGTAAGTTGGCGGTCACCAAGTTCAGCCCAACAGATCGGAGAACGGTATTTCCGGCCATACAACGCCTCAAATGGTGCGGCCTTAATGCTGGTATCATAGCTATTATTGTATGAAAGTTCGGCCAAAGGCAAGTATTTCTCCCAGCCTTTGCCGAAATCGATAACGCAGGCACGAAGCATATATTCTAACGTCTGAATGGTCCCCTCGCTTTGACCGTCGGTTTGAGGATGATAGGAGATGCTCATATGAAGCTTCTTTCCTATGGCCGTCTGCAATGACCGCCAAAAATTTGACGTGAAACGGCTGTCACGGTCAGAAATGATAGATATAGGCACACCATGATGAGATACTATCTCTTTCACGTATAGTCGAGCAAGCTTGTCGATACTATCGATTTTGCTGATAGCAAGAAAGTGAGCAGACTTAGTCAATAGAACCTCAATTACCCAGATAGCGTCACAACCGCTAACTGTTCTTGGTAATTTGGTAATAAAGTCCATGGTGATTCGCTCCCATTTCCAAATAGGAAGTTCAGGTTGTACTAAGAATCCTGACATCTTCTGGTGTTCGGCCTTTACCTTGGAACATGTCAAGCACTTACTGACATATAGGGCTATGTCGGCTTTCATGTTCGGCCACCAGTAGAGTTTCTTCAGGTCGTAATACATTTTATCAGCTCCGAGATGAATAGAGTATTTTGATTTATGCGACTCATGCATAATCAACTCGCGGATTCCTCTATAGAGTTGTGTCCAGCTTCTGTCTCCAAAGCATAATGTTCCATCGGAACGCTTTGAGAAGCCGTTCTTGTTATCTACCATTCTATAGAGATTCTCAGTCGGACGGTTCTCTTCCTTCAACGCCTTGGTTTGGGCTGCTAGTATCTGAGATGGTAGGGGTGAACTAATCGTCATTCCTAAAGATTTGACTCGTAACGGTGGTATTCTCTCTTTCCGGCTAAGGGCATTTGCAATAACATTAGCCTTACTAGGATGATAACGAATCTCACAATTGTAATCACTGAGTAATTCCAACCAGTGTCGCTTTCTTATGTGTTGCAAACTCTTGTGGTCGGTATACACTATACACTTAGTGCCGTACATGTAATGTCTCCATATCCTAAGAGCAAACACCACAACACCCAATTCCACATCATGGGTGGTGTAGTTTTTCTCATGCTTCTTAAGCTGTCGGGAAGCATACGCTATCACCTTCTCCCGTTGCATTAGGACAGCTCCCAAACCTCTATGCGAAGCGTCGCAGTACACGATGAAGTCTTCGATTCCTTCAGGCAGGGCTAAAATAGGCGCACTACACAACTTCCCCTTCAGTATTGAAACACTTCTTCTTCTTTTTCTCCCCATTCATACTTGACATTCTTCTGAGTCAGTTTGGTTAGCGACTTAGCTATTTTAGAGAATCCCTCAATGAAACTCCGATAATAGCCTGCTAGACTTAAAAACTAACAAACTTCTTTTGGGGTTTTCGGAGTAGACCATTCCTTGATGGCCTCAATAATGGCGGGATCCACGTGAACTCCTTGACTATCAATCACGTGGCCCAAGAATTGTACGGTTGGGATCCAAAATTCACACTTAGAGAATTTGGCGTACAGCTGTTCTTGCCTTAGCTACTCCAAGATAAGCCTTAGGTGCTCTTCATGCTCCTCTTTACTCTTGGAGTAAATCAGGATGTCGTCTATGAATACTATCACAAACTTATCCAAATAAGGCTTACACACTTGATTCATGAGATCCATGAATACCGCTGGTGCGTTGGTTAAACCAAACGGTATCACTTGGAATTCATAGTGCCCATAACGAGTTCTGAACGCTGTCTTTGGAATATCTTTTTCTCGAACTCTGAGTTGGTGATAACCTGATCGCAGGTCAATCTTTGAGTAGATACTCGATCCTTGGAGTTGGTCGAACAGGTCGTCAATCCTAGGTAGAGGGTATCGGTTTTTCACCGTCAACTTATTCAACTCTTGGTAGTCGATGCACATGCGAAAAGATCCATCCTTCTTCACAAACAATACAGTTTCTCCCCATGGCGACGAACTTGGTCGTATAAACCACTTGGAGCGAGTCGATATGGGGCTCGGGCTACGAGTGCAACACCAGGTATTAACTCGATTTAGAATTCCACTTCTCTAACAGGTAGGATTCCTGGTAAGTCGTCGGGAAATACATCCGGAAACTCTCGAATGATAGGTACATCTTCTAGACGTCTTTCACTCTTCTCCTCGCCTTTCTTTTCAGAAATTCGAGCCAAGAAAAGACATCCTCCCATGTCGATGTACTTCTGTGCCTTTATACAAGAGATGATGTTCAACTTGGTGAGACCTCCACAGTCGATTCGATCTCCTTGTATACTCAGGACTTCTTTACCATAAGACACACGCATGATCTTCTCATCGCAGATGATGTGTGCGACATACTTCGACAACCAATCCATACCGATGATGACGTCGAAACTACCTAAGGTGACAGGTAGAAGATCTATATTGAACGGATGGTCTAATAAGTTTAACGTGCAACTGCGAATGATAGTATCCATATGAAACTTTCAAAGGGTGTGTTGTTATTGATAGTTTGAGCGAAGGGAGAACATATATAGATTTTCCTACCCGCCTCAGCTTTAGATCACACGAGAGGTCTCGTGAAAACTCGATAGGGCCACTATAGTGCGAGATAACATTCGAGTTGTGTTATGCCTTACTCATTTGTCCCTTGCGTTAAAACTGTCCCCAAGATTTTTAAAACCATTTCTAGTACTAATTGGCATTGGGCCTCAAGCCCGATCCATAAGGGGTGTTTGTTATTTTTGGGCTACAAAGCGCATTCCATGTAAAAAGAGAGTCCGTTTGGTATGCTCGAATGGGCCACAACCCTTTTCTATTTCTGAGTCCGTTTGGTATATTTGAATGGGCCACAACCCATTCTTATTTTCGAGTCCGTTAAGTCACTCACCCAAACGCATACCGCGTCTTGACATGTTTTCACGACACGTCTCATGAAACAGCGACTAACTTCTATTTTACAACACAAAACATAAATGATAAAAGTGAAATAAGACTTATATTAGAAATTTCTGTAAACAAAGTTTATACATTATAAAATCAACACATGAATGTCAATCACCAGGGTATATCATGATAAACTGGATTTTTATTACTTTGAACACGACTTTTGGCAACATTAGTCAAACCAACTTCAAAATTTTAATATTTCTACAACTATATAAATGTATTTATAATAATTATTCTATTTTAGCAATGGAACTCATTTTACAAAAATTAATAACTTTTACAAACATATACAAATATATAAACATGAACCAAGTTTTAACGTATGTAAATATATCAACATAATTTTTCAAAGCACATTCTTAAATCGATATATTATCGAAACTCATATTGTATTTTTCAAACTAAGTTACGACTTATTTCTAAAATAAATAAAAAACTTGAAAATACCTATACACAAATATAACTTTCTCATCAACAATGTCTCAGCTTACGTACTATTTCCCACACATTATCGTCATTCATCTTTTAGCCAAATTACGTTCATTTTCGATATTGTATTCTAGTCATGTTTTCATAAGCCGAAATATACTTATATATTTTGAAAATAGTATTTTCAAACTTAATACCAACATACGAACAACAACAACACCAATATTAGAAAGCTTATAAAGTTTCGTTAAAATTTATCGAGTCTTAATACGAAATAAAGACTAAACATGCCGTACTAATCTAGGTTGCGTGACGGAGCCGTGCACTAACACTTGTTGATTTTCACTTCAAATTTCTTATTGCTGAGGTGAGTTTATAGCCCCACTTTTACTTGATAAAATGTTTTATAAACTTTTGGGTGAGAAACATGCAAAACTGTTTTCGGACTGAAACTGAAACTTTTATGAAAACTATTGCGTAGAGTAGCCTAAGCCCTTTTTGCATCCAATAAGTTCCCTACTTCATGAACCGTCAATTCCTGCTGGGAAGCGCGAATATTATATATAGATCTATTGGGAGTGACATCCCCATTCGGTTTGACCGGATAGGCAAATGTGAGCGTATAACATGTCGAAATTCAAGTGTTTTGGGATAGACACTTGACGGGCCAAATTAATTGTTTACATGCTTCTAGATGCATGCCACAGTTATAGCTTTGGTTGCATGAACTTAGTGTTATCGCAATAGATTATTTTGGAACGACATTATATTCGTTGTAATGCTCATCCACACACTAGTCCAACTTATAATTTTACTGCTTTATAATAAACCTATGAACTCACCAGCGTTAACTGACTTTTAGCATGTTTTTATCAGGTAATTAGTTTGAAGGCAAGGATGTGGCAAGGCAATGGTCATAGAATTTTTCAACTCGAGTGTTTTTACACAAAACTATGACTTGTATTTGGGACCACTTAAATGTATGGGCTTATTTATCCGCACCAAACATTTATGTAAACTTTTTATTTATTAATGAAATTTAAACGAAATATGTATTCCATTCTTTATTTCCTTGTGTTATGAATACCGGTTTTAGTAGCACCCCAGGTTGCTTGTTTGTACCAGTTTTGAGGGTGTTACAACAATGATGTAAGTCATTTAAGCTCTTTATGAGCATTGGATAGTTCTGACTTCTTTGTTTTCAAGGTTGACTGCCAGGTGTCTATCTTCTTCTATCCATACTGCGATTGCCAAAAACAGGAAGTACGCTAAAGTCAATATTGTCAGTTAAGAAAGGCATGAATAGTAAGTTCGTAAAAAGTGAAGAATCTTAGACAATCTGAAGGGACTTTGCAACACACCATATACTAATCACAGGGCCAAGATTTCCAAATTTTGAAGATATAAATTACATTTCGAGCACATAAGACACTTAGGTGGTGTTTGTTTTTTAAGAGGCTCTGAATCTGAATCTGAATCTGAGGCGTAAATGTCTGAATCTGACCGAATCTGAACGGAAAAAAAAACTCATGTTTGAACCGCACATTTGCTTGCTTGTATTAGTTTTTTTTTGGTTTTTTTTTTGTGTCAGCAAGAGGCAACAAGAGGCATTCAGACACCCCTCTCAAGTCTAGACCATTAAGATCTAGCGCCTCGAGCGGCGTCGAGCGGGGAAAAAACAAATGGTCTGAACGACCAAAATGTCTGACCGCGTCTGAACGGTTCAGATTAAGAGGCTGTTAAGAGGCTCTTTATGAAAAACAAACACCACCTTATTTACATTTCTAACCTTCTCGTCATCATCATATCTGGACCTGCTACGTTATATGCCATATGAATCCTGCTGTGACTTTTCTTTGCGGTTGCGATCCATATCCCTTAATATAGGATTATCACAATCAGACTGATCCCTACTTCTGCTATGGTTTCTCTGTCTGTAATCCTTGTCCCTATAATAGTCCTTATGCCTGAAAATACAGTCATAACATTGTTGAAAAACAAAAATACCAATCTGCATAAAAAGGAAACATGAAATTATCTAATACGCATAGCAAGAAACTAAATTTTACATTTTAGGGGTATTTGAGATTGTTTTTCCAAAGCAGGTTATGATTTTTGAAACTGAAACGATGTTTGGAAAAGAAATAATAGAAAAGCAGTTACAAACGCAATACCAAACAGCCCCTTAGTTAACTTGTAGCATATCTTGCAGAAGTAAGCGTAAAATAAATCAAAAACCATAAGATCTTTGATATCAGTACCCAATATAATCCATTTACCCCATGTGTACCTGTGAGAACCGTAATTTGATCAGGTTAGTCAATGGTGACTTTTAACTCGACTCCCGTTTTCTATATATATAACTTGTAAACCCCTAAGATCTAATTTTTATGATTGATTAGAACCTTAACCTAAAATAATTATCCTTTGCAAACCATATAGTATGAATAATAATAAACTTAGTGATACTAACCTAAGAAGAGTTTACTTAATTAAATTAATAAAAAGGGGTCTCTAAATAAAAAAATAAAAATAAAAAGAAATCCCCTAGGCCACGTTTTTCTTGCTAAGCTGTAACTTTTCTTTTATAACTCAGTCCATCCCTTAAAATTCGGTTTCATATCAATCATCACCAAGAAATCAGAACCAAATTAAGTGAACATTAAAAACATTCCTTCCTTGCATGGTACGCTCCTCCCAACCCTCCTATATGTTTCAGATTTGGTTTTCCTCCTCAGCCATTTGACAAATCAAAGAACAACTCACTATCACTGCTATACTCCTATTACCCTCAAAACCTAAGATTGAAAGTGTTCTGGCTGTAGTGTATAAAATCGTGGGGGAGTGCAAGGTGAAGCTGTAGTTCTTTCATTTGCTGTGGTATAGTATTCAGGGGAGGAATTGATACGTGTTCGTTCTTTTTTTGCTCGTTGTCTTTCTGTTCTGGTCTCGATTCAACAACAGGTATCATCATGCTCTTGTCCTCTTTAACCAATTTGATACGTGGGTTCGGGGTCGAGAAAACCTCCTTTTCTACGAGCAAGCTTTTCAACCATCTAGGCAGTGAACCTAATCGTTGTAGTGTAGTTTGTGATAAGCCCATGGGTTTGATTTCGTTCTCTAGGGGAATAGGAATGCTAGAAAGAGATTTATGACGGGAAGTTGGGGTTGAGGAAGATTCTTTTTAGTCTTTTTTATGTTTTTTTAGAAAGCAAGGGTAAAGATCTCGGGGTATATGATTGGGGGGTGGTACTTCTACCGATTTCACTACTTTAACTAATTCTTTAATTCTCTAATTAACTACGGATAGATTATGCTAATTGAGGTGTGCTCGTATGATGATTAAAGATGTGTTCACTTAGATGCTATTACTCCCTAGTTATCTTTTATTGGTCGGTTGAATTGTTACTTCCTTTATCTTAATTGGTGCGTTGTATTCCGTTTGGTCGTAGGGTGGTCCCTAATTCCCTAGTTCTATGAATTGCAACTCTCCTTTACAATACCCGGGATCGGCAAGTGCAATAGCATCTCCCCCTAATACACTACCATCCTAAAGCTACAATTCACGCAATAAACACAATGAATGGCGTAATGTGCACTCAAAGGCTTTTTTTGCTATTTAGGACGTTCAAGCTCGCAACAATGAAAGAAAGCAGTTTTTCCTTAATCGAGCGTCTACCAATTAAGACAAGAGACAACCTAACAACAATTAGTAACTAGGTTTCATAGATCTAAGCAAACACAAGAAATATTTAGCTAGACATGTTAAACAAGCAAGCATACACACAGTTAAGTGAACATGGGGTAGACATAATGATAAATTGGATAAACAAACTTATCTTGTGATGTAAAATAGGGTATGGGACCCTAGAATACTTCCAAGTCGGACTAAAACTGAGTTAGGGTTTGCTCTCCAAAATCCTACCTCTTAAAATACAGAAAAATCGAATTCTATATATAGATTTACAATCGCGACGAAGTCACCGTTTGCTAGTGACGCCGTCAGGTCGCCGTCATTAGGGTTTTGTTTGGGCCAAGTAATCGTTGGGATGTCGTCAGTTGAGATGTGTGACGCCGTCAGTCTTCAGTAGCGACGTCGTCTGAATATTGGATCTTGGGCGTATGGTATGAAAGTTGTGAGTGACGCCTTCCATAGTTTAGGCATGACGCCACGCCTTTAGGACCAGAATTCTCACAGCCGCCCCTGCGTACTCTTTGATCAAGTCGCTATAGAGGGACTACATCGCCTCTGTTGGGACGCCGTGTGCTGGATTGCCTTTGATCTTGTCTTTGCCATTTTCTTCATGTTTTCGCCCTTTTCTCAAAATATGCTTCATTCCAGATTTTGCTTCCAAAGACCTAAAATGTGAAAAGGAACGATTTTAAGCGTGTAACGATATAAAATGTGTCGAAATAGGGCTTAAATGACCCCCTAAAAACGTATGTTTTAAATCCTTATCAAATATCCCTACACTTGGAATTTGCATGTCCTCAAGCAAATGTGCTTTTGGCCAATCAATTTATAAGTTAGGGGAAGCATTTGTTTAAAATAGTTTACAACAAGTACAAGCGCTACAATAATCATAACAAGCACGGAGATTATATACTAGCAGCTCGCAATTGGTGTTTGGATTCTCTCATCTCCCGGGTTTATATGAAATATAATATGAATGGAAATGGAAGATAAACACTCATTACCTGGCATAGTACATAGATTACCATAAGCTTGAGAATAGATCAAACCTCCATCACTTTGGCGTAAGCACCTAGGAATAACTATCTAAGATGTCTTTACAAGGGTTGTAAGATTAGGCTTAGGGTAGGGAAGTAAAGGGTTTTGTTGGATAGGGGATATTTAGTGGTGGGAAGTAAAAAATCTTATGTTACAAGCATGTAAAGCGTGACATTGCTAAGCCAAGAATCGACTCACTAACACTAAACAACTTGAAACAAAACATAAACACAAACACAAACTTAAAAACATAAACATAAAGATAGATGTAGGATGGTAGCCCATATGTTTTTCTCATTTTTTTAACTCTCATTTTTTTTCTTTTTTTTTTGATTTTTTTAATACCTTTTTACTCTACCATCCTCTACGATAACATCAAAATATAAGGGATTTATAGGAGCATCCCTACACTTGAGTTTTTATTTAACTAACACTAATTGACCCAATTTGAAAAGATCAAAACACTTGGAGTATTTAATTACGTAGACAAAGGGAATTTGGATTTATCGTTCTTTCCCGTTACTCCATAAAATATTACTTTAACCCATGAGTCCCAATCGTCCCAAAACTATATACAAAAGATATGACTCAACTTAGCAACCATGCAAGTAACTAGATAATTGAACAAAGGGTTTAGTAGTGATAACAATAATGAACTAAAGATGAGTGCATACAAGGTAGGCTAAGGCGATTTGGGTGTACATTTGGGGGTAGATTGTAAACAATGCTCTTCATTGATATTTCAGAAAACCAAAACATCACGAGAACTGCGAAAAGGATAGGCTCTAAGGGGTTAACTAGGGGTATCGTATACTAAAGATGAGTACATCACAAGGGTGTGTGGAAAATTACTCAACCAATGTGAAAGATGTAATTATAATACAGGTGTAGTCTCACTAGCATAGTCTCACTAGTGTAGTCTCACTAGCGATCTCGGAATGCATCACAAAACAAGTTCTAGAATCTATTATACTTTCGGTACACTCACTAAGCATTAAATATGAATGCTTTTATTCCTAAAGATCTAGGGGTGAACCTCACATTTTTGGGGTGGAATTTGAGAGGTATACAGTTTTTTGTGCTAGTCATATAATTCCTATCCATGAGATGCTTTATTAAGACTAAAGTTTAGCTCGTAAATGTCATAAAAATTTTTAAATTTGATGCTAAAATTGCCCTAACAAATATTTCTTATGGTTTATTACACAAATTACTAAGGACAAGACAAATAATCAAGTAAGTGAACAGTTTCTAAGTTCCCGTTTTATTCTCCCTCCCTACGCTTAAACTGAACATTGTCCCCAATGTTCCCTGAAGGCATCAAAGTTATGATAAAGGAAGCTAAGTAAGAGAAAGAAACTAATACTCCCCTGATTAGCTCAGTAGGATATGTGTGAAGTTGCGGTTAAATCCTCCTCCAAGAAGAATGCATAAGTAATAAGCTTCATCCAATATGTGTTTCTTCTTCTTGTCCAATATAACCTACACACTTATAAGAAAAAAAATGAAACCTTCGCGTAAAATCGACGTTAAAACTATATATGACATACAACTACACTAGAAAGCAAGTAATATATAATGCTTATGGAATGGATGTTTGCAGTTTTTCTAAAAAATTAAAAATTGGGAATTTTCAAAAATCGTAAATTACATAGAAAACGAAACTGATATTTTGTTTCTACATTGCCTGACGTCATCAGGTGTGAATCCTGACGCCGTCAGGTTGTCCTGACAAAAACGGTCACGGTTTTTCCGGAAAAGTTCTAGAAAAATTACCTCATTAAAACCTGGAAAAATTTCTGCAAAACATCCATTATGACTCGATACAAGCATTTGACTCTAACAAACACACAAATACATCAATTTCAATTATTTTTAATCTCATGTTCATGTTCTTAAAAACATATATGATCTTCCCTATACTTATCTTTTTGTAAAATACCTTTATATGTAATTAAGACGAGGTTAAAAACAAAATAAATTATTTTCATAAAGTCTAACATGAGAATAAACAACACTGAAAAAGATATATAAACACACAATTTGAAAAATAAAACAAGCAAACAATTAAGCATGGTTGCCTCCCACGAAGCGCTTTTCTTTATTTATGAGTCTTATAGCTAGACTCGAAGTCGCTCTCCTACGTGACATCCTTACCGTCATCTTCTTCCTCATGACAGTTTCTATTGGGGTTTTCCATAGCATAATTATGCCCTAGTGTGCATCTTTCTAAGAAGTCATCATGCCCCCATTCGGTTCTATATTTCGGTCCTAGTTCCACACATTCTTTATAGAATCCAAATATCTTACTCATCACATAGTCTACTCCTCTCCTCTTATCCTCCTCATTCCTATAGTAGACCGATAACTTAAGTTCCTTCCCATTATTGGATAGTGATGAGAATTTCTTAATCTTAAATGGCATTTGGTATGCGATGTCATCGGTCTCATCCTTGAATCTAACTATCCCTAACGACGGATCATAAGTCATCCTGGAGCTATCTATGAAAGGCTTTCCTAGAACTACATGGGACAAGCTAGGATTTATAGCCGTACTAATATCCTCCACAATCACGAAATCTGTTAGGTACGTGAAGCTACCTACATAGACGGGCGATCCCTTAACTCTACCAAGGAAATTACATCTTACTCTAGGATCATTGAGGTCTTACCTATTTGGGATAGGTTTCTTCATCACCCAATTATAGTATGTGCTAGTCATGATGTTTATTGGGGACTTGCGATCAATGTAGGCATTTTCCATGAAAAGATGTCCTATGCAACATGGTATGTTGAGATTTCTAGGATTTCCAAAGGTGATTCATGGGCATCTCCTAGTATAAAAGGGACGAAGGTCGTGCACTAGGTGTGGGTGGTATGAAAGGTCCTCATCCGTAGGAAACTTATTGAAGTGTTCATCACCTACTTCGTCTACTTCATTGGTTGTTTCATCCTTAGGAGTCTCACTAACCTCAAGTACCGTCTCATGGTTTTCTTCATTACTATTCCTATTTGGTTTTACTAGGGTGATGGCATTGACAAAGTGAACGTGCTTTGATGAAGACGGGTCCCTAGTTTCATTGTCTAATTGTCAATGAGCGAAATACTTGCTCGGGTCCTTAACCTTTAAGAGGGAAGCTTTTTCGGGAGAGTGAGTCGAGATGGGATTAACCTTTTCGGTGGTCGTCCTATCATGATTGGTTATGGCTTTCAAGAGGTTATCTATCTTCCTATCCATCTCGACTTGTTGTTGGTTATAGCAGTCCGAAAGCTTGGCTATTTGGGCTTATTAGGATGTAACTAGGTGTTGCATCATCCCTTCTAAGTTGTGTTGACTAGGGGCATGAGAGTCTTGATTGTGTTTTTGGGGCCATGAGGAGTCGTTAGAGGTGAATTCTTTGGTTTAACTCCAACTATAGTCGGGTTTGCCCCTCCATGCTTCTCGGGCTTCGTTACAAGTCCTAGGTCCGGGTGTTGTGGGGAATCTTCCTCCCATTCCATTGGTATGCGAGGATGCGTAGTCCACGGAAGCTTGTTCGGGAGTCTCGTATAATTACGAGTGTCATGGGGACCACTACATAACTCACACAAGGAAGAGACTTTGTTCACTTGGCGTGAAGGCTTAGGAGTTTCGTAAGAGCTCATTAGGATTTTGACTTGATCTTCAAGTTCGAGCATCCTACGATTTGAAGGTTGTGAGTCAATGGGAGGCAAGGAGATTGCCTGGACGATTTTGGGCAACTCACGAGGGTCATTCCAACATTCGTTGTCATAGAGGGCAAGGTCCTCTATTGTACCCCACAACTCTTCCGCGGTAAGTTCACTAAGCTTGCCACCGGCCACTTGGTCGATGGTTTTCCTAGTTGAGAGATTGACATGATCGTAAAAGATTTGGACTTGAAGCCAAATATCAATGTCGTGATGAGGGACTTTTTGGAGCAAGTACTTGAATCGAGTCCACGCCTCATAGATAGTTTCACCTTGATGTTGTTGAAACATCAAGATATCATTCCTTAGCTTGGTAGTTCTCCCAGGTGGGAAAAGTTGGGTGAGGAAACGAGTGGTGAGATCATCCCAACTTGAGATGGAAGTGATAGTATGTTGTTGTTATCTGCATCAGGTCTGCTTCGTTGCTCCAGTGTCTCCACGTCTTTCTCCAACATGCTCACACGCTCTTTAACGTTGGATATTAATACTAATGTAGTTCTCTTAGTCTTTAAACTTTGTAGATTCTTTGACTTTGACGAAGAATCATTCTGACGTTGTGTTGCCTTTTGAGAGAACTTCAATTGATGTTGGTATGAGCATGTGGAGAATCTGCACGATCTTTTCTACCCGCAAGCATCCATAAGAAGAAAACATAAAACATGGGTTAGAAATAATCCAAAGCTTACAAGTTTGAACTTCGAGAGTGTTAACAGCATAGTGTGAAAACACAACTCTAATTCTCACAAAGGTCGCCTAACTGAGTCCCACAAGTGAGATAACGAATGTACCAAAATACATCTACAGTTCAGATGAGCACGAGGTACACAAGCATCACCTCACACTGTAGACCGCTTGAGACACACTAGCGTAATCCACGGGAGTTACCGAAGTAACCTACCTGTCGTGGTCGTTTGATGTTGACCCTAACAAGAGTTTCCATTCAATCACTGAGGATCACATGTGTGAACCTCTCATAGATGTTCTCGATAGATTGCTAAGATCTGTGAAGGACACGATAATATATCACTTGTGTTCTTATTGTTGAACGACAAGCGATGAATTGTCAAGTGTACCTAAGAGATCTTTTGATGAATCTCGTGGCTCTAGACTCAATAGTGCACTTTGGTTTTCCTGAGCGGAGACTAGGGAGAGGGTCTCCTTCTTCAATACCAGAATCTCTAGGAGAAAGCCGATAGTTTATGTAGGGTTCCCGTGAGACCTAAAAACAGCTTCGCTTAGAGAAACTTGAGTGGCTAAGAAGGTTTAGTATGCGCCATCGGGTCCATGACGACTTTAATCTTCAATACCGGCCATCAAGTGACAACCAGAGTAGCATATGAATTGAACCCGTGTCGCTCTAAGTTGAATAATTTGGAGGGCTATTTCTTTTCACCCCTTTTCTTTTTAATTTTTTCAATTCTTCTTTCCCCATTCTCCATTTCCTTTCTCCTTTTATAATCATACATAAGGACTTCTAATTCTAACTATTGGTGGTGTCCAAGATCCTCCGGCTCTGGCGGATCATAGGAAGGTTATTCCTAACCTTAATCACCTTATAACTCCATTGCCACAAAACCAATTTGCATGAAAATCTCTCAAAGTATTTATAAGTAAGAAACATTTTGTAATACTTCGAGAGTTTTATAATTTACAGAAATACCCCCCTCCACACGCGCTTAAGTATTTTGACAGAAATCTGCACGGTGAGAGAAGAGCGCGCACTTTTGAATTGATCAACTCAAGATAGGCAATCCCCCCGAGACACGGTTACGTTGCATAGTTAAAGAGTTACATTGTCAGCTTTTAGGTGACAACTAGCTCTAATAACTACCTTGAAGGTGTGGACAAATCTCGAAAGGTTGTCAAACCCGTCAAAGTTCATGCCTACCAAGAGTTTCTCGAAAGGTACGATCTACTTGGATAAGTCTTGGAAGACAAATCTTTTCGATGTATGACTGTTTAGATTTTGTCAATTCATGGGTTGAAGTCTTTTCACACGAGGATTCAATATGAATTCACAAAATATTTCTTATCACATAATTTTTCTCCCCCTAAAAAATGGCATATAAATGTTATTTTTGACGAAATTTTGATATCGAATATGTCCATTTAGAGTTTTGCGGGAAGATTACCATAAAGAACAATTTATGAACAAAGTTTTAATCAAATACTCCCCCTCAACAAGTAATATTAACTTTTGAGGTTTTGAAAATCATAAGGGGAAGTACTTGTTCTTTTGAGAAAAACTTTGAAAATGAAAGTTTTGATTAGTTTTGCTCAAAAGTAAGAAGCTCGCTTCCTTTTATAAGGATTGTGGCACTGCGTGCACCACGTGGTCCTTTCATTACAAGTACGGCCGTATAATGTTATGTGCACAAGCCATTGTCAGATTAAAATCACACATCCAAAAGTATGAGAGAAACAAATCAAGGGTTACCGTGAGAATCCGGTAGTCCAAAGCAATAACCTGTGAATGCGCTCGGACGTTGGTAGCCTGTGAGAGATATGATGGGACGACCTCCTACGAAACTCTCCAAAGTTCTGAACCGATCCCTTCTGAACAACCTTTCATCAATCCGCGTGATGATTTTCTTCACATCCCTTCTCTCCCTTGAATTCCATCTCTTCGGTGACCCAATGCCTTGTTGTATCGCCTTTAACCGGTAAGCTAACCCATCCCCCACCTTCTTCGGATGATCCCCAAACTTATGAAGATCTTTACACGCCATTAAGCAATTTTGGTGTAGTTCACTACGGTAGACTATTCCAAATGGTTTGGTCGATAAAGTATCGAGGAAGATGGTTAATGTCGAAGGTCTAGTTGTGGTTTAGTGAGGTTAACACGCATCGTCGATTCCACCGACCAGCTTGTATGTCTTCACACGCCTCGATCACTATGCTTCGATGAAGATAAGCAAGGACTTGATGTATTCACGTTGTATCTCTCAGAGAAATGTCTCATTCATCCCTGTACCTTGGCAAGATACGATCTTCAATGTTTGAGAGACAATCTCAAAGTCCGCACGAATTCATAGTCCTCTTCGTCTTGTCTTTTGACCACTATTTTCTTGAGAAATGTGTTTTCCCATTTAGACGAGAGAGTGACATGCTTGATAGCAACGATCCCTTTATCACTTTACACTTCATGCTTTGATGTGAGTACCGCGCTCTTGTAGTAGATTCTTTGGCTTCAGCGTGATGAATTCCATACATTGCATCAAGATCATACTCTTCCACGCTTCGAGAACATGTGGGTGGCATCTTCCTTGATTGCTGCTTCGTTTGAGTATATTGCTACCGGGAACGGAAGTGTAAGTGATGTAGCGTATTTCTTAGATACATCGCTACCGTGTAGAAGAAATTCCGTGTCTTTGTTGAAGAAGTATCGGAATGGAATCAGAGTTGATCCGGACGCCAATTGTGGGTAGAGGTCCGTCCAATCTGTAGTATAGAGCTTTGTCTCTTGGGTGAAGTCGATGTTAGCTTCGGATTTCAATCGATGTTGTTCGACATGGCTCGCGGCAATGTTGTTGAGGTGGTATTCCACTTCAATTGCACTTTCAGAGCTATCTTTGAGTAGTTGGAAGGCATCATTTTTGATTCGCTTGAGCTCAGCCTTCGTCATCTTCTTCACTTAAAATTTTTCTTTTAATAGCTTGACATGCTCCATGGTACGGCCATCTACCATTTCTTGACCTTCTCGGTATTGGGAGTAGCATCAAAAAGTTGAGAAAACCACCAGAGATCCGGTTGTATCATCATCTAGCCATGAGACAACATCGGCCTTAGTCGCCTTCTTCTTCTTTGGCTTTAATGAGGATGCTGGTTTCTTTGTTGTGTCGGGAGAGGTGGGTTGTTGTTGGGGCTCATGGAACTCTTCATCGTCACAACCGCAGGTATTCAAATGATCACTAGTTTTCTCTCGTGGAGGGTGGTAACTTCGAGTCCCGAGGTTTATCGCAAGAGCGTGGAGGGGATCGTCTTTGTGTTGGAGTCCTTTGGGGTGGTGGTGGCATAGAGGAGGATTTGCCAGACTTCTTTGGACGTTTAGGCTCCTTATCCTTATCGTCATCGTCTCTTGGATGCTTAGGCCTTTCAGCTTCTACTCTGCATGATGTTTTGAGTTGGTATTCTAGCAATGCTTCAAAAAGTTTTCCTTTGTTAGAAGTAAATGTTGCAGATCGTTTTGACATTTGCGTTACCAGCTTGGACACCAATTCAGCATCGGAGAACACTATAGGATCAGTTGGGTTGATTGTTATGGTTAGAGGTGTTGATCTTATAGTTTTCTTAGCCAATTGCATGAGATTCGGATAGAGTTGTCTGTTGAACATCTCTCTTGTCACTCCAGGGACAGTGTCGAGAAGAAACTTGTGAGTATATTCTCTAGCCGTCTTCTCTATTTCCCTTTGGAAATCTCCTTTGAGAAGCTCCTGGATTTGCTTCCTTTCTTTTAACATCTCGCTTATCCCGCCTTGAAGAAAGTTGATTCTGCCTAGTTGATTCACTTTTTGTTGATCACGTCTTTCTTCTTGACTTGGTTGATAGCTTTGACAATTTTTGTCTTAGCTCGATATCCAGGTAGGTTTCTTTTACGACTTGGATGTGGATCTGGTTGTGTCTTTAGATGGTGGAGGTGAAGAGTGAGAAGACGAGTCTGATGATGATGAGACATGAGGAGACTTGTGGTCTTTGGTGGCTCAGAAGTTTCCTCCTTGGAGCGTACTGGACTATCTAGAAGAAAATCATCATAATCAACTTCGTCATCTTGTCCAGACTTAGCCAATTCTTGCCCTTAATCTTGGCTTCTTCATCTGCTTGAGCTTGAGCTTCTTTATCTGCTTTTTCTTTAGCTGCAACCTCAACATCTTCATCAGAAATTTTATCAGACTTCTCCTTTTCTTGTTCCTCAAAGTCATAAGTGATAGTATCCTCCAGTGGCTTTTGTTGATCGTGGGTGGTGGTACCAGTTCCCTTATCGGGTTGATTAACCGCATCAGGAACTGGTGTAGATAGAGCACCACTACTTGACCCTCCGGGGCCACGAGTTTGTTGTAGTTTAAACTGTTCAGCAACGTGTTGGAGTCTTAAATTCTTCACCTTTTTCCTGTAGTCTCTGTCTTCATCCAGTGGCTCTTCGTCCGAGCTTTCCTCTACCTCTGGCTCAGCAACTAGGGTTTTGCCTTTATCAGCTTTTGGACTTAGAGTTTTTTCAACAGTCAGTGGGACATCGATGGGAGTTTCTGAGTAGGTAATCTCTTCATCGGTGTCAGTATCCTCTGAGTCCTCGTCCTTCAGTTGTGGTTCAGGTTTGAGGATAGGGATAGCATCCTTGGACGGAATTTTCCTTTTGAGAACATGAGTCCTTTTAGGATACTTTCTCGTACTTTCAGTGCTCGTTACACTTCCAGTACTACCTCTTCTTGTTTTCCTAGTAGGTGTACCAGAGGATTTGTCATCAAGGAAACCTACTTTGCCTGCTTCAACTGCTACCAGATATCGTTTGTACGAGTAAAGTTCTTTGATATCATCAGTAAGGAGATGATCCGCAATATCGCACCTTGTTTCTTTGTTGTTGAGTCCTTAAATCACAAAGTGAGTGTCCTCATACAACACGAGTGTTGTTTGGGATCATCAAGTCTCAAGGGAATATCGATTATACCCTAAAGCTCTTGGATCAACAGCTTGGTGTATCCGATATACGGGATCTTGGTGCCAGGTCTTTTAAGGTAAGACATCATGTCATCCCATATCAGAGCTTCAACTTCTATGTCTTTCATGTTGACCAATGCCCAAAATATTTGTAGTTCCATGAGCTTGGGATGCTCATGACCACTATCACGTCCGGAAACGGATTTGGCAATCATTATGTAGAGGGTTCTCCATGGTTGGGGAATGTTCTTGAGATCAACATGAGTGCTTTGTGATTACCCCGTAGCTTCATCATAGCCGATGTTGACCATGAACCGAGAACACCTCTTCCGCTTGGAGTAGCATTGTATTCAGTAGGCTCGATGATAGAAATCAGAAGAATAGCCCTCAAATCTGCTGGCGTGATGGTGACTTGTTTGTTGTTAAGAGTCACAGTCACGACACTTTGACCTTTCACCTTTCGTATAGTGTGCCAGAATTGGTGAATGTAGATCTC
The DNA here is from genome assembly GCA_910596185.1 of Chrysanthemum makinoi. Classification (NCBI taxonomy): domain Eukaryota; kingdom Viridiplantae; phylum Streptophyta; class Magnoliopsida; order Asterales; family Asteraceae; genus Chrysanthemum; species Chrysanthemum makinoi. The sequence continues at coordinate 64,024,504 of OU343218.1, forward strand.
AGGTACGGTAGCAGAGTTTGTGAGCATGTTCTGATAAGGGCGAGTTTTCAGAATATCCACTGCAATCTAACACGAAGACTCAAAACAAGAGAAGTTATCAAAATCAACTCTGAGGTTGTTCTTTCCGATCTTCATTGGGTAACCATGAGGGAAGATATCTTCAACAGTGAGAACATTTGGTGCTTCCACATTTTGCATTTGAGCGTCCATGTCGTGATCTGAAAGATATTTAGCCAAAAGAACCAACATATCGAAAGACATTACGTTAGTCAACAGTTGATTTTATTTTCTATTTATTGAATGTGATATGTCGATGATTGTTACGATTCCAATGTCACTTGTTAGTCCAATAGTCCAAAGACGTCGTGATAAGTTTCGTGAGTTGATTAAGTTTTGAGTTTTAAAGTCCAAGTTTTCACTTATTTTTCACAACTTATAAAACATTTAAGCTTATTAGTGACATTTTTGGTTTCGTGGTGTTATGATTTGTTTATTTACAAGTTTGCACGCGTAACAATTCATAATTTTGGTTAAAACTAGGCTTAGGCATAGGTTTTACAAGCTTATGCGTAAACAGAGTGGTTATAATGCGTAAGCATAAGCTTACGCGTAGGATCTTGACTTACGCGTAAGAAATATTACGCGTAGGAAAAGAGGGCCTTAGGCGTAAAGCTTACGCGTAAGCGTATATGGAACTTTACGCGTAAGGCTTACTTGTAAGAGTGAACCTTATGCGTAGAGGTTACTGTTTACGCATATCCTTCACAGGATACGCGTAGTCCCCATTGTAGAACCTTACGCGTAAAGGTTACGCGTAAGATTTCTCTTACGCATAACATTCTACGCGTAAGGTGATCCTTATGCGTAGATGTTCCAGTAACCTTGATTCTGAATTTTCACGCGTAGTAATCCTGAAATAAGTTCATCATAACACCAATATTAACACATACATTCAATCCTTTTCAGTTCAAACCATGAAATCACAATTAATCAGTTACGCGTAGAGTAACTTTAAGCGTAAAACTTAAACCCTAATTATTTAAAAATTACGACTAAGAGATTTAGCCATAGGAAATGCACCAAAATTTTTCTGGGTGATCTTAGAGGCCTATAGAGATGTTCTAAACAAGTTTTAACATTAAAAACCCTATGGATCAAAAATACCCAAATCTTATGAACTAAAACCCTAAAATTTGATTCTTACACTATTGATGTTTCTGGGTAAGTTTTAAGCATGGATATACCTAATTCAACATATAGACAACCTCTCTTAACCATCTAATTAACCTAAAACACTCACATATGAAAATACCCAATTCACGCATAAACCCTAATTTTCAAAATCATTCAATTCGTGTTTCTGGGTGAGTATTAATGATAGAAATGGTATCAATGTGATTAGATAAACGTTTTGACACTACCATTTTAACCAAAAACACTCAATCATGATTATGTGTTCATACGCTTATGCGTAGAACACAAAATCATTCCTAGGTTAAAATCTAACCGTTGGTTTTCAAAATGATTCAAAACCTTTGTTTATAATCATGTTAAAAACGTAAAAACACTTACAAAATGATGATCAAAAACACGGATTTGCAGATAGATTATTATGCGTAGGATATGGGTGGTTGGATAATAAATGTAGAGAAGTAAATGTGATTTTGAAAGTTAGGTGGAGTATTTTGTTAAAAAATACTTTGAACTTTTGACACATTCAGTCCCTCCACCTTAACCATTTACATCCAATGCCCATAAATTCCATTTTGGTTACCAAACGAAAGATATTTGGAAAGAAAACTTGACGACACTCCCCCTCGACTTAAGAATTAATGAAATTTTATAAATTTGAGTCCGAGGAGTGTCAGTAAACGTAAATGTGACCACCATTGTCAAAGATACAACCGGGATGAGGTAACATGCAAGTACAATGTTTTATGAAACCGAAAAATATTTGCATTCTCCCCCTCAACACTTGACCGATAAAATACTGAATTTTGATTGATAAAAGTGTTGACGGAAGATTTGTACTTGCCATGTTAAAAGAAATATAGATAGAAGAATATTTTGTTGTTTTATCAGATTTTATAATTTTGTATTTTGTTTTTGAAAAATATTTACAAAAGAGGTTTTGGTGTTTAACTGGTTTTAAGAATGTTTTAAAAGTTCATCCAGTTCCTCTGGAGTCAAACACCGCATACCAATCCGGTGGACCAACTCATTAAACCTAGCAGGAGCTAAGGCTTTGGTGAGGAGATCTGCCATTTGGTATTCAGTACCTACAAAGTATAATTCAACGGTACCCTTTTCCACGTGCTCCTTGATGAAATGATATCGAAGATCGATGTACTTTGATTTCGAATGTTGAACAGAGTTGCACGAGATGGCAATAGCACTCCGATTGTCGCAGTACATCGAGATTCTGTCAAATACGTAACCATAGTCTTTGAGTCGTGTTCTTATCCAAATGACTTGAGCACAACACGCCGACATGGCTACATATTCTGCTTCTGTTGAGGACAGCGATGTACAATCCTGATTCTTCGATTGCCATGACATCAGTTTATCACCAAGAAATTGTAATGCTCCTGAAGTACTTTTTCGTGAATCTAAGCCCCTGCTTGATCACGTCACGAAAAAGCTATTAGTTCAAAACCAGAATCCTTCGGATACCAAATCCCTAAGTTAATGGTTCCCTTTATGTATCGGAGGATTCTTTTAGCCTCGGAGAGGTGGGTTTCAGCTTGGTCTCGACCGATAACGGAGCAAAGATATACGGCAAAAACAATATCGCTGCATGCTACTGTTAGATACATGAGAGACCCAATGATACTGTGATATTTGGTAGGCACCAATTTCCCATGTAAATCAGCATCTAGTTTCTTGGTATGTGCCATTGGTGTGGCATAGGTGTCACAGTTTTGCATTCCAAATTTGTTTAAAAGTTCAAGGGCATATTTGGACTGACTTAAGAAAATACCACGGGGTGATTGATGAACTTGCAATCCAAGAAAGAATGTAAGTTCACCCATCATGGACATTTCAAAATGTTTTGTCATAAGTTTTGAAAAAGCGTTTGAGTATTTTAGATGTGTTGACCCAAAAATGATGTCATCCACATAAATTTGAACGATTAAAATGTGTTCCCCGTGATATTGTATGAAAAATGTTGGGTCGACCGAGCCTTTAGTGAAATTATTGGCGATAAGAAAGGATGATAACTTATCATACCACGCCCGAGGGGCTTGTTTGAGACTGTAGAGAGCCTTGTTCAGTTTGTAAACGTGGTTCGGGAACTCTGGATCAACGAATCCTTCTGGTTGGCTGACATAGACCATTTATTTCAGTTTCCCATTCAGAAAAGCAGTTTTGACATCCATTTGAAAGACCGTGATGTTCATGTGAGCCGCGAATGCCAGAAATATCCGAACAGCCTCAAGACGAGCAACCGGAGCGAATGATTCCTCAAAGTCAATACCCTCTTCCTGTCTATAACCCTTAGCCACCAGACGTGACTTGTTTCTGATTACGGTTCCTTCAGCATCCAATTTGTTTTTCCAAATCCATTTTAGACCAATGACGAAGACCCTTGTTGGTCTTTCAACCAATTCCCATACTTCAAGACGTTTAAACTGATTGAGTTCTTCTTGCATGGATTCAATCCAGTTGTCTTTGGTCATTGCATCTTTAATGTTTTTAGGTTCAGATTGGCAGACAGTGAGTGCATAAATGCAATGTTCACCGTCTGTGTGAAGACGTTGTCTTGTTACGACTGGTTGATTCGGGTTACCAATAATGTTCTCAAGAGGATGGTCTTTCGTCCAACGATGTGTGGAAGGTTGATGTTGATATACATTGTGCAGATTGGGAGGATTCAAATGGTTTGTAGATGATTCCGCAACATCTGGTGCAGCAGAGTCATTAGCAAACGGGTTGAAGAACGCATTTGGATCAAAATCTGCAGGTGGGGGTACTTCATTGTTCAGAACATCATCAGCTGGTTCAGCGTCATTGGATGCAGTTTGTTCAACTGTTGTTGTAGAGTCAACTGGTGGTGCTTCTTCAATAGTAGTTGTTGTAGCAGGTGTATCAGGTATTGGAAAGTGATCGGGTTGAGCAGCGGAAAAATTGGATACACGAGCACGCTCATCAATATCATCACTAAACAGAGAGCAAATAGCTTTTCCATTTTTGACGAAAAGTGGGGCTTGGTTCAGCTGATGATGGGGTTTGGGGGAAGTTTAAACGGTTGTGACCGGGTTCCAAGTTGTTATGCTCAGAAGCCAATTTAGTAAGTTCATCGAAATTTGCATGAATCGTTTCCATAACCTGCTTTGTACGACGATTCCAGATCTGGAAACCCTTAGAATTTTCACAATATCCTATAAAGACTCCAATGTCAGCTTTGGCTTTGAGCTTACCAAAGTCATCACGATCATTATTCGGATAACAAAGGGATCCAAATACGTGAAAGTGTTTGAGATTCGGTTTATGGTTGTGGATAAGCTCATAAGGTGTTTTGTTGTGGCGCTTGGTAATCATTGAGCGATTCTGAGTGTAGCATGCTGTTGACACGGCTTCAGCCCATAAGTAATCCGGAAGTTTAGCATTAATTAACATCGTTCTTACAGCTTCCACTAACGTGCGGTTTCGTCTTTCAACAACTCTGTTTTGTTCTGGTGTACGTGCAATAGATGTTTGATGCTCAATTCCCACTTTCTCATAAAATGCATGAAGAGTTTGATTCACAAATTCAGTTCCTTTGTCTGTTCGAATTTGTCTGACGGTGTTCCGGAGCTGAACTTGAATTTTCATGAGAAAGGTGATGATCATCTGTGGAGCTTGATCTTTACTTTAAAGAAAATAAACCCAATTCCATCTAGAGTAGTCATCTACAATTACCAAGATGTAGCGTTTGCCATTAATCGTCTGCACGCGCATCGGGCCACACAAATCCATGTGAAGAAGATGAAGCACATGCTGTGAGCTGTGTTCCACCTTTGAAGGAAAATGAGCATGAGTGCTTTTCCCTTGTTCACAGGCTGAGCATAGGTGATCTTTAGAATACCGAAATCTTGGGAGACCTTCAACTAGTTTGTATCGAGCAAGGTTGGTTATGGTTTGAAAGTTTAGATGTGAGAGACGACGGTGCCATAGCCAGGATTTTGTAGATGTAGCCTTAGAGAGTAGAAAGATGGGAGATGAAGCAATCATGTCTTGCATTGAGATTGTGTAAAGACTTGATGTGCGTTGACCAGACATAAGATCGTTTCCTTGTAGATCACGAATGAAACAAGTTTTCTCTCTAAAAGCAACTTCCAAATCTCCATCACGAAATTGACCGACTGAGAAGAGATTGTGACTGAGACCTTCCACATAATAAACTCTGCTAATTTCGATGTTGCCATTGATGTAATCTTCGTAGCCCATGATAGTTGCGAAGTGATCATTCTCGAATCTGACAGTGCCAATGAACTTTGCAATAAAGTTTGATAACAGTTTGAGATTGCCTGTCATGTGTCGGGAACATCCGCTATCAACAACCCAGAGGATGATCTGTATCACCTGCATTCAACACAGATGACACAGATGGAATAGAAGTAGATGTGGAACCCGAAGAGTTAGAGGGTTCCGATGCAGATATAGATGAAACACACATGTTCATAATTTTAGGTATCCATGTAAAGCCAAGTGTATTATGTAACCATTTATGCCATCTCCAACTAGTCTTTGCTTTAGTCTTAGTGAATGCACTAGGTGGTACTACGATCCTTGGAAGTGATAATGGAGCTATAGGGACATCAATGCATTTCTTAGAATCTAAAGAGGGTGGTTTACCAAGCACAGACTTAGAAGCTTTAGTGGGTCTAGAGGTATTCCGTTTCTTAGGATTCCGTAAATGAGACAAGATAGTTTTAGCAACACATTTATCATGACAATCAGAAAGCATACTTTTATGACATATAACACAAGAAGCTTCAGACTTAACATCAAAAGTACATAAAGGTTCAGCATTCATTACATCACTTTTCCATTACATTTGTCAGACGCAATATCTAAAGTGGGAGCAACTTGAGTTTTATTCAAAGTCCTAGGGTTTTCTTCTACTTCAGCATTCTTTATTGTTCTTTTCTTACGTTGCAACTTCCTATTCTTCCTTGTATTGCTCTTAGGCTGTGAAGTGCAGGCTTTAGGAAAAGAGGCAACTATTCCTGTTTCAGTAGAGGGAAGCACATTAGTTTCTTGTGGTTTGTCATTAGATGTTCTAGAGTCATTTTGAATCTGTTTTGGTGCAGTTACATTTGTGTTACTATCCCTATCTTGCTTAAGTAGCACCAACTCTGCCTTTAGATCATGGATTTTGTGTAACAAATCTAGATTTTCAGAACGAGTGAGTCCGTCTCGTCATAAAACATCTTTGGTATATGCCAGATGATTATCAACATCTTTTGACGCTTTAGCACGAGTCTTTTTGAGTAAATCAAATATGACACTACATTCCTTTTTCACTTTTGAAATTTCTTGTTCATATTTTGAGATTTGACACTTCAAAGACACATTTTGGTCATCCAGTTGCTCAAGTTTAGGACAAAGAGTTTTGGTATGCAACTGGTTGATCTTGTTTTGCAAAGCGAGTTCACGATTATGACAATCTTTTTGACACCATTGAAGACGACGTTTTGCGTTTGAACGTTCGTTTAACAAACGTTCATTTTCATCTTTTAAAGACTTGATTTGTGACACAGTATCAGTATTCTCAACAATTTCAACAGAATCAACAGTATCAGCAGAGATATAATGAAATGCATATGCAAAAGAATGTAATAACACAACATTATGGATATTAGCAGAGATAACATCTTCCAAGAGTCGATCAACATCTTTTCGTAACATTTTCTTTTTACGTTTTGTATTTGAAATTGATGTTTCTGTTTGTTCGAAAACTCTTTTCATAAGTCCAAGCTCCTTGTGAAAATCCCTTTCCCAATAAATAGCACAAATTTTCAAATTTCGAACATGAGGTAAAATTCGTTTATGAAGAATATCTCTTTGTGCACGCGCAAGAGGCGATTGAAAATCTTCAACTTTTATTTCAGAATGAAATTCAATTTCACGTTCCAAAATTTTGATGTCCGAAATGAATGTTTCAAAATATTTTATAACTTTACATTTTTCGGCTAATGGTTTTATTTCACTGAGTGAAGGTAAAGGACCATTAATTTGTACAGTATTGGAAAGGGGACCCTCAGAAGTACGTGTGATAACCCAAGGTGTGTTAGAAAAATACTTTTGTGCAACGAAAGTGACGATTTTTGAATAGTTAAATGGTTTGTTATAAACAACCTTTTCTAATTTTGATCGACTCTCGTCTTCTGCATCTAATTCCTCTTGACGATTATATTCAACAACACTCATAATGGAATCATCAACTCTATGTTCTGCACTGTAAACTTCAGGATTTGGTTTGAATGCTCTGTTTGAAAACTTAGGTTTGTAATCAGCAAGATTCGGTCCATATCCATTTGGATTTGGTTTAAAAGTAAACTTTTGAATCGTTGTGATTGATTCACCATGTTTATAAACAAAAGTTCGAAACTCTTTGATTTTGTTTTGTAAGTCGATAATTTCCTCAAGATAGTCATCTATTCATTTCAGAATGCTTTTGTACTCGAGAACTGTTTTTGACAAGTTAGCAACCTTGACTTGGCTTTTGAGTTTCCAAGGTAAAGCGTTAAGTTGTTGTTTATGATCATGTTTCAGATTGTTCTATTTGAGACAAAAAGCATTCTTGGATGCGACTAGATCACATTATCTGCGTTCTAAGGATTTTTCGTTTTGATGAGATTTAGCAAAAGCGACTTCAAAACCTTGTTCACGTTTTTCTTGAGTTTTGAAAACGTTGAGTTGTCATATTAAGCATTCATTATCCCTAGTTAACAGTGCATTTTTTTCTTTTAATTGCTTGCAAATTTCCAATCGAGATTCTTGGTCTTTAATTAAGGTCATGAGCTCAACTTCTAGATGAGACGAAGGTTCATCTTGTTCAACGTGAGTCTCAACATGATCATTAGTCAGATCCTCAAGTATAACCACGGAGTCAACATGATTATCAATGGTAACCATAAGGTCATCTTGATCGTCAAATATAACTCACGGGTCTATTTGATTATCTTCGAATGAGATGTAGACAGCAAGATGTTGAACACTATGATCCTTGTCGGATGTAGATGTTGGCTGAGATATCAGATCATTAATGAGTAAAGTTTGATCTGGTACCTGAGACAAACCGTCAGTGTCATACACTGGGCATGTGTCACTCATGTGGAGAGCTTGCATGTGTGCCATCAACATCATTGCTGCATTAGCCTGCAAGTCCTCCATGTCATCATCAGAATCTGCATCTGCCATGAAGCTATGTTCCTTGTTGGTAAGAGTTCCACCAGTTTCATCCTTTAGAGCCAAGAGTAAAGCCTCTTTGTGATAAGCGCTACCTCTTGTCCTCGGCTTGGGGCATGCATTAGCTAGATGACCCTTCTCATTACAGTTATAACAACGAAGACCATTAAACCCATTCTGAGCAGTACCCTGTTCAACCACTTGAGCCATTTGTTGTTGTGGAGCACCCATGTTATTCCTTCCCATTGTATTAAACCCTTGACCACCGCCCATCTGACGAACATTACCACGATTCTAAACTTCAACACGTCCATTGTTAACAATTGCCTGATTCCTTGTGTTAGATGAGGTACGAATGCGATTGTTGGATGTGTTAGAGTATCGGCTGAAGGCTCTAGCAATCATGACAAACCCTTGTTGCAATGTATCGAAAGCTTCTGCATCTTCATTGGATTCACTGTAAAGTGCTTGATCATTGTTGTTGTTGTATGGAACCAATTGATTTTCTTGAGATTGTTGCTTCGATTGATCATATGGTGTGATTGTTGCAGTTGGTTGAGCAGTGGGTTGTGAGGGATTCGTTAGTACAGTTTGTGAGGTCGGGAATTGAGGAAAACCAGCTTGAGCCCACAATGCTAATTGTTGATCGTCAGGAAGTGAAGGTTAAACAGGTTGTCCACGGATAACTCTTTCTCTGTCAACTTCTTTTTGGTGGGGCTTCAAATAGTCGTACAACAATCCTTAGGAAGCATGATGAAGATTCTTAGCTTGCCGGATAAAAATGACATACTTTTCCCAATCAGGACCAAGACTACTCAGGAACTTAGTGTTGACTGCAATTCTTGGCATGATGATGTTGTGTTTATCCAAGTCATTGATGATGTCTGAGAAGCGATGATGATATGAATCTAATGTCTCTCCGGGTTCAATCATGAAGTGTTCATAAGCCAAGTAGATTTTGGATTCCATGTCTTCTTGATTTAGTGCAGTGCCTTCCATGAGAAGATGAATATGTTCCCACATTGCTTTAGCAGTCTTTTGAGCATCAACACTTCGAAGGATTGGATTGGGTAATCCCAAAAGGATGTATTGCATTGCTAGTTCATCAGCTTCGAAATGTAGAAGTTCATCAGCAGTGAGGTCAGAAAGAGTTGCAATGTTGGTGACATCATCTCTTGGTGGAGTAGCATTTGGATCTCCAGGTGTAATGACAGTAGGCATCTGAAATGGACCTTCCAAGATTACCTTCTTTAAAAACTTTCCATGTGGCTTCTTTAGATCATAGAACCCCATTGATCATAGTTTCCGGGAGTGAACATTGGAGGTCTATCAAGTGATCCTGCCTCATGAATGGATTGTTGGCTACTTAAAGCTTCACACATCTTTGCAAACCAAGACGGTTCCTTCATAGTATTCCTTGATGGATGTTGATTGTAAAAGTTTGTGTAAGGTTGTACTTGAAGACTAGGTGGTGGTTGAACCATTTGAGGTGGAATTGCTCCTTGTTGTGGATAATGTTGTTGGTTAAATTGTTGTTGATAAACTTGTTGTTGTTGATTGAATTGTTGATGTTGTGGACTGAGTTGTTGTTGTTGTTGTTGATTATACGTGTAAGGAAAGTAGTTAGAGTATGGTGGTTGAGACATGTTGAAAACTTGTGTTGTAAAATGGATCTTTGTAGTCGAATGAAACGTTGTTGATGAAGTATCCTTAGGCGTAGAAACCAAGTTTAGGCAAAGTAGTGCTTAGGCGTAAAAACACCAAACTTACGCGTAAAAGCAATATTTACGCGTAGGATTAGCTTACGCGTAAGAATTGAGAAACACTAAAATTAGGCATAAACTGAAAGTTAGACGTAGAAAACTTATGCGTAAGATTAGCTTATGCGTAAGACAATGCTTAGGCGTAAGAAAATGCTTAGGCGTAAAGAGTTCTACGCGTAAGGTTTAGCTTATGCGTAAAATTAGGGTTTTGCCCAAAAATCCTTTACACTAATCTCAGTGCAAAAGATATCCAAAGTCGAAGTGTTTTCAGGCTTATCCAAGCAAGAAAACACTGAGTAAACCAAGAAAACTGAAGATCAAGCCACAGATAGCTTACGCGTAACTTTAGGGTTTTGTTACGCGTAAAACTTAACCAAAACGGATTTTTAGCCCAAAGAGTTTCTAAACCAGATTTTTGTGATGAAACAGCTTCAATATCACCAAAATAACACAAAAGTGTGAAACTTGATGATCCAAAACTTGTACACACGTTACGAATAGAAATGAACACACGTTTGAAATCAAGCTTAAAACCAAAGAAATACACGTAAAGTTTGAAACTTTTTTCCAAAAACTGAAATTTTAACACCTAAAAACCTTGAAAGTACAAGAATCTTGAATTGTAAAGTGTAAAAAATGAGTTTTTATGCGTGAGAAAGTTTGTAGACCGTAAGTTACGCATAAAACTAACAACTTCAAAAACAAAACCTTTTCACCCAACTATTTGGCGATTGATACCGCTGTTAGGTCACTATATTTATAACACAAGCATCAATAGAAGAAATATAGACAAGGTGATCGGTTGAACAAGTTAAACACACACGTATGAATGAGAATAGTTATGCGTAGGAGTGAAATGAATAAAATGAACAACCAACCCTCAAGTGAGGGTTTACAAGGATTATTTATAGGGCAAGGAGCTAGGGCAACACTACTAGCATCATTCCCTTCTTATGGGCTTGGGCCAAGGCTCATGGGCTTTCTACATAAGCCTTGGCATGATAATTAACATAAAAGCCATAATTAAGCTAACTATTACATATTAATTACTAACACTTGAATTCTAGTTTAGGAGTGATTCCAACACGCTGTCTTAGAAGGAGGTCCGTGGATGATTAAAAATAGCCCTATTATTCTTAAGAAGTAGACCATGAGTACTAGTTTGACGAAAGAGGATTTAACCCGCATTCCGGTATGGGTTAAGCTTCATGATGTTCCTTTACAGGTATTTTCTGAGGATGGTATTAGTATTATTGCTACACATATTGGTACGCCTATTATGCTTGATTCCTATACTAGCTCTATGTGTATTGAGTCTTGGGGTTGGAGTAGTTTTGCCCATTGCTTAATTGAAATTGACTCCCATGCTCCCCTTAAGGAATCTATTACTGTTGGGGTCCCCTATATGGATAGACTTGGTTTTTCTTTTGAAACTATTAGGGTGGAATATGAATGGAAACCTCCTAGATGCGATGTTTGTTTGATTTTTGGCCATTCTGTTGATACTTGTCCTAAGAAAGTTGTGACTGCACCGGTTGTGGAGGAAAGTAATGATGGATTTCAACTAGTTGGGAAAAAGGGTAAAGCTAAGAAGAATGCTAAGGATAATAAAAGTGGTAATTTATTTAATGGGGTTTCAGTTGGTAAAAATATGCAGTATAGGCCCAAAGCTGTCAACACTCCTTCTACTAGCAAACCTTCTCAAGGAACATCTAGTACTAGTGTGGGTCATCCCCCAAACATGGTAGGTACTTCTACTTCACAGAATAATTCTACACCTACTGTCCTAACTACTGAGGGTAATAAGGATAGTCAACATGCTCGTAATGTCACTCATAGTAATAGTTATCACACACCTAAGGTAAGTAACCCAACTTTGGCTACTAATGTGACTACATCTAACCCGTTTGGTTCTTTGGCTACTGATGATGATGTTGATGAGAATAAATATTTAGCTGATGATGATGAGGTTGAAAATGTATTTGATGAGTCAAGTAATTTGTTTGATAAACCGGGGGCAAGCACTCCTGTTCTGAATGTTCCTGATGTTTAGTATCGCCTCTTGGAATATAAGGGGTTTGAACCATTCCCCTAAACAAAAAGAGGTTAGACAGGTGGTTAATGAAAATAATCTTAGTGTGTGTGCGGTTTTGGAATCTCATGTGGATGCTTCTGTGGTGTATGATACATGTCGTAATGTGTGTCGTCGATGGAAGTGGACGTCAAATGGTAGTCTTTGTGATAAGGGGTCTTGTATTATTCTTGGTTGGAATGATGATATTGTTGATGTTATGATTATGTCTCAATCTAACGTGTTATGCATGTACAGGTTAATATTCGTGCGGACAGCAAAACGGTTTTTTGTTCCTTTGTATATGCAGATAACTATTATGGTAATCGTCGTGCACTGTGGACCAATCTTGTATGCCATACTGGTTTTATGCATAGCAGGCCTTGGGTTTTGTTGGGTGATTTTAACGTGGCTCTTAAATTGGAAGATCATTCATGTGGTAGTTATACTCCTGAGATTGCTATGCGTGAATTTAAAGATTGTGTTCAGAGAATGGAGGTCGAGGATATTAATTGTACCAGTCTGCACTTTACTTGGAATCAGAAACCTAAAGGCTCATTTGGTACATTGAAGAAAATTGATAGGGTGATGGGTAATCTTAAGTTTACTAACTCTTTTCCAGGTTCTTTTGCTATCTTCAACCTTATCGTATTTCAGATCATTCTCCGTGTGTTCTGCGTATACCTCAGGTAACTAAGCTTAAGCCTAAACCTTTCAAATTCTCTAACTTTCTGGTTCATAAAGATGGGTTTCTTGATACGGTTACTACGGGGTGGAGTCTTAATGTCCATGGTTGTGCTATGTATCATGTGGTTAAATGGTTGAAGGGGCTGAAATCACCTTTTCGTAAGCTTTTGAATAGTCAAGGTAATCTTCATGAGCGGGTGGTTAGGATTCGTAAGGAATTAGATGAGGTCCAAAAGGCCATTGATAAGGATCCATCTAATTCAGACATTCGGGATGAACATGCTCACTATCTTCTTGCATATAAGGAGGCTACATTAGATGAAGAATGGTTTTTAAAGCAGAAATCTAAAGTTCAGTGGCTTCATGCAGGTGATTCTAATACGGCTTATTATCACAATATTGTTAAAAGCAAATGTGCCCGTAATCGAATTGAATTGGTTAGAGACGCAAACAATGTCTTGTACGAGGGTAATCAGGTTGCAGGTGCCTTTGTTGCTCACTATGAACAGTTTCTTGGTATTGAAGGAAATTGTAGTTCTTTTGATGATTATGGTATATTCTCTAATGTTCTTCAACACCAAGTGGCTGATTCGATGGTACTTCATGTTACGGATGCTGAGATAAAGGAAGCTATATTTTCTATGGGGGATGATAAAGCTCCTGGACCCGATGGCTACACGGCTGCTTTCTTTAAGAAAGCATGGGATATTGTGGGTGCTGAGGTTATGTCTGTTGTCTGGGATTTCTTCATTAATGGTAAGCTTCTTAAGGAGATTAATCAAACCATTATATCATTGATTCCTAAAGTGTCTACCCCGTCTAAGATTAATGATTATAGGCCTATTTCTTGTTGTAATGTCCTGTATAAATGCATTAGCAAAATTCTTGCTAATCGTATTAAAGAGGGCCTTGGTCAGTTGGTTAGTATTAATCAATCTGCATTTGTTCCTGGCCGTCGTATATCGGATAATATATTACTTACCCAAGAGCTTATGCGAAATTATCATAGAGGGAGAGGTCCACCTAGATGTGCTTAAAGTCGATATTCAAAAGGCATATGATACGGTTGATTGGGCTTTTCTTAAGGCTATTCTGATTGGTTTTGCTTTTCACTCCAAAATGGTCGACTGGCTCATGGTGTGTATCTCATCTACATCTTATTCTATATGTGTTAATGGGGATATTCATGGCTGGTTTAAAGGTAAGCGGGGTCTTAGGCAAGGTGACCCGTTATCTCCCTACTTGTTTAGGTTGGTTATGGAAGTGTTAACTCTTTTATTGCAGAAAAAGGTTTCTAATGCAGTGGATTTTCAGTTTCATCATTTGTGTGAACAACAGAGAATTATTAACCTTTGTTTTGTAGATGACATCTTCTTGTTCGCTATAGGCCATCAGGATTCTGTTAATGTCATTATGCAGGCTTTGGAGGATTTTAAGAACTTTTCGGGTCTTGTCCCAAGTATCCCTAAAAGTACAACTTTCTTTTGTAATGTTCCTAATGATATAAAAGCTGCTATTCTCCAGTCTATGCCATTTGCAGAAGGTTCTCTCCATGTCAGGTATCTTGGGGTCCCCATTATATCATCGAGACTTCTTTATAGGGATTGTAAGGTTCTTGTTGAAAAGTTGGAAGGTCGTGTGAATGATTGGCGTAATAAGTTCTTATCTCTTGCAGGTAGGCTTCAGTTGGTGAGGTCTCAGATTATCTCGATGCATTTATATTGGGCTTTTGTGTTTATCCTTCCTACTCGTATTATTCATGAGTTAGAGCAGCTTATGAGGGGTTTCCTTTGGTGTCAAGGAGAAATGAAAAGGGGAAAGGCCAAAGTTGCTTGGGAATCTGTTTGTAAGCCAAAGAAAGAAGGTGGGCTAGGTATTCGTTGATTGGATGACTTTAACATTGCTCTCATGACTACTCACATTTGGAGTATTTTGACACATAAAGAGTCGTTATGGGTTCAATGGATCCATTCTTATAAACTTCGTGGGAGAAGCTTTTGGGATGTCCCTTGTCTTGGTGATGTTAGTTGGGGATGGCGTAAGCTTCTTGCAATTAGACCCAAGGTTCGTCCTTTCATATGGCATAAGATCAATAATGGGAAGGACACATCGGTTTGGTTTGATATGTGGTGTGAGTTAAACCCGATTCGTGATTCGCTTACTGCTAGAGATATTGCTCGAGCAGGGTTTAATTTATCTTACTCGGTTCGTGATGTGATTGTTAATGGTGTTTGGCGATGGCCGTTGGACTGGTTATCTAGATTTCCATTGTTAGCTGCACTCCCGGTTCCTAATCTTAACGATAATGATGATGGATTATTATGGCGCAATCTAGATGGTAACTTTAGTCATTTTTTAGTTTCGGGTGCGTGGGAATCACTGTGTCTAAGGGCTGATTTGGTTGAATGGTGTAATGTTCCTTGGTTCTCTCATTGTATCCCGAGGCATGCAATACATTTGTGGCTTGTTATTAAGCAGAAGCTGAAGACTCAGGATAGGATGCGACAATGGGATGTTGGTCCTAACATTGATTTGGACTTGCTTAGATGCCCGCTTTGTGAATTGGTTCCGGATTCTCATTCTCACTTATTTTTTGAGTGCCGTTTTCTATGTGTTTGGTTTCGGGTCCGGGTTTTTTCTAGAATGGATGCGGTCCCACCTTCGTTGGAGAGTGCTATTACATTCCTTATTCCTATATCAAAGGGGCGGTCAGTTATTAGCATCATTTCTCGGTTACTGCTCGCTGCTACTACATACTTCATTTGGATGGAGCGCAATGCTAGGATTTTCAAGCATAAGAAGTCTGTTGTTGCTGAAGTGGTTAGCATTATTGTCTCCACTATTCGGTTGAAGCTGGTTACCTTCAAGTTCAAGAAGCTAACCTCGCGAGCTCGTTTGATCCTTGATAAATGGAAGATTCCAAGTATTTGTATTTTGCACGAAGGGAGTGCCAGGTAAGGGTTGTACTCTTTTTCCCTACTCCAAGGTTTTTCCCTTTGGGTTTTTCTTGGAAAGGGTTTTTAAGGAGGCAGACTTCCTGGGTCGACTTGCTCCCTTCGTGGATAGGCTGGATGCGGGATGCTCGCTTGTTACAAGTTTTTCTACTTGTTTATACCCAGTTAGGTGATGTAATATAGCTAGGGTCTTTGTGTTTATGGCATGTCATAAACACTATTTTATCAAGCTTTTCGCTTGAGGTTAATGTGGTACTTCTGCCACATTCCATTTGTACTTAACATTATTTTTTGGTTATATATTTACCGGGGTAAAACCCTTTACCCAAAAAAGGCTTTTTTGCTATTTAGGACGTTCAAGCTCGCAACAATGAAAGACGAAGCCAGTTTTCCTTAATCGAACGTCTACCAATTAAGACAAGAAACAACCTAATGACAATTAATAACTTGGTTTCATAGATCTAAGTAAACACAAGAATAATTTAGCTAGACATGTTAAACAAGCAAGCATACACACAATTAATTGAACATGGGGTAGCATAATCATAAATTGGATAAACAAACTTATCTTGTGATGTAAAATAGGGTATGGGACCCTAGAATACTTTCTAAGTCAGACTACAACTGATTTAGGGTCTGCTCTCCAAAATTCTACCTCTTAAAATATAAAAAAATCGAATTCTATATATAGATTTACAATCGTGACGGCGTCACCTTTTGCTAGTGACGCCGTCAGGTCACCGTCATTAGGGTTTCGTTTGGGCCAAGTCATCGTTGGGACGGCGTCAGTTGAGATGTGTGACGCCGTCAGTCTTGAGTAGCGACGTCATCTGAATCTTGGATCTTAGGCATCTGGTATGAAAATTGTGAGTGACGCCTTCCATAGTTTAGGCGTGAAGCCGTCAGGCTGTAGGACCAGAAATTCCGTTGAGCCGTCGCGTGCACTTTTTATCAAGTCTTCTATAGAGGGACGGCGTCGCCCTTGGTTGGGACACCCGTCAGGTGTGCTGGAGTGCCTTTGATATTGACTTTGCCATTTTCTTCATGTTTTCGCTTCTTTTCATCCAAATATGCTTCATTCCAGCATTTTGCTTCCAAAAGACCTAAAATGTAAAAAGGAACGATTTTAAGTAGTAACGGACATTAAATGTGTCGATTTAGGGCTTAAATGACCCCCTAAAAACATATGCTTTAAATCCTTATCACAATTCAACACACATGGACCTTTATAAACTAAATATCCATAAAACACTTAAACCTAATTCGTTATGTATTATCTAATCTGCTATGTATCGTTAAGTAATGTTTAGAATCGTTCGAATACCTATCCACATAAAGGTTAGCATCACATAAAGTCTTGGTGTCGAGTCTTGTTCTTTTCATTGTCGATCATTCAAGAAAACGAGTCTCATGCGAATCATGTATTTTAACTACACATGATCATGATAGAATCTGTTTTGGGTCATTAAGGTATAAACATTTAACGTGGGTATGATTTCGTTTGTGTATGACAAGTTTGGTTTTTGGAATGTTAACATGGCTCGTGGTGTGCGTTTAGGTGTCGACCATGTCTAAAACATAAACACATTTATGCTTATAAATCATGACTAAAGGAATAAGGGTGTGGTGTGGCTGTTGTCGTCTTAAAATATATACACTCTCTCGTTTTTCGTATCTCGTGGTCTGGCATGCATGCTAAAGAACATGATAATCATGTCTCGTAATTCATGTATATGTCCTTAGTATCAGATATGTCTTCATTTGTACGTAGTCGAGCATTGGTTTATGTTAAGCGTGTGTGTGGTGTTGATCCACATCTAAAACAAAATATAAACATGTATGCAAAGCGAGGGGTTCGGGTTTGGTTATGATCATTTGCATGCTTATAAGAAATTTAACCAGGGCTAAACCAACTTTGAAACATGTTTAATAATCAGACCTAATAAAGACTAAATGTAGGTTTGGTTTGCCCTCGATATGGTTGGTTGATATGTGCTTATTCACATATCTTTTCATTATCAAAACTGACCCAAAACAACCAAGGAAAAGCCGGTTATTGCTAATATTTGTGGTTTTCTTGAGTTTGTGCTTGTGCAGGTACGGATATGCAAAAACACGCAAAAAGGATCCAAATCAGATGTAAATCCGAGCACGAGAGATCAAGAGAGTTTTAGCTGAGCCGAAAGGTCAAGATTGTGTATTTTGGAAGATTTTATTCTCTAAAGATGATTTTTGAAGTCTCAGTCAAGTTTGAAGAAAAGTCAAGATTAGTCCCTGAGCTTTGAGCTTTTGTCAGAATTAATCCCTGAAGTATCAGAAATTGCAAAAGTCACCCTTGGATTATTTGAGATTGACATGATTGGTCCTTGATAAAGATTTTCAGAAAGTACAGAATTGGTCCCTGAAGTTTTCATTTATACACCTTTGGTCCTTGGTACTTTAATGGTAATAATCTTAAATCCAATATCCTTAACACTTGGCCCAATCCAATTAGAAATACCCGGATGCTAGCCCAATGTCTAAACCACTATACCCGGTCTAATACTATCTAACCCGAAAACCTCCCAAACCCGCTATTATAAACCCGGTCAAACCCCACTTACACGGTCAAATATCCAAATTATAATTAAAAAACCCACACGCGCCAAACCTTTACCCCCTTTTACCCAAACCTGGAAATGCATAAACCCTAATTACCCACCCATGTAAATCAATCAAATTAACCACAATTAAGGGCACATTGGTACTTTTCCCTGACACCCCACTGACAATGGGACTGACACATCATTGATCCGTGTGCTAGAGGCCACTTGTCACTCTCTTATTGGCCGAAGCATGTCATCAAGCTCAATCCAAGGGTTGTGATGAGAGGGGAAGCGGTTATTATGATCAAAGGGTGGAAAATGAATGCAAAGAAGCACAAAGAGAAGAATTTCGAGATCCTTCCAAGCCTTAGCTCAACTATTTATAGACCCTCTCTTTTGTTCACAAAATATATCTCTTCTTTTCATTTAATTTCAGTAGCTTAGTTTAGTTTGTAATCATTTTAAATCACTGCTTTGTATTTCTCTTTTAATTTTACTTATTGTATTAAAATTTTGTTATTAATGAAATTTACTTTTTATGCTTAAAACACTGTTATGTTCTTAGATTGCTTTTAAATTGCTAATTAGTCTTATTTTAATTGAAAATAGCTTAATCTCAAGTTTTATTAGTTTGTTTCTCAATTCTCTCAAAAATACAAAAAAATAAGAAAAAATCATTGAAAAATAAAAAATCATGTCAAATCTATTCTATAGATTGAATTACACTTAGCTACTGCTTCATTGATGTTCATTTAAGCTTATAATAGCTTAATGTGAGCTTATTTCAGTTTCAAACTCAATTCACAAAAATCTCAGTTGAGATCAGTTTCTACAGTACCTTGTTCTAGCCTGCTGGTGTTGGATATGGATTGTGGTGATACTAATGATGTTATTGGGTTGAATTTGAGCTGGAATGGATTAGGATTAGGGGTATAAGTAGGTTAGAGTTCCTTTGTTTCATTGTGGCAAGCCATAGTGGCTAGGATATCTTGTAAGTGATCATATCTGTTATTTGCTTTTGGTTTATTGAATCTGTGATTTGTTTTTGAATTTAGTGATTAGTTGTAATGATTGATCTGAGTTTTGCATCAGTTTAGTATAATCTAGTGGTTATCTGTGCTTAGATCTCAATTCAGTGGTTATAAATAGTGTTTGGAATAGCTTATATAATTGTGATAGAGATCAGTGAGACAGATAGTGATAGTTGTTACATGCTTAGTCAGGTTATTGACAGTCATTTCTGGTCTTTGTTTTAGCAGTAAAACTCATAAGGTCAAAATCATTATTCAACTGCTCTTGATTGCATTTTCTGTTTGAAACAGTAGGTACAATTTAGCTTATTGGCTTTAGATTAAGTAGATCCAGCTTGCCTTAATCATCTTTAGTCTCTAAACATCAAATTCAGTGAATTAATTTGGATCAAATCTCAATAAGGTCAAAGTTTCAAAACTGTTTTTGAAAGTCAAGTCATGTGCAGAGCAGTTTTTCTCAGATTTTGCAGAAGTTGCACAGGGTTTAATACTGATTATTAGAGTCTCATTTTTGGTTTAGGTGTATTCAGCTAGGTGGTCTTTAAGACCACCCATCTGTTTTTGGCTTTAGCACTCTTGATAAGCATTTGAATAAGCTCAAACATAGGGGGTGTTCACTGTTTTGCTAGACATAGCAGTTAGCTTATTTCATAGGTTCTGAGTTTGTAGCTTGATAAGAATAGGTGTTATTAGTTGCTTATAGCTTATTTTGATAGACATTAGCCTTAGTCACTGTTTGGTTGCATAAATAGCTTATTTGCTTAAATTGGTAGCTTATTTCACTAGCATTTACACTACAGCCTTAGATTCTTCCACATAAGCCTAGTGTTTTGTATTTTTCATAGATTTAGAATTATATTTTAGAATTTCCCTGAAGTTTTCATAATTTTTAGTCACTGTTTAGTATTTTTCATTATTTAATTCAGTTTTTAATCATTTTTAAATAGCTTTAATTGCATTTAATTGAGAAAAAGTTCCAAAAAATAATTTTTCAATTTTAATAGATTAAGATAAATATAAAAAACATAAAAAAGATTTTTCCATATTTTTCTCCTTTTATTTGGTATTTTTCATAATTTTAATTAGATTTAAATAGATTTAATTTCATAGAAAATAGGAAATTAATCAAAAAATTATAAAAATAGTTTTAAAAAGTCTTTGATGATATTTTAGATTTTTATAAAGTAATTCCATATTTTTCCCTCTCTCTTTGATAATTTTTAGTTAATTAGTTCATTTTTATTAGTTAATAATTAGTTTTTAATTAGAATAAAATCAAGAAAATTCCTAAAAAAATAATTTTAATTAGTTTTCTAATATCATTTTTAGAGTAAAAGTAGTTTTAGGTTATTTTTAGGATCTAGATTAGACGTAGTTGCTTTTTATTCGCGTTTCGTTTAATTTCCGAATTTGCGATTTAGCGTAGAATTGCGTAGTTTGCCTTAGTTCTTAGGATTTCCCGTAGATTAGATGTTCCTTTTACTTTCCTTATCCCGTAGTTTAGATTATATCATCTTATGCCCCTTTTCTTATTCGAATCCCGATTATTGAGACGTGAGTTGGAAATTCCATTCAACCCTCGTTCGGAACGATCTCGGTGCTCAAACCTAACACGTTTGAGTTACCCATATACTACATCTTCTTCTTATTATTGATTTTTAACCCAAATCAATTTTTGGCGCCGCTGCCGGGGAGGGCTTGTAGCGAGTTTTCGTATTCCGTCTCATATCGCGTGCATTTGAAGATCCTTCCCCGAGTGAAGTTACCGTCATTTTTGTAAATATATATTTTTCAAAAACCCAAAAACATTTAAAAAACCTAAACATTCTCCCTAGAGTGTTTACAAAAACCATAAAAATTAAAAAACCAACAAAACAAACCCGAACGTTAATTGTTACGTCGGCTCACCTTGAAGGTACAACCTATACACGGGTATAAGGAAAGTCTTGACATTAAATTGCAGACCGAAGAACGATCCACTCTTCGTTCCCGCTCCGCTGCGCATACTTTTGAGAGCTACCGAGCACCGGTTGACGTGAAGGTTACAAAAATATTGTGTTTTCTAAATATAAAAACCCAAAAATATTCTTCTTTTATCCTCTCAATTGATAATTCTTTCTTCTTAACCCTCTATATGTTTAATTCTCATGGATTCGATCGATTATCGTCATTGTTTTCATTGCAAAGGCCGTATGGAGGAGAAACAATATTGGTGTCTTAATCCAGAATGTGTATGTGGACGATGTGGACAACCTGGTTCTAAAAAATCTTGCTATTGGTGCGACTTAGCCGACAAAAAATCTCGAGATGACTCTAAAAGTTTTTCTGACCATCCGCCACAACCCGAGATATGTTCTTATCGTCGTTGCCTTCATTGCCAAAGCATTATGGAAGAGAAACAATTTCGATGTTTGAAATGTATATGTGATTGGTGCGGAAATAATTGTCGAGATGGATTTTGTAATGTATGCCAGAATTTTATTAATCCAAATCCGATCTCGCCGTCTTTATGCACGGCTAGAACAAAAGAGTGCTCTAATTGAAGAACTCTCGATTCCTACTCCCTCTCCGGTGAGGGAGATGGAACATGTTTCTGAGCCCGAAGTGACTCCAGAGCCTATCACGGAAACGGTGGAAATAGCTAACTTTATCCGATAATTCTTCGATTTATCAGCTCGTGTGCATATGGTGCAGAGGACCCGAATATGGTGGGAATTGTCCCGCTTGTAGTAATGGAAAATCAGGAACCGAGTTTCACCACAATCCTGACTATGAGCCAACCAATTTTCCTAACCAACCTTTGTACCATGAGCCGGATTCATACTCTTGTGAGTACTGTGGTGGTCCTCACCAAGGTTTTCAATGTCAAGTTCAATTTAACAACTCAACCTTTGGTTCTGAACCTTACCCTTATTCGTCACAACAATCATACTGTTGTGGAGGTCCGCACGTTAATTCCGATTGTCAGATGCAGAATCCGATTGCTTACGAGCAAGTTCCTTGTAACAATTATGATTATCCTTATAATCCACCTCCACAATACCAAGAAGTTCAACCACCACCTTTCCATGTTCTCAAGAATTTAATCAAAAATTTCAAGAGATCATGATTGATCTTAAGAGTCTTCTTGAAAAACTTTCCCACGAAGAAAAAGATCCTAATCAAAAGACCTATCGTGAATTATTAGCTGAAGAGGCCGCGAAAGTGATCCAACATCGTCCAACTACCTATTATTACGATTCTGATTCTGATGACGATTATACTCCTCCGAGTGGCAATCCCACTCCCGCTTCTGAGCCTTTCATTTCCGACCCTTTCCCTTCACTCACGCCGGTTGAGAGAAGTGACGTTCTTATGGAAGAGGTCGATGATTCTATTGTTACAGACATTGTTGAACCCGTTGACTCTTTCATAATGGGGGATGAGCATCTTAGTACTATTCCGGAAACGGAAGAGTCTAGTGTTGAGATCCTTATCCCAATCCCAAGAGAGTCCGAGTCTGGGGTTGTTGATATTTGTGATGAGCCTTCTCTTGATATTTTGAATGATCATGTTGAGATGTTCTCCGATTCCGATGATGATTCTTATGGAGACATCGATTTCGTCGACGATTTACCTTCTGAGCCCATCAATATAGAAGAAGTAAATGATTTTGAGCCAGAAGAGGAAGAGATTGAGCTTAATGATATAGAGACCGAGGATCCAGCATTACGTCAAACATTGTCGAATGTTTATCTTCTCATTTCTAAGATTGAAGCCCTTAACGATAATTCGAGTTCGCCTCCTATCTCCGCTAAAGATAGTGATTTCTCTCCCGAGCTTGAGACTTTCCGATTTGATGAAGAGATTAGTGGCAGTCCCACTATTGTCAATGTTTATCCTCCGACTCTTGAGCGATTTTACTTCGAGGTTGATGAGAATAAAGTTTTGAACGAGATTTCCAATAATCCGACAAATGACCCAATCATTGAGGAAGCCGACTCATTTCTTGCTATTGATGACCCAATACCACCGGGTATTGAGGATGTTGTTATGAATGATCCCGACGGGGATATGGTGTTTCTTGATGGATTTCTTGACTCTCCTTCTTCTGATGAGTCCACCATCACGTATCCCGTTGAGCCCGCATGTGAAGACAAGATCTTTAAACCCGGGATATTCATAGATGAGCTTTGTGCTAAAACCGTTGTTAGAGAAAAGGATCCTCACTTGGATGCCTTCATTGTTAAGCTTTCACCTCCTTACCATGAGCTCCCCGTCCTTCTTGAGTTTTCTCATTTCGATCCATCATCCTTTCGTCCACCCGCAAAACCACCGGATGATGGATCCTTCTTACATCATATGCCTTATCCACCCATTTTCTTCTCCACCAAACCCGCCCAGTCTCATTCTTTCGGGAATGAGGACACCATTTTTGACCCCGGTATCTCTACCACTTTCTTCCCCAAGGACAAATGAATTCGGGACGAGTCAGGCTAGCGACTCGGTGATCAAAAACAGTAGCGCTTCGTGGGAGGCACCCCATGCTTATCCATCTATCTTCTTTCTATTTTCTAATAAGTGACGTGAAGAGGTCTGCCTCTTCGATTTCTCGTGTTTGGTTGTTTGTGATGTTGTGTTTAGGATGTTCCCGATATGAAGACTCTCGTGCTCGAAGTTTGTCTTTTCTCTACTCGAGTTTCATGATCGATGCTTATGGAAATCCGATATCCTAATCTTATCGACTAACGTTTATCTTCTAGCATACTTAATAAACGGCTTTTAGATTTTCGTGTTACCCTTGCTTTAAACATTGAGGACAATGTTTCGTTCTAGTCTGGGGTAGGGTAATCTTCGATTTGATTTGACCGCACTTGCTTATTTCTGTTGTGTTTCTCTCGTAACCCCGTTTTTCCTTAGAAATTGAAAAATTGTGCAAAAATGAGAAAATTTAAAAAATTTTGTAAGCTTTTGTTAAGTCTTTCTGATTGAATAGTTTTGCTAGTCTCTTAGATTAGAAGCTATAAAATGCGAATTCTAGCTCACAAGGCCAAGATTTTGCAAGTTTCCCTGAGTGACTTTAAATATGCATAACTTTATTTCATTAGACGAAACATTTGCTAAGTTAATATATGTTTTGACACCTTGATTGACTTTCCGCTGGTGAGAGTAGGAATAGAATTCTGACTTGACCGGGCATGTTGAGCCCTAGCTTGTTCCCTTAACCATAGATAATCTAAAAATTATCGGCTAAGCATCTGCGGATCTCATTATTTGGGATTTTAAATTTGCAGAGATCGAGAAATGATAGAGTTACTTATGAGTTTAGATGCTAAACGTGGAGTAGTTGGTTCTCTTTAGAGCCCATCGAAGGTACTTATGGCTTTTTGTTCCCACAAAATTGTTTCACCCCATATCCGTCTAATAAATAATTAGAGATGTTGAGTTTTTTGGCGATAGTTAGTTCTTTATCTTCTTAAAAGAATCTTTGTTTTAAAAATTGGGTACACATCAAGGATCCGTAATAAATAAATGAGTAATAAGTGATATGTGGAATGTAATAAGTAAAGTTGTGAGTCTGTGTCGAGATCGGACCCTTGGATCTTTAGCCGGATTGAGTGAGGTCTTAGCCTAGCCACCGGATTCTCATTTCATGAAGCCTATAGTCTTAGAATTACCCCGTGAAGCTCCGTGGTTCATAGCTCATACACGTAAAAGTCTAAGTGAATGAAAATGAATGTTGAAAAAAAAAAAAAAAAAAAAAAAATGAAAATGAAAAATCAAGTATAAGTGAATAAAAATTTCTTGATGTGGACCTCATTTTTACGACAATGGTTCTTGAGAGAAGATGGATAACTAATTATCGACTTAGCTTTGTATCTTTATCAGAATAAAAAGTTATCGAAACGAGAATTTGAAGAAATTCATTTCTCACAAAAATAAAAAATCTAGAGGAAATAGGAAAATGGGAACGAAAAGTAAGTACACAAGTAACTTCCATGGGTAGTGTTAGCATCTAGAATCATTTGTAACAATGATTTCGATTTTACGCTTAGTTTGGGAGCTTGTGAAAAATCAGGGACGATGTATTCTATCCGTATGGTCACTTCACGCTGTGTTGTGTTTTCTACTCTGTGATCCTAACGGTCGCTTGAAAATGTTTGAGTTATTGATCGACATGAAAGTTCAACAAACCGTCATTCATAATCGGAATGTGCTTAATCGTAATATCTATATATGTGAATTAAAAGGTAAACGGGGCGTTTTTAGAATTAAGGCTTTCTTAATCTCTTTTGAGGAATCTTTGCTACTTCTTCATAGGTTTAGTAGAAAGAGATTGAAATCCTTGGTTTTAGAAGCGTGAGTTGATTGCATTGCGTGAGGACACGGCAATGGTTTCGTCTGGGGTATTTTGATATGTGCTTATTCACATATCTTTTCATTATCAAAACTGACCCAAAACAACCAAGGAAAAGCCGGTTATTGCTAATATTTGTGGTTTTCTTGAGTTTGTGCTTGTGCAGGTACGGATATGCAAAACACGCAAAAGGATCCAAATCGATGTAAACCGAGCACGAGATCAAGAGAGTTTTAGCTGAGCCGAAAGGTCAAGATTGTGTATTTTGGAAGATTTTATTCTCTAAAGATGATTTTTGAAGTCTCAGTCAAGTTTGAAGAAAAGTCAAGATTAGTCCCTGAGCTTTGAGCTTTTGTCAGAATTAATCCCTGAAGTATCAGAAATTGCAAAAGTCACCCTTGGATTATTTGAGATTGACATGATTGGTCCTTGATAAAGATTTTCAGAAAGTACAGAATTGGTCCCTGAAGTTTTCATTTATACACCTTTGGTCCTTGGTACTTTAATGGTAATAATCTTAAATCCAATATCCTTAAACACTTGGCCCAATCCAATTAGAAATACCCGGATGCTAGCCCAATGTCTAAACCACTATACCCGGTCTAATACTATCTAACCCGAAAACCTCCCAAACCCGCTATTATAAACCCGGTCAAACCCCACTTACACGGTCAAATATCCAAATTATAATTAAAAAACCCACACGCGCCAAACCTTTACCCCCTTTTACCCAAACCTGGAAATGCATAAACCCTAATTACCCACCCATGTAAATCAATCAAATTAACCACAATTAAGGGCACATTGGTACTTTTCCCTGACACCCCACTGACAATGGGACTGACACATCATTGATCCGTGTGCTAGAGGCCACTTGTCACTCTCTTATTGGCCGAAGCATGTCATCAAGCTCAATCCAAGGGTTGTGATGAGAGGGGAAGCGGTTATTATGATCAAAGGGTGGAAAATGAATTCAAAGAAGCACAAAGAGAAGAATTTCGAGATCCTTCCAAGCCTTAGCTCAACTATTTATAGACCCTCTCTTTTGTTCACAAAATATATCTCTTCTTTTCATTTAATTTCAGTAGCTTAGTTTAGTTTGTAATCATTTTAAATCACTGCTTTGTATTTCTCTTTTAATTTTACTTATTGTATTAAAATTTTGTTATTAATGAAATTTACTTTTTATGCTTAAAACACTGTTATGTTCTTAGATTGCTTTTAAATTGCTAATTAGTCTTATTTTAATTGAAAATAGCTTAATCTCAAGTTTTATTAGTTTGTTTCTCAATTCTCTCAAAAATACAAAAAAATAAGAAAAAATCATTGAAAAATAAAAAATCATGTCAAATATATTCTATAGATTGAATTACACTTAGCTACTGCTTCATTGATGTTCATTTAAGCTTATAATAGCTTAATGTGAGCTTATTTCAGTCTCAAACTCAATTCACAAAAATCTCAGTTGAGATCAGTTTCTACAGTACCTTGTTCTAGCCTGCTGGTGTTGGATCTGGATTGTGGTGATACTAATGATGTTATTGGGTTGAATTTGAGCTGGAATGGATTAGGATTAGGGGTATAAGTAGGTTAGAGTTCCTTTGTTTCATTGTGGCAAGCCATAGTGGCTAGGATATCTTGTAAGTGATCATATCTGTTATTTGCTTTTGGTTTATTGAATCTGTGATTTGTTTTTGAATTTAGTGATTAGTTGTAATGATTGATCTGAGTTTTGCATCAGTTTAGTATAATCTAGTGGTTATCTGTGCTTAGATCTCAATTCAGTGGTTATAAATAGTGTTTGGAATAGCTTATATAATTGTGATATAGATCAGTGAGACAGATAGTGATAGTTGTTACATGCTTAGTCAGGTTATTGACAGTCATTTCTGGTCTTTGTTTTAGCAGTAAAACTCATAAGGTCAAAATCATTATTCAACTGCTCTTGATTGCATTTTCTGTTTGAAACAGTAGGTACAATTTAGCTTATTGGCTTTAGATTAAGTAGATCCAGCTTGCCTTAATCATCTTTAGTCTCTAAACATCAAATTCAGTGAATTAATTTGGATCAAATCTCAATAAGGTCAAAGTTTCAAAACTGTTTTTGAAAGTCAAGTCATGTGCAGAGCAGTTTTTCTCAGATTTTGCAGAAGTTGCACAGGGTTTAATACTGATTATTAGAGTCTCATTTTTGGTTTAGGTGTATTCAGCTAGGTGGTCTTTAAGACCACCCATCTGTTTTTGGCTTTAGCACTCTTGATAAGCATTTGAATAAGCTCAAACATAGGGGGTGTTCACTGTTTTGCTAGACATAGCAGTTAGCTTATTTCATAGGTTCTGAGTTTGTAGCTTGATAAGAATAGGTGTTATTAGTTGCTTATAGCTTATTTTGATAGACATTAGCCTTAGTCACTGTTTGGTTGCATAAATAGCTTATTTGCTTAAATTGGTAGCTTATTTCACTAGCATTTACACTACAGCCTTAGATTCTTCCACATAAGCATCAGTTTTTATATTTTTCTCAGCTTTAGAATAATATTTTAGAATTTCCCTGAAGTTTTCATAATTTTTGGTCACTGTTTAGTATTTTTCATTATTTAATTCAGTTTTTAATCACTTTTAATTAGCTTTAATTGCATTTAATTGAGAAAAAGTTCCAAAAAATAATTTTTCAATTTTAATAGATTAAGATAAATATAAAAAACATAAAAAAGATTTTTCCATATTTTTCTCCTTTTATTTGGTATTTTTCATAATTTTAATTAGATTTAAATAGATTTAATTTCATAGAAAATAGGAAATTAATCAAAAAATTATAAAAATAGTTTTAAAAAGTCTTTGATGATATTTTAGATTTTTATAAAGTAATTCCATATTTTTCCCTCTCTCTTTGATAATTTTTAGTTAATTAGTTCATTTTTATTAGTTAATAATTAGTTTTTAATTAAAATAAAATCAAGAAAATTCCTAAAAAAATAATTTTAATTAGTTTTCTAATATCATTTTTAGAGTAAAAGTAGTTTTAGGTTATTTTTAGGATCTAGATTAGACGTAGTTGCTTTTTATTCGCGTTTCGTTTAATTTCCGAATTTGCGATTTAGCGTAGAATTGCGTAGTTTGCCTTAGTTCTTAGGATTTCCCGTAGATTAGATGTTCCTTTTACTTTCCTTATCCCGTAGTTTAGATTATATCATCTTATGCCCATTTTCTTATTCGAATCCCGATTATTGAGACGTGAGTTGGAAATTCCATTCAACCCTCGTTCGGAACGATCTCGGTGCTCAAACCTAACACGTTTGAGTTACCCATATACTACACACTTCTCTATTATTGATTTTTAACCCAAATCATTGGTTCATTCCGTTACTCATGGGTGCGTATGGGGTAAAGGTACTGACTAGGTTGGTCTGTCAAGCGTGTGTTGGTGGACTAAAATTACTTATGAAACATGTAATCTGTTCGAGGCTAAAAAGAAACTAGACGTAAGGCTATTGTGAACTTGTTCAATGAGAAGAATCTCGCTAAACTTAGTGTCGTTAACTCGGATGATAAGTCAAACTAAATAGTTAAGGTTCTAGTAGTAATTTGTGTACAAAATAGCACGTTCGGAATGTGAGTGCATGATTTCATGTGTGTGATCTTTTGTGCATGTCGAAAGTTAAAGAATAAGCCTCAATAAGTAGTGGTTGTGATCACATTGCATGCATGATTTTGGTGTTCAAATGGCCTTATTGAAAGTTATGTTTTGGCATCATTTTAAAGAAAAACCAATAGAGCTACGAGGTTGTGCATGCATAAAATCTGTTTTCAATCACGCATAAAATAAGATGTGTACAATATATACATATTAATTGAATATAAACATGGGTCGGGTATAGGGGAAAAACTGCATAAAATCCTACACTAAAAGACTAGCCCACACACTAAGTTATTGGATCCTGGTTGAACCTATTAAGTATCCAGTATATATAAATGCGAAAGACAATTATATATGGAATTTGATATAAAACATAAAATGGACTTACTAGTAAATATATGGCTTAAACCTATCACATTTTGTACATATTTTTCCTTACTTCACATGAGAAAAGATAACGCCCTAACATAAATAGTATAAGTAGTTATGCGCACCAAATGAGTTATAACATTCTAATAGTTGCCTTCTAAGTGCTATGCGGTGTAAACTTGTGTAGATATGTGGAAGAAGGAGTAGCTTGTGATTCCTTCGGTTTCTTGTGTGCTTTTGTTTAATTATCTCATTCGCTTTAAGGTGAGTACTCATGGCCCCATTTTCCGATATTTTCTTGGGGGAAAATGATACTTAACTACTATTTCATTTACATTATTTCTTTCGTTGTGCTAAAATTTCTTTTAGACATGTATGTGTATATAATTGTGCATTAGTTATGCAATATTGTTGGTATTATGTGTGTTCATATTGCGTGAATCATGACCAAGGATTTTTGGTACATCTTTGGGAAGAGGCACCTAGTTTATCTTTGGGAAGAGGCACCCAATTTACCTTTGGGAAGAGGCACCCAATATGACTTTGGTAAGAGTCAACCAGTGTATTTGGATTTCTATTGTGACCACATGGTGGTCGGATTGCATGATGTTGATTACATTTCTTCTACTGCTTGCTCAACACTATTATTTATACACATGTCTTACTTATAGTTGCATGCACAGCAAACTGTTTTATACTTATATATTTTACTTAAACCTGTGAGCTCACCAACTCTATGTTGACATTTTCGAGTATTTATTTTCAGGTGATATGAATAAAACAGCATAAGGAAGTTTGATTCTTGCATGGCTTAGCGAGAGACCTTAGGCCTTATCTTCATGGATTGCTATTATTTCTTGTTGAGACATTTATAATTATTTCGGATTATGTTGCATTTGTTTGATGTAATTCCTACCCAGTTTGGGAGACTAATTGACATATTATATGACTATGTGGTTATGGTTCGACTAACCATGATACAAGTCCCCTACTTGTGTCTGGCGTCGTCATGACATTTGGTATTATTTTCACTTAGTGTATTATCTATTTTTTTAACCATGTGTTATGACGATTCCAATCTGTTATGCCTCGCATTTTCGCCTTGGCGGGGTGTGACAGTACCTCTAGGATATACTACATGTAACCAGCTGATATGAATTTTAGGCATTCAGTACTGCGGTTAGGCTTTGTGTTATCAATTTAATCATGAACTAAACCACTTTAGTTTACTTCCTACACTAGACATTTGAGCCCATAAGTCAACGTCATCCCTCGTCTCCTATATGCCAACTGATTCATAACATAAGTGGATGTGTGTTTAACAATGTTGCCAACTGACACTTAACATTAATTCTTAGGTATATACATAAACAAAGTGAAGAATATGTGAAACCTCATGCCTCATACTGATATATGTAAGATGAAAAAAATTAACCATATTCTTTGCGAGACTTGCCTGTGATTGTTGCATGTTGCAGAAGAGTATAAGGGAAATTGGTTGATCAGGTGAGAGATGTAATAATGCTGAGATAAAGTTTACAAAAAAACATTAGTAAAGCGGTATATATATTGCATTGTATACTTAAAACTTAGAAGGATGAAAATTCACACATATAACTTTGCATATGTAGAATAAGATACATATAATGAAATTAATTATACTGAAATTCAGTACCGATTTTAAGAATAAGACACATAAGAATTGGCTGAATGAAAGGAGAGCCAAATAAAGATACCATTGCCCTCCAGGCTCTTAGGCGCTTAGCGACCTCCTAAAATAAAATGATATAATCATGCTCAAAATGAAAAAATTGAATCAAGCCTCCTTTTATCAAAAAAGATTGAATAAGACACATACATGCTCATTTAAGTTGTGTTTTGGATTGATTATATTCAACGAATGTGTGATCCTCTCCCTGTTCAATAGATGCATGTTTTACACGCATAAACATTCCCAATGCTCTTTGATCTGTTGCAAATAACAATAATTATAATTGGGAGAGGAAAAGATCAATGATGGTATTGCACAAGTAATTACATATAGTTCTTTCCATTGATATGGTCCAGTAATTACTTATCTCAGCTAACACAAATCATTGAATAAGCACAAAATATTAAGTACACAGTTATTTTTTTATCCCGTTTACTTATAAATAGGTCGAGTGGGATGTTTTATTTAAAATGAGTTAAAAGGGAGTAGAAAAATAAATTTTACCTGCAACTCTTTATCTTCTGTATAACATTTCATGCTTCATTTTGAAAAATCACTCAAAGATTGTGTAACACCCCCAAAACTGGTACAACGGAAGCAACATGGGGTGCTACTAAAATTTGGCAATCACAACACAAGGCAATAAAGAACGGAATACATATTCCGCTTAAATTTCATTAAATAATAAAAAGTTTACATAATTGTTTGGTGCGGATAAATAAGCCCAAAAGTTTAAGTGGTCCCAAATACAAGTCATAGTTTGTGTAAAAACACTTCAGTTGAAAAAGTCTATGACCATTTCCTTGCCACATCCTTGCCTTCAAACTAATTATCTGAGAAAAACATGCTAAAAGTCAGCTAAACGCTGGTGAGTTCATAGGTTTATTATAAAGCAGTAAAATCATAAGTTGGACTAGTATGTGGATGAGCATTACAACGAATATAATGTAATTCCAAAATAGTCTATTGCGATAGCAGTAAGTTCATGCAACCGAAGCTATAACAGTGGGCATGCATCTAGAAGCATGTAAACAAATAATTTGGCCCGACAAGTGTCTATCCCAAAACACTTGAATTTCGACATGTTATACGCTCGCGTTTGCCTATTCGGTCAAACCGAACGGGGATGTAACTCCCAATAGATCTATATATAACATTCGCGCTTCCCAGTAGGAATTGACGGTTCATGAAATAGGGCACTTATGGGTTGCAAAAAGGGCTTAGGCTACTCTATGCAATAGTTTTCATAAAAGTTTAAGTTTTAGTCCGAAAACAGTTTTGCATGTTTCTCACCCCAAAGTTTATAAAACAGTTTATCAAATAAAAGTGGGGCTATAAACTCACCTCAACAATAAGCAATCTGAAGTGAAAATAAATAAGTGGTAGTGCACGGCTCCGTCACGCAACCTAGATTAGTACGGCAAGATTAGTCTTTATTTCATATTAAGACTCGCTAAAGTTTAACGAAGCTTTATAAGTTTTCCAATATTTGTGTTGTTGTTGTTTGTATGGCGACACTTTAGTTGAAAATACTCTATGCAATATTTGTATGTATTTCGGCTTATAAAAACATGATTTGAAAACAATATCGAAAATGAACGTAACTTGGCTAAAAGATGAACAAAAATAGTGTATGGAGAGTAGAATGTGAAATGAGATGTTGTTGGTGAGAAAAATATATGTATGTATGTAAAGTGTATACATTTATATTTTGGGTTTTAATTGTTTTGAAAACGTACTAAGTCGTAACTGAATTTCTACATGTATAAAATACACATATGATTTTCAGGAACATATTCGGTTCATATTATATTTTTGAAAAGTATGTGTGTGTGTATATATATATATATATATATATATATATATATATATATATATATATATATATATATATATATATAGAGTCCGGTTCTAGAGAAAAGTGTAATTAGAGAGAAAAGTGAGAAAAAAAGTTACAGGGTAGATTTTGAAAACAATCAAAACTTCAGGGTAAATTTTGAAACAATGCATACAAAATACAGAGTAGCTGGTACCAATCGTCATTTTCATTCATTATCTGGAGATGAGCTACTCCGTCTGCACCGTCACCACCACCACCGTCTGCACCATTACAACCGCCACCACCATCGTCACTGTCTCCACCGTTACCACCACCACCGTCTGCACCGTCACCTCCACCATATGCACAATTACCATCACCATCGTCGCAAACCAGCATCATTAAAACCACCACCATTAAAACCGATCAAAAAAATACCAAATATTATCAAAGTCCGATCAAAATCCGATCCAAATAATCGTGAAAGCAGAAATTTTGTGTTTCAGATTATCAGAAAAATGAGCAAATATGTTACGCAATCCGTTTTATGTTGTTTTTATATTCAGGACTCGAATGTGATAACTTAAACAATAGTAAGTCCATAATTTTTAATTGTTCAATTTTTATGTTATTTTATGCATCATTGGGTATATTATATCATAATTAGTATTTTTGTGAATATGTGTAAAATTAGGGCATCTGTGTAGATTAGTTATGGAAATAATTAGTTGTTTACTTTTGTACAAAAAAAGTGCATCCAATTACATCGTTGCACATCTTAAGGCATCAACTTATATGGTTATCACATTTCAATTTTTTATAATATAGAGAAGAAAAACAATGTAAAATGTGTTACGGCATCTATTAGTATGATAAGAGCATCGTGTTATAAGTTAGCGAATCTGTTTGTTTGATTATTGCATCTAAAATAAGCGTTAGCGCATCTGCTAGTATTAGTATGATAAGAGCATCATGTTATAAGTTAGGGCATCCGTTTGTATGTTTAGTGCATCGTTGAAAATATTTGATCATCTGTTGGTATGTTTGATGCATCGATGGACATATTAGGGCATCGATGATCATGATTAGTGCATCGTCATACATATTAAAAGCATCAATGTGTAAGTTTAATAAGAAATCACTTTTAACTAAATTAGTTATTTGACCTATTAGATAGGTCTATTTTCTGATCGAACAAGTTAATGAAAATTTTATTATCCAAAAAAGAAGTTACGGTTGAGCATGATATTAGATAGGTCTATTTTTTGATCGAACACCTATGTTAGTGTATAGGTTAATGTGTTCGTTTTACATAATAGAAGTAAGAAATAATGAAATATAGACTGATCATTTGCTGATTAATCTTGTTTTAGAATAGTATGTATACTATGTATCTCTTTTAATTAAACTAAAACAAATCTACGGTTGCTCTATTGTATAAGATTGATCTACTTACTGGGGTTATTTAATTTCATCTCTGATCAAAGGTGATATAAACATTGAAGCATTAAACTAAAGCAGCCGAATGTAGAAGCCTGTATACCACTTTCTTTGAAAATAATTCAAGTTGATTCTATGATCAAAAAGTGACACAACACTTCTTTGCTTTGTAAATTCAAAATTTGGTACATGGCTAAATACATGACATTAAAGTCCCAGTTATGTTGACTCTGATCCTGTTTTTCCCCCCTCTCATTATGCAAACAAGTGAAGCCCATAGTTGGACCTGTATGGATCTTTATGTTTTCACTACACCCTACAGGATTACGTGGGACTACTACTTCACTGCACGTGAACATACTTTAGCGTTTGAATCCTGGGAGGAACCTGCAGAGTTGGAATATGTACGTTATGCCAACTTTAATTGCAGATATGATCTTTTTGGAAAGCTTTTTTGATTTAGAGGTGGCAATTTTGACCCCTAATTATGAATGGGTTAATTTTTGGTTGTGTTTTAATTTAAACAGGTCAAATGGGCTAAACAAATAAACTAAATGGGAAACGTTTTAAAATTCATTCAGTGTCTATGAACACTTGTTTTTATGCATACAACCTCTTAAATTGCAATCGTTTTTTAGCACTTGTTATAAAAATAGCCAGTATGTGTCGGTCAACCCACTCCCCCCATCCCATTTTGATGCATGCCAAAAGATGGCCTGTTTCAATCCAAAGTGCACATTGATCCGTTACCCACCCCACCCCATCCTGGTGCCTCTACTGTCGTGAACTTAAATTTACCATCTGTTTATTATTGACATGCAGGTGAAGCAACATGGAGTCTTTGTATTTATGATGCCTTCCGGAATGCTGGGAACACTGCTTTCTTTGGTTGATGTTCTGCCCCTATTTTCCAACACGACATATGGCCAAAATGCTAACTTGGCCTTTCTAAAGGATCACATGGGTGCTACATTTGGGACACGATCTCAGCCATGGACTGCAACTATCGATCCAATGATGTCCATTCTGGTGATTTTTTAGCGGTGTCAAAGATTCGTGGACGACGGGGTGGGTTTAAAACATTGGAGAAATGGGTTACCGGGGCATTTGATGGTCACATAGCAGTTTGTATGAAGGATGGCCAAGGAAATCTTTGGGTTGGTGAATCAGGTCATGAGAATGAGAAGGTAAAGGCTTTGCTTATTCAAATCTCATACTGATATGATATTTATAATCCTTGTTACTAATGTTATGTTTTGTACTAGTTTAAGTAAATTAATAGAAATAGAGACATGTTGAGGATCCAGATGAGGGATATTTGGATGTGTGCTTTAAAAGTGACTATTTAGGATTAAATAACTAGAATATGATAATCAGCTGAAGTAAAATGGTTGCAGAAATAGTGTTAATATGTATTTTTGTTGTTTGAGGTTCTAGTAGTCAGAAGTTTGAGTGTTCGGAAAGGTTTGATATTCCTAAAGTCAATAGATAAAATGACCAAGAGAACATTTTCTATGGACATACTAGGCATCAGTATGTGCTTAGTGGATCCGTTAGTATGTCTAGTGCATCGTTGGTCATAGTAGGGCATCTGATGGTATGTTGGTATGTTTAGTGCATCGATGGACATATTAGTGCATCAGTGAGTATAATTAATGCACTGTTGAACATATTAAAGCATCAACTTGTACGTTTAGTGCACCCATTTGTATGTTTATAAAAAATGAATGAATTTGGGTGCTCTTTTAATGTTACTAATACGATGTTTACCTGTAATTTGATGACTGAAAAATGAGTTTGTGGCAATGAGTTTTATAAATTCAGTTTTATAAATTGTCATTTACTTCAATAAATGATTTACTGTTTTACTGTTTCATAAGCTCATCTTAGTGTTCCTTTACACTCACATAAGCTTAGAAAGCTTGTGTGAGATTGGTCTTGATTATAACTGTTCTCAATTTCAAAGTTTCTCAAAAAGTCAACAGTAGTCAAACGGGTCAACAAAAGTCAACTTTGATTCTTGGTTTAATCTCTGTTAAAATTGTGGTTAAGTTCTGTTTAGTGTTGGTAATCTAGTTATTTAGTTCAGTTTTAGTAAAAGTCATTTTTGTTTATGCAAAAGCCTTTAAAAATCTGTTCTCAAAATTTATAAAATAGTGTTTGGTTTTAGTTGAATTTTGCAGTCAAGGATCATTTAGGTAATATTTTGGATTTCAATTAGCTCTAATAAGTACGTAGTAGTAGTTTCAAGTTAGTTTTAATCATCCTTAAGTAATAATATAGGTTCTGTATATGTAGTTTGAATTTAGATGGTTAAATCAACTTAGGATAGATTTTGTAGAGGAAGACTTATTTGGATCATTTTAGGTTATTAAACTTACTCAAAATAAGTAAAATTAGTAGTGTAGAATCTGGTATTAAGCTTTTATTTGTCTAAGTTTAGGCATTCCTTTCCTGTTTCTGTTCAGTTTGAGGTAGCACTACATAATATGTTTCCATTTCAATTTCTTTACTTAGCTTAGATTTATGAATGTTTTTTGTTCCATCTAGTAGTGATAGTATTAAGATTGCATGTTTTGCTTTTATTAGTTGTCTAGATCTTGGTTTAGCTTTTGTATTAAGATTCCATTTTGCCACTCTTTAATATATAATGAATCATAATCTCTTTGCATTTTTGTAATGTCTTTTTCTAGGTGACTCATTCTCAGGAAGTTCCAGTATTGGTATCTCTCATTCGGTCAGGTTACTTGGAGTAAAGATGCAAGTTGCTACTGGTTTTTGTAATGTCTTCTGATAGTTGACTCATTCTCAGACCCTAGACAATTCTAATGGTTATTGGATTTGCTTACGGGGCTAATATGTTGACCAAATATCTCGCTAAGATCGGAGAGGATACACCACTTACAACTGCCACTTGCCTTGACAATCCTTATGATTTATTTGTCCCTTCTACTGATCAAGACGTCTAACGCAAGGCTTTCATTGAGATTCTGCAATCTAGCAAGGTTTGTTCTTCACATTATATCTTTGTATAACAAATCATACATGTTGTTCTTCTCTTTCAACTTCATAAGCTGTTAGATGACCAATAAATGCCAATATCACAAGGTTATAATCAACAATGACAAAGCCTTAGGATATTAAATAGGATCCTACCTGTTATACTAGTTAGTTTTGGTCCAAGTCCAATGTACTTTTAAGCCACACCAAATTTCCGAATTGGATTCTTTGGAGTTACATTCCCATAAGTGAGTGTAGTTATATGGAATGAAGTTTATGAGAATGACATGTTTGTACATTTTCTAAGGGAAGAGGCATTTATAAAATCTCAAGTAAAAGTCTAGTCTATTGGCAGTATGCGACAAATAAGTGTCTTCTCATTGATGGTATTGAGTAACCTGGACAAATAAAATCTTAGCATCGTAAGATTTGTAATTTGAAATGCATGCCACTAACCTCAGGACATCGGAATAATACATGTAGTCATTTCAAAGATAGGTGAGTTACGAGGCAAACGGGTTGAAAATAGATGAAAATGGCAAATTTGCAATAGTAGATTAAATGGGAATTAAGGCATCTAAAAGGTAGATTAAATATTATTAGTGCATCAAAAAGGTAAATATTAGGGCATCTATGAGTATGATTAGTGCATCAAAAGGTAGATATTATGGCATCTATATGGAATGATTTAGTGCATCCGTTTGACGTACTTTTAGTGCATCTCAGATGGAATGATGTGCCATTCGCAAATAATTATAGTTTTGACTTTGTATCGGTGTATTTGTATTTTGTTGACCTTATGTGTTAGAGATGGCAAAATGAGAAGGTATGGTGGGCTGGGTAATGGGTCAGAATAGGCATTTTGCGTACGGGTTGGCTGGAAGACTTTTTGGTCACCATTTTTATTTTTTTTAAAAAAATAAGTGGGGGAAATATGATTATAAATATTACATTTTTTAACTAACTTATGCTAAATGTCTTATTTTGAATAAAATGATTTAGAATGTTTTAGGAACTTAAGTACAATAATTATGGGTCCATTTGTTTAGTGCATCAGCATGTATGTTTAGTGCATCAACGTGTATGTTTAGTGCATCTATTTGTTTCATGTAATTAGGGCCTTTAAATATGTGAAAGAATGAATTCAGGTTAAACCTGATCATCATAATCTGGTGGACAAAGAAAGCAAATGTTGGGCTGGAAATGGTTATGGAACCTTCTTTATTAATCTTAGATGAACCAATTTCTGGTCTCAAAAATTCTTCTTCTCAGTTACTACTTAAAGCACTTCGACGTGAAGCACACGAAGCAGTAAATGTGTGCATGGTTGTTCACCAGCAAAGGTAATTTTCTTCGAGAAGTCGATAGTTTTGAGCGTTTGGATGATACTGTAACACTCCCAAATTTGGTTTAGCGGAAGCATACGTGTTAATGGGGAATGTTACGAAATTGGTGATCACAACACAAGTAATAAAGAACGGAACACATACTCCGTTTTAATTTCATAGAATAGTTTTAAAACATTATCTTACAACGTTGATTAGATAAATGGGCACATCCCATAAGTTCAGTGGTCCCAATTTAAAAACATCAGTTTGTGTGAAAACACTTCTAAGATACTACTACGACCATTAACCCGCCTCTTGCCTTGCCTCCATGAGCATAACTTAAGCACCTGAGAAAATATGCTAAAAGGTCACTAAAAGTCGGTGAGTTCATAGGTTTAAGTTAAAACAGTAAGTTTGGACCAAAGCAGAGTCATATAATCATTACAACGAATATAATGTTATATGGATGAATGTCTATTACGTTAGCTCTAAGTTCATGCAACCGATACTACGACCTCAGATGCTAACAGATATCATAAAATATAGGGGCCCATAGCGAGTGTTTTGTCCCTCAACACTCGATTCCGACATGGTATACATTTCGCCTTGGCCTAAGCATGGCCAACCGAACGGAGGAGTCACCCTCAATAGATCTATTTATAACATTCGCGCTTCCCAATGGGGAATTGACGGTTCATGAAAAAGGGCATTCTCTAGGGACATCAGGGCTTAGGCTAAACCACGTAATAGTAATCATGCAATAGTTTAGGTCCATAAAAAGGTTTTGCATATTTTCTCACCCCAAAAGTATAAAACAGTTTATCAAGTAAAAGTGGGGCTATGAAAACTCACCTTAGCAAATGCGCAATCCAAAAGTGGGATTTAGTGAATTGTTGTGAAGCGGCACCGACACGCGACCTAGATAAGGAGGGCAATGTTTTAGTTCATTGTTTAAGTATCACTTACTTAAAATGGTTCAATCTATATCGTTTCATAAATATATTAAAATCAAAGTTTTGTTTTGTAAAAATGATTAAAATGTTTTACTAGTAAGTATATGAATGTATATATACTTTCTCATGTCGTCACTATAATGATATTGTCAAAATTTAATAAAGTTGGTTTATTTTCTAATTGTCTTTAGAAAATAGTTATGTTAAATTTGAAGACTCTCAAATTCATTAAACGATGAAAAGGATATAGTAGTCTTAATTTGTTTATCAAAATTTGTTCTCAACATTTATAATTTACAACTAGTAGATTACTTGACATGGATATGTTTATCCGGACACATTTGACATCAAACCTTGACTTCAACTTTATCAAGTAGATTATAGTTTCCAATACTTGTTTCGTGTAGTAACACTTTTGCACTTGTTTTACTTGTCGACACAAATATGTTTACCTATAAGTATGAGATTTTGAATATGTGGTAAATGAGTCTAGCTTTGTATTTGATATTAGACTTGTTGAATATCTTAAGCTTTTAGTTCTTTATTGTTTGGAGTATATACTTTTAAGTGTTGCGCCAAATGGTCACATATACACTTGTGGGACTTGTCGTGCTAAATAAATTGGTTCCTCAAGGGAAGACGACACGAACCAAAACTGGACAGCCGAGGAGTATTCGTGTGAACGGCGTAGAATGAGATACGAATAATGCTCAAGGTTTACGAAAAGACTTGGTTGCATTTTTGATGTTTTTATTTATTCATTTGCATTATCTACGCAGCTTCTGCTTCCACCCAATCGGCATCTATTCGACAATGGGCTTCGCCCAATGGAAACGCAGGTTGAGTCCGGTGTGATGTGGGTCAGGCCCAGAGTGATCCTAACAGCATGACTTACTAAGGTTGTGTGGGCTTTGGCCTGAGGATACACTACTGTGAATTAGAAATATTCCCATCAAATGATTTACTTGATAAAAATTTGCAAGCTTGCTGCTCCTCGTGAAGTTATTTGACGCAAGGGTTCAAGTAATTTAAGTCATTTAAATACTAAATTTTCAGATTTTTAGACCAAATAAAACACGTGTTCGCCAAATGCGTGAGTGTCCACCCCTGTGACTTTGGGTTAACCACGAGAAAACATCACTTTTCCGGGTGATGTTGTGTCGATAAAGATAAACAAACTCATTCCTACTTGGAATGTTTCGTTAAGCAGGAATAAGGTACCCGACCAATATCCATGGGCACCTACATGGGTTTTCCCTTTTGTGACCAGAAACGGAAACAACTTGACAAGGTATTGATGATGATGTTTAT
The DNA here is from genome assembly GCA_910596185.1 of Chrysanthemum makinoi. Lineage (NCBI taxonomy): Eukaryota > Viridiplantae > Streptophyta > Magnoliopsida > Asterales > Asteraceae > Chrysanthemum > Chrysanthemum makinoi. Next base: position 64,065,897 of record OU343218.1, read on the forward strand.
TCCGGGCAAGTCACACCCTACGTGTGTTGCCCTTGAGCCAGAGAGTAGACCAAATCAGCTCCTATAGCTCACTTTCATATGTTTGTTTAGCTTATCTAGACTAAACACTATCACGACACACACACCCTACGTGGGTCATTGCCATGCCAAGAATGGTACTCAACCGAGCCCATGCTCGGGGTAAGTGGAAGTTGTGATTTAGGAATACTAAGGACTATGTACTTATGTACACGACTAGTTTTGAGGTCAAAGACTCATTCTACAACTTTTTCCCCTGGTGGTTTGTTCAAGAACGGTTCGATCCGAACGTGACTCAACACCACCCCGACCAACCATGGGTTATCTATTTTACCGAAATCGATACCTCTTGATATTAACCACCAACATACACTTCCATTTATTAGCCAATACATTGGTTTCAAGTTTTGTAAAAAATCTTTTGACCGCAAGTAACAGCTTATATTAACCATACTACTTACTAGGACTTATTCACAACTCTTATGGCTTATTCATAATTTCGACATAAGAGAAGAAAGGGAAAAGACATCGCTCCATCATCACCAAGAACCATACACGGGATGTAGTGACCAAATTTCATAAAGCCTAGTGACAAGTTAAATCCAAATAAGAATATTAGATACCTTACAAGATGATTGATGTAATGTTGATGGAATTGAAGACCAACTCGAGGACTCCCACACAATTTAATCTAAACCGAATCTGAGTAAACCCAAGCAAGGTTCCTCTTTACCCTTAAGAATACTATCCTTTGTTGGTGAAATTGAGAGTTGTTTTGTGTGGGTTCTCTTTCTTTCGAGTGGTACAAAAAGGAGGTGGAGAGGAAAGTCCTTGTTGGGACTTTTGAGTGTTGATGAATGGGTTATGCTACTCTTGGCAAACATCCCTTTCACTTGAAATTCTTATGATTCTTGAGACTTTGACCATGGAGAAAATTGAGAGCGATGGATCAGGGAGTGCCATAAATGGTGAGACGATAAGGAGGCGTTGGAGAAGGTAGAAGAACAGGATGCCATTTAGATGGTTTTCTTTACTCTAGCAATTTGACCTAGGAATGAAGATATAGATGTAGAAGAGGTAGAGGTAGGATAGCTTTTCTTTTCTTTCTTTTTGGGGTTTTGTCGTGAGGGTAAAGACACAAGAAAGGTTATTTCAATTTTTATAAAAAGTTTTCATTTGTATGATAAGTGTATGTACATTATACATTTTGTATTAGTGTACTTTGTAGATGTATAAGAGTCATTATTTAAGTGCAATTGTATTAAGTATTTTGTGTCCCGCGACATTAAACTGTGACTGAAGCATCATTGTTTGAATTTTTTTTTTATAATGTAATATCTTATAGATACGCGTCGGAGATATTATTATCTTTGTAATATTTTTCAGTACGGAAGTTTGTCATATGTTTTATCAAGCCCTTATCATAGTGTCGGTACGCGTGCAATGTCGGTCACTGGGGGAAAACGAGATAACCTCTCGTCTTACAACTTAATCATAAGACAAAAATGAAATATTCACAAAATGATATGAATGCAAAAGTGATGCAATTATCTACTGTATGCGAGTTATCTACTCAAATGATCAGGCAAAGCTTATGCATGCTTAATGACTTATGCTTAGTAATAATAAATTACTAATTATTAGTTAAATTTTAGTGAAAATTTACCGTGTGTCACATCCTCCCCGCCTTAGAAGGGAAAACCATCCTCGGTTTTCAGTTAGAATTACTTGCTGAAGTTGGGAAAAGATGTGGGTATTTACGCTTGAATTGGTCTTCACGCACCCACGTGTATTTAGGACCTCTTTGAGAATCCCAGCGGACTTTGATGATAGGGATGCGGCTTTGCTCAAGCCGTTTGATTTCTCGATCCATAATCTCAATGGATTCCTTGACGAAATTCAATCTTCCGTCAACTTGGATTTCTTCAAATGGGATGGCGAGAGTTTCGTTGGAAAGACAATTCTTCGAGTTGCATATGCGCAACACGTTATGCCTAAAATTGAGTTCTCGTGCTAATTCGAGTCAGGAGACTACCGGCCCGATTTTTGCGAGAATTTTGAAAGGTCCAATGTAACGAGGATTTAACTTTTTACGTCATCCAAAATGGATTACGCCTTTCCATGGAGTTACAAATCCATAGTATGAAAGGGTGTTTCTCCGAGTTGTTCGCACCGGGACAGTTGTGCATAACATATAGTCCTGATGTTAGTCCAAGTTGGTAAGCTACCAGCTCGATCTTGGAGAGGATTTGGTTAATCCTATGAAATAAGGTTGTGCCTTTGTGTTCTGTTAAAATGGGTTATGCTTTTCGGAGGCGAAACCTCAACTTAACTTTCTCGTCGACTTGAACTTCAAGCGACATTTAGTCCTATATTTATTGACCTTGACGATCAGAGTTGTTTGCATTCTGCCTCTGGTCTGCACACTATTATCAATGGTTCTCGATAACAGCTTGAAGCCATTGAGCTGGTTCCTTGCCGGGCTCTGTTCTGAACACGATTGACTTGCGCTTTTTACCATACGGTGCCTTATGAGGTGGCCTGTTGTTGCAAGGGAATTTTGTTAAGGCAATTTTCCTACTCCATACACTTCTCAAACAAGTTACTCATGTTCGAAGTATAACTTCTATAGCTTGAATGGTCCTTCCATTTAGTTCATTAATCGGAAGACGATAGGTGGTACTCATTCCCTGATGGATTCTCAAGAATTTTGGAGTGGTCCTCAAAAGTTTGGTGTGAATGGTTATCGCTATTTGGAATGAGAAGAATTGAAAGGCTATGACTCGTAGCGCTTTGCTTCAAGCAAACCGTGTAAGCTTGTCCAGGTTGCCATCCTCTTTGTTCGGTAGGGATAGGTGGATTTGGTGAGATGATCCATTATTACCCAAGTAGAGTTATAATCGATAGAGGTCTTTGGTGACTTGGTTTTAGAGTCCATTGTTCTGCATTCCCATTTCTATCTGGAAATTTTGGTTTATACAGGTAGGTTTGATGATTTCTGATTGCTTTGAATTTTCCTTTTCGAACATGCTAAGTATTGTTTGACATAGGTCAAATACCAGCCTTCATGTTTGGTACTCAGAATAGCTTTCTGGATCAAGGTGCATTTTGCCGGACACTAGATAAGTATTACTCCTGGCCTTAATGAGGTTCACACACAATAGGATTACAAATCCCTTCAAGGTGTGGGTTTCAACATTGATCCTTCGGGTTAAGATTCCTTTCGGTCCCTTACGGACTCCCTTTCACCTTTAGGTATGTTGTAAGAGTTTTATCTAGTCGGTTCTTCCTTTGAGTGCTACTACTTGAGCTTCAAGACTTTAAATGGGAGGGGCGAACTAGATCTTTCGTTTTCCCAATGATCTGGCTCTTAAAAGGTTTAGTTTGCTAGATGTTGCTTATAGTATATGCAGTTATGACCGTTTTGCCCTTGGTGAGTACGGATGTCGTAATTGAACCTATGTTGCGACTCCGATTTTTGGTTTTGTCACATGATCAACTTCCTATTGATTTTGTACCTTCCGTAGGACCTTGTGGTCGGTGTACACTATACTTCCTTGATGCAGTAGGGATAACATTTCTAGGTTTTCCTAGTGTGCTCATGTCAGGTTCCAATTCTAATTTGTGCACTGCGTTATGCTTCTCATAGATCTTTGGGTGTTGAGTATTCTATACCATTATTTTCCTTTTTGGATAAGGATAGCTTCCAGCTCTGGTGTAAAGCGTCTCCCTTGAATGGTAGAGTCTCTGTCAAACTCGGGTATGTCTAAAACAGGTGTATCACATGATTTTTCCTTGCGCAGTGTTTGTTGGGTTAACCTAGGGTGTATGATGATCTATTCCTTTCTTGGTTCAGTGTAGGTGATAGGATACTAAGTATGAATCAGCATATCCGAGGCGTCAGTCTCTGCATCCAGTGTTCTACAGGGAGTTAATTCATTGTCGAAGATTCAAACGTTTCACATTTGTTTCCTTAGTAGAAGATTTCTTCTCTTAGGTGGCACAGTTTATTCTATTCCCGTGTAATTTGAAATGTATGGCATTTTAAGGTGGGGTGTCGAAGTGAGATATGAACTTTACTATTTCGTGATAGTGAGTTAAGCACTTCCTTTAACATGACCGGGTAAGAATTTCAAGAATTTAACCATGCTCGTGCACGTTACCCCTCCTGAATTATACATAGGTGATCAGGCTATGTATAATTGAGGACCGGTGACGTGTTGTTCGGTATAGTCTAAATCTTGGTGTATTTATTCTTTGGTCAGCGGAAATGTCGCAAAAGTTCAGGTGCGGAGTTTTGGTGTGATGGTTTCTAAGATTTGCTAGGCCGACCAATCCTGTCAACATAACCTATGGTTCGTTTGACCAAGTTGTGTGAAATAATGGCAACTTGGTTAGGGATGGAATTTTGGATTTTGTGATTTTCGGCGAGGTAACAGTTTGAGTTGGTTTTATCGGTATTGATAATAATACCTTCGCAATTTTTGAAATGTAGATTTTTCTGAAACATCTCGTTGGGTGATATTAATTTGTCAGAGAGACTAGTCGAACACCCAAGATGACTTTCTCTTATCTTCAGAGAAATCCTTTCATCGTGGCAAGATAGTTGAAATCCTTAATGATATGGTGAAAGTGGTTATGGAGAGGACATATATTAGGATAACACGATAAGGACAACTGATATATTACAAGGAAAGGTTTAGTACATTAAGGTTACATAGAGAAGTACTTAAAGTAGATTCTTAAGACTACGACTTGGAAGTTTAAACTAAGTTTTATTACAAATAGCATCTCTAGTTAACTTAGTTTCTTCCTTGGTGTCCGTTGGAGGCCTGAATAATTCTTCACACTTTCTTCAGGAAATTGTTTCGACAGTTGTTGCCTTCATGCTGATCCTTCCTATCCGGGCACTTGTTTTTATTGTGACCTTTCATTCCACACCCATGGCATACCACTGCCTCCCGATAGGGTTGCTTACAATCTCCCATCTTATGCCCAATTCCTTTACAAATTCCACAAGGTGTAGGACACTTTCCGTAGTGGTAATATGGGCATATATTGCACTTGGGTTTTGTTCAAAGATACATTACTCCCCTTTTGGTTTCAGAGTCCTAACTTCAGTCCATTGGCTTGATTGATTGTTGCCTTTGATCTTCCTCACCATCATATACCCAGTTCCTCTTGTTACCACAGTACTCCATTGTTTTGCTTTGGGGCAGCGACTCTGTCAATCCAGAAGTCGCACCAGTAGCTTCTTGAGTGGCAATAGGTGCGAATGCAACCACATTCCCCCGAATTTCGGGTGAAAATACACAAAAGTATGCCCCGAGTTTCCTTTTCTCAGGTACTATCATATCAGGACATAGTTGGGCCAGTTCGCGAAAGCGGTTGGTGTATCCTTCGAGGTCATTTCCCATCATAGTTAGTCCACAGAGCTCTTGTTCCATAATTCGCAGTTCATTTCTTGAGCAGTATTCTGTAATCATCATTTTCTTCAGGGTGTCCCACTGAAGTGAGTAAGCATCGTCTATTCCTACTAATTGAACATAAGTATTCCACCACGTGAGGGCTTGGTGCCGAAAGGTGCAAGTAGCATACTTGACTTTACAATTGTCCGCACAACTCTGCTCGCGGAAAATTGTCTCTAACCTTTCTAGCCATTTTGCCAAACCTATGGCTCCTTCAGTCCCCTCAAATGCTGGTGGTTTACAGTTCCTGAATTCTTGGTAAGAGAAATTTTGTGTTGTAGGCATCTTACCAACAGCTTCTTCCTTATTCCACTGGCTGATGTTGTTGATGTTGTGATTGACTTGATAGTTAGCAATCCTTGCACCAATTTGTTCAAGAATGATTTCTCAATGGTGGTTGCATCCATGTTCAGCTTTATTGGAAACATTTTCCTTCAACCACAAGAAATGACAACAATGAGTTTTCTATGAGTAGGAGGACCATGGTGGAGATCACAACATGTACTACTTCTCAATCAAGTATTTCCTAGGTTGTATTGACTGGATGTCACGTAGACTTGATTTATTATGATGATGTTAAGAAAACGGAGATTGGTTGGAGTGAGTTTAACATAAGGTTATAATTCAAAAGACGTTGTTTATTATTCATAGTCGCTCATCACCATAAGCTTGATTACATCTCAAGTAGATTACTGGCTCCTAAGGCCGATACATAACATGCGTTCATTGACTCGCTCTAGTTTGTCATACAACAAAACTACTACTAGCGTTTTTATTGAACTACTCATTACAACGTCTAATGCAATGCCAAGGGAAATTTAGGCATTTCCCGGTGCTGCCCCGGGTTGACTTTGTTGAGTTGCCTTCCATTCCTCCAACTCTCTGAGCTGGGCCTCCATCCTAGCAAATTTGTTGTTGGCCTCATTTGTCCTACTTTCCATAGTACGTCTTTGAAATTCTACGACACCCTCCAGGTACCCTATCTCAGTTAATGCTATTGTAGTAACGGTCTCCAACCGTGTCAGCCGACTCTCAATCTCTGTGAGACGTCCCTGGGTGTCCCCTGGAGTTTGCAGAGCACACCTTTCAATGTGGTCTTCAAGGCGGGCAATTACTTCGTTCAACTTCTCACGAGTTCCTTCTATTACTGTTCCAACATCGTTGTAGCATTCCTTGAGTTTTTCGCCAAGCGCTTGTAGCTCTTCCACCACTTCTTCAATCCCTTCAATCCTTTCTTCTGGTAATATTCCCAGATGGTCCGACATCTCTTCTATTTGTTCCTCATGACGTGTTATGCGTGCCATAACTGTGTCGAGAGTTGGTGGTCTAGCGGTGGCTGCTCCTGAAGTTTCCCCAACTTCGAACACACTAAGAGGTGGTGTACCAGAAGACGATGGTGATGATGCAGAGAGACAGAATTTCTTGCTAGCAGGTATCTGCCAATTGAGGAGTGGATCTCTTTGATGCCTTGGTGAGAGTGTAGGAGTAGTTGAACTGGTAGGTATAGTACTGATAGTGGTGATGATTTGGAAGTGAGCAGGTGGGGTGTGGGTAGTACCCTCCTGGTGAACTTGATACACTACCATGTATGGGTTTCCAGTGTCAGGAGTGAGTTGGGAAAGGGCTGGGATGCGTTCAGTAGGTGACAAACCTTCTGTTGTGTCATCGCAGCTAGCTCTAGAGTGAGGGGAAGACATGGTCTATGACAAGACGGTGTATATATGTGGAAAAAATACTCATGATGAATATGAAATAGTGCACTAGTAAATAGGAAATAAAACATGCAATCCTATTTAAATGCATTCTAAGTAAAATGGCAAGTAAGGCAAGCGTCAACTGACGGTCGTAGTATGATGTTTTTGTAAAAAGTAGTTATAGTTTAGGGTTTATATGTACCTAGTTCTCTATAACTTAGGCTCTGATGCCAATCTGTAACACTCCCAAATTTGGTTTAGCGGAAGCATACGTGTTAATGGGGAATGTTACGAAATTGGTAATCACAACACAAGTAATAAAGAACGGAACACATACTCCGTTTTAATTTCATAGAATAGTTTTAAAACATTATCTTACAACGTTGATTAGATAAATGGGCACATCCCATAAGTTCAGTGGTCCCAATTTAAAAACATCAGTTTGTGTAAAAACACTTCTTAGATACTACTACGACCATTAACCCGCCTCTTGCCTTGCCTCCATGAGCATAACTTAAGCACCTGAGAAAATATGCTAAAAAGGTCAGCTAAAAGCTGGTGAGTTCATAGGTTTAAGTTAAAACAGTAAGTTTGGACCAAAGCAGAGTCATATAATCATTACAACGAATATAATGTTATATGGATGAATGTCTATTACGTTAGCTCTAAGTTCATGCAACCGATACTACGACAGTTCCTGTATGCTAACAGATATCATACAATATAGGGGCCCATAGCGAGTGTTTTGTCCCTCAACACTCGATTCCGACATGGTATACATTTCGCCTTGGCCTAAGCATGGCCAACCGAACGGAGGAGTCACCCTCAATAGATCTATTTATAACATTCGCGCTTCCCAATGGGGAATTGACGGTTCATGAAAAAGGGCATTCTCTAGGGACATCAGGGCTTAGGCTAAACCACGTAATAGTAATCATGCAATAGTTTAGGTCCATAAAAAGGTTTTGCATATTTTCTCACCCCAAAAGTATAAAACAGTTTATCAAGTAAAAGTGGGGCTATGAAAACTCACCTTAGCAAATGCGCAATCCAAAAGTGGGATTTAGTGAATTGTTGTGAAGCGGCACCGACACGCGACCTAGATAAGGAGGGCAATGTTTTAGTTCATTGTTTAAGTATCACTTACTTAAAATGGTTCAATCTATATCGTTTCATAAATATATTAAAATCAAAGTTTTGTTTTGTAAAAATGATTAAAATGTTTTACTAGTAAGTATATGAATGTATATATACTTTCTCATGTCGTCACTATAATGATATTGTCAAAATTTAATAAAGTTGGTTTATTTTCTAATTGTCTTTAGAAAATAGTTATGTTAAATTTGAAGACTCTCAAATTCATTAAACGATGAAAAGGATATAGTAGTCTTAATTTGTTTATCAAAATTTGTTCTCAACATTTATAATTTACAACTAGTAGATTACTTGACATGGATATGTTTATCCGGACACATTTGACATCAAACCTTGACTTCAACTTTATCAAGTAGATTATAGTTTCCAATACTTGTTTCGTGTAGTAACACTTTTGCACTTGTTTTACTTGTCGACACAAATATTTTTACCTATAAGTATGAGATTTTGAATATGTGGTAAATGAGTCTAGCTTTGTATTTGATATTAGACTTGTTGAATATCTTAAGCTTTTAGTTCTTTATTGTTTGGAGTATATACTTTTAAGTGTTGCGCCAAATGGTCACATATACACTTGTGGGACTTGTCGTGCTAAATAAATTGGTTCCTCAAGGGAAGACGACACGAACCAAAACTGGACAGCCGAGGAGTATTCGTGTGAACGGCGTAGAATGAGATACGAATAATGCTCAAGGTTTACGAAAAGACTTGGTTGCTTTTTTGATGTTTTTATTTATTCATTTGCATTATCTACGCAGCTTCTGTTTCCACCCAATCAGGCATCTATTCGGACAATGGGCTTCGGCCCAATGGAAACGCAGGTTGAGTCTGGTGTGATGTGGGCTGTGGCCCAGAGTGATCCTAACAGCATGACTTACTAAGGTTGTGTGGGCTTTGGCGTGAGGATACACTACTGTGAATTAGAAATATTCCCATCAAATGATTTACTTGATAAAAATTTGCAAGCTTGCTGCTCCTCGTGAAGTTATTTGACGCAAGGGTTCAAGTAATTTAAGTCATTTAAATACTAATTTTTTAGATTTTTAGACCAAATAAAACACGTGTTCGCCAGTCGTGAGTGTCCACCCCTGTGACTTTGGGTTAACCACGGGAAAACATCACTTTTCCGGGTGATGTTGTGTCGATAAAGATAAACAAACTCATTCCTACTTGGAATGTTTCGTTAAGCAGGAATAAGGTACCCGACCAATATCCATGGGCACCTACATGGGTTTTCCCTTTTGTGACCAGAAACGGAAACAACTTGACAAGGTATTGATCATGATGTTTATTCCGGGCAAGTCACACCCTACGTATGTTGCCCTTGAGCCAGAGAGTAGACCAAATCAGCTCCTATAGCTCACTTTCATATGTTTGTTTAGCTAATCTAGACTAAACACTATCACGACACACACACCCTACGTGGGTCATTGCCATGCCAAGAATGGTACTCAACCGAGCCCATGCTCGGGGTAAGTGGAAGTTGTGATTTAGGAATACTAAGGACTATGTACTTATGTACACGACTAGTTTTGAGGTCAAAGACTCATTCTACAACTTTTTCCCCTGGTGGTTTGTTCGCAACGGGTTCTGATCCAGAACAGGACTCAACACCACCCCGACCAACCATGGGTTATCTATTTTACCGAAATCGATACCTCTTGATATTAACCACCAACATACACTTCCATTTATTAGCCAATACATTGGTTTCAAGTTTTGTAAAAAATCTTTTGACCGCAAGTAACAGCTTATATTAACCATACTACTTACTAGGACTTATTCACAACTCTTATGGCTTATTCATAATTTCGACATAAGAGAAGAAAGGGAAAAGACATCGCTCCATCATCACCAAGAACCATACACGGGATGTAGTGACCAAATTTCATATAGCCTAGTGACAAGTTAAATCCAAATAAGAATATTAGATACCTTACAAGATGATTGATGTAATGTTGATGGAATTGAAGACCAACTCGAGGACTCCCACACAATTTAATCTCAACCGAATCTGAGTAAACCCAAGCAAGGTTCCTCTTTACCCTTAAGAATACTATCCTTTGTTGGTGAAATTGAGAGTTGTTTTGTGTGGGTTCTCTTTCTTTCGAGTGGTACAAAAAGGAGGTGGAGAGGAAAGTCCTTGTTGGGACTTTTGAGTGTTGATGAATGGGTTATGCTACTCTTGGCAAACATCCCTTTCACTTGAAATTCTTATGATTCTTGAGACTTTGACCATGGAGAAAATTGAGAGCGATGGATCAGGGAGTGCCATAAATGGTGAGACGGTAAGGAGTCGTTGGAGAAGGTAGAAGAACAGGATGCCATTTAGATGGTTTTCTTTACTCTAGCAATTTGACCTAGGAATGAAGATATAGATGTAGAAGAGGTAAAGGTAGGATAGCTTTTCTTTTCTTTCTTTTTGGGGTTTTGTCGTGAGGGTAAAGACACAAGAAAGGTTATTTCAATTTTTATAAAAAGTTTTCATTTGTATGATAAGTGTATGTACATTATACATTTTGTATTAGTGTACTTTGTAGATGTATAAGAGTCATTATTTAAGTGCAATTGTATTAAGTATTTTGTGTCCCGCGACATTAAACTGTGACTGAAGCATCATTGTTTGAATTTTTTTTTTATAATGTAATATCTTATAGATACGCGTCGGAGATATTATTATCTTTGTAATATTTTTCAGTACGGAAGTTTGTCATATGTTTTATCAAGCCCTTATCATAGTGTCGGTACGCGTGCAATGTCGGTCACTGGGGGAAAACGAGATAACCTCTCGTCTTACAACTTAATCATAAGACAAAAATGAAATATTCACAAAATGATATGAATGCAAAAGTGATGCAATTATCTATTGTATGCGAGTTATCTACTCAAATGATCAGGCAAAGCTTATGCATGCTTAATGACTTATGCTTAGTAATAATAAATTACTAATTATTAGTTAAATTTTAGTGAAAATTTACCGTGTGTCACAGATACTGTTTATTTGCTTACTTTATACAATAGTAAATAAACATGTCGTTACCTATAAGCACTTTTTCAGATGATTGACCCAATATGATCCTCATATCAAGTGAATTAATTTATTTTTTCGTTTTTTTCAGTTATAGCTTATTCAGGATGTTTGATGATTTGATACTTCTAGCAAAAGGTGGTCTCGTAGCTTATCTTAGACCAGTAAAGAACGTTGAGGAGTAATTTTTCAGGCATCGGTATCCATCTACCCAAGCGGGGCAATCCTCTAGATCACTATATCGATATATTAGAAAGAATTATGAAGTTAAGTACAACATCAACAGTCAACTACAAAAGTCCTTTCGGTCATGTGGATGCGTCATAACGAATATGCCATAGTACTCCGACATGAAAGATTCAGAGGTAAATTCAGATTATTCACACGAAGGCTCGCCATCTACTGTTGGTGGGTCCCCATGATTAGTCTTTTGCTGGAGAACTATGGTAGGAGTTCAAGCTCTTTGTTCAAATGAAAAAGACGATTTTCTAAGTTATTTCTCAAGGATGAAGGACTTGTCTGGTCGTGTAATTTCGGCATAGGTCGAAAATGTTATATAATGCTTCATACATTTAAACAACAATAATTTTGTCACGGTGGCTATTGTTGTCTGTGAGTCAAAGTAAATGTAGCCAAAATGGCGAAGTCCTCCAAAGTATACTTGTTTAAGCAACTCTGGAATAAATGTTGGTCTACTTTAAATTTTACATTTATATGCAGAATCTTGAGCTATTCTAAGCTATACACTTAGTCGTTAGACTGTCTTTTTGGCTAATATGGCGTTAATGTATCAAACTGAACTTTGGTTCGATTGATTTTTGTAGTTGAGGCGACATTTAAAAACGTTCGCTTGGATAAGTTTCTATACGTTTAATAACGAATAACAGATAATTATAAGAAAGTCAATAAATTTTGCAAACAAAGCAAAGAACCGTATGCCATACAGATACCTTTTACATATGTCATACATATACCTTTTACAAACAAAGAAAAGAACCATGTGTTAAATCCATTTGGTGCAACGCAAATAACCACATGCAGTCTTGGAAATAAAACCATAATTAAACATATCTTACTCTGAAGCCTCATGAGACTTTGGCAAAAATTCCGTAACATCCACAACAAATACAATGCCAGCTGCTTGATGTAGGTACTTATCCAGTTTAGGGCGAACACGTGAGTGGCCAGGAACATCAACTAGATGAACCGCGTTGATCTTGCCTTTCTGTAAGAATGACATTTAAAGTGAATAAAAAAGAGCAATGAAAACTAACCGAGTGGACACTGGTTAAGTTCAAGAATGCATAATCAAATAATATTAAGATATGATTAAGCATGAATTGAAACATGCAATTCCTCTAAAACAAATTTTCAGTTTCCATCTTTTCTCGAACTCTCCACGGTACTTGTGCCAACAACAAGTAGACCCATATAGAGAGCAATCACCTGAAAATCAGAAGCATAAAACACAATGTAAAATCAGTGCATCACAGTTATGAAATTTCATTTAGGCATTTTATCAAACACCTTATGTGCAAGTTTTGCAAACACGTTTCCAAGTCATTTTTTTCTCAAATTTGTTTCAATTAACTCATCTATATAGTGCATCATGTCACAAACTCTTAAAATTGATACATATATGAACAAACATTATGATTACCGAATCAAAACTCGTAAAAAAACCATAACTCATAACAGACATGTATATCATCTTATATTTGATCTTAGAGAATAAAACTAACAAATATATAATCAAAATAAGTTAAGAAACTTACTTTGTTCAACAATATAAGAATTATAACGAGATGATTTGTTGAACGAGATGATGGTGAGCGGTTGGGAATGGTGGTGGGATGATGGTGAACGATGGGGAACGGTGGTGAGCGATGGGGAGATGATGGTGAACGATGGCATGGTGGTGAAAGCTAGTGTATGTGAAGGTCTGAACTGTAAGAGGAGAGAAAGAAGAAAAAAAAATGAGAAACAAATGGGCATTATATATGATCAATCCGTGAATTTCTGAAAAGTTACGAAACAACCCTTATAAAATAAAAAGTAACAAACAGGCCCCTGTAGTTTGGTAAAAAAAAGGAGGGGAAGGGGGATGATCTAACGGTTGAGATCACTTCCCCCACTTTTCTCTTGAGATCAAGTTTTTAAATGATCTCATCTATATATATATATATAGATTTCTTTTTAAATTCGAAAAAATTTGTATTTATATATATATATAGTCGTGGAGAAAATTTATCGATTTGACTAATTGTCCAATGTCGTGTTTAAGTAATTAAGTCCGGTTTTCGTTTGTATACGTGTTGTTTGTAACCATATAAACTTTGGTTTGGAAAAATTCTATTATAGTTTATATCTATTTTGTATCATTAGCTTTTCGACGGTAACGGAAATGTGTCGAGGTATGCATAAAACATGACTTGTAAAACATGATGGGAATTATTTGAGCGATATACGACAAGCGCCCGGATGAGTCATCACGTTTAATGGACTCAAGTGATGGGCTGTGGCCCAACAACTTTTGACCAAACGGACCCTCTAAGTTACTGGGCTTCAGCCCAGTTTTGACTAATACTCTCCAAGTTTTACTTGGACTGGCCCAGTGCCTAACACTATATAATTCCAAGAAATTTTAATTTGATCCTCCAAATTATTTTTATTGCATTCAGACGCTCGGCCATATTTTGGTCATTTTAATGTGGGGTGTGATACTTATTGCATATGTAAGGCTAACCGGAGTAGGCGTGACTCCATCCGGTGACGCCCTTGGTCACACGCGACCCACCAAAACGGCAAACACATGTCACGGCCAAAATGCAATTGAATGGTGAACGGCTCATTATTGTGAGAAACAAAATATGTGAGCCACATTCCAAAACCTAACCATTAGGGTTTATTAAAAACTTAAAAAAATAAAAAAAAAAATAAAAATACACTCCATTTTCAACTATAAATACCCCAAAACTTCATCATTTTATACACATCTTCGTTTTATATTTTTACTCAAACAACATATATTTCATTCTTCATTATCCAAATGAATTCTGAAACATTTTTGTTCACCGACTCAGAAGAAGAACAAGAAATTGTTAGTCGGAACTTGAATTTTATTGGAAAAGCAGTGTCGTTTATTAAGAATATATGACAAGGATATCGACCGATGAAAAAACCTGTATATCGAGATCGTTAGGGTGCTCATGACCGTTTAACCGCCACCTATTTAAGTGAGAACCCTATGTACGATGCACGTACACTCCGGAGAGGTTCCAAATGAGTCGATCTCTTTTCAACTGGATAGTTCGGGAGGTAACTATTCATTGTCCATTCTTTAGTGAAATATTGACTGTAGCGGAAGAGAAGGCATTTCCTCAATGATGAAGTTCACCGCCGCAATTCGTCAATTGACATTCAGCACGGTTTCTGATGCTTTAGACGAATATCTGCAAATGAGTGAGAAAATTTATCGTCTATGTCTTGATTATTTTTGTAATTCTGTTATGGAAAATTTTGGACCAGAGTATTTGAGGAAACCCACTATAAATGATGTTGTTAAGCTTTATCGGCATCACGAAGAGGTACACGGGTTTCCGGGGATGTTAGGAAGCCTTGATTGTACAGATTGGTAGTGGTTTGGTTGTCCGAAAACACTTATAGGGCAATATGTTAGACGTGATCATGGTTCGATTCCATTCATTTTGTTGGAAGTTGTTGCTCACAAGACTTATGGACATGCCATGCTTTCTTTGGTGTTTCTGGGTCCAACAACGACATCAACGTTCTACAATAATCCCCTTTATTTAACAATCTGAAACGAGGAAAAGCACCAGAGATTCTGTTTGTGGCTAACGGCGTAACATACCCATGGGGATACTATCATGTTGACGGGATATATCCGAAATTGGTGACACTCGTTAAGACGATTATAGAGCCATCTGATGATGATCATAAGCGAATAAGGTATAAGAGAATGCAGGAATAGGTAAGGAAAGATGTCGAACGAGCGTTTGGTGTTCTAAAGAAGAAATGGGCTATACTAGCCAATCCCGCACGACGGATGAAAAAAGAAAGAATAATCAACATGATGTAAATATGGTTTGAAAAGGAAAAAAAAGGTGATATCTCCCAAACGGTTCCTGGAAAAAGCACATCAACCGGACCACCTCGTACAATCCGATGAACAAGTGCGATAAGTTAGAGGTACATTAGATCGTCACAAGGGCATCAAACCTTCATGCCGATTTGGTCGAACACTTGTCTCATAATGTTTAATTTTATTTTACGTTATTTATTTATCTATGTGTTGTTTTTAATTCCGTACATTTACGTTTTTAATTTAAGTAATGTTTTTAATTTTAAATAAAAAAAATTAATTTAGTAGGTTTACGTTCACATTTACGTTTTTAGTTTATAAATATAAAGTATTTAATTAAATAAAAAATGGGTATGAAAGGTGAGGGGAGGGTGACCAAAAAGGTGAATGGTGAGAGGGAGAGAGAGAAAGTGAGAGAAAGGAAAAACTGACGTGCCGCTGATGTGTATGGTGACACCATGGTGACATTCCTTTCAGTCTAAGACATTGCTTCCTCCCCTCTCTACTTTCTCTCTCTAAATATCTCAAGTGTTCACCTCTCTTTCTCTCTCTAAATGTGTCCACATCTTTTCTCTTTCTAAAGGTTAGGCTTAATACATGTTAAATATAAGACAACACTTATTTTCCTAGCTATGGATGGAGGTAAGTACTTAATAATCAAAAGACGAAACAATTAACAAACTTGAAAGACGAAGTGGAAGCTTTATTCCAAATTATCAAACAAATACAAATGTTTCTAATTAAAAGATACAAAGAAAACTAACGTCATTGATCCCTATTTATAAAAAACATAGCCTAATTGCCAAATTCTAAACCGATTCAAATTATGAAACATACCAAAAACTAAATACCAAATTTACCAAAGGCCCTTTAGAGTTTAAGTCACTTTCTTAACAATCTCCACCGGACTTGAACTCCTCCACATGTTCCAAATCAAATTCAAAATTCCAAATGCTAGAGATACTAGCCTAATTCAAAAGAATGACCGGTTCCCAAAAGCAATCCAACAGAAAACCGATCTAAAGCAAATGTCGGTGACTTCAAAACGAACAATCAAACGTTAACCGAACAATATATTTTATTTCTTTTTCTTCTTTATGACTAAACGAACCTACCTCCGATACCACTCGTTGGTAAGTGGTAACCAAAAGACGAAACAAATAACTAAATCGACAAACGAAGCGAAAGCTTTATTCACAATTATCAAACAAACACGAAGGTACCCAAAACATAATTCTAACTAAAAAGTACAATGAAATCTAATGTAATTAATCCCTATTTATAAAAACCAGTGACTTAAATGTCAAATTCTAAACCTACTCAAATAGTCAAATTAAAAAACATATCAAAAACTAAATATCAAATTTACCAAACGCCTCTTAGGCTAGTCACATTCGAGTGTTTAACATCGGTTGGGTGTGCAAAATTTTAGTCCACAACCGATGTCAATATCGAGCACATCGATTGGGAAGGTGGGGCGGCACATCGGTCGAGCAAGCAAGATTTGCAATATCGAGTGAGTTTGCACTCGATGTCAAATGCATTCCCACCACATTTCGGTAAAATGAAAAGTTTTTTAAAAATTGACCGTTTGGTCATTAAACTAAAAAAAAAAACTTTTTTTAAAATAAATTTTACCACTCTATAAATACCAACTTCACCTCAAACACACTTCTTAACACACAATTTCAAACACAATTCAACCTCAAAATACTTCTCAACACAAGATTTATTCTGGCTTGCCGTCTCCCCCATTCCGTTGAAGATATGCAAGTGTACGTTTAAAATCAATGCAATAACGACGATGAGGCTCGAAAAAACGCTATTATAAGCGTCATCGAATTGTTTGACCAAGCGAAGGCGGAGAAGGAACAGATGAGACAAAACTACCAGAGTTGCAACGACATTACTCCTGAAAGAAAAGCTGTGATCGACAAATTTTTGAAAGATCAAGCCCGCAAAGATCGCGAGGTTGCTGACAAGTTGTGGCGCTGTGTTCAGAAGATAACGAACAACGTCAGCACTAAAATCAATTGGAGCTATCGGAGAACAAAACGATGGTGTTGGTGCATCAACTTCGACTACCAACTTCGAGCACGGGGCACCTCTGCTAGACGAGGAAGATTTGGCTCGCCGAGGGATTTGCCGGTTCTCGTGATTCTCAGATGACTCTGCATGCGGGGAGCATTCAGATTAGATTTATAATTTATGTATTTCGTATTGTAATGTTTTTTTTTTAAATTCTTAGTGTAATGTTTTTATTTTATTTTATTTCGTAATGTAATGTTTTTTTTAATTTGAATGAAATTTAAATTTAATGTTAAAAATGTTTGAATTAAAAAATAAAATAAAATAAAAAATTCCTTGGGTCGTCGACTGGTCCCAGGTCGCTGAAGAGAGAAAGCTGCCGTGGCGCAGGTTGTCCCAGGTCGTCCCAGGTCGCGACTGGGACCAGCCTTAGAGTTTAAATCACTTCTCTAACAAGATGATATGTTAGGGTCTTGGGGCTGAGTTTGTTTGATGTGATTATACAAATCAATGAAGTACATATGAACTATGATGAACTAATTGTATGCATTATCTTGACTTAGGGTCTGCTCGGTTTTGTTCAAGTGGTTTACTTGAAGTGGAGATTAGACAAGAGTCTTCTCTGAGAAAAATTTAGAATATTAGTAGTCACATTCGGGGAAACATCGATGCATCTTGTTTAAGCATATCGTTTGAATAGTACCTTGAATTGGTATGCCTGATTCATCTTGATGGGTACTCTCAAATTTCTATTTATAGAGATGTATCTTAATGTGTTCTATCCAGATCCAGTAGACATGATAAAAGTGCTATTATATGCATCAAACATATATTATATACATTTCACCTAAGAAATGCAGCTTAGTTTGACTAGGGTGTTCAATTTCCTGTTTCGATCCTCAAACCCAACTAAATACAAATCCTGTTTTTGTTGTTCTATACGATTGGTCTATACAAAACTATACAAGACTAAGAGAGATATCGGTATTTTCTAAAGAGAATGCAAGTACTTAATCCTCTGAATAGCTTGTTTTACCTTGAAAGACGGTTCATCATACAAAAAGCCAAGATCATCAACTTTTGTTGCCATGCTCGGTTCTCCAATAAAAGCACGAAAAGAATCTGCAACTGAATTCGAAAGAGAGTCCAGGTTGTATCCTCCTTCCAAGAAAAACACACATCGACCACCACACAAATCTTTAGCTAGCTGCTTGATGCTCGATGCTAGCATGTAATATGTTCCTGTCGTGAACTGGAAATTCGCCAGTGGATCCAGTACATGTCCATCATATCTGAACAAAAATTCAATCGCATATCAGTATTAGTAAATAGGTGTTTGGATATATGTTCTAAAAGTGAATATTGATTGAACTAATCAGAATCAGATAATCAAGTGTAATAAAAAGGGCTACTGCTGTCACCTAATCAATTTGAATCTTTGAATACCTCTGATTATTTAAAACATTAGTGACTAACTAGAAGTTATTTGTTACAAAAGTGAGACTAGTTGGGTGAAATTGGAGTTGAAGTCTCAAATTAGGTTCATAGAATGGGTAAATATGCAATTCTATTTTACGCTTAGATTTGTTACAGCTAGTACGAAACAAAATAGCGAAAACTGACTACCCTCTAACAGATCAGATAATTATAAATATGATCAGTGATAATCCCTAGCATAAATATGTTTGTTACTATTTCAAGTCATACTAATAAAGCAAACTTAAACAGCCGCCCCAGCACTTGTCGGATGAAATTAATTTTGGTTAGGCTATTATGTGACAGTCTGATATTTAACTATTGGTCGGCATATTTATGAAAGTAGATGTAACGTCAAATATTGTAATTTTTGGGCAACTGGTCATCTGTTTAATGATGGTAGCTTATAGGCGGAGAAGGCGATTTCAATCGCTTTACTTACGAATGGGTTGATTTTGGTCGTGTTTAATCTCAAATGGATCAAATAGAAAAATACAGCTAGAACTGGAACAGGTGAAAGTTGAAAGTCACTCAAAGTCTATTTGTAAGGGATAACCTTTGAAAAAACTTTACGTTATTATTGTAATAACTTTGTTTTTTTAGTCATACCCTATTCATTAATTATTTAAAAAAATATATTAGTAGATGAAAAAAAGTGTCCATTGATCAACCAAACCCGACCCTCGATCCTTCTGTTTTCACACCATACAAAAGAAGGATTCGTTATAACTCGAACTCGTTATGACCCGTTAACCTGCCCCGTATGCCCATCTTGCCACCATTACTTTAAAACAAACAAATAAATGCAGCTTTATTATTTTGGTATAAAGAAATTCACCCCGCTGATACAAGAATAATATCAGGCTTAAATCTTTGGGCAGACGGAACAATGACTTCATCAAACACAGTCCGCATGGCTATATCACCCGAACCTCCTGCTAATGGCAAATTAAGTGTTGCTCCTTCACCATTCCCACACCCAATATTATCAATTTTACCCGTACCAGGATAGCTTCCATCCTAAAACAGCATATTAACATAACATTAATTAGTAAAACTTTACTTTGGAAATAATTAAATAGATGTCTGCACTTACTTGGTGAGTTGAAAGAAAGAATATGTCAGGGTCATCATAGAATGCATCATTAGTCCCATTCCCATGATGAACATCAAAATCAATGATGAAAACACGCTTTAGTCCATGAACACGTTGAGCATGTCGAGCTGCAATAGCAACATTACCAAATACACAAAATCCCATGGGCCCCTTTGGAACAGCATGATGTCCAGGAGGTCGTATCAAGGCAAAACCAACTGGAGGGTTCTCACTAATTCTTGATGCTTCCACCTACAATGTCATCAGTATATTCAGTGATAGCAAATAACAAGCCTTCAGTTTTGAAAGAAAGAAAAGATGCAGCAACATTACAGTGCGCTACCCAAACCCGCCCACTTTGCAACCTCAAGTTAAGTACACACACACACAAAAAGAAAAAGATTAAAAAATAAATACAGCTTTAAAGGAAACGAATAACTGCAGAAGCAGCACAATCAGGAGTGAGTAAATGGGCAGTAATTATTCTGGAAAATAGCAAATATTGTTTGAGGCATTACCACAGAATCAACCAAGGATAGGCCTGCTCCAGCCGCAACCAACGACTCCTCAAATGTCTGCATAATTAACATTATCCGAAAAAGATATGATCAATAAAACATTAAAGCCTACTTCAAAAATGAAACGCGCCTTCAATAGATAAGAAGTGGTGCAGATTATATAACATCTCATTAGAGATGGAAGTCTAGCGGATACGGTAGTGGGTCAAAAGGGGTAATTGTTGTAACGCTTCGGTTTAACCAGAAAATTTTATCTATAATCTCGATTTTCTTATACATAATTACTGTTAAGTTATTAATGGAATAAAACATTTATTCATGATTAAAAATTCTTTTAAAATTGAGTAACAATTCTATACTTTGAATAAATTGATTTAGGAGGTTTTATGAGTTAAAAGTATTCTTTAGGTTACTTCCTTTTAAGCTGTTCTTATTTTAGCAGTTTCACCTGTTACAGATCAAACATCCCATTCATAAGTAAGTGAATTAAAACTCCTAAATGAATTTCAAACCCAAAAGAACTCGCTTCTAAGTAGTTACTGTCATATATATGTAGGTGCATAGTCCGATGAAGCTTTCGCTGTAACTTCCCTATGTGACAACTAATATCTATAACTTATCGAGCATGCAGTGATGTACACAAACAAATAAAGACACATTTTTTTTCACCATGTGCTTCATGTAACAGCCAGTAATATCCACAAGACAAGCTTTAAAGGATGAGTGAACATATGGTGGAAGCATAAAATAAAATAATATTTAAACTAACCAAAATGCCATTTTGTAAGAGGAAATGACTGCAAGTGACTCATTTAATATCCCATGTCACATGTGTAAACATTTTATTTTCGAGATCAGAGGTAAAAGTGCAAGTATGATAAAACGATACTGAATAGAAACAATAGATTGATTTTCACAAGATGATGCACTTCATGGGTTCTTTAAAGATAAATGAAACAAAATGAAGGAACATGTAGAACCTAGAAACAAGCCTGCTTGAAATAAACACTAAGAAAAGTCTCAATCAGTCAAGACCTCAAATCATTGAATGAGGTAATCAAAAGAAGCAGCCTAGCCAGGAATGTTTCTAGACGTGTATTAACATTTCTGCCTACGCAACAAGTGACATAAAAACTTTATAGAACGCAATTCCAGTGAAAGACACATAGGTCCACAGATGATCCATAATTTCAGAACATATTAAATATAAAAAACTAACGTTTTATAAATAACCTGGTCAACCATTAAAGACTAAATAAAGAACTCAACTAAAAAGTATATATAATAAACTATATGCGTTGATCAATTCCGAACCAATACACTAAAAGTCTAACTGATAAATTATAAAAAACTAACGTTTGCACTGAAAACAGGTTGAGGAGGCACTTTTTTATATAATTATCTTACTGTGGCGGTGGCATATGTAGGTCCCGAGCCATCTATGTGTATAAGACCCTGTTCTGAAGCCTGCTCCATTGCCTGTACAATAGATATACATGGAACATAAGACCATTGGTAAGTGGAGGCATCTATCCTGTAAAATATACAATGAGACTGCATATAGGCAGATGGTGTCTGCAGAAAATGACTAAGATAACAAAAAGTTGCAAACATGTTAATTTAAAATGACCTTGAACAACTATTCTGCTTAAAATTTGGCAGCAAATAAGTATAAACAGTACCTGTATTTTTTTTGTTTAGGCATGTACAAAGCCTATCATTATGTGCTTCTGTTAATGTCAAGAAAATCTTTAGTACCTTCTCAAGGCCAAAAATATAAGAATTGGAGTGTACGCTCGCAATATCTTCCACTGTGGCGATTCTGAAAGTTTGAAGTTGGGTGATCTCAGAGCCTCGAAACTGCGGAAATTTATTAGATTACATATCAGTAAGAAAACTTCATTTTGTCATGCATGATCACAAAGTTCGTGATAAAAGCCATTATTGTGAAAGAGAAACACTCCAGAATTGGAACATCAAAAAAATATCAGACAATGAAAAAAAAATTACCTTTGGAGTGAGGCGCATCTTCTCGAGAGCAGTCACAATTGCAGGAACTCTAGAACTGCATTCTGGATGAGCTTCCTGTTACAAATATCACGTAAAACTTGCAATCGTCTTTCAAGTGGCAGACGATAACACTATTTTTAGAAACCCGACTTCAGATTTCAAATTAACAGAACGTAAAAACAATTAAAAAAACAAACTCCAAGATTGAACCAAAGGTTACTTACCTTGTTATGACCCATTGCAGGAGCCACGCTATAAATCACTTTGGCGGTGCTCTCATTTGTTTCTTGGGGTACATTTAACTGCTCAGATGAACATGATATCGTAGTTTTGAAGTATTTGCGTCGTGAAGTTGGATGTTTCATCAAAATACGACTTTTTATAAATGGTATTAAACTATGATGCTGTTGCGACATGCCCACTAGAGGTATGAAGGGAAAGCCCCCTCCACCTACAATACAGATGAAAAACATTATTACCTAAACTACTTTTGGACGAATCAAAATCACACTTCTTTCTATCATTTTTTTTTTTTTGCATTTGGTCCAACTCAATTTATTAGGGTCATTTTTTTAAGTTGTATACTATTGACAATTTCTTTCGATTGGCTACTGCTTAAACCCAAAATTTAGTATATATGCAGAATCCAAAATCAGAGGAGTAATATATCTAACTAAAAGGCCAAAACTCATATATGTTCCAATATTTTTACGATTATGCAAACAAACTCCTAAACTAAACCACCCACTCCATTGACCAATTCAATAAGCAACTCACACTTATGATATTTAAACATGGAAAATCACTTTCCACATTGTCATTGTATATAAAAACAGAAAGTTATTTTCATACGAATTTGTCAACTATAAATATCTAATTACATATGATTCTTGCATCCGCCGCGGCGTACGTATATGAGTATGACAAGTGATCTTATGGAGAGATAAATTTAGTAAACAAAGTTTGCATGAGAATTTAAAGAAAATCTTTGGCATTGACCATTTTGTTAAAGAAAATCACTCAAACGTATCAATATCTTCCACCATAAAAAATAAAGATTAAAATAACCAGTAAACTAATGGATTATCCGCATATGCTGAAGTTCATATATAGCTCACAATGATATCATTCCTATGTCATACAAATATTGCTACAACACGTTATCAGCTTACTAAAATTTTGTAAAAAAACAATGAATATTAACTAGGAATCATAGAAAGACTGAAACTAAAAAGACAAACGTCAATTTCATCATAAATTTATCATTTATACTTACTGTATTATAAAGCATTTATATGACTAACCACCCGTTACTTAAAATCATAATCTCAAGAATATCTTTTGTACACCTGATATAACATGCCAAACCTTTTCACTATCTATTAAACCACTATTCTCGAAAATCGACAATCCGAAAAATTATATTCACCGCTTTGCACGCGTAAAATATAAACAAAATGAGCAAGAACCATGGAAGATGTTAATTGACATTTACCTGGGACCAATGAACGAAGATGAAGTACAGAGTGATGCTCCATTTTTAGTGGATGGAAACTGTTGGAACAAGAAGACATATGGGAATTATATCTTGGGTGAGTTAAAATAAAGAGTATTTTTGCCGAGAAGGATAACAAGGATTTTGAACTTTGACTTAAAAATTAGATTTAACATCATTCCATTTTTATTACTTCTAATAAATCTAAATTAATTTCAAACAATTAAAAAAACCCACTCTCATCTTTTTTTTTTTTTTTTTTTCAAATATAAATATATCTTTCAAACCGTTAATCGTCAAGCGAAAAAAAATATACTATTACGACGATCATTTAATTATCTTTCTATAGATATGCACTTTGATATACGTGTTTTTCACGTTTTTCACGTTTTTTTTTAAGTTTTTTTCCTTTTTTTTCGTTACTGAAATTTACATGAAAAAATCATTTATGATTTAACACTAATTTGAACCCCATGTGATATTAGTGTTAAATCATATATGATATGTATATCATATGTGATTTATCATCTATGATTTAACACTAGTATCACATATGACATTACATATCATATGTGATTTAACACTAATATCACATGTGATCTTTAAATTAGTGTTAAATCGTATATGATATTTAATGCAAATTCCAGTTTCGAAGAAAAACGAAAGAAAAAAAGACGAAAAAACGTGAAAAAAACGATTTTTTTTCTTTTTTCGAAAGTATATCAAAGTGCCCGTCTATAGAAAGATAATAATTAAATGCTCGTCGCGATGGTGTATTATTTTTGCTTAATGATTAACGATTTAAGAGATATTTAAATTATAAAAAATAAGTGAAATAATAAAATATTTTTAATCTCAGTCATTGATTTTCTTTTAGATGTATGGTGGAGAGTAGTAACTTGATATGTAAGAAAAAGTTTGGTATGTAAAATAACTCTACTCTAAAAATTAATGGATGAGATTATACTATATTATTAATTAAGGTTGGAAGGGCAAGATAGTCTTTTAGCAAGTATCCATTAAAACACGTTTATAATACAAATAAAAAAACCTACCAATCATTCTTCACACATTATTTCTCACTCCTTCAAAAACTTTCGGGTTGAGTTATTAAGACCCCTCCTATTTGGTTATTAAGACCCCCTTTTTTTTATTTTTTTATTTTTATAATTTTGTTTATATCAAAAGCTATAAATCAAAACGCGAATCTAAATATAAAGTTTAATAAGCCAAACGCTTAAAACTGAAATAAACAATGTCTAAAAAATCAAAAAGTAGGGGGTATTGCAATAGTATGACCCAAACTTTCTCTCTCTCAATAATACTCTTTCATCATTGATGAAATTTAAAGTATTTCATCAAATCATCTAAAAATCAAAGCTGAAATCAATTATCTAAAGCTACTCGAAGCTTCTAACATCTATTTAACAGATTTAAATTGCGTCAATTAAACTTCGATCTCACTGATTCAATGAAATCGAAGCTGCAATCGTTGATCATAGTGAAAAATAATGTTTAGTGCCAAAGAGAATACACAAAACTCAAATCAACCAGATTTTGTTCATATTATCATAAAGGTGCATGATTTATGTTCATATTATTCACTAATATCCTTTAGATAATTATTGTAACATTTTTGTAGTAAAATTTGTAATTTGTTTAGGTAATTGTACGTGTTCTATAAAATAACCTTATTTTAAGCATAAAAATGGTCTAAATATGCATTAATTTTGTAGGAATTTAGTAAAAGTGTAATACAATATGATAATGGTAAGTTGTGTGGAATCCACTATTTTGAGCACTAAAATGGTCTAAAAAAGCATCGATTTTTATAGATAATTAGTAAAATGTAAAACGATTGGATAATTGCAAGTTGTGTACAAAAAAATCATTTTCATGTGTGTCAAATTTGATTGTTTTGTGCATTAATAAGGATAAGGAGATTTTATTGAACATGTTTTGTGCATTAGTTAAGGGCTAAATGTGCATCAATTTTGTAGGAAGATAGTAAAAGTGGAATACGATCGGATAATCGTAAGTTGTGTGGAATTCAATGTTTTGAACATTAAAATGGTCTAAATAAGCATTAATTTTTGTCGGAAATTAGTAAAATGTGAAACGATTGGATAATTGTCAGTTGCGTGGAATAACACTATTTTGTGCATTAAAAGTGGTCTAAATGTGTATTGATTTTTGCAGGAGGTTAGTAAAAGAGTGATATGTTGGGATAATCATGAGTCGTGTGAAATAATATTGTTTTCTACATTAATAATCCGCTAAATGTGTGTTAGTTTTTATAAGATGCTAGTAAAAGTGATGTACTTCGGTAATCTGTGCGTTATTGTTTGGAATAACACCGTTTGGTGCATTGAAAATGGTCTAACTGTGCATTCGTTTTCATACGAAGTTAGTAAAGGTGACATGCTTAGGAAATCGACACTTATGTGAATTAACACTATTTTGCGCATTAAAATGGTCTAATTGTGCATCTGTTTTCATAGAATTTAGAAAAGGTGACATGCTTAGGAAATCAATACACTAATGTTTGAAATGACACTATTTGTGCATTAAAAATTGTCTAAATGTACATTTATTTTCAAAGGAAGTTAGTAAAGGCAACCTACTTAGTTAATGAGCATACTAATGTTTGAAAAGACATGGTTTTGTGCATTAAAAATGGTGTAAATCTGCATCATTTTTTTATTTATTATTTATTTATTTATTTATTTTTTTTAAATGCGATTGTATAATTTTTTTTGTGTATTATCTGTGAGCTGAACAAAGAAACGGATAAAGATGCTTATGAATAAAGTTTGTCAAAGATTAGACATGAGCTGAATGACATAAACTTGTGCAATGTAGGTACGGGAATGGGAGCAGCTACTGTTTTTGAGAGAGCGACTCTTATGATGATCATTCATTGTTAGTTACATGTGTCTGGTATTTTACAGATTTTTTTTTTATTGAAGTGGGGTTTTTACAAGAATAATGTGGTTGTAACAATTTACTTGTATATTATTTTCATTATGTATTTGATGTTTCATTAACAATAATAAGAAATAAAGAATTTGTACATTACACCTTAATTGCTATGAAAAAAAAAGGAAGGACTATAGTATAGCGTGAAGTTGAGTTTTATTATTTAAGGTTGTTAGGATTAAGTTTTTCTTATATACCCTTAATAGTTAGTTATGATCAAAGTTAATCTCATCCATTGACTTTAATTCAAGGGTCTAAAATCATTTTTTTTTCTTTTTACCAAAAATCATCTTTTTATTTGATCTCATCCCTTATAACTTTATACTAAAACACGTCGCATCTTTTTAAAATACAGTAACAATTTATAGGTGGGCTTTAAAGAGTTTAGTCCGAGTTGCGGCCTAGTACTACATTTTGTGTGGCCCATTCCCAGCTTTGATATCCTGCTTTCTACTACCTTCTCGCCTGTTGGTAGCTTCGATTGGAGGTAAACGTTTCATCTGCTGGATCTCTAGGGTTTTGGTAGGTGGCGATTTCTTTCGTTTCTTTTATGCACTGCATATCGTTTCTCATCTTTTTGCCTTTAGATTTACGGTATGCGCACGTATTTTTTGTTGTTTTTGGCGTTTTCGCTGTTGCTAATTTGTTTTATGTTTGGTTTGCTGATGCATGAATGTTATTTCCACTAATATTACTTGATAACTATTAGTTTTAAGCTTCCTTTTCTGTTACTTGCAACTGTTAGTGCAAAAAAGCTGAAAAAAAACTAAGAAAACAAAAAACAAACCTTCAAAAAAAGCTGGCGCACTTGAATTTTAGAGTGAATCTTTGTGTGATGATGTCGAAAATGAAACATTTAGAGACCCAAATGCCCAAAGTTCGGGTTGTGAGGTAGATAGGACTCCATGCACAGGCGATAGTGTCGATGTCGTGTGTAGACATGATAGTTCTACATTTAAGAGAAAATTTGATGTACAATCACCAAGTTTAGATACAAAAAGGATAAAAGTGTCTGGTGAAGTGCGTTTTCCATATGGGATACCTGTTGTTGTCAGTCAGTGCAATATTGTAGGTGCTTTACTTAATGATGCACCCTCATTGTCCGTGACTCCAGTGCCGAATTTTTCTTCTATCAGTGAGTCGCATAGTACTCGGAAAAAGGTTCCAGAAACTGCCTTACTTGAACGTCATCGTGCTATCAGTTTGGGGGGTGTAAATATTTCACAAGAGGCGGTTGATTAGCGTGCCGTACACACTATTCCTGACATTTCATGTAACCGCTATTCTAAAAGAAAACGATACGATTTACAACAACAGTCGAGAATGTGTGACGTAAATAAGGTTGCGAGGGTAGGGATGGAATCACCATCGTCACGATGTGGCAAACAGTTTGGTGGATCTGCTTATGCGAATGAGGGCACAACCTTATCAAGTTTACTTATCATTTTATGTTTTCCTTTATGGCTTCCTATTATGTTCAGCACAATGTTTGCTCATCCCTTTACTGTTTTGCTCATTCGTGTCGTGACATGTGCATGTTCATCGATGTTTTCGTTGATTTTAGACTTCCAGTCTGGCTCTGTAACGCCGGAATTGCAGCGTTCGGTCCCTAGACAGAATGCAGACGATCCGCGTACAGTTTTTTCTCAGCCTGTTGTGGCTTCACACGAAGGTAGACTGTTACATTGTTTTTGTTAAATATTATTTTCTGCTAAAAAAGGGGTCTATCGCTGTTATCATAGAACTTTAATGCATTATATGACTATTTTTCTTTTAGGAGCTGGTGGCTATCCTAATGGTTCGTCTACCGATGACTCTTTGCATTGCAGTTCTCTAGATGGTATTATCACCTTAACTGATAATGCTGTTTCTGTTACGGTTGCTCAAATTGTATGATAGAAATTTTTACGTCACCTTCACAGCTACTTTACATGGAGAGACACAATCTGCATTCTAGTACATGTCATGAAAAATATATTTTAATTTACGTTTAACAAATGTAATTACTGAAATGTGTTGTAATAGTCTAGAATAGCTCTCTATAGTTTGTTGGCGCACAATGGACTGTTGTCATAGTTGTTGCTGCTTCTTTGTTTCGCAATAACATTTTCGAAAATGGTCTTCAAGATTTATGGTCTGTCGATGTAGGTGCTTCTCATCATCAGACACACCACACGTCCTAACAGGCAACAAGTACATTTTTGTCCCTTCTTTATCTCATGATAATATTCTTAAATGTCATTTTAAAAATTCCTTGCCACTTGATGTAGGTGGGTCTCATCATCAGGCACCTCGCACTTCGCAACAACCAAGAAGTTGCCGCAGTGCATCTGGTAAGCGACATGCCATAGTTTATATACCTTTTCCTTTAGGTTGAAACATCGAGACAACTTCACTTAACAATTCTGTCAACATTCTTTGTGCAGGACCACCAGAAACTTATAGACGTCTAGGGCAGTGTAACCGTGTGTGCCGCTATTGTCGTGCCAGATTTTGGGACGAAGAGAAGCTCGTTGTTTCTATAGGAAGAACGGGCCCTCTATATCATAGATATTGTTTGTAGGGGCGTGTTAAACTTTTTGTTCCCCGTGAATATCCTCCATTAATTCATCAGCTATTTTCGGACAGGCATTTTCTCAAAAATATTAGGTTTTATAATCAAATGTTTGCAATGACATGATTAGGAGCAACTATAGAAGAGTCTATTAACGTTGGAAACGATCCTTACTTTTTCAAAATATCAGGTCAGATATATCATCGGATTGGCCGGTTGTGCCCCGAGCCTAGTCAAACACCACGTTTTTTGCTGTTGTACATATATGACACAGATTAGGAAGTTGAACATCGCATAAGCCATTTCACTGCAACTGGCCGTTCTGTGATCAGGCCAGACATTGTTTGATCATGACTTCTTGGATCATACCAACGCTTTGGTGCAGCTATTTAGAATGGCGAGAGATAAGCTTCAGCAAAATGATGTACCAGACTTCAAAGTTACGCTTTTCAGCAAAGGACCAACATCACAGTATGAGCTCCCTACTGCAGATGTCATTAGAGCCATTATCTTTGATGACACCGTTGAAAAAGAAAGTGACTTTGACATCATTCTGGAAAATCATTCAAGAGATGCGCAACGGATAAGCAAGCTTCACGCATGTTATATGTCTGCCCAGTTCCCATTGCTATTTGTTTACGGTGAGCAGGGTTACCACACTGACCTAAAATACATAAACGCAGAAGGCGTGGCAACACGGAGAGGCAAAAGTATGTCGATGAAAGCTTTCTATACGTATCAGTTACATGATAGGCTAGGCTATTACAACCTTCTTAGTAGAGGCGGGAGACTTTTTCAGCAATACGTGGTTACCGCTTACTGTAGCATTGAGCAAAACAGGATGGACTTCATTAGAGCAAACCAATTTGATATAAGGGGTGATTATTTGGAAGGCCTTCATGATGCAATAACCCGAGGAGACACAGACGGGTCTGGCATTGGTTCGAGAATCATCTTGCCGTCATCGTTTACTAGCGGCCCAAGGTACATGTATAGTCATTACTTGGCGATTTGCAGAAAACATGGGAATCCATCGTTCTTTGTAACTTTTACATGTAATACGAAGTGGCCAGAAATAGAAGAGTACATGCAAGCGTGCCCGTGGTTGTCAGCAGCAGACATGCCAGATATAGTCGATAGAATTTTTGAGCGGAAAATTCATCATTTCATAAAATATGTTCGTGAACGACATCCATTTGGAATATTAACTGCAAGTACGGATGTTTTATTCTCTTATTACTATCTTTTATATTCTGTTCCAGCATCTACATATGTAAAATTATATAGTGGGTATTTTTTGAATATCGTTTTCATACGATTTCTCTATTTTACGGTTTTATACACTGTTGAGTTCCAGAAGCTTGGTTTGCCACATTGCCATATATTAGTTTGGATAAACCATGGGGCGCACATTGATAAATATATTAGCGCCGAGCTTCCTGATGAACTAGAAGACCTGGAAGGCTTCAGAGTTGTGTCTGAGTTCATGGTACATGGCCCATGTGGTGCAGCCTTTCCAAATGCGCCCTGCATGCGGGACCGCCAAGTGTGCAAGAAATACTTTCCGAAGGAGTATTGTCAGGAAACTTTTGTCGATAAGTCAGGATATGTCCACTATCGTAGGCGTGATGTGGCCATCAGTGAAACTCGTCATAATGTCATATTAGATAACGCGTACGTTGTTCCTTACAATTGTTAGCTGTGTATGGCTTTCTATGCCCATATAAATGTAGAATATTGTGGGTGGTCAATGTTAATAAAGTATTTGTTCAAGTACATTTCAAAGGGAACTAATAGAATCATGGTAAAGATTACTAGGGCAGTTGGGGAGGCGTCACAGTCATCAACGGCTGCATCTTGTAATTTTGGGCAACGTGTTCAGGTGGGTGAAATCAGCAATTTCATCGACGGAAGGTACATAGGCGTGCACGAGGCATGCTGGCGGATTTTTGGTTTCGATATACACAGCAGAGATTCCGCGGTCCAAATTCTGGCAGTTCATTTGGAAAATATGCAGAAGGTGACGTTTAGGTGTTCACATCGGCTGCAATCTGTTCTCAACAACTCTTGGTCAGCCAAAACAACTATGGCAGAGTGGCTTGCATTTAATGAGGCATTTAAGTTGGGCCACCATTTAACTTATCTCGAATTCCCTTCAGAATTTGTCTGGTCAAAACCCGATAAAAGCTGGTCACCACGGTGTCACTTAAATAAACCATCTATTGGAAGGTTAACGTATGTACATCCTAGCGTTGGCGATCTTTTTTACGAATGGATGTTGATGTGCCACCAAAAGGGTTGCACTTCATTTGCAGACATCTGGACAGTCGACGGTCGTGTCTATCCTACAAACAGGTCTGCATGTGAGGCGTTGGGTCTGCTCCAGGATGATCAAGAATGGATTACAACTATGCAAGAGGCCTCTGGAGCCGCATCTTAATCACAATTGCGTGCTCTCTTTTCTGAAATTCTAGTATTTACAGACGTTTCTAGCCCATTGATATTATGGGAAAGGTTTTGGAAGCACATGTCTGATGATATACCTCTGATTTTATCAGAATCATTGGGCATCCGCCCATTACATATTAATGATCCGGAGTTATGTGGGGGGGGGGGGGTTCTATACGAACTGCAGGCATTATTAGCATTGCATAGCAAGTCTCTGAGAGACTGCGAACTTCCCATGCCGCCCGACGGGCTGCTTCACATGTTCAGATCCAGCGCTGTTATGGAAGAAAAGAATTACAACAGGGAAGAACTGGCTACTGAAAGCCGGTCTATGATCCCACAGTTGAATTATACTCAGAAAGTCAATTAAGAGACTGTCATGGCCACCTTTACTGAACAGAAACAAGAACTTCTATTTGTGTATGGTCATGGTGGTACATGCAAGACATTTCTTTGGAATACTCTTATTTGCGTATGGTCATAGTGACACTGTCAAGGTTATATCGTTTTAGCAGTCACTTCGTCTGGTATAACATCATTTTTGCTACCTTCAGGGAGGACGACACACTCAAGGTTCAAGATACCACTACAACTAACTGAAGAATCAGTATGTAGAATAAAAAAGGGAGCGCAGTTGAGCCAACTTTTAAAAGAAACGGATTTGGTAATTTGGGCCGAGGCTCCAATGAATGAGCGCAGATGCTTTGAGGCTCTAGACAGAACTTTTAGAGACATACTAGATGAACCTCGAGTGATCTTTGGAGGTAAACCAGTTATACTGGGTGGCGACTTTAGGCAGACATTACCAGTAAAAAAGAGAGCGGGAAAGAGTGAAATCGTTGCTTTATCAATCGCAGAATCTTACCTTTGGAAGCATTTCATGATATTTTTTTCTACAAGGAAATATGCTTCTCAGAAGGCCTTCAATTACAGCGATCGAACAAGAGGAAACCAGACTTTTCTCACAACGGCTTCCCAACGTTGGTGATGGCAATATCGGCTTAGAGGATGATGCAGACCCAAATAACACCTCATGGATACAGATACCTGATGCACACTGTTTTCCGCCAACAGACATTGGAATACTTGAGATTATTGACTTTATCTACGATAACACATCGCTTCAGCAACCTACCACATCAAGTTTTAAAGAAAAGGCAATTGTCTGTCCAAAAAATGAAACAACAGATGTCATAAATGCACAGATCCTAAAAAAATTTAATGGGCCGTCATATTTTTATACCAGCATCGACGAAACAACTCCGATAGTTGATGATGGTGGAGCTTTTGAACTGCTATATCCAACCGAGTACCTGAATTTAATGACTTTCTCAGGACTTCCACCACACAAGCTTGAAATGAAAATTGGCAGCCCAGTTATGCTGCTACGTAATTTAAACTTAACTGGGGGCCTCTGTAATGGAACCAGTATGATCGTGAATCAGCTACTATCTAGACTTATCGAAGCAAATATAATCAGCGAGACAAGGATGGGGCTAAAGGTTTTCTTGCCAAGGATAATCCTGACAGTTAAGGAAGAGAGGATGCCATTCACTTTTAAGCGTAAACAGTTTCCGGTAAAACTATGCTACGCAATGATGATCAACAAGAGCCAAGGCCAATCATTAAAGAAAATTGGTGTATACCTACCTGAACCAATATTCGGGCATGGGAAATTGTACGTTGCTCTTTCCAAGGCAACTTCACTAGGTGGGTTGAAAATGATTATAAAAGACCAGCCAGGCCATCCACCTAAACAATACCAAAAATATAGTATATAAGGATTTCCTAAATAAACTCCGAAGGTGTCAGGTTTTATTTATTTTTATTATTTACTATTCCAAATAGTTGTCCAATGAAGCTATTGCAGCCCGTGTATTTCATCCTTTCTAAACAAATTTTTATAATCCCTCATAATTTGCTGCACTATACAGCTGCCTTTCTTACACTAATGTGATCACATAGTTGCGCAAACTGTAACAATAAATCACGTTACTATAATGTTTACTGAAAAGGTAGCATACGCGTGTTACTATACATATATGCTTATTTTCTTACCTTAGCAGCCTACATTTACACGGCATACATTACTATTTGTGCCCATACAATACTGTTGCTACCATTTATTTCACCTAATCTTCATACACGCTGCTATTGTTAGCCATATAGTATATACATATACCTACATCCGTTTGATAGCCAATAGTTTTATGTAACTACATATCCCAGATTCTCAAGATGAAATGTGTGCGATCCTGCAAATATTCTACACAACATTATATACTTGCCATCTCTACATCATTGTAACAACCATCATGTTATCTATAACGCATGCATCGACATAATTGCGCAGACTTATGGGTGACCAAGAACAAAAAACAGCTACTTCAAGTACCGCCGAAAAGCATGACACGGGAGAAGACACACTTCAAATTCAAGCAAATGATAAAGGAAAGATGGTCGCAACAGAGTTCGGCGTCGTAGGTATAGCAGACGTTGATCCAAGCGACGCAAACCGGATTTTGGAAGTTAAAATATATCGTAAATGGATATCAAAGAACGTCCCAGACCCAAATCCAACAGGGTTGCACTTTATCCTCTTGGATAAAAAGGTAAGCACACTTACCTATATACTGTCCGCTAAAAATACACATAACTACTATTATGCCTAATAGCCAATACCTTCCAGGGCAACGCAATCCAGGATAATGTGGTTGTTCAAGATATTAGACAATTTGATGCCACGTTACAGGTTAATTCGTGTTATAGAAGACAAGGATTTGGATGCAAATGTACTGATAACTGGCAGCGAACTCTTGAAAATAACATGACTTTACTTTTCGGAAAATACAAAGGCTACCCCTTTCAAAGATGACAACTTCCCTGAACACTACTTTAACTTTGCCGCGTATAATGAGCTTGGCCTATGCGCAGACGCACGAGACTCCATCCTAACAGGTATACTTCCATTCGTATAAAAAACATTTACACAAATACTTTCCCATAACATCTCGTAGTGTATGCAGATTATATATGAATCATCTGAAACGTATCTCGGATCAAAGAATTTGAGGGCCCAACAACAAATAAAATACTTAGAAAGAATGTTGAAATACAAAATCTGAAGTATGTTTTCCAACAATATTACGCTTATAATGGAACACAAATATTACAGGCTTACTGTCACCAACCTTTTGCTGCAGCGGAAACAGTGTCACGTTGAGTCTTTGGAACGAAATGGCCACAGCCTTTGAATTGCAGATGGCGATGCCGCTTGAACAACCAATCCTTATAGCAGTTTGTTTGTGCTTAGTTAAAAGATATGGAGGTAAAGTTTTTGTTTAAATAATATATGCAATTTTTTTCCAGTAAGTGACAGATAGAGAAATAATCTGCAGGATTTATTCACACCAAATAGATAATGCCAAAATTTTTGACACAGATAAGATGACGTCCTCACACCAAATCCAAGAGTCCTATTACTAACAACAAACAAGCATAGGAAGAATAAAGCCGTCAGGAGCCATTGTCGATAGCACAGCTTTTGGAGATGAACCCTGAAAGCTTAACGGTAAAACACTAACTTCCTAAAATAAAGCTTTTCTAAATTGTTAACTTCAATACTAATTACCATACAGCCACAACAAAAATTCACAAACAAAGCCGTTATAATGACAATCGAAGAAGACAAAGGATGGTATCTAAACAAATGCAGGACGTGCAACCTCAAAATTGTAGACAAGTCACCCCGCTGGCATTTTCAGGAACCTGGAACAAAAGTCATACCTAACTACAGGGTATACACATAACACATTCAAAAATATGTGATGTCTTATATGCAAAAGGTCATCCGCAACACTAAATATAAACTCTTGAATGCCTAACACTAACATATTCTCATGCCACATCTGCAGCTACTGTTTTAAAGCAGTCATCACAGACGTTACAGGAAGCCTTTTGCTTACATGCTTCAACCCTCAGGCAGAGACGCTCCTCCCAGCATGTTCAGAGGTCCTCAGCTACATACCGGACCCGGACCCGTATAAAGTTCCACCAATTATAAAAGACTTGGAGCACACGAAGCATAGATTTGTTCTGCATTTCGGTAAAGGAAGTAAAAAAAGGTTCCCCAGATTTATACTTGACGATGCATCAAACCCCATCCCACCAACGTTACCCGCAACTCTAACACGCCCTAGTTCACCCGTGTCCCCAAAACACCAAACAATTGAGGCTGAAACTTCAACTTCATCAACTAAACCAGTAATACCCCAAACACTAGTGCTCACAGAAATACCGACTGAAACATTAACGCCTCCATCAACTTCAATTGAACCAGCAGAAAAGGAACACCCACCAATAACCGCAACGACATCAGCAACACGCAAGCAACTTTTCGGAGGCCCGGAAGAAGAAACGAAAACACAAGACACTAAAAGGGACAGGACCGACTACGATAACGCTAAGCATCAACCTAATAGGTAACTTGCAGCAAGTTTTTTCACCATATGGTGACCCTTACGACTACGTATATATAACTACTAGGGTAAAAGTGACAACATGATAACGTTGCACAAATTTCGCGGCCAGGCTGCAACTGCAAACCTTGCAGAAGCAGATCCTCCACCACTGTAAGGGCTATATGTAAAGCCTAAAACATAGTACTGTAATAATATTAGGCACTATGTACATATAATTAGGGCCGTGTAACTTTAAAAAACGTGTTAATGCATACATTTTGGATAGCCTTTGCAGTCACAATGCAATAGTAGTAAATGTTCTTCATATCAGTACATGAAAGCCTATATCATTTTTCAGGTTTCGCAATGATAGAGACAAATGAAGGAAACCAACAACGACATCTAAAAAACATCCAAAGCACAAGTAAAAGACACCCAACACAAAGATGCATTTAAACGAAACACGTTCCATTACAAATACCTTCATTACATAATGACCATAGAAACGAGTACATAATCACCAACCCTAACTTAAAATCTACCAGAAACTGCATATACACACGTGCATACAAACATCAAAACTAAGTACATAAAAGCTATAGACAACTAACCAATAAAAACCCAAATACTTAGTAATTACCCAAAAGACAATCAGCAAAACCAACCGCTGCGGACCCAAAAGCTAAAGGACGTGTTGCAAAGTACGCTAACCATCCGATAAGTCCTCATCCATTTCCATCAACATCACATGTTCTTCCTTCTCCCTAATCCCATCACGAATCATCGCAACGATACCTTCAAGTCCCTGAAGAATGTCACGTTCAGCAACCTGGATCTTAACAAGACAACCTAAAGCATCCACGCCCTTTTCATTGAAAGGACCAAGAAAATGGGCCACCCTAATAGTGCGTTCTCGCTTCCCTATCTTATCCCGCAATTTTCTACATTCCTCCTCTACCCTCAACAAGAAGTTGCAGTCTTTAACAACTTCACTGTTAAATAAGAACTTGAAACATGTAGCAACGTCAGTAGATCCGGTCGCGTGCCTAAGTTCCTCGTTATTGGGTGTAGCTGCTATAGATTCATCAGAAAATAGCACCGGAAAATGAAAGTATACAGTGATCAAAATAATGTTGTCACCACCAATAATAATAACCACATAAATACTCAAAACCCACCCATACTTATACACCTAAAATTAATAAAAGTATATAACCGTGATCGAAAAGAATGACTGACACGGACTGAAAAAAACATTTCAGGTTACAATACAAAACTCTTATATCATCAACCAAAACAACAATAAAAAAACGACACAAACAACCTTATACTTCAACTTCTTTCAACCCCCCCCCCCAACAAAAATATTGTCCATCTTAATACGACCGAATGATGTTTTGTATTTATACTTTTGCACGTACCCCCTTCCCTTAGGTTAATACATTAGAGATTATATTTACCATCACCGAACACACTTACAATTAAACATAATTGTAAAAACACTTGATGCACATTTTTTTAAAGAAAACAATTCTGTTTCAACTAAGATCTTTTCAAAACGGATAAGGATTACCTCATGTTTATTTTAAACATGATGGGTCATGTTGAGTTTTATGTGTCATTAAAAAGATAAGCGGATCATCATTACAAAATTTTAATTTTATTTTAATTCAAATTTACACACAACAATCACAACATTATTTATCATGTTAAAATTAAACATGAGAGGATGTTAGGTCACATATTCATTCATAGTTACTTGTATAAGATTTTA
Organism: Chrysanthemum makinoi; assembly: GCA_910596185.1. Taxonomy (NCBI): domain Eukaryota; kingdom Viridiplantae; phylum Streptophyta; class Magnoliopsida; order Asterales; family Asteraceae; genus Chrysanthemum; species Chrysanthemum makinoi. The sequence continues at coordinate 64,104,200 of OU343218.1, forward strand.
TTCTTAAAAGAAAAAGAGAGTAGAGAGAGAGAGAGAGAGTGTGGATGAAACTATTATGTGAATAATGAAAAGGAAAAATTACTAGAATGCACACCCTTCTCATTGTGAGAAGGAGTATTAATACTACAATATACAAAGTAGGCCGCCGATGGGCTTGTTTCATGGGTGGGCCTATGTAAACTAACATACAAGCCCAATATAACTAAATGACATATTACATAAACGAATGACTGACACTTTATCGTTTCGCAACAACCTCCCCCTAAGGGTTGGTCATCATAGGTCGTTGACGTCTTTAAATCTTTGAAGTTATTTGTTCGTGACGTCCTTGTGCCTTGAGTCTTTGTTCTTTGTTCTTGTGGTTGTGATCAGTTGTGACATTCTCTTGCCTTTCATCAACGTCTTCATTAATGGTGCCTTTACGTCCTTTCCAGCATGCTCATACTACTTGATTAACTTTTGTGCTTCATTCTTGTGTCATTCTCATTATTTGACTTTGATCTTCAACTTTTAACTTTACTGATTCTTTGATGAGAACTTTTTTTGAACTTTTCGTAACTTCATATTTTGTAATGATGTTGGTATAAGCATGTGGAAATGGATGTGGGTTGATGAACATGATGGTGGTAAATGGTCTTTTCTCCAAGAGTCTTTCACCGGTACCTGCATTAAACATAATGTAACTAAAGGTTTTGTTAGTACCCGGCTTTTGTGTTTAGACATCTCATATAGATACACCCTAAGTCATTGGCGCGTTCCTAGAATATTCTCGAACGGATGCATGAATGTTGGCGCATCCTTCGAATACCCTAATACCGAATGTTTCCTAAGGTGTTAATGCACTTGATGTCTTCACACTGTCGTTCTTGCATTCTGATATCCGAATACATATGAGCTGCTGGAGGTATGTGCAAGACATCTCCATGACTTTAGACCGTTTGGAGCAATCACCACCGAGGAGAATGCCCAATGTGAGTATTCTGGTAAGATCTTCTGACACTAGGTACAACTTGCGCTCTTAATGGTGAACACAAGTGTACAAATGTAAGTGTATCCTAAGAGATATTTTGGTGAATCTCATATGGCTCTAGAATCGATAACTGCATTTTGGTTTTAGTGGTCGGAGGCTGGAGCAGACTGCCACTTTTTTCAATACCAGCACATCTCGGAGTCAGAGGCCGATAAATTACGCATTAGTCTTCGTGAGAAATGAAACAAGATCCTTTTAAGAGGAACTTGAGTGGCTAGGAGGGGTAGTGCAATTTGTCACTGGGTCCATCACGTCTTGTCTTCAATACCGGTATCACCTTAGTGATAACCAATAGCAGATGTATTGACCCGGTTTCTAACCCAAGTATATGTAGGGCTATTTCTTTTTACCATTTCATAACTTTTCTTTTTCATTCTTCAATCTTTCCTCACTTTACTCATTTTCTTAATCATACCTAAGGACTTCTAATACTAAGTATTGGTATTGTCCCTAGGTAGATCCCTCCGGCTCTAGCGGATCCTGGGACATAAAACCTAACTTTAATCACCTTATAACTCCACGATTATTCTCGGTTGGTTCAACGTCGATTGTGTTGCCGTAAAACCTTTTGTAAAATATCTCAAAGTGTTTATGATAGTAAAACATGTTTTGTTAACACCTTGAGGGTTTTATATTTTATAAATACTCCCCCTCTACATGTGCTCATATGTTTTTAAGATAAATTTGCACATCGAGGGAAGAGTTCGCATTTTTTTTAATTGATCGACTTTCAATAGACTAGACCTTTGAAAGACAGGTTTACATCACTGGTTAGACCAGGTTAAAATTATTACCCGTCAAGGTGCAAGTCCAAAGAAAGTCTCTAGAGATGGTACATTCTACTTTGACAAGTCCTTTGCGAGACATGATTACATCACTTGTTAGACCAGCTTGAAATTATTACCCATCCAGGAACAAGTCATTCGAGTTCTCACATTATTTTCTCGTCAATGCGTTGGTTATATTTGAGTTGAGATTGTTAATACAAATAAACCGTAGAAACGTTTATTTATATCTTACAATATTTCTATGTTTTGTTGATAACAATTGTAAAATCATTTTAACGAGATAAATAAATACGTAAATTTTCGAGCAAATAGTTTCCTAACTCATTTCACTAATCAAATAAGCCATCAAACATTTCTAGTTTACATAAAGTCAAAACAATTTTTATAAAACACTAAGTAACACTTGTTACTTAAATTTTTATAAAATACATAGTTAAGTTTAACTAGACAAATAAACGTGTAAATAGGTGAAATGTGTGGAAAACTAGAAGGGGGAGGGTTGAATAGTTTTGTCGATTTTAAATTAGTTTCAAAAACTTTAGATTCGATCTTATGTGAATTCGTATGGATGGATAGAAAGTATAAAACAATAAGTAATGCAAGCAATGAAAGCAAGTAAAGTAAAGGATAGAAATGAGACAATCGATTTATAGTGGTTCAGCTACAAGGACACCTTCCTTGCCCTACTCCACTCCCCGAGTCACCTACTCGAGAGTTCAAGCACTACGTCAACAAACTCCTTCAACTCGGCGGAGAAGCCTTCACAACGTCACTTGCACTTTTTCCGGTACAAAGCTAAATACCGAGTCCTTAAAACGGAGGACCAAACCAACACAACTATAACACAACAACTACGTGAAATATGAAATACAAGATCTTACTACAGAAAGCTTGTGGAGGAACAAATCAATCAAGGACCCTTTGCTTGGATGACTTGTAGTATCTCGTGATCTCGCCTTTGAGAAGGACCTATATGAGAATCACAACAAAAGAAAGAAGAACTACAATATAGATCAAGAGATCTGAGATTAGAATAGAGAAATAGTATATGAGAGAGTTTGTAAGAAGAGGAGTGAGTTACAATGAAGAAATGGCTCACTATTTATACGCAAAAAATCACTACTGTTCCCCGGATCCTATGAATCCCTTACATGAGGGGTCCGTCCAGTGTAATCTGGGGGATCCGTAGGACGCTCCTTATATTTGGGTTATGGGTCATGGATCATGGGTCATGGGTCATAGACTTTGGATCATGGGTATCCAAATAGATACAATGTATCTAGAAGATGCAATGAATCTAGTCAATGGGTCATGGGTTAGCTCCATGAGTTATGGATATGCTCCATGGGTATGGGTCATGGATTATGGTTTTTACCCATCCTAATAAACTATTACACAAAATGAATTATTACAACAATTAATGTTAAATGATTATATATGTAAATACTTTACAAAAATAACATGTATCCTTATAATTTTAATTATGATAACTGATGACGTATAGTATGTATAACAGGCCCACTAGGCCCAATACACGCTATACACATACGGGGCCCAGGCCCAATAACGAAAAAGTAACTACGAACTCTGGACCAAAAGTAAGCCCAATTACGAAATTGGCTACAGTCCAGACCTAAAGACGCACGCAAGATACATAGCAGACTGAGCCATCGGCCGCTGAAGGTATCTTGTGTCCGCATTCGCGATTAACACGGAACCTTGTCCAAAAAGGGTCCGGCTCCGGCGACTAACCACTATATGCGAGTAATCAGGAAACCCTAGCGGTAAGCCTCTCCTATAAAAAGGGGATCTAATCCCTATACAAGGTACAACAACTTTCTCTCTCATAATTACACACACACACTATTACTTTCTCTGACAAGGATGTGTACTTACTCTCACGCCGGAGTCTAATCGTGGGGTCTGTCCCCATGGTAAGGCTAACGGTTTACTCTTCTTGTGCAGGGAAACCCATCAAACTACTTGGATTAGTACAAGACCAGCCCGTTAATAGCTTGTTGGCCCAGTCCGGCAAGCTACACTCACATCCATTACAACCCGTCACACATTTTGTACTAACAAGTTGGCGCCATCTGTGGGACCCAGTACACAATTGCGTTCTAGAAAATATTCACCATGAGCACTCGGTCCGGACCAACTCCCGCCTTTGTGTCCACATTGCAGAGTACAGTGGAAAGAGAAAACCACACAGTTTCAACAGATCTTGAGGGGCCTACGTCCGACGCAGCCCTCCGGAAGTATTGTGATAAGTACTTTGACCAGATCTTACCTATTGTGACGGAGAAAGTTCAGAAACGGGAGGAAACAACCAAAGCGGTAAAAATCCGGACGGATTACCGTGAAGCCCTGCATCATCATGAATCAGAAATACCAAAGGGGAGGAGAGACTTGCGGAAACAACTCGAGTCAATGAAGCGACGGAACACGCAAAGTGGTAGCGGCCGAAGACGCACCCGTTCTAGGTCACCCAAAAGGAAAGAAGACGGACGGGAAACGGTGGTTCAAAAGGCTACTCAAGAGTGTGTTCCACCGGCTGGGAGACAAAGAAGAAAGTATTTCCGTGTACCCCAAAGACCGCATACAGCCAGCCCGCCATATTACCGAAAGAAAAAAGGATAGCAGCCACAAAGACTTCCAATCACAACCGGCAATACCAGGATTCAGAAAGTACGAAACTGAAAGAGCTCGATCGCGGAAAGTAGACAACGGCTCAGGAGATGGGTCGGATGGAAGCGGATATCGAAGGTCCGAAGTCAGAAAGCGGAAACTGCGTGATAGCAATGAAGGCGACCTAGCTAGACCCTAGGTCTGCAAGGAGACTGTAACACCCCCAAAAATGACTCAGCGGAAGTATACGTGTATTGGGGTGCTACTAAATTGGTATCACAACATAAGCATAGAACAATTGGTTTTTCATAAATAAACTTTTATTCATTATTAAAAACAATGTTTACATTATTAAGTAGTGCGGAAAATGGCCCATTATAAACGAGTGGTCCCAATACATAAATCAGAGTCATCTATGACCATGCCATGCCTTTGCCTTGCGCCTCCAAAGATAAGCTATCCTGAAAATACATGCTAAAAGGGGTCAGCTTACGCTGGTGAGTTCATAGGTTTATTCAAAAAGGAACTTCAGTACACTGTTTCAAATTTGGTTTTTGATGATCATTACGTCTTGCATAATGTCAAAAAGTTTATGATTTCAATTCATAAAAGGATTTCATAAAAGAGATTTCATTAGTGGATCATAAGTAGGGTATATGCACATTACAACGAATATAATGTCATATATTGAATCTAGTACGCTAGCACTAAGTTCATGCAACCGAAACTACGACAGTTCTTGTATGCACAGAGAAGTCATACAAATACGGAGCCCATGGCGAGTGTTTATCCCAATACACTCGGTCCCGACATGCTATATGTTTAGCCTTGACCCAAGCGGGGTCAACCGAACAGAGGAGTCACCCTCAATAGATCTATTTATAACATTCGCGCTTCCAGGCAGGAATTGACGGTTCATGAAGAGGGCAATTTGGGATCTAAAGACTTAGGCTAAGCTGCGTAATATTCTAGGTCAAACATTTTGGTATGCTCTATAAAACATCTATGTATGATGAAAACTTTAAACATGTGAAAGCATAGTATGCATGGAATGCACAAGTAAAATGATTTAAGTAAAATGAGCATGTATCTTCCCCCAAAACAAGTATAAAACAGTTAAAAGTAGGGGCTATGAAACTCACCTTGGCAATGTGCAATACGAAGTCTAACGGGAATTTAATCAAGGAGTGATAGTGCACGGTTCCGACACGCAACCTAATTAATACGGCAATTTAGTCTTTATGTTTAAGACTCGATAAAGTTTAACTAACTTTATAAATTTTAAAATGTTGTTGTTGTTGTTTTTGTTGTTGTTGTTGCTTGTGTGGCAGCATTGATCTTAGAACAATTTACAAGGAATTTGGGTGGATTTCGGCTTATGAGAGTATAATTCGGAAAGAATATCGAAGATGAAGGCGATTATGGTCTAATGAGGACCAAACGATAATGTACGGAAAAATAGTACTCTTATAATAAGACGTTGTCGGTGTAAATGAAAGGATGTATATATATTAAGTGTATATATATATTTAAGCCATCTAGTATAAATGTATTTATTTTAAGAAGTTAAGCCTTAACTTAATTTATGTGTATATTATATTAGAAGTATAAAATGTAGATTTTTAATAAATATATTCCAAATACTAATATGTTTCGAAGGTTGTATATAACTCGGCTTATATACATTAGGAAGATTACAATATAGTTTTCCATGGAATGTATTTAGTTTGTGAATTGGAAAATAGTGAAATGTTTTTAGGAAATTTGGCATGAACCAATTGTACATTTTCTATTTATTCGAGTTGAGGAAATGTCAAAAGTTGTTTATCGAGTTTATTATCCAGTTTCTAATATTTGAAAATATATGTTTTCCAAGTTTATGACTTCATCTAGTATAAATGTATGACATTTTCAATCTAGTTGTAAGTAATACAAGTACCTCATTAGTTTAGTTCAAAACTCGTTTATATTAGATATTTGTACTAAGTTTCAATATATACAAGTGATGTTGATGTTTCGACGAGTCGTAGGAAATAATATGTCGCGTTTGCAAATGGGAATGTCGAGTGCAAACGATGAGTCGAGACGAGTCGAATGGAAACGAGTCGTGTAGTTTACAATAAGACGGACACTGATTCACTTGACACATTACCGATAAGTCGTGGACCCAAGAGGTTGATTAGTACTCAGTGCGGGCTGCGACTAAACCAAACGGACTATTAAGGGCTTCGGCCCAGTTCATACACATGCTCAAAAATGTAGTAGGATGAGTCCTTGCCACTGCTGACCAAAGCACATGTCAACTTACTTTTAACTTGGGAGATTTCTTTGAGGAAAATGTAAATCCGAACGTAGTTTTAAATCAAAACAAGGAGTTATTTATCGAGACTATTATGAGTCTTCTTCGAAACTCATTGCTAGATAATACGACGACCACCTTCGGGGTGTCTTATGTGACTCGAGCATACTTAACAAAATGCTTTCGTGACTTGATTTCACACACCCATATAGACTCCTTTGAGTCTTTTGGTATAGGAATGACAACAAGAATAACAAAACCCATACTCGACTAGTGATTTCAAGGTCGGGTACTACCCGGGACCATGTTACTTTCGTGGTTACGGGGTCTCACAGGTTCACACGATATGATCAAAATGACCCTTTTTGCTGTAAAATGAACAAAACTAACGCACCTAGGTGGTTTGTCAACCAACGTCACACCCTTTGTGGGTGTTGGGGTCGAACCAGAAATGAAGCCGACATACCCTTGTTTGGGTCGCGTCAACTGGAACACAATCAAAACACACCCTAGTTGGGCTGTCTCATTGACTCGATGGTAATAACACAACACACTCTTGTAAGTTATGTTTTGCTGGAACCGAAAGAAAACAACTCGACCCAAGGAACCCCCGCCGCCCCGTTTGTTGCCGAGACCAAATACAACTAAACTAAGCTAACCGAGCTTATTGCTAACCAAAATGAACGATTTCAAATACGCAGATCAAAAATCCAATCGAGCCAATACTTAGGTCTGTTCTTTCGTGATTTTTAACATGTTTAAAATCTTTGTAGCCACACAAGTTTATTAATCAACAACAACAACATTGAAATCAATATGTCGATTGATAAAAACAATTTGTCTTGTAATCCAATATATAAATTATACCAACAACAAAGATTACAGAACTTTACAAGGGAAGAAGGGAATAAATGAAAACCTTAACGAGGGTAGTTGTGTTGTCGATCAACGAAGAAGATCAAAAGGAAAACAAGACCGAATACACTTCACCCGATTCGAATCCAAGCTGGAACCCGAACAACCCAGACTTCAATCAAACCCTTGATGAGAATCTTATTTTTGTGAAAGTTTGGTAGGGGAGATGGGTGTGATCTACCCATGGTTCGAACAACCATAAAAGGGGAATAAAGAGAAACTTGGACCATCTCTTTTGATTATTGATTGTGGTGTCACACCTTTTTCAATGAACATTACCCATCTTCTCTACTTCCTAATGCAACTCTATCATTGACCTAGATTTCGAGGGTGGCCAAGCCAAGAAGAAAGGGACTTATCCTTTTGTGTAGTCGGCTCCTTGTCGGGAAGAGACAAGATAGAAGAGAAAAAGTAAAAGATTGATAGAGGTCTATCACTACATCTTGATTATAGCGTGGAGCAGAGAAAACAAGAAGTGGAAAAGAGATAAACTACTTTTGGGTGAGGAGGTTTGGGATCAGACGAGAAGAAGAAGAAAGGGGAAAGGAGTGGGGGCAGTGGGTGAAGGATAGGGTAGGGGTAGATTAGATGAATTTTGTTTTATTATCCTTAGACAGTGTTTAGATTTTATCCCGTCTTTTGTCGAATCCTCGAGTAAACGTACTTTCCCGGTACCCGAAAGTTATAGAAATTATATTTTTAGAAGCGTTTATATAAGTGTAATAATATATTATTATTATTACGTAGAAATTTTATTATAAATGTTTGCCGTTATTAATTTGGTGTCGGCTTGCGTGCGGTGCCGTGACTTTCTGAATTCACGAGATAACTTCTCGTTTTCTTTCGTAAATTATCATTGAATGATAAAATGTATATATTTTGCTTATCTCATTATTTATTTTTAGTCTTGTATGCTACTGCACTGCAGTATGCGGAATAACTTTTAGATTAAGCTTATGTATGCTTAAATTTTAACTGGGATAATAATAAATTTCACATTTATTATACAAATAATTAGTGGACAAGCGGTGTCTTATTTCTAAAGAACGAAATGACTTCTCGTTTTTAAATTTTAGATATTGGCATTTTGTCGGAAAATAATTGATTTGCATTTTCTGACGCGATAAATATTATTAAAATAATTTAAAATTTTACGGGTTGTTATAGAGACTGATCCGTTCACTCCGCGTATCCGCTACTTTAAGACGCCAACGAAAACACGAATGCCAACCAACGTGAAAACATATGATGGAATTGGAAACCTAGAGGATTGATACGCGTACAACGTGCGTTTGGGGACAAAGGAACTTCCTTTTCGTCCAGCAAGTTTTTCAACACCCTAGGCAGTGAACCTAATCGTTGTAGTGTAGTATTAGGGTAAGCCTCGGGAATTGATATCGTTCTCTAGGGGAATAGGAATGCTAGTGAGAAATTACTACACTATGGTTGGGGTTGAGGAAGATTATTTTTTATCTTTTTTATATTTTTTTAGGAAATTGAAAGGTACGAATCTCGGGGTATTGGATTTGGGGGGTGGTACTTCTACCGATTACTCTACTATTCTAATGATCTAATTAACTAAACTAAGGTGAGTGTAGTCTATGTCTATTGTTGTGTGCTCTTATGATGATTAAAAATGTGTTTACTTAGATGCTATTACTCCCTAGTTATCTCCTATTGATGGTTGAATTGTCACTTCCTTATTCTTAACGCGTTGTGTTTTCTAAGGTCGTAGGGTATGCGTTTATCCCTAACTCTTTGAAGCTACCTAAGGTTAATGACTACGAAATCTCTAGGATTCATAAACTTAACACTAAGGTTTTATTTGGATTTTTAGCCTACAATTCCACTAGTAACTATAAGCTAAGATTCAACAAAGATTAATCAAGCATTAAAAACACAACGGATGACCTATTGCAATACTAGGTCAATCACAATTAAGATAAGAGACAACCAATCAATATTCAATACCTAGGTGATTCCTCCCGAACTACCTTCTTTTATTTCTCCGTCACACTTATCAACCGCTTGTGAACGGTCAACCGTAAGAGATGATAAAAGGGCGACAGCCCGGGAGAGAATGCAAGTTTACCAAGGATTAAAATATCCTTGGATCGTTTATGTCCTGGTGAGGCGTGACGTTCTGGTACAATGACTTGTGAATTGTTGAAAATAATATTAGTATAGGAAAACAGAATCGATTGACTAACACTAGGAATGTTAATAGTAATAGCTCTGTCACACGCTACGTCATTAAAAACGCATAATGAAACCTAAAACGTGAAAGATAGATAAACGTACGTTTAACCTAAATTAAACGTAAACGTATAAAAACAAATCGAATATAACTATAGTAGGGATTTACATGTCTTAGCGACTTAAATGCAAATTAAGAAAATTAAAAAGTTAAAATATATTAAATAAACGCTATCACTATTTGCAAAATGATGAACGTTTAAAACTTAAAACTTACGTTTAAATAAAATTACGTAAACGTACAAAATAAAACGTGAGTTTAAAGAAATAAAAGGCCTACAAATATGAAAATGAAATTTTTACAATCCTAATAATAAAAGAAAATTATTAGAAAAAGAAAATTATTTTTAAAACTATTTATTTAATTATTATTAATTAAAAACTATTTATTAAGTATTTAAAATGCACTGAAATATAAGAAAATACAAAATTAACCTAGAAAAATGAAATTTAAATTTAAAAAAATCTAAAATATTAGAAAACTAATTTTAAAACTGAAAAGATATTTTTTATGCTTTTTATTTATTTATTATTAATTATTTACTATTATTAATTACTAAAAACTATCATAGATTTATTAAAAATATTAAATGAATAAAGAAAAATCTGAAACTTTTACAAAATTCTAAAATAAATAAAAGAAGCTAGGAAAAATATAAAAACTATATGTGCTTAATGAAAATAAGCTAATAAGCAAATAAGCTTCTAAGGAAAAGCTATCAATTAGCTTAAAAATGATTCTTTTTGGCTTTTCTATTTCTGGAACTAAATATATACTGACATTATACATGTTTAATGAAGATAAAAAGCTACAAACTTAGAAATAAGCAAATTATGAGCTTATGAGTCCAACAGTTAAGCTTTTGGCTTGACTGTTGGAACTCAAGCTTGGAATAAGCTTGAAATAAGCTATAAAGATGAAACAAAAGGCAAAATAAGATATATACAAGTCCAATAGGCCAATATAAACAAGAAAATTGGACAGAAATAGTGTGAGCTTATGGTTAAGACAGTTAAGCTTTTGGCTTAACTTGGATGGAATTGAGGCCTCTAAAGCCTGTAATAAGCTCCACACTGAAAAGGAAAGAAAAGATAAGTTGTACAATGTTTATAAGCAAATATGAAAAAGCTGGAACACTGGTTTTGACCCATAAGCTTGAAACAAGCTTATAAGCTATTCCGGTGTAACTGCAATCCAAACACCCCTGCAACCTTTTAGTTGGCACAATTAAGCTCACAAAATGAGCTTAAAAACCCAAATTGTGAATTGAGGTTGCAAGCTGGGTTGGCAAGGATTCCAAAAAGCCCAAGCTCACCTAGTGGGGTCCACTAGTGAGCTTGTACTTATGAAAAACCTCCCATTTTACTACATGTGACCGTGTATCGGCACACAAACCAAAATGGGACACAGAAGAAGCCACTTGCAAGCTCTTATAAATAAGCTGCAAGCTTGGGATTAAGCTTGGATCATGGAAACTAGTGGATAAGCTCCACATTGAACCAAATTGCACAATCTGGGGCCAAGTACTAAGCTTCTTGTGAGCTTATGAAATTTAGTGAGAGGAGGTAAGTATACTGATGAACAGTATACTTATCTCTTTGGTGATAGGTTTAAGCTGATTGCAGCCTATGCAAATAAGCTACAATCTAAAAATGATGCACATGATTTTATACTTGGGTTGCTAGGCTTTATGAAAAACCAAGCTTCACAAGCTTATTACCTCTAAAGAGCTTATAGGAGCTTGAAGGAAATGGTGTAAATGGACTGCATAAGCAGTCCATTGTTGTGAATGAGCAAACATACAAGCTCCTAATAGATCTATCAAATAAGCTCAAAATAAACTCAACTATAATTGAGACATTGAGATGGATAGCTTGGCCTTGTGAAAAGCCAAGTGTCACAAACTCAAGCTCAGTAAGGAGCTTGTTAAAAGCTTTGGTAACTAGCCCACTCAACTGTTTGTTTCAGTTGAGTGGGCAAAATGGTACAAAAAGATGGGTGGTAAAAAGTGGCTAAATAAGCTAAAAAGCAGAAAAATAAGCATGTGTAATAACAAACAGCTAGTAGGGTTTCAATAACAACAAATAACACAGCCCCAAGCTCAAAGGTCCACAAGCTACAAGCTTGTGGTTTTGGGCTTGAAGCTGTGAGAACAGGGCAATATTAGCCTAAAATAAGCACAAAATTAAGCACTAAAACATGCATAATAAAATTTGACAAGAATACATAAGCAATACAAGCAACTAAACTTCAAAACCCTACAAGCTTTTAGACAGAAACAGATTAATAAAGACACACAAAAATCAGACTTTTATTCAAAAACCTAAAAAACTGAAAATTTTGACTTTTACAAGAACATCCAACTTTGACTAATATGAAATTATAACTAATCCTACTGACTAAATATGGAATATTAAACATAAATGACATGAAATTATGAAAGATTAACAACTTGTGAACAGGTATGCAAAGTTATTAGACATGACAGTCTCACAATACTCATAATAGAGGATCAAAGTGTCAATTTTGACCTTTATCATGCTATACCACTTAACTGAAACTATCAATGAGTTACTAAGACCATGTTGAGTCTACATAAAACAAGAACAACACCCTTCATAGCCTATAACTCAGATCAGTCATCACATCCAAACAACCCTTAAATGAACATAAATTGAACTTTTCAAAGCAAATTACTGTGTAAACCCAATCTTTACAATCCAGAGAATCCAAGGTGTCAAAATGGATCTTTTTCAGCATACACAAGTAGTCACACAAGCTTATGCCTATGATTATCAAAAAATCAAGCTTATGACAGTGAAAATACAATATTCAAGCACAATCAATTCCAAAACATAAACAACCTATATTAAGCTATAATTACATTACATAACAACAAATAAACACATAAACATGAGAATTACCACAGAATAAAGACTAAAACTAAGAAATGCAAAATTGAGAAAAATTGCTTACATGGTGATATGAGTTGAGACTTTGGAACCAATTATCAAAACCAATACCTATAGCCTCCCCTGAGGCACTAATACCATGGCAATCCATTATGAACCATGCTCCAAGTTGTATCACCCAAGAACTCATATTTTTGATTTTCCATTGTATTTTCTCTATTTTTAGTGATTTTTGATTTTATAAAGACTAAGCTGATTTAAGGTTTTTAAAAGCTAATTAAGCTTTGTCAGGAGCTTAAGTGACCTATATGAGTCCATCAAAAAACAATAATCCAACAGAAATGTAAATAACTTGAAATAAAGGAAAATATTGAAGAACTTGAAATGTAAAAGAGACTTATAATTAAACTGAGATTAGAATTCCATTACACTAATATGAGTTCCATTACACTAATTAAAGCTGTAAATGACATTTAATTTAAATGAAAGCATTAAAAATTACACTAGTCTAAGGTGACATTGGCTTAAGGCGAAGGTTTGACAATTGGCTAGCCCAAGAGTCGTTGTTCCTCTGCTTCTTTGCTTCTTTTTATACTCTTTGAATTCTCCCCACTTTCTTGATCATTTCCCACCTCTAATCTCAACCATTGATACAGTCAATTTGATCCTAGCCATTCAAACAGATTTTGGCGCCAAAACGCTCCACGTGGAATTGAGGTGGCTTGAGTATAATTAAAGACTCTTGTTGTGTTGTGGAGAGTTGTAGGAGACAATATAGATATTTTGGAGGCCAATTGGTGGCATATCAAGGAAACAATGGACTGGTATAGTAGCAGTGGTGGTTTTGGGTGACTTTGGGTGGGAAATGCATTAATTGTGGCGTGTTTAGGCTTTGCAGAGGTGGAAGAGAGTGGGTAGTAAAGTAGAGGGTGAGCTGGAAGGGGTAAGGTGGAGGTGCAAGTGGTGGTGTTACAGGTGGGGGTGTGAGGTGGAAGAAGAAGAGGGAAAAAGGGGGTCCGGGTTTTGTAGCTGTTTAACTAGTTTTGACCAAAGGGTCCAAAAAGGGAGGGGTCACAGGTTTGGCAGGGGTTCAAATCTGTTTTGACAAGTCTAGGCTTAGGTTAATATGACAAGGACCAAAGTGTAATTTTCCAATTCTTGAAGGACCATCTTTGCCAATATACCAAAGTTGTCACAAGGACCAAAATTGACAAGTTCCAATAGTACAAGGATTAGTTTTGACAATTTCAAATTTTCCAGGGACCAAACTTGACATTTTTGAAAGTTCAGGGACCAAACTTGTAAATTTGTAATTTTAAATCTCAAGGACCAATTTTGACAACTTAAGAATCCCTAAGGACTTAGAATGATATTTTTCTTTATTTAGATTTACCAGGGGACCTGTTTTGACAACTTTTGAAACTTGGGGACTAAAACGCCAATAATGCAAACTTGATACGTTTTCACCAGATTTTGATATTTTTGCATTTAAAACACATAAAACACTTATTTGTGATATTTTTATTATTTTGATGCATTTCTGAGTGTTTTCGGATGTTTTTGCAGTTTAAATGGTACAAAAATGATGAGTATTTACACACTCATCAATCCCCCACACTAAGATATTGCTAGTCCCTAGCAATGTTTTAAGAAAAATTAATGGATTTCATCTCTTTACCAAAAGCCATTACTTCTGGAGTAGCCAAATGTTTTAGTTCAAGTAAGAACCTTGGTACACCGATAACCAAATGATTTTGAGCAAATCACCAGCTTCCAACGGATTTGATTTGTCTTTACTAGAAGCCGTTTGCTTCTGGACTAGCCAACTCTTAGATAAAATATCTTTGGTGAGTCGATTACCAATTATGGTTTTTCCACTGCCTTTACCACAAGCCATAAACTTGCGGGCTAGCCAACTCTTCACTTTTAAGGATATGGTGAGCTGAATACCATACAATTTTGGGCAAATTGCAAGCCATCAACGGATTTGAGATATCTTTACCAAGAGCCGTTTGCTCCTGGATTAGCCAATCCTTTTGTTTATTAGACAAGGTGGACTGATTACCATTTGTTGTGTTTAGTACATAGTACTTCAACTACAAAAAATTTTAAAATTTGGCCATTTTGGGGGAAAAAGGGACTAAAAGGGTACATTTATGATCAAAATTCGTCAGAATTTCCCCCCCACACTTAGAAATGAATATTGTCCTCAATATTCAAAGTACCTGTTATGCCGAAACTATAGAACGTAAAAAGATAACATTACTAGCTAAGTGTAGAAACACAACAATTATTCTCTTTTTTAATATTTACAATTTTCATTCATTTTTTTATCTATACACAACATGTGGGGCATCACCCCCACACTTAGGTGGTAGAAAGGGGAAAAAGACAGAAATATGGGTGAAAACTCATATTTTATGGCTTGTTTTTTATAACCAAGTCACTAGCTTGACTCGACCCCGAATTAATTGGTTCATGGGGAAGTGGAGTGGGATTGCCACTCAAAGATTGGGTGAGAAATTGGAGTGGGATTACCACTCACAGAATTATAAATGATAAGGTAGGGAGAATCTTTTTGATTTTTAATTTTATAATGTTTTTGTATTTTTATCTTTTATATATATATGTACAAAAGAAAGAAAATTCCTTACAACCGCCCTCGAAAGGGAATGGGATGACAGAGCTCAGCAACTGTAAACGACCAACAACCAAATGTTGAAACTGAGGGACTCATCAAACTGGGCAAGTTGTGTGCAAAGGAAAAATGTTTTTGTATTTTATATTGTTTATTGAAAAGAAATATGATGCAGTATAAGTAATCACTACCTCCCGGCTTGTGTCGGTTTACCACGCTAGCTAATCACTTGTGAATGATTAACTGTAATAAATATGTCTTGACAGCCCGGTAGTTGAGTGATAAGGTTTAATATACAAACAAGGATAGGTATTTCAACAAAATACAAAATACAAGTCATATCATAGCACAGCCTCCCGGCGCCAAAATTTGGTTCCTCCCGAACTACCTTCTTTTATTTCTCCGTCACACTTATCAACCGCTTGTGAACGGTCAACCGTAGAGATGATAAAAGGCGGCGGCCGGAGAGAATGCAAGTTTACCAAGGATTAAAATATCCTTGGATCGTTTATGTCCTGGTGGGCGTGGCGTTCGGTACAATGACTTGTGAATTGTTGAAAATAATATTAGTATAGGAAAACAGGAATCGGATTGACTAACACTAGGAATGTGAATAGTAATAGCTCTGTCACAGCTACGTCATTAAAACGTACAATCAGAAACCTAAAAACGTGAAAGATATATAAACGTACGTTTAACCTAAATTAAACGTAAACGTATAAAAACAAATCGAATATAACTATAGTAGGGATTTACATGTCTTAGCGACTTAAATGCAAATTAAGAAAATTAAAAAGTTAAAATATATTAAATAAACGCTATCACTATTTGCAAAATGATGAACGTTTAAAACTTAAAACTTACGTTTAAATAAAATTACGTAAACGTACAAAATAAAACGTGAGTTTAAAGAAATAAAAGGCCTACAAATATGAAAATGAAATTTTTACAATCCTAATAATAAAAGAAAATTATTAGAAAAAGAAAATTATTTTTAAAACTATTTATTTAATTATTATTAATTAAAAACTATTTATTAAGTATTTAAAATGCCGAAATATAAGAAAATACAAAATTAACCTAGAAAAATGAAATTTAAATTTAGAAAAATCTAAAATATTAGAAAACTAATTTTAAAACTGAAAAGATATTTTTTATGCTTTTAATTTATTTATTATTAATTATTTACTATTATTAATTACTAAAAACTATCATAGATTTATTAAAAATATTAAATGAATAAAGAAAAATCTGAAACTTTTACAAAATTCTAAAATAAATAAAAGAAGCTAGGAAAAATATAAAAACTATATGTGCTTAATGAAAATAAGCTAATAAGCAAATAAGCTTCTAAGGAAAAGCTATCAATTAGCTTAAAATGATTCTTTTTTGCTTTTCTATTTCTGGAACTAAATATATACTGACATTATACATGTTTAATGAAGACAAAAAGCTACAAACTTAGAAATAAGCAAATTATGAGCTTATGAGTCCAACAGTTAAGCTTTTGGCTTGACTGTTGGAACTCAAGCTTGGAATAAGCTTGAAATAAGCTATACAGATGAAACAAAAGGCAAAATAAGATATATACAAGTCCAATAGGCCAATATAAACAAGAAAATTGGACAGAAATAGTTTGAGCTTATGGTTAAGACAGTTAAGCTTTTGGCTTAACTTGGATGGAATTGAGGCCTCTAAAGCCTGTAATAAGCTCCACACTGAAAAGGAAAGAAAAGATAAGTTGTACAATGTTTATAAGCAAATATGAACAAGCTGGAACACTGGTTTTGACCCATAAGCTTGAAACAAGCTTATAAGCTATTCCAGTGTAACAGCAATCCAAACACCCCTGCAACCTTTTAGTTGGCACAATTAAGCTCACAAAATGAGCTTAAAAACCCAAATTGTGAATTGAGGTTGCAAGCTGGGTTGGCAAGGATTCCAAAAAGCCCAAGCTCACCTAGTGGGGTCCACTAGTGAGCTTGTAAAAAGCTTATGAAAAACCTCCCATTTTACTACATGTGACTGTGTATCAGCACACAAACCAAAATGGGACACAGAAGAAGCCACTTGCAAGCTCTTATAAATAAGCTGCAAGCTTGGGATTAAGCTTGGATCATGGTAACTAGTGGATAAGCTCCACATTGAACCAAATTGCACAATCTGGGGCCAAGTACTAAGCTTCTTGTGAGCTTATGAAATTTAGTGAGTGGAGGTAAGTATACTGATGAACAATATACTTATCTCTTTGGTGATAGGTTTAAGCTGATTGCAGCCTATGCAAATAAGCTACAATCTAAAAATGATGCACAGGATTTTATACTTGGGTTGCTAGGCTTTATGAAAAACCAAGCTTCACAAGCTTATGACCTCTAAAGAGCTTATATGAGCTTGAAGGAAATGGTGTAAATGGACGCATAAGCGTCCATTGTTGTGAATGAGCAAACATACAAGCTCCTAATAGATCTATCAAATAAGCTCAAAATAAACTCAACTATAATTGAGACATTGAGATGGATAGCTTGACCTTGTGAAAAGCCAAGTGTCACAAACTCAAGCTCGATGGGAGCTTGTTAAAAGCTTTGGTAACTAGCCCACTCAACTGTTTGTTTCAGTTGAGTGGGCAAAATGGTACAAAAAGATGGGTGGTAAAAAGTGGCTAAATAAGCTAAAAAGCAGAAAAATAAGCATGTGTAATAACAAACAGCTAGTAGGGTTTCAATAACAACAAATAACACAGCCCCAAGCTCAAAGGTCCACAAGCTACAAGCTTGTGGTTTTGGGCTTGAAGCTGTGAGAACAGGGCAATATTAGCCTAAAATAAGCACAAAATTAAGCACTAAAACATGCATAATAAAATTTGACAAGAATACATAAGCAATACAAGCAACTAAACTTCAAAACCCTACAAGCTTTTAGACAGAAACAGATTAATAAAGACACACAAAAATCAGACTTTTATTCAAAAACCTAAAAAACTGAAAATTTTGACTTTTACAAGAACATCCAACTTTGACTAATATGAAATTATAACTAATCCTACTGACTAAATATGGAATATTAAACATAAATGACATGAAATTATGAAAGATTAACAACTTGTGAACAGGTATGCAAAGTTATTAGACATGACAGTCTCACAATACTCATAATAGAGGATCAAAGTGTCAATTTTGACCTTTATCATGCTATACCACTTAACTGAAACTATCAATGAGTTACTAAGACCATGTTGAGTCTACATAAAACAAGAACAACACCCTTCATAGCCTATAACTCAGATCAGTCATCACATCCAAACAACCCTTAAATGAACATAAATTGAACTTTTCAAAGCAAATTACTGTGTAAACCCAATCTTTACAATCCAGAGAATCCAAGGTGTCAAAATGGATCTTTTTCAGCATACACAAGTAGTCACACAAGCTTATGCCTATGATTATCAAAAATCAAGTTATGACAGTGAAAATGCAATATTCAAGCACAATCAATTCCAAAACATAAACAACCTATATTAAGCTATAATTACATTACATAACAACAAATAAACACATAAACATGAGAATTACCACAGAATAAAGACTAAAACTAAGAAATGCAAAATTGAGAAAAATTGCTTACATGGTGATATGAGCTGAGACTTTGGAACCAATTATCAAAACCAATACCTATAGCCTCCCCTGAGGCACTAATACCATGTCAATCCATTATGAACCATGCTCCAAGCTGTATCACCCAAGAACACATATTTTTTATTTTCCATTGTATTTTCTCTATTTTTAGTGATTTTTGATTTTATAAAGACTAAGCTGATTTAAGGTTTTTAAAAGCTAATTAAGCTTTGTCAGGAGCTTAAGTGACCTATATGAGTCCATCAAACAACAATAATCCAACAGAAATGTAAATAACTTGAAATAAAGGAAAATATTGAAGAACTTGAAATGTAAAAGAGACTTATAATTAAACTGAGATTAGAATTCCATTACACTAATATGAGTTCCATTACACTAATTAAAGCTGTAAATGACATTTAATTTAAATGAAAGCATTAAAAATTACACTAGTCTAAGGTGACATTGGCTTAAGGCCAAGGTGTGACAATTGGCTAGCCCAAGAGTAGTTTTTCCTCTGCTTCTTTGCTTCTTTTTATACTCTTTGAATTCTCCCCACTTTCCTGATCATTTCCCACCTCTAATCTCAACCATTGATACAGTCAACTTGATCCTAGCCATTCAAACAGATTTTGGCGCCAAAACGCTCCACGTGGAATTGAGGTGGCTTGAGTATAATTAAAGACTCTTGTTGTGTTGTGGAGAGTTGTAGGAGACAATATAGATATTTTTGAGGCCAATTGGTGGCATATCAAGGAAACAATGGACTGGTATAGTAGCAGTGGTGGTTTTGGGTGACTTTGGGTGGGAAATGCATTAATTGTGGCGTGTTTAGGCTTTGCAGAGGTGGAAGAGAGTGGGTAGTAAAGTAGAGGGTGAGCTGGAAGGGGTAAGGTGGAGGTGCAAGTGGTGGTGTTACAGGTGGGGGTGTGAGGTGGAAGAAGAAGAGGGAAAAAGGGGGTCCGGGTTTTGTAGTGTTTAACTAGTTTTGACCAAAGGGTCCAAAAAGGGAGGGTCACAGGTTTGGCAGGGGGTTCAAATGTTTTGACAAGTCTAGGCTTAGGTTAATATGACAAGGACCAAAGTGTAATTTTCCAATTCTTGAAGGACCATCTTTGCCAATATACCAAAGTTGTCACAAGGACCAAAATTGACAAGTTCCAATAGTACAAGGATTAGTTTTGACAATTTCAAATTTTCCAGGGACCAAACTTGACATTTTTGAAAGTTCAGGGACCAAACTTGTAAATTTGTAATTTTAAATCTCAAGGACCAATTTTGACAACTTAAGAATCCCTAAGGACTTAGAATGATATTTTTCTTTATTTAGATTTACCAGGGACTGTTTTTGACAACTTTTGAAACTTGGGGGACTAAAACTGCCAATAATGCAAACTTGATACGTTTTTCACCAGATTTTGATATTTTTGCATTTAAAACACATAAAACACTTATTTGTGATATTTTTATCATTTTGATGCATTTCTGAGTGTTTTCAGATGTTTTTGCAGTTTAAATGGTACAAAAATGATGAGTATTTACACACTCATCACTAGGTTTCATAGATCTAAGCAAACACACAAGTAAATTAGCCGGACATGGAAAACATGCAAGCATACACACAAACAATTGAAGACATAATTGAATTAATGAAGTAAATCACTTATCTTGTTGTAAAATAGGGTATGGAACCTTAAGATACTGCCCAAGTCAGCCTATGTTCAGTTTAGGTTTTACTCCACAAAACTACCTCTCTAAAAATCTGAAAATTCAAATTCTATATATAGAGTTACAGATATGCGGCGTCACTCCTTAATTGTGACGCCGTCGGGTCATCCATTAGGGTTTCATCTTGGCCACGTCAACTCTGTGACGGCGTCACCTTATGCTTGTGACGCCGTCGGCTTCAACCTCTGACGCCGTCGGGATTTAAATCTAGGCCGTATGAGTTGCGACGCGCTACTTTTTTAAATCTGATGCCGTCACTTGTAAAATAGCAATTTGCTCTCTGAGTCGTCTCAAGGTGTGTCGCGACGGCGTCGCAATTAAGCCGTGACGCCGTCCCCTTCAATTCCAGCAGTTTGAGTGTCTCGATTCTTGACTTTGGCCATTTTCTTCGTATATTCGCGCCTTTTCGTCCGAATAAGTGTCATTCCAACAATTTGCCTTCAAGAGACCTAAAAAGTGAAAAGGAACGAAATTAAGTAGTAACGGATACAAAAGTGATCAATTAAGGGCTTAAATGACCCCTCAAAAGTGTACATTTTAAATCCTTATCAAATATCCCTACACTTGGTATTTTCTTGTCCTCAAGCAAATGTGCTTTTAGCCAATTAATTTATAAGTTAGGGGTCATGAAGCATTAGTTTAGAACAATTCACAACACATATAAGCCCCGAAAAAGTCATAACAAGCACAAAAATTACATACTAGCACCTCACAAGTGGTGTTTGGATACTCTCATCTCTCGGGTGTATATGAAATATATCAAGTTGGAAATGGAAGATAAACACTCATTAACCGGTCCTAGTACATAGATTACCATAGGCTTGAGACTAGATCAAACCTCCATCGCTTTGGCGTAAGCACCTAAGAAAACTACCCAAGAGGTCTTTTAAAGGGTTGTAACGTTAGGCTTACGGTAGGGAAACAAAGGGTTTGGTGGGATAGGCGATTTAGTGGTGGCAAGTCAAAAATCTTCATGTTACAAGCATGAGAAGAATGGCGTTGCTAAGCCAAGACTCGACACTCTAAACTCTAGATAAATTGAAACAAACGAACATAAATTTAAAGATAGATGTAGGATGGTAGCCCGTATGTTTTTTCATTTTTTTTTCATACACTTTTACTCTACCATCCTCTACGATAACATCAAAATAATAGGGATTTATAGGCACATCCCTACACTTGAGTTTTTATTACTCTAACACTAATTTGACCCAAATTGAAAAGATCAAAACACTTGGAGTACATTATTACGTAAATAAAGGGAATTTGAATTTAACGTTCCTTCCCGTCATTTCATAAAATTTAACTTTTCCCATGAGTCTCAATCGTCCCAAAACTGTGTACAAAGGATATGACTCGACTTAGCAACTTATGCAAGCAACTAGATAATTGATCTAAGGGTTTAGTATGATAACAATAATGCACTAAAAGTGAGTGCATACAAGGTAGGCTAAGGCGATTTGGGTGTACATTTGGGGGTGGATTGTAAACAATGCTCTTCATTGATATTCTGAAAAACCAAAACATCATGAGAACCGTGAAAAGGATAGGCTCTGAGGGGTTAACTAGGGGTATCGTGTAATAAAGATGAGTACAACGCAAGGGTGTGGGGGAATTACTCAACCGATGTGGAAGAAGTAATTATAATACGGGTATCAAACAAGGGTTATCCTAATGCCTCTTATCATTTAGTTATTCCTAACTACACAAGTGTAGTCTCACTAGCGATCTCGGAATGCATCACAAAACAAGTTCTAGAATCTATTATACTACCGGTACACACTCGAAGCATTAAAGTGGAATGCTTTAATTCCTACAAATCTAAGGGCGATCCTCACATTTTGGGTGGAATTTAAATGGTAAAGGGTTTTTGTGCTAGTCACATAATTTCCTATCCATGAGACGCTTTATTAAGATTAATGGCCCACTCCTACATATCATGAAAAATTTTAAATTTGGTACCAAAATTACCCTAACCGATATTTCTCATGGTTTATTACACAAATGAAATTAGACAAGGCAAAAAGTCAAGGATAAGCATAGTTTCAAAGTTCCTGTTTTAATTTTCCCTCCCTACACTTAAACTGAACATTGTCCCCAATGTTCCCCGAAAGTATCAAAGTTATGATAATGGAAGGTAATTATAAACGAAAGAAACTAGTACTCCCCTGATTAGCTCGGTAGTGGATCCGCTAGGGTCTGGTTTGACGACCTACCGTCCGAGTCAATAGACAACTATGATAAACTGAAGAAGGTTTTCTTGACTTACTTCCTCCAGCAAGAGAAGTGTACCAAAGATCCCGTGGAACTGCATCATATTAAGCAAAGGGATGGAGAGCTAACAGAAGACTTTGTAAGAAGGTTCAAAGAAGAAACCAGGGGCATAAAAGGAGCTCCGGAAATTATGAGAGTCTCAGGATTCATGCAAGCAATCACCGATCCGGAGCTGGTTAAGCGGTTACATGACAGAGTCCCAAAGTCAATGAGCGAAGTGATGAATATAATCACCTCCTTCCTAAGAGGAGAAACAGCCGCGGGAAGCCGTGAAAGAAGAAGGCCTTGGATACAAAGAACAAAGGAACGAGCAGCAGTCTAGTATCGTCAAAGTTTTAAAAGAGAACTTAGAAATAAATTAAGAACCAGGGAAAGGCGACAGGGTTTCCGCAACCCGCAAGAACCTCCCGGAGAAATACCGGCACAAAGAAGAGCGAGGTCTCCAAACCCGTCCTCAATCACCGCAGTCGAAGAAAAAGTTGATGGAAAGTTCTGCGAATTTCACGGAAAGGAAAGACATACCACGGAAAAATGTCTACACTTAAAAAAGCAAAGGGAAGGAAGAAAGAAAGGTTGATGACAAAGGAAGAAGAGCAACAGGAAAAAGCCAAGCACTGAACCCTAAATAATAAAAAAAACAGAACTCCAACAAGAGAAAAATGGCAGGAATGCCAACAAAATAAACAAGGGTCCAGACATCCCTACCGGAACGAATGAAGATCCTGATCCTATAAACTTTAATAAATAAAGACTCAAAAGGCTCATGCCAAACACAAAGTAAGGAGGCGAATAATTAAAAACAATAAAAAAAGCCAACTATCGAGAAGACTCAATGAGCAAGTACAAACGTTGAAAAAACGTCCTATTACTTCAAAACAATCGGATCGCGGAAGATCATGTGAAAAGAAGCCAGAATAAAGGTCGAAGAACACAGAAACACACTACGGGCGTATGCGGGAAAACCTTATGGAAATCATCCCTAGAGGATACAAGGAACAAAAATCTGTCTAAAAAAGAATTAACTTCGGAGGAGGCAACACTCCAAAGGAAATACGCAAAAAGTCGCGGCAAACACGACATAAAGGCCACAATGTGAGAAAAAACAAAACTAGGGAAAGGATGCGCCCTCGGAATGGAAAGCCCCTGACAAAAACCAAGCAAGGGCGGAAGCAAAAGGATAAGCCTTATCCAAATACTCAAAAAGGAGAGAAAATCTGCGAGTACAGATTCGTGTTCCTTCCCAAGAAATATTATGTCAAATCTAGCAGGAACAACAGACGCCCAGGCTGCGAGCCTAAGCACGTGCCTACCCACAGAAAATAAAATTAATGCTAACGAGTGCAAAAACAGTAAAATCCTCGCTATAAATACACAAGGTAAATAAAGGGGAAAGGGCAGAAAAAGTAAAAAGGAATTACTTCTTTCTTCAACAAAAAAGCTTGGCACATAAAATCTTCAAAGAAGTTGAAGATGTTGTTCAGAAGAAGAATACGATGGTATATGGTAGGAAAAGAACACAACCGGCCATAAGCAACAACACGTTGCCAACACAAAGTTATTCCCAAAAAATCCATACACAACCTGAACCTTTACCCCCCAAAAGAAAAACATAAGAATAAAAGTAAATGCTGCAACAACCAATACATGTTCTTAAATGACTGCTAATAACAATTAGTCGTTATAAAATGATGCCTCATAACCCACCTCCGCAAACATTCACAAAATTCCTTCACCCAAAACCCGTGTCCATTGAAGTTTGTGTGAGCCGGCCTAGACCATATGGCATACCAAAGGTGGGAGTTTAAAACGATTAGACTCTCATTAGCCCTTTGAGAATTTGGTAGTACAGGCAGTTCCTTCCCAACCTCGGCATTCCTGAGCGGAAGAAGGAACTATATCACGGGAACTGGGTCAAAAGGAGTGATAGAATGTGCAAAGAGTTGGGTCCCTAGGGAAAGACAACAAAGGAATTTAGGGACAACGAAATGCGTAAAACGGCCCCTAATTAACAAGAAGCTTCCCTAGGAATGACAAACAGCAGAGGATGAAAACTATGCCTTCATTCCTCTGTTGATACAGCCCGACCCCTAAACAAGTGTACGTCAAACAATCGAGGCATATCGGGTTGGATAGACTGGGTTTAAGGTATAAATGATCAGCTTGCGGGTGCCGGGATAAAACAAAAGTTGCGCGGTGGAAAAGCAACCTCACTAAAAGCCTTTCCACTACCGCGCAGCGGGGCAGATTCAGACGGGAAACCTCTTGAAAGGCCTATCGAACTTGTTGTATACCCTAAAGTATTATAAACCTACTGCTGAAAAGAACAGCACGCAAGGGGAGCATCACAGCCTTTTAAGAAACAATTACAAGCCCCGCGAACTTCCCAGGGAACCCCGTAGAGAGAATGCAGCGGCCCCATGAGGAAGCAAGCCACTGGAACTCCTTCAAGAAAAAGGATAGCAGACAAGAAGAAGGATTCGGAACTCAGAAGAGAAAGGAAAAATACCCGCACCGGGAAAGTCAGCGGATAATGAAAACGTCAGCAAAAGCACATCCAGCCAGAACAATTCTTCAAGATAGGAAATTACAACTATTATGTATAAGGAAACTCGTCACGGCAATAATTAAAGCAAACTTCCGCAAGAAAGAACAAAAACAGAATTGCAGAAGCACTTCTCCAAAAAAGATGTCCGCCATCAACAAAGTTCCGGAAAGAACACAACTTCAGCAGTTATAAGACAGAATAAAAAGGGTAAGAACGATTAACAATGAAAAAAATGTACTCGAATTTACAATATTTGTAATTTATTTTGAAATATATCAAATCAATAAAAAAGTGAAGATTGGCTACCTTTATTGTTTTATCTTTCAAATAATTTCATTTTGATTAAGTGCATAAGACGCGCAAGCACAAAATTGAGCACAACCCAAATATGTTATTTCCGAATAACAAAGAGTTATCACGAATAACCAAAAGGTGAAAAACATAGTCACCAAGGTACGTAAGAGGTATTGCAAGCCCAGTACTGGGAGGATAGCCCAAAATTATCCAAATACTATTAAAAACGTGCATATCCGTATTAACTTTAAAATAATAGCACGACACAAATCCAAAAATGGTGTGCACAAAAGACTATTAAAAACGTGCATATCCGTATAACGTTAAAAAAATAGCAACACTCAATGTATGCAGCGGATGCTAAGAACACAGGTATCCGAAAAACAAAAAGATAGTAGCATAGAACAGGTAACAAACTTTAGAAAACCATGGTTAAAATTACAAGAAATGGAAAAGCTAGACATCGTTAAAAGGACTACAAACATAAAAAGAAAGAAGAGTAAACTAGTTTTGCTCCAGGACAGTCACGCTAGCTTCAGGCTCAGACAGGACGGAAGGAACTTCGCCCACCTCAGGGTGTGGAACTTCGCCCACCTCAGGGTGTGGATCATCGGTGGAGAGGGGCCTAACAGAGACAGCATGAATACTAGCAGAAGCAAGTACAAGTGGCAACGAAGTATTAGAATTCAAAGCCAACTCGCTAGTTGAAGGTCCTTTCATACCCGTAACATTGCGGGCGGACAACGGATCAATTAAAGAATCATAAACATCAGCAACAGTGGGCTGATGAGAAACAGGAAGACTCCTAAATTGATCAACCCTTCCTTGAACAACTTCCAGCGAGCGAGACAATGAGCTAGTGCCAATAACAGTACTAGTATGCTTGTCATAAACAGGAACCACAAGCTGTTCAAGGTTAGGCTGAACCCAAAAATCATGGGGGCACTCGCATGCGGCCCCTCAACCAAAAGAAGATCCATAATATCCGCAATACCAGCATCCTTGCTAGAATTAAGAACGGAGACTAAGGAAAATTCCACATCCGCAAGGGCCTTCACGGCGGAAAGATAGTGAGCTTCCGCTGAAGGGTCATACGCAGCAAGATCCACAAGCTCTTTCTTCTCCATACCGTGAATAATACCCGCTACTAGCCTAACTTGCATACCTTTATCAATGGCACAGCTGATAACCTCCGCCATTGCTGTAGAATACTCGGGAGAATTCAAACACTTAAATACAGCAAGGCTCATACCATTAGTCAACAACCAATGCCGACCAGATAGCAAAGTGAGAAAGCGAGGATAAAACTCTTCATCAAGGTGCCGAGCCAGTGCACACAAATCAGCAACTGTTGAATCAACCTTTTTCATAACCGCAACCACCTTTGCGTCTTGGGTCTTGGAAAACTCTTCCCTCAAAGCATCAAGAGAAAGAATCTGACTGCGAAGCTTGGAACATGAGGACTCCAAAGCACGTATCTACAAATAAAAATAAAGAGTCAAAAAACAATGGAATAATAAGCGAATGGAAGAGTTGGATGAAAAATCATTAATACATACCTGTCCAGAAAGGTTAGCATTCTGAGACTTGAGCACAACAACTGTAGCCCTCAAAGTAGAAGACTCGGAATCCTTCTCATCAAAAGAAGATCGGAGCTCAGCAAGCTCAGCACGAAGAGAATCTCGCTCCCGCTCAAGGGAAGAATTTTGACTCTTCAACAAAGCAAGTTCCGCAACAGAAGCTGCGGACAACTCAGCAGCAGTAGCCAACTCAGAGGACCCGACTTCAGCAACTTTGGCCCTAAGGATCGAGACCTCCTTATCCCTTTCTTATAGCAGGGATAATAGGCGCTTTATCTCTACCATATTATACTCCAATCGCATATGGACTTCGGAACTAAAGCACACCTATCGTGCTGTAGCAACATTAAACTCAGCAAGAAGGTGATCATTCCCATCTCACGAATGAAAGAAAAATAACAAGGAGGGGCAAACTCGTCCACCATGCCACGACATTCATCAGCATCATCAAGAAGAGAGTTCCTGGAAACGTTCCATTTTGGAACATGAACACCAGACGAAGAGCGAAAATTCAAACCATCAACAGCGCGGATGTCTCCAGCCGAGATATCAAAGTCAGAAAAATCGTCAAGAGCAGGGTGAACGCCGCCAACAACATCAGAACTACCGGGAACGGAGGAAGGAACATTCATTTGACCCCTTTCCCTCCCAATAGAAACAACAGTGGTAATAACAACATCCGTCACAACCGGCACCGAAGACCTGCCAAACAACAAACAAAAAATAGGTAAAAGCAAGAGGAATAAAAACATCACAAAAAGATAAAAATCAAGATAACAAACCTGAGGGGGGACTACCAAGACGGAGCAAACCAGAATCATATTCAATAGATGTCCCAGCTTCATGAAGGGGAGTGATTGATAATGAAGGAGAAGAAGAAGAATGAGTGGGCAAAGTATTCAAAGAAAATTCAAGAGAATGCGTACTTTGAGCAAGCAACTTCTGAATAGATTCCTAAGACTTACCACCAATAGAAGTCCTTCCGGAATCCACATGGTTACTCCTCAACTTCTTACGAGGATAAACAGGATTGGTGCAAACTTTCTTCCTCTTTCTTCGAGAGCCTGAAGCCGCATCACAAGTAGACACCGAAAAGGTACCAAGAGTAGCACCAGACACCAGAAGATCAGCTTCAGTAGCAGAACAAGCAGGCCGTAAAATATTAACATCCACAGAATCATCACATAACCTAGAAGTTTTGGCCTCAAAATCAGCAAGCATATTCCCATTAGCCCCCAACCCAACAGAAGACGGAGGGGCAAGAGAAACGGTCTGGCTTTCAGTTAATTTCAACAACGGAAGCTCACCCTCTTCCAAAGGACGAATATCAACCCTCAGCTTCATAGGATCCTTCATGTGAATCAAAGATAGCAAATCCATCGCTACAAAGAGTAGGAAAACAACAAGCACGGTTTAAGCCACAAAAAAGGGAGAATAGAGAATAAAGAAGCATAAATGTGGTACACCCACCCTGATATTCTTCATCATAGAACACAGGGTAAAAATCTTCACCCAAAGTATAATTACGACTTAACCCAACCAAGAAAAGAAAGGACTCCAAAAATTTATGAAAAGGAGAAGCATGGGTAACAAGGGAAGCAACATGCCCATCATCAAACTCAATATCCTTAGGAGTAACATCCTTAGGAATGCTTCTCCCAACAAAGAAAGGATGAATAACTGGGCAAGCAAAGGAGTCAACCCATAAGAAAGGGTCATTCCAACTTTTAAGAGAATCAAGGGGTTTAGTATAGCAAACGCCAAAACTATCAACTTGTTTACTAAAATAAAGCCAGCCATCCTTCTAAGATTGAACATAAAAGCACCTAAATAACCCAACCGAGGGTTTGATGCTAAGAGCAAAACAAAGAATCCCAAATTGAGAAACTTTAGCAGCACCAATAACAGAATGCCGCGATATATGGACGCGATAATAATTAAGGATAGAAACAAGGAACACAGATAAAGAAAGACGGAAATTAGCGTATTAAAAAAAAAACGGGTATATACACCAATCTTCCCATCTGGTGCCTCTTGAATAGTCTGATCAGGATTAGGCAATTCCGGATGAACAAATTGCGGAATTGAATATTTAATACAAAAGCAATCAAGCATCCCTCGTGAAAGCTTAGACTTAGCAGATGCAAAAGTACCCATAACGGAAGGAGAAAAGGAGTTAGAGCCTAACCTAGAAAGGTAACCTGGATGACGGACGCAACCCAAGAAGATTAGATCGAAAAGAAGAAGAATACCGCTTGCAAATAGAGAACAGTAAAAGAATAGGGCAAATGAAAAATAAAGTGTATTTATACAAGGAGGGTGTCAAGGCGTCCAGATAAACCCTAAAGGAGGGCACGTGTCAAAAAGCAACCCGATCCAACGGTGATTAGTAAGGAGTAAAAAAGCAAGACTAGCCGAAAGACGCAGGACCCACCGGGTTCAATCAGCCAGAAAATAAAGGGTCAGGAATCGTTCACGCTGCACAACACGTAGACCAAGAAAGAAAATGTCATAAAGACACTTCAAAGATAAGAAGCAGAAACGGCTCCGTCAAACTTAAAGTCTAAAAATACTCACCGCACGCGACAGATATCCGTGTGCAATAAATATGCCAGACTCGGGGACTTGATGACGTAGCAGTCCCTAAAAAAGAGGAACATCATAAGGACATTTCAAAAAAGGCACGGAAAGGGAAAGTGCTCAGTCAACTCAAGTCAAGTAGCATGCACCGTACGCGACAATATCCGCACGCAATGCACATACTAGACTGGAGGGACTTGATGACGTATAGAGTAGGCCTAATACACACTATACACATATGGGGCCCAGCCCATAACGAAAAGTAACTACGAACTCGACCAACAAGTAAGCCCAATGACGAAATTGGCTACAGTCCAGACCTAAAGACGCACGCAAGATACATAGCAGACTGAGCCATCGGCCGCTGAAGGTATCTTGTGTCCGCATCCGCGATTAACACGGAACCTTGTCCGACAAGGGTCTGGCTCCGGCGACTAACCACTATATGCAAGTAATCAGGAAACCCTAGCGGTAAGCCTCGCCTATAAAAGGGGGTCTAATCCCCATACAAGGTACAACAACTTTCTCTCTCATAATTACACACACACACACACTATTACTTTCTCTGACAAGGATGTGTAATTACTCTCACGTCGGAGTCTAATCGTGGGGTTTGTCCCCACGGTAAGGCTAACGGTTTACTCTTCTTGTGCAAGGAAACCCATCAAACTACTTGGATTAGTACAAGATCAGCCCGTTAATAGCTTGTTGGCCCAGTCCGGCAAGCTACACTCACATCCATTACAACCCATCACACTTTTTGTACTAACAATAACTTTATATTTGTTATCAACAAAACACAAAAAGATCGCTAAATATGAATAAACATTTTTACGATTTATTTGTATTAACAATCTCCCCTTTTTGTTGATGACAAAACATAATGTTATGATGAGTAAAACTTAAGATTAGATGTATGTTTTGAAAGCATAAGTTTTACTTCTTCTCCCCCTTTTTGTCGAAACAAAAAGCGAACCTAACGAGAAATAAAAGTGTGGAAAAAAAATAGTATAATTCACGAAGCACTAAATCCCCCTTGACGGTAGCTCCCCCTAGAATAGGGCGTCAAGTGAGAAAATATAATACCTACAAAGAAAAAGTTAGTAGTAACATGCAATATAATCTTGTATTTGACGAGAAACAAGATGGAGAGCCAAGATATTTAAACAAAGCCTTGTAATAAAAAGACAAAGTGTAGTGGTATATAGGCCACATACAAACATGTAAGAACTAAGAACAAGGTTTTTTTCTTTAAAATGACTCAAAAGAAGAAGAAAAAAATAGGGAAAATCGTAATATCATTCCTTCCATGCTAGCATAAGGTTAATTATGGAAGTTTTGGTGAGTGATGATATTGATGCGATCAAGGATGTGGTTAAGTATGAATCGCATCTCGTCCCTTATTTCCATGGCAAGTTCCCTAGTGGATTGGCAATGTTCACAATGTAAATGATGTGGTTATTGTGTGTGGATGGTTTCTGGGTAAGTTTGACTTGTGGAAGGCGAAATATGTGGTGGAAAAGTTGGAAAATATGGATCAAAGTCCATTATGTTGGTGGAATATATGAACCTAGATGTTGTTGTAAGATAATGGGAGCTAAAGGTGGTGAAATTGCAAGGTCTTTGTAAAGTGTGTTTGGAGATGTGAGTGGTGTTAAAAAGACTTGTTCTTTTGGACTAGACACGGGTAGTGGGGTTGTTTTTTGAGTATTAAGAAGTTCCGATAGGGTGATCTTAGGTGGAGACTTAATAGGTGATGGTGGTGATGTACTTGTTGGAGATCATGGAGGTGCCACTATGGAATCATTTGGTGGTGAATGAGTAGTTGGTGATGAACTTTTTGACAATGGTTTGGCTAAAAACAAGGCCAAATGCTAATCCGTGCGGTTTTTCTAGATTTCGGTGGTGGCACTACGGAAGGTGGTAGGATAAAGTTTTGGATTTCTTGAAGAGGATTGTTTGCACTAGGTGATTCATCAATGTTGGATGACATGATGATGATTGTTTGTGAGGTTGTGAGTGATGTGTGACAACTCGTAATTCCAGGTCAATTTTCAAATTTACTATTCATCTCAGGAATTTACTATTCATTGGTTACTATTCATCATTTTACTATTCATCGTTTTTGAAGTCGATTTGATATTCTGAGAACGTATTTCAAAATTTTACTATTCACAAAACACTATTCATTCCCGGAGAAAAATCACTATTCATGATTCACTATTCATCATTTTTCGTAAACTAGGTTTACGAGTGTCAAATTCGTAACCGTAAGACGTTTGGTACGGTGAATCACAAAGAATGGAAATGCAGTGAAGAATGGAATGACAGAGAAAGAGAATGACTCTGAATTAAGAGAATGAATTCTACTGTTTGGCAAAAGTCGAGAATAAAGTGTCAGAATCGACTAAAGAATTCATTCTTTTGTTTGGCACAATAGAGAATGAACTTTTTTTTTTTAGATTTTATATTTGTCAAGTTGATTATTTAGTTTCTTTAATACTATGAGGTCATATAACTACACTTGTGAATTCATGTATTTATCATGTACGAGTATATAATTGTTATATTATTTTTGTGATGAAATAAAATAATTAAAATAAATTATATTACGAGAACTACACATACTGTACTTAACAAAATCACTTCTTCATTAAAAAAAACTTCGCCAACAAATGTCACACCCCCAAAATATCGCAGCGGAACGATAGTGTCATTGGGGTATGACATCATAGCACAAAGTATGGATACAGAAAACGACCTCTATAATGAGACGTTTTGAAAAGTTTACCATTCGATTACTTAGGTTAAAGTTTACACAACAAGAAATCACAAGTTTGATAATACATAAAGAGTTTACAAAACATGTCGAATGGTAATTGTTAAAAGCACAAGACTCCAATGTATGCCATGTGACTCAAAAGCTCCATGAAATGCTATCGCCTTACTACCTGAGATAAACATGCTAAAAGTGTCAACACAAAGGTTGGTGAGTTCATAAGTTTGTGTTAAAATGATTTGAAATACTTAGAGAAATGTTCACACAGCAAAGGCATTGTAAATCCACTCAGTTCCAAGTTCCGCCCATACAAAACTTGCAACCTGTGTGTTCACAACCCATTGCCTAAAATAGAATGACAATCATGAATATGCGCATTAAAGTAGTTAAAAGTATAAGTGTCACCACAAGGGTCTTCCAACAACTCGTGTTGGGATGTTTGTAAATTAATAGCCTTCCAACAACTTAATTTGGAGCCACTAATTCTTGTATGTTTGTTACAAATATGCATATGAAATCAAGTATAACCCAAATCAAGTGTATAACGCAATCAAAAGTATAACGCAATCAAGTGTAAAGTATAAGTAATGTTGTTTGGCAAAAGAATTTAAATGTTTGGATAAATAAGCATATATCTCGCCCCAAATAGTTTATAGGAATTTAAATGAGTAGAAGCGGGGTATGAACTCACAGTAGTATGTAAAAGTTTAGAGTACTTGTGAAAGTAAATGAAAATAGTTTGAGCATGTATCTCCCCAAAAAGTAATTGAAAATGTATAAAAGTAGGGGCTATGAAACTCACGGTGTCAGAACGTTTAGAGTATTTGCGAAAGTAAATGAAAATAGTTTGAGCATGTATCTCCCCCAAAAGTAGTATAAAAACAATTGAAAGTGGGGCTATAGAACTCACCCGGTGTGATTGATATGCTAACAAAATGAAGTGTAAGAAAATGAGGCTCGGAAACTATCCGCGACCTAAAATGAATGATATGATACTTAATGAGTTATGGTGTAATGTTATGCATGCATTTCGTATGTTATTTATACCATTTGTGAGTTTTGAAAATAATACTCTTCGTCAAAAAAAATACTCTTTTGACGTCTTGACCATTCTTAAATTACTTTACAAGTATTTACGTCAAAATGTCATCCTACAATAGTTTCTTAATGATTTATTGCGAAATTTTAACTTTTCGACGTAAAATAATAATGTCGGAAATTTCATGAAAGTGACAAAAATGGCTGAAAAACTAGTCGTAAAATGGTGTACGTCGAGCGTTAGGAAACGAACTCAGCGGTTTTGGAAAGCTTGTATCAAAATCTAGAAGTTTTAGTACATGAGTTTTCGTCATAGAGGTCTCGAACATAAAGATAATAGAGGTTAAATATGGTGATTTTGTCCAAATGTGGTTTAAAAAGTGAGTTTCGGCAAAGTTTAAGCAACCGTAAATAATTTATTACAACTCCGCTATACAAACTGTTGGTCGTTTTGAAAAATATGCTTGGTGATCTCGATTTTATTAGAAGACATCTCGTTACAAAAGTTCTACATCATCGTTAAAACAGCCTTCAACATGGTCGTTTTAGTTACCGTAACACTTGTCTCGTAAAAATAATATAGTCTTTCTAAAAATAATAGTTACGGCAATTTTATGAAAACGTGCATATCTTAGTCGTTTCAAATCCGTTTTCTCACATTATTATCGTCCTTAGCTTCAGATCAAAGTATACTAATTTATTTTTGATAAGTCGAAATAATTTGTAAAGCTTAGGACTCGTTTTTGACTCAAAACTAAAATAGGTTGCTGAAATTTCAGAAAATATATATATCGTCGTCAAACTTGAAAAATTCATAACTTCTTCGTTATAACTCCGTTTTAATCCGTTCAAGCGGCCACGGATTCGTTTTAAAGTATATTTTCTAAATATCAAGGCCAAAAACTCATGCCTACTGTCGGATTTTCCAGAAAAGCAAAATAAGATCAGACCACTTTTATTACTTGTCGAAAATAGTTTTTCTCGTACTAAACCTATTCCAATCCCTTCAAATCAACTCCAAAGCTATTCTAATCCTACCATACACCTTCTTAGGGTGTCATGGGTTCCTAAACATCATCAAGACCAATATATAACAAGGGATAAATTATAGGATGACTTTTATATATAAAACTCTAAAAAAAAAAATGTTAAAAATGGTATAACTAACCATAAGTCTTGCATGCTTGCTCAAAAATGAAGAAATAAATATGAAATGAAAATGAAAGATGTAAAATGAAAGTGATATGCTTACTAGTTACTTGATGAGGTGATTAGAACAAAGGATTAAACCTAAACACCCTAGGTTTTTATTTCAAAACCTTGAATAAGAGTGTTACTAGATTGTTATAAACTTAAGCTTGTAAAAACTTGATGATCTCTTGAATACACCTTATAGGGCCGGTTTTTAGAGAGGAGGAAAAAGAGAGAACACAACTTCTAACTTGAATAAAATGAGATGAATGATTGAATGAAAGGTGAATGAAGTTTGTGTATAACTTTATATAATCAAGAAAAACTTGTACCAAATAATTAATGCTTACCCTCCCCTAAGGGCCGGTTTTTGGGGATCATGTTTCTCAAAGATATATATTTTTTTTTTTTTTTTTTTTATAATGTATATATATAAATGTGTATAAGTAACTTGACATAAGTAAAGGTAACTTTGTAACTTGTATATACATTAGTGTATTTAAGGTAGTTTTAGGTAAAAGTAACTTTTAATAGATCAAAGTAGAGTATAATGATATCATAAAAATTGTAAAAATACATTCCTTGTGAAATTTGAGTGATATAAAAATTTTCGTGTACTTTTTAATAAAAGTGTCGTAATAATATAACTTTAACGATTTATATACAAAATAAATTTAAAACACTAGGTAAACTCAAAATATAGTTTTTATAAACTACATGTAAGTATAAAAATATATTGGGATCATTTTTGGAAGCATCGGATTAAATGTTCAAAATAATAACTCACGCGATAACGTTTATTTAATATAAAATTTACGCTAAATGTGAAATGTAAAATCATGAATGAACTAATATGATGCAAATGATGTTAATGAAATGTAGACTAAACTTAGTCCATATGAAATGTTAGTGATGATATGATCATGAATTCGCCGCTAAACCATAAAGGTTACGCGAATTTGGAACACGCAAAGCTAGTTTACGATAAATGATGAAATTGTGAAACGTGAATTGTTTTGAGAGATGACCAAAAATTGAGAATTGTGACAACAAATGTCAAAGAAATAATATTTAAGCTTAAGATAGTACTAAACATATTATTGAGCAAAAAAGTGTGTAAACAAATAAATCTTAATGAGCACCTAATCCAATGGACCATCCCCAAGCATTTGAATGTAGATAATTTTGTCTTCTAGCGACGATTTCAAAAAAATTCGGGCCTTACTTGCATTACGACCAATGATGTGCATGCCCCTGATACATTGTTGGGGAGTGATACGTGGTAAACCTTGTATATCCGTGATAACTTCATCCAATGTATCATGAGCAATGTCTTGACTAGCACTTGCAATTATTTTGTCACCTAATTTACCGATAGAATCTTCAAATTTTTCAGTTAAGTCGATGGATCATTCTCTAAAAGTGTCACTAAACTCTGATTTTGCTTCTTTTCCTTTTATTTCCTACTCCACTCGATATAGGAACATCCATATCAACATCAATGGGAGAAACCGGAGGCGTCTCTTGAACAATTTCGTCATCCCTAAGATCCTCAGCACAAGCACCAATTGCTCTATCCTTACCAAATATACTACAAAGCTTTTCATAATATGGTAGCACCTTCTCCTTAAAAGGAGATGCTTGTTTTATATCCTACAACAAAGTTGAAAGTAAGCATTAAGTATGTGGGCGACATCACATGCTACTAATAAACATGAACAATATACCTTGATGTAAGCAGCCCACACATTGTCAGTGCGGTAAGGACACATTTTTCTGGATCCCAACCAAAACCACTTGTCCCTCCCGTGCCACTTAACATGTCGTGCACAATGCTAAAATTCTTTTTTAGAGTCTTCAACCTTGACTTAGTATGAGGATCCGCCTTTAATCCCGAGCTAGGAAGACTAACATCTAACAATGTTTGCACCACCTTTTCATATCCGGGTTTGAATCCGTTATCTGCACTTTTGAGTACTTAACCGATACATGCAACTCCATCAATGCATCAATTAGCTTTGCATCTTCGTCGGTTGTCCACACTCTCTTGTTTTTTCCAGCACCTCTAGGTATAGTTGAATCTTGCGCACCGCTAGGTAAACTTGAATCCGCCATATCTAGAATACATGAACATGAAATCTTCAAATTTTATATCATATCAGTATAAATTATCAAAATTCAAAATAGGGGCAAATGATATAGTAATTGTTCATGTTAAAAGCCAATATACACGTACTAAACTACATAACTAAAGATTTATTTAATTGTAAGGGGCGGATGTAGCCAAGTGGATCAAGGCAGTGGATTGTGAATCCACCACGCGCGGGTTCAATCCCATTAAGCATACTTATAGAGAAAAAAAATAACATAAAGACATCAGGAGCTCCAAGCAAGTATCCGTAAGCTACCAAAAGCGTTACAAATTCATCAAAAACCAACATGCTAAAAAATACATTTGGAACTATCAATTTATTAATGAGCACGCCTTTCATTCCACTCATTAAACATTTCATTTGCAAGATTATCTCTACGATCACTCCATCCTTGTGATGTTTCTATGGTGCTAATGACATTATCATGATCGTTTGCATGTTGCGTGTGATCATTTAGTACTTCATTATCAAGAGGGTCCTCATGCATTGTTGTACGAATAAAATTATGCATCAAACAACAAGCTATTATTATACGTGGCATAGAATCTAGTGGATGGTATGAAACATCACGCAAAATGGCCCATCTAGCCTTAATCAACCCAAAACATCTCTCAATACAATTTATGGCAGAAGAGTGTCGCATATTATAGAACTCTTTTGATGTCGTAGGTGGATGACTCCAATCATTCAAATGGTACCGTTGGCCACGATAAGGAGTTAGAAAACCTTCACCGTTTGTATAACCGGCATCACAAAGGTAGTAGGTTCCTATTAAGTTCGAACATATAATTTCGGTTACATTTTAGTGACATCGTAATTATTCAATTATTGTATATGTATGGATAATAACCTACCTTGAGTTACTTTAAGACCATTTGTCCTACTAATAGCATCTCGAAGCACATGACTATCAGCTGCAGATCCCTCCCATCCCGCTAACACGTATATAAACTGAAGGTCTCTTGTGCAAACACCGAGAACATTGGTACAAATTTCACCCTTTCTTGTATGATAAGGTTTTCGCTCACTTTCAGGGACCCTAACTTTAACATATGTTCCATCTAAGGCTCCTAAGCAACCCTTCACACACATAAAAAAATGATATGAACTAGTAATTGACATTAGTATGGTAACTGAAATAAAGATATACCAGTTGACTAACCTTAAACCACTTCCACCTCTCATCTAATTCGTTATTTTGCACTGGTACATGTACTTTATAAAATTCTTTGTGTAGTCGGCATACCACATTCAAAACTAACTTGAAATACCTACTTATAGTTTCGGGACCTTGAAACACTGTTGACTATTATACGGTTTTTTTCATTGCGCGCAAGTGTATGTAAGAACATAGCAACTTGTTCATCGACTTGGATGTTTTTGCTACTTTTTAGTCCGCCTCTAGTTTCTAAAATCTGAAAAAGTTTTCTAAAAGCATATATGTTCATTCTTATATTAACCACACTTGTAGTATCGCTTTCATACACCATCCTTATCATATTTTGTAAGCTATTATAGTAGCTACGAGATATCTCAATGCATAAAGTTTTAGACTCGATGAAGTAATTCATTGTAGAACCACACATTAGAAACCAACGAGCCGCAATGAAGATTGCATTAGCTGCTCCTAAAGAGGCTATCATGGCAGCTCGTTTAGTTCGTACTTTCCGTTGAAACAAAGGTGTTCTCGTCATCTACAATATACAAGTGGTGTTTAGCATTATATACTTAACAAAGTCAAGACCTACGTTCATTATAATCTCTGATGCAATTATTTTTGTTTTTCTATATATAATGTGTGATTACTTAACATCTATAAGCAATTAAACAATTTTTGATCGAACCATGTAACATATTAACTCAAACATCATTAATGTTACACATGATGTAAAGCATGAAGATATCATTATTTATACAAATCCTTACCTCAACTTCAACTGATATAATGACATGAAGTATATATATTTTTATTGTAAAGTAATACTACGTATCACGTTAAGCATGAAGATATTATGCCATACAGTATATATTAAATTGTAAGTAATATGAAGAATTTATATATTTACCTCAACTGCTGTTGAGAATCACCAACACTAATGATGAAGCGTTGAATCGAATTGGAGAGAATAGTGGCTGCCGTAGGGTTTTTTTTTTATTATTTATGATAATTTGCGCAATATATATCTCTTCCTTTTTGACAGGAGGATTTCATTTATTCCTGGAAGAATGGATATAGAGAAAAGGTCCCTCTAAAACTCTCATTCTCCACCTTTCTCCACTTTTTTTAAAGAAACAAAAAGGGAGAATGAGAATGGTAGTTTAATTCCATGTTTCCATTCTTTGTGTCAACAAACATCGGAATGAACCCCCTTTCCCTTTCTCATCTTTCCATTCCAGTGTACCAAACATCCCCTAAGGGTTTAGCTGCGAATTCATGAAAAATCATTGAGGACATTTCATATAGACTAGAGTTAGTCTACATATCATTAGTAACATCATCATCATATTAGTTCATGCATGGTTTTGCATATTTCATTAAACGTATAATTTTCTATTAAATAAACGCTATCGCGTAATCATTTATTTTGAGTATTGATCCGACACTTCTAAAAATTATCCTGATATATTTTTATACTCATTTTAAGACTATAAAAATTATATTATTAGTTTACCCGATGTTTTAAATTTATTTTGTATATAAATTGTTTTATATATATATATATATTTACTGACGGTTTTAAGTAAATACTACTTGATAATGATTTATTCACTAAATTCTTGCAAGAAATGTATTTTTATAATTTTATGACTTCGATATATTTTATTTTGTTTTAGTAAAAATCGATTTCTAGCCAACGCTACACTAAATAATTACTTTTACTTATCAAATATACACTACAGTTTCCATATAATACATTTACTTAATAAAATTTTCACCACCCTTTTCTTTTTTTACCCCTTGCCGACCAAACTATGGTGACACAACAAGTTTTACATAAAAATCTACCCTAGACTTACACATATACTTGTATAGCCTTAACACTTGTATTCTTTTTTCTAATAATACATTAAGTAACACATACAAACACATATACTTAGGTGAAAATAAAAACTCTCCCCATCTTCATCACCATTTTCGGCCAAGAAGAAAAAAAATGGAAGAAACACAAGATTTTCAAGGATCAAGTTATTTTACAAACACTAGTATACTCTATTTTAAGGTTTTGCAATAAAAACCTAGAGTATTTAGGAAAACCTTGTTCCATAAACCTCATCATCATACTAGTAAGCATTTCATGATCATTATTAATCTTTCATATTCGTAATTAAGTTATTTTTATCATGCTTGAAAGAGAACATGCAAGTTTCATGTGTGTCTATACCACTTTTATTGTTTTTAGTACTTATAATTAGTATATATCATCCTATAATTAATCCCTTGAAACATATCATTTTTGATGATGTTTAGGAACCCATGACACCCTAAGAAGGTGTATGGTAGGTTTAGAATAGATTTGGTGTTGATTTGAAGTGGTTAGAATAAGTATTACGCAAGAGAAATCACTTTCGACAACTTAAAAATAAGGTCTGATCATTTTTGTAAAATCTGGAAATTTTGACGTTTTATAAATTATTTTGGGCTAGATATTCAGAAAATATACTTTAAAACGAAACCGTGGTCGCTTGAACGGGTTAAAACGGATTTATAACGAAGAAGTTATGCTATTTTCAAGTTTAACGACGAAAACTATATTTTCCGAAAAACTGCATGCTGTCCAGAATTTTTAAGGGTCAAAAATGAGTTTTAAGCGTTATCTAAATGAGTTGATTTATCAAAAATATATTAGTATACATTAACACGAAGCTAAGGATATATAAAACGTAGAAAACGAACTTATAACGACTAAATTATACGCGTTTAAATAAGGATATCGTAACTATTTTTCACAAGTATAAAACACTTACATTTATATTTTCTATTAGCCAAATTAGTTGTCGCTAGTGACCATGTTTGGAGTCGTTTTTCACATCGATAGAATACTTTTTAGAAAACGATGTCTTCTAGTAAAAGTGAGTTCACCTAGCCTATTTTCCAAAATGTTCAACCGTTCGTCAAACGGAGTTGTAACGGATAAAATACGGTCACTCAAACTTTGCCGAAAACTAACCTTAAACAATATTTTTAGTCTAAGTACCCTAATTCACCTATGTTTTTCTCTATGAACGAGACCTCTATGATAAAAATTTGAAAGCTAAGACTTTGAGATAATGTTACAAGCTTTC
The DNA here is from genome assembly GCA_910596185.1 of Chrysanthemum makinoi. NCBI lineage: Eukaryota > Viridiplantae > Streptophyta > Magnoliopsida > Asterales > Asteraceae > Chrysanthemum > Chrysanthemum makinoi. The sequence goes on from OU343218.1 coordinate 64,145,724, forward strand.
CAAAATCGTTGAGTTTGTTTTCTAACACTCGATATTCACTATTTTGCGACTAGCTTTTCGAGGCCATTTAGTCACTTTCATGAATTGTCAAATTATATTGTTTTACGACGAAAAACTATAATTTCTTAATAAATCACTAAATGACTATCGTAGGATATCATTTCAACGTTAGTACTTGTAAAGTAATTTATAACTTGCCAATACGTTATAAATTTTTATTTTGACGAAAAACTTTATTTTCAAAATTCACAAGTGGTATGGATATCATATGAGTTTGCATGCATAACATTACATCATGACTTATTATAGATCATATCATTCATAATAGGTCGCGGTTAGAGATTTGCGCTACATTTCAGTGTACTCACTTTTGCCATCGCATCATTGTACCAAGTGAGTTTTCATAGCCCCGTTATACATGTTTATACTTATTTTCAAACCTACGGGGGAGAATACATTGCACATCATTTTTATTACGATGCCAAGTATATTAAATTCATTACATTGCTTAAGTTACCTCATTGCCTATTGAATGTCCCCATTTCATAATCATGAACCGTTAATTTCGGAAGAAGCGAGGGTGGGTGAATAGATCTATTGAGGGTGACTCCTCTATCCGGGTTGGTGGTCCCAACTGGTCAAACGGATGCATTTCATTTAATTTCATAATTTGAGTTGTTTTGGCAAAACACTCTATTGGGGCGAACATCATGAACAGTCTAGCTTCGGTGTCATATGCTTATAGCAATTGTAACATTTTTATGTTACATATTTGTCATACATGGCCTATACTTGTGTAGTCGTATAAAACATTTTTCATAAACCTATGATTTCTCACCAAAATTATTGTTGACCGTTTTAGCAATGTATTTTCAGGTAACTAAGGCATTTACATCATGGCACGCATAAGGACCCATCATAGAGTCGCGGTGACGACGCGTCTCACTTGTAAATTATGGCACTTTTAAAAATATCGTTTGGCTTGTAATAAACTTATTTCCGCAAACTTTATCTACTTTTGGGACTTATCTTTGTAACTCTGAATGGTTTAAATAAATATCAAATGATGTGTTTTTAAACGACACTTTAGGTCGTTCAATATAACTGTAACTGTGGTGCTATGACAGTCAACCCCTAGGAATTCCATTCCGCTGCAAAACAGGTAATTTGAGGGTGTGACAGATTGGCATCAGAGCTTCGGTTATAGAGAACTAGGTTGCATCATTGAACCTAGACTATAACTACATTATCATAGCATCTCATCATTTCATCATAAGTGCATATTCACTTTTCATGCGGATTCATACACACTTTATTCGAGTTATTTACTTTCATTTCACATCGATTGTCACAGAGATGTCTTCAGATTCCAATCCCATCACTATTTCTTCACACATTGACATGGAGGATGTCTCATCAGACACTAACATGGATGATGTCTTGTCACACACTACTATCCTTATCTTCAGTTGGCTCTACATCTGACTTACCACTCATATATTCCGACACTGAGACTGAATCCTTTGAGGAGGGCGAAGTTGCACCCACACCACCAGTTAGTCCTACTCATTCACCATCACCACTTTCATCATCTTCATCTTCATCTTCATCTTATTACCTTAGAGATCCTATACCCATATCTGACTTACCGCTCAAGAAGCGTACACGACTTGACACACTTATATCACCCACTACTGAGACTTGACACACTTATATCACCCACTACTGAGACTGCACCACTTGCTAGGTTTGAGATTGATGAGAGTTCTAGGGCTGTTGCTGCTAGACAGCCTACTATTACCGCACTAGAGACACGATTAGATCGTCAGCAGGTACAAATTGACATGTTTTTAGGACAGTTAGAGGAGATTCCATTGATCCGAGTTAAGGCGATGGAGGAGGAGATAGAGGGTTTAGTGATAGGTAGGGTTTCCATCAATGTTTCTTATCAGGGGTTAGAGACTAGACAGCTAGAAAACCGTGAGCACATTACTGAGTTGAGGCAGGAGATGCCAGAGTTGTTTGATAGACCTGATATGTCACAGGATGAGCTACAGCGACAGGCTCATGAGTTATCATTGGCACGTGCGAGTATTGCTATTTTGGAGAGTAGGGATGTTGCTACTCAGTGTCAGATTAGTGATTTGACGGAGATGGTTGTTAGTTTGACGGCACAGGTCCGAGAGCTGGGATCGTCGGCGGAGCACCAGGAGATGCCTAGATTAGACTTGTATCATGTTAGCTTTTACTACTATTATCCTAGTCACGAGGTGTGTGACATAGTTTAAAGAACTTGTTGTCTTTTGGTTGTTGTACAAACAAATGTATCAATTGTTGACTCTACTATGTAGGAATGGTTGTGCTATCTATGATATCGGTCCATGTAGGCCGAAATTTTCATGTATATTATCCACGTGTGTTGTGATTATATTTCGTGGTTGTTCCGTTGTGATTTCATTTATATTATGCATGTTGTGGTTGTGGATATTTATGTGTAATGTTGTTCTACTTATGGATTCTCATCATTGTTTCATCTTATGGTTTTGAGCGATGCTGCTGCTTTGTAGAGGCTTTGCGGCTACTGCCGAAAATTTACTGCAGGACTTTACTCTGCTGGCTGCGGCTACTTGCCGAAGCGCTAGACTTTACTATCTTTAGCTTTAGGCGCCACTCTCTTGGTGCCGGGCTTGCTAATCTGCCGAGTCTGCGGCAACTGCTGAAGCTGCTAGACTTCGCTGCTGCTTTGAAGCTGCCAGACTTGCTACTGCTGCAGGGACTGCAGGAGGGTCTGGAGTTCAGAATTGCTCATACAAGGATTTTAAGAGCGGTGATCCCACAAAGTTCAAAGGCACGGAAGGAGCCACTGCTATGGTCCGTTGGTTTGAGAAAATGGAGTCCGTGTTTCTTCTATGCAATTGCCGTGATGATTGCAAGGTTAAGTTTGCTACTAGTACACTTTTAGATGGGGCAATGTCATGGTGGAATTCGTATGCACAACCTATGGGAATGGAAAATGCTTACAAGCTCACTTGGGAGCAATTCAAAGGGTTGTTGACGAAGAAGTATTGTCCGCGTACTGAGGTGAAGAAATTGGAAATGGAATTTTATGACCTAGTGACTGTTGGGTATGACATCGAGACCTACATTAGGAGGTTTCAAGAGTTGGCTGCATTATGTCCATCTATGGTTTCGAACAACGAAAAACTACTGGAAGCTTTCATTGGAGGACTTCCCCAGATTATTCAAGGTGATGTGATTTCTTTTGATCCATAAACGATTGAAGAATGTATCCGAGTATCTCAAAAACTTATGGCACAAGTTGTGATGAGGGGAAACATTACCAACACCAACCGCAACAACAATACCAATAATCGCACCAACTACAATAAAAACCGAAACAACTACACCAACTACAACAATAATAACAACAAGAGAAAGTGGGACAACAACCGAGGTGGCAATGTTACTCAACAACCACCAAAGAGATAGGATGTTGCTAAGGCCTATCTTTGCAGGCCCAAAGGAAAGGAAAGGATACACGGGTATTTTGCCTAAGTGTGATAGGTGTCAAAGTCATCATAATCCCGGTCGTTGCCCTAACCCATGCGGGAATTGTAAGAAAATGGGTCGTCAAACTAAAGAATGCAAGCTTCCAGCTGTGGTGGAAAATCAGAAACCGCAAGTGACATGTTTTGGATGTGGAGAGAGGGGGCACTACAAGGGGGACTGTCCATAGTGGAGGAATCAAGGGAACATGAATCAAGGTGGAATGGCACAAGAAAGAGCCTATGTCATGGGAGGAGGAGAAGCCAAGGAGGACCCGAATGTTGTCACGGGTATGTTCCTTATCAATAATCGTTATGCATCAGTTTTATTTGATTCTGGAGCCGATAAAAGTTTTGTGTCCACTATATTTGCACCTTTACTCAATATCAAACCAACCACACTAGACACTTCATACAACATTGAATTAGCTAACGGTAACTTAATTAGCTCTGACACCATTGTCCGTGGTTGCAATCTCAATTTCCTAAATCATCCATTCAATATAGACCTTATGCCCGTAGAACTAGGAAGTTTTGACGTCATTATAGGGATGGATTGGTTATCTAAACATCGTGCAAGAATCATTTGTGATGAAAAAGTTGTTCATCTTCCTTACAACGGCGAAACCTTGATTATTTGTGGAGAACAAAGTGGAACTAGACTCAGTATTATATCATGCATCAAAATGGAGAAGTACATAAAGAAGGGTTGTTATGCTTTCTTAGCACATATAACAGAAAAGAAGTCGGAAGAGAAGCGACTTGAGGATGTACCGATTGTTCGAGAATTTCCTGAAGTCTTTCCGGAAGACTTACCAGGACTTCCACCGGCACGTCAAGTAGAATTTCAGATTGACTTAGTGCCAGGAGCTGCACCAGTTGCACGAGCACCTTATCGACTAGCACCATCAGAGATGCAAGAGTTGTCTAACCAGTTGCAAGAAATTTTAGACAAAGGATTCATTAGACCTAGTTCCTCGCCTTGGGGAGCACTGGTCTTGTTTGTGAAGAAGAAAGATGGATCCTTCAGAATGTGTATAGATTATAGAGAGCTAAACAAGTTAACGGTGAAGAATCGTTACCACTTCCTAGGATCGACGACTTGTTCGATCAGTTGCAAGGCTCTAGTCTTTACTCAAAGATTGAATTGAGGTCAGGTTACCATCAACTTAGAGTTCGGGAAGAGGATATCCCGAAAATAGCATTTAGAACTCGCTATGGTCATTATGAGTTTCAAGTAATGCCGTTCGGATTAACCAACGCACCTGCAGTATTCATGGACCTCATGAATAGGGTGTGCAAGCCGTATTTGGATAAGTTTGTTATCGACGACATATTGATTTACTTGAAGAGCAAAGAAGAGCACGAAGGGCACTTAAGAACGATTTTAGGACTACTCAAGAAAGAGAGATTGTATGCCAAATTTTCGAAGTGTGATTTTTGGAACCGAAAAGTACAATTTCTTGGTCATGTCATCGATAGACAAGGATTACAGGTTGACCCTGCAAAGATTGAGGTCGTAAGAGATTGGGCTACTCCAAAAAATCCTACAGATATCCGTCAATTTTTAGGACTTGCCGGATATTACAGAAGATTCATTGAAGGTTTTTCAAAGATAGCTAAAGCTTTGACCAAGTTGACACAGAAGAACCAGAATTACGAATGGGGAAAGAAACAAAAGCGCCTTTCGGTTATTGAAGCAAAAGCTTTGGGTCGCCAATTTTGGCACTACCCGAAGGAATCGAAAACTTCGTTGTATACTGCGATGCTTCACACAAGGGGCTTGGAGCTGTGTTAATGCATAACGAGAAAGTGATAGCTTATGCTTCTCGACAACTTAAGGTTCATGAGAAGAATTACACCACTCATGATCTTGAGTTGGGAGCCGTAGTTTTTGCACTCAAGATTTGGAGGCACTACCTCTACGGTACTAATTGTACGGTGTTTACGGACCACAAGAGTTTGCAATATGATCTTGATCAGAAGGAACTTAACATGAGGCAACGTCGTTGGTTGGAATTACTTAGCGATTACGATTGTGAAATCAAGTATCACCCGGGAAAAGCCAATGTTGTGGCTGATGCTCTTAGTCGAAAAGAAAGACACAAGCCTTTAAGAGTCAGATCATTAGGAATGACGATTAGTTCACCTCTACCATAAAAAATACTCGAGGCTCAGATTGAGGCACTCAAGGAGGAAAATCGACCAAGTGAAAAACTCTATGGTATGCCCGAGAATGCAAATGGATTTGTAAAGAGATCAGATGGAGTATTATGCTTCAAGGATAGAATTTGGGTACCACTTTATGGCGGGATACGAGAGTTGATTATGCATGAGTCGCATAAGTCGAAGTATTCTATTCACCCAGGTTCTGATAAGATGTATCAGGATCTCAAGAAACTTTATTGGTGGCCGAACATGAAAGTAGAAATTGCTACGTACGTTAGCAAATGCCTTACTTGCTCTAAGGTGAAAGTTGAATTCCAGAAACCTTCAGGATTACTTCAGCAACCAGAAATTCCCCAATGGAAATGGGAACGCATTACAATGGATTTCATCACTAAACTCCCTAAGACATCAGGAGGTTACGACGCTATTTGGGTAATTGTTGATCGTCTTACAAAATCAGCCCATTTCATACCAATTAGAGAGACTTACTCTATGGAACAACTTACTAGACTTTATGTCAAGGAAATAGTCTCAAGACACGGTGCACCAATTTCCATCATTTCCGACAGAGATAGTCGATTCACCTCAAACTTCTGGAAATCATTACAAGATTCATTTGGAACCAAATTGGAGATGAGCACTGCCTATCATCCTCAGACCGATGGTCAGAGCGAAAGAATGATTCAGACATTAGAAGATATGCTGAGAGCATGTGTGATTGATTTTGGAAATGGTTGGGCTAACCATTTGCCATTGATCGAATTCTCTTACAACAATAGTTATCACACCGATAAAAGCGGCACCATTCGAGGCACTCTATGGTCGAAAGTGCCGATCACCGTTTGTTGGGCGAGGTTGGTGACGCATAACTCACTGGTCCAGAAATGGTTCGTGAAACAACAGAAAAGATAGTTCAGATCCGAGATAGACTCCGAACTGCCAGAAGCCGACAGAAAAGTTACGCTGATGTACGACGCAAACCATTAGAATTTCAAGTTGGCGACAAGGTTATGTTGAAAGTATCGCCTTGGAAAGGCGTGATACGATTCGGAAAACGTGGGAAGTTAAACCCGAGGTACATTGGGCCATTTAAAATCTTGAGCAGAGTTGGTCCTGTAGCATATCGACTCGAGCTTCCTTCAGAATTCAGCAATGTACATAACACATTCCACGTTTCAAACCTCAAGAAATGTCTTTCGGATGAATCATTCGTAATTCCATTGGAAGAAATTCAACTCGACGATAAACTCAATTTCGTGGAGGAGCCAGCAGAAATCATGGTCCGAGAGGTCAAACAGTTGAGGCAGAGTGGTATTCCTATCGTGAAAGTTCGCTGGAATTCTCGAAGAGGTCCCGAGTTTACTTGGGAACGGGAAGACCAGATGCGGCTCAAATATCCTCACCTTTTTACCGACAACACCGTAGAACCCAACATGGACTGAATTCAGGGACTGAATTCCATTTTGGGTGGGCGAATGTGACAACTCGTAATTCCAGGTCATTTTTCAAATTTACTATTCATCTTAGGAATTTACTATTCATTGGTTACTATTCATCATTTTACTATTCATCGTTTTTGAAGTCGATTTGATATTCTGAGAACGTATTTCAAAATTTTACTATTCACGAAACACTGTTCATTACCAGAGAAAAATCACTATTCATGATTCATTATTCATCATTTCTCGTAAACTAGGTTTACGAGTGTCAAATTCGCGTAACCGTAAGTGTTTAGCTGCGAATTCATGAAAAACCATTGAAGACATTTCATATAGACTAGAGTTAGTCTACATATCATTAGTAATATCATCATCATATTAGTTCATGCATGGTTTTGAATATTTCATTAAACGTATAATTTCCTATTAAATAAACGCTGTCACGTAATCATTTATTTTGAGTATTGATCCGATACTTCCAAAAATTATCCTGATATATTTTTATACTCATTTTAAGACTATAAAAATTATATTATTAGTTTACCCGATGTTTAAAATTTATTTTGTATATAAATTGTTATATATATATATTTACGACGGTTTTCGTAAATACTACTCGATAATTATTTATTCACTAAATTCTTGCAAGAAATGTATTTTTATAATTTTTATGACTTCGATATATTTTATTTTGTTTCGTAAAAATCGATTTCTAGCCAACGCTACACTAAATAATTACTTTTACTTATCAAATATACACTACAATTTCCATATAATACATTTACTTAATAAAAATTTCACCGCCCTTTTCTTTTTTCACCCCTTGCCGACCAAACTATGGTGACACAACAAGTTTTACATAAAAATATACCCTAGACTTACACATATACTTGTATAGCCTTAACACTTGTATTCTTTTTTCTAATAATACATTAAGTAACACATACAAACACATATACTTAGGTGAAAATTAAAAACTCTCTCCATCTTCATCACCATTTTCGGCCAAGAAGAAAAAAAGGGAAGAAACACAAGATTTTCAAGGATCAAGTTATTTTACAAACACTAGTATACTCTATTTTAAGGTTTTGCAATAAAAACCCAGTGTATTTAGGAAAACCTTGTTCCATAAACCTCATCATCATACTAGTAAGCATTTCATGATCATTTTACAAACACAAGAGTATTTAAAAATAAGGTCTGATCATTTTTGTAAAATATGGAAATTTCGACAGTTTATAAATTATTTTGGGCTAGATATTCAGAAAATATACTTTAAAAAGAAACCGTGGTCGCTTGAACGGGTTAAAACGGATTTATAAGGAAGAAGTTATGCTATTTTCAAGTTTTACGACGAAAACTATATTTTCCGAAAAACTGCATGCTGTCCAGAATTTTTAAGGGTCAAAAATGAGTTTTAAGCGTTATCTAAATGAGTTGATTTATCAAAAATATATTAGTATACATTAACACGAAGCTAAGGATATATAAAACGTAGAAAACGGACTTATAACGACTAAATTATACGCGTTTAAATAAGGATATCGTAACTATTTTTCACAAGTATAAAACACTTACATATATATTTTCTATTAGCCAAACTAGTTGTCGCTAGTGACCATGTTTGGAGTCATTTTTCACATCGATAGAATACTTTTTAGAAAACGTTGTCTTCTAGTAAAAGTGAGTTCACCTAGCCTATTTTCCAAAATGTTCAACCGTTCGTCAAACGGAGTTGTAACGGATAAAATACGGTCACTCAAACTTTGCCGAAAACTAACCTTAAACAATATTTTTAGTCTAAGTACCCTACTTCACCTATGTTTTTCTCCATGAACGAGACCTTTATGATAAAAATTTAAAATCTAAGACTTTGAGATAATGTTACAAGCTTTCCAAAACCGTCGAGTTTGTTTCCTAACACTCGATATTCACTATTTTACGACTAGCTTTTCGAGGCCATTTAGTCACTTTCATGAATTGTCAAATTATATTGTTTTACGACGAAAAACTATAATTTCTTAATAAATCACTAAATGACTATCGTAGGATATCATTTCAACGTGAGTCGTTGGAGGAACATCCCAACACGAGTTGTTGGAAGACCCTTGTGGTGACATTTATACTTTTAACTACCTTAATGCGCATATTCATGATTGTCATTCTATTTTAGCAGTGGGTTGTAAACACACAGGTTGCAAGTTTTGTATGGGCGGAACTTGGAACTGAGTGGATTTACAATGCCTTTGCTGCATGAACACTCTTTAAAGGCTTTACATTTCAACACAAACTCTATGAACTCACTCAACCTTTGTGTTGACACTTTTTAGAATGTTTTATCTCAGGTATCTAAGGCATACACTTCATGGCATGCATGTGGACATATCATAGAGTCGCGGAGACGACGCGTCTCACTTGGGTTTTATAAACTTTAAAAACATAGTTTGGCTTGTATCAAATTTATCTCCGTACATATTGATTTAATTTGGGACCTACACTTTGTAAACTCTGATTATTTTACTAAATCAAACGATGTATTTTCCAAACGACACTTTAGGTCGTTCGATATAACTGTAACTTTGATGCTATGACAGTCCTCCCCAAGGTATTCCATTCCTCTGCAAAACAGGTAATTTGGGGGTGTGACAGATTGGTATCAGAGCATCGGTTATAGAGAACTAGGTTGCATCATTGACCCTAGACTATAATTTGGGGGTGTGACAGATTGGTATCAGAGCATCGTAATTTGGGGGTGTGACTTTTTAGTCATAGTTGACCCCGACAACGCTGTAACATGGACTTTAGTATATATTGGACTATAGATTGATTAAAAGCCGAGAAGTCATGACTCGTGCTTGTGGACTCAAAACGAATAACGATTTGAAACTAATATTGAAATTGACGTTATATATATATAAATATATATATATATATATATATATATATATATATATATATATATATATATATATATATATATATATATATATACATTATATATAACAGGAGGCATGACACGTAGATTATTCCACAAATGTCCACCTCATTGCCATGTAATTGTTTTTAGTGTCATGTCATCATAAATTGTCCACCTAAGCACTTATTTTCAAAATTTTAAGTATACTTTTTATTAATTAAAATTCTGATTAAATTCATGTAAAATTAACTATAGAGGATTCGAACATGGGATCTCTACTAACACTAACAAACATCTCAACCACTGGAAAAATGGAACTTTTGTTATTCTCTTTTCAAGTGAAAACTGATAAAGCCACATAAACTATACCACAATAATTACCCTAGATTAGAACGAAAAACCATTAAAACATTACGTAACTTAAACAATACCTAAAACCCTAAATCAAAACAAACCCACACAAATTCATTCGTTGCCATCCTTCTTCTCTGAAACCCTAAATCAAAATATTTGTAAGCATGTATTTGTTTTCTTATATTTCTTAAATTGTCACTATACTGATTTTTATTTTTGTTTTGTCTATAAACCATATAAATTGTCACTATATTGATTTTTATTTTTGTTGACGAAAAAGGGCTCTGACATATGGTATTATGTCTTGTGATCTTGGGGAATGTAGAACTGATTCAATCTGGGTCAAAACAGTTTCATCCAAGCGATCCGTTCTTTGATAGTGGTGTTGATGATTTGCAAACTCCCAATAATTATGTAATTTGGGACATGAATATGAACACACACATCTTCCCTGAATGTGTAGTTAGTTTCAAGATGTCTCCGACAATCAAAGGTTGTAATTCATACTCTTCTACTATACATGACATAGGCTTTAGCTCTATTATCTTTAAACTTCTTTTCACTATTTTACTGCCAGGGATACAAATGCTGAAGATAGCAAGGCAGACATCTCAAGAGTCACCTCACTCCCATGTTCATCCTCAAGCAAAACGGTACTATCCATTGTGTTTGAGATTTCTAACATAAAGTTTTATATTATTATAATTCAAGGGAAAAACTGCCCTCAAGTGGAAGATATGAACGTCTCACCTTTAGAAAAGGGTCCAAGTGTTGGTTCGAGCACACCCAGAGAGCCTAAATCACCATGGATGTCTTTCTCTAATTTGTTTGAAGCTGTTTCTGATAAATTTACCCCAAATGATATGAGATTACTACATGTGTTCTATGAATCTTTTAGAGTAAGTAACCTTTATATAATGTCTTGTGTAATAATCTCACCTTTGTAGTGGTTTTTGCAGGCCAAGAAGATAAACAGGGACGAGTTTATTAGGAAACTGAGATTAGTTGTCGAGGATCAGATCCTGAGGTCTACAATATCCGTCCTCCAGACCAAGGTCTGTTACAATCAACTTTCCATCAATCCTGTGTCCATCTGTGCAATGGGTCAAATGTGACTAAAAAATTTTAAATCTTGCATGTGCTTTTTTGCTACATTACGGAACATGAAATATACTATATATAGATTTGATAAACTCATAAACATCGATGTGTCATATCTGAACACAATGTTTATTGTTTTCTATATCAGTCTAGCCTTTTGAGTGCTTTATGCATTAAGATACAATTGGGTGATTTTTTTACATGGTTCTATGTGTACAGTGATTTTCTAAATAAATTTCACGCCTGTCAATATAAATAACATAAGCTAATACTGTCTCTTTTACATATAAATGAGTCAAGATATTGATCTCTTAACACATTGTCTCATTTTTGGTAATTGTTTTTCTTCAGAAGACTCCCAAATCTGTAAGCGTGTCAGATGTGAAGGAAGTGCAAGAAGTTTTGATGTGTTGCTACTTAGGCCAGTCGAACGGGTAAGGTAACAACTCAAAGTTGGTTTTCTGTAGGGACTATAATTAAACAAGCCAAAGTTGGTTTTCTGTAGGGGCTAGAATTAATAGTATTTCAATATGTTTTTACAAAAAGTTCAAGTATGACAACTCACTTGGTAACTATTATGTCTCTGTCACAACTGACTACCATTTGTCTATGATCTTAGCAATATATCCGATTCCCTCCTCTGCAGACATGAGCTTAACTTGACATTGCAAGGGGTCTTTGTTAAAGTTGGTAACTCTGAGGTAACAAGGGAAAGATGGCACACATGGAAAGATGGTGATTCCTCTATCTTGGGTTATGGAAGCAATTCACAAACCTGAGCCTGATTTATTTCTGTCTTATGGTCATCGTAAAGATGTATGCTTTTGAAAAATGTGCCACGTATGATTTTCTGGGCTAAATATTATTCTATGTTATTAACACGATGCAGAGAATCGTGGACACGTTCTTTTGTGTGCTAATCATGAAAAAGGTACGTAACACATGTATAGATTTTCTGAGTTTATTATACATTATACTTCCGATAGATACATACTGAAACGTTCGCTTGCTGGTGTAGATGAAGGCACTAAATTGCTGTAACTGTTCATGTATCACGAAACGTTCTACTGGAGGAAACATCAGATCTACTTATCCTTAAGGTTATCATTGTGACATTATTTGGTTAGTGTAGGGTCGGAAGGCAACTTTGAACCAGTGACTTAAAATGGGTCGATTCTGGTTATGCTATATCTTCGATGGGTCAAATCGGTAGAATAAAAAAAAGGCTAAAAAAGAAAACATATCATATGGGTTGATCAGGGAAAGTGGGCAACAAACTGGTCAAAAGTTTCGCTAAGTGTAGTTTAAATTCATAGTGCTTTCTTAATCCGTGTTTTAAAAAGCTACTTTTATCGTTGGAATTATATGAAATTTGTTATAGTGTCTTACACACCAGTTAATTATAGAAAGTATAGAACCTACCCTTAGTTGTTTTGGCATATACCAACAACCTGCCCGATCTACATGTTTTTCACCTCTTTACATCATTATAATTTCATATTTGATTGATCTGCGCTTATAAAATTCAATCTTTCTGCAATCTGATCTGTACACCTGTGACCAAGACATTCTTGTACGCAATAAGGCTAGAACAGTCATGAAAAAGGATGTTTCGTTCACCCTTTTTAATAAAATATTGATCATTCTCAGGTATTTAACCTTTCTTGCGACTTCTATTTTGCATATATATATATATATATATATATATATATATATATATATATATATATATATATATATATATATATATATATATAAAACGACAGTATGTTAAGGGATGCATAATAGGTGTTCAGTATATACCTGCCACTTAATTGTTGCGTTCATATGTTTTGATTTGTTAGTTTTATAGGTCTACCTTCTTTACACAGACAAAATAACATAATGTTCGTTTTTTTCTGCAAGGAAGATGCTTTTAAAAAAGCCCTATCACCAAAAGACATGTTTTTTCTTTTTTTCTTTTGCATAGTATAAGGTAAGGAACCAATTGCATTAGGTGTTTGAAGGTATTTCTCCTTCGTTTTAATGTTTTTATGACTTTGAAACTACTTTATTACGTCATTATGCTCTTTAGCTTCATGCTTCAATTGTTTTCTGCAGTTCATGGTTTTTGATTAAAAACTATAGTTTGTTTTTTGTATATGTTTGGGCTGGCAATCTAATAATAAAATTTTACAACAAATACACATAGTAAAAGTGAAATATGAATCTGTACTTTGTTTTCAAGTTTTTTCAAAAGTAATTGTTCAAAGGAGAATGGTGATGACCTTTGTTGAGTATCTTTGCTGTACACATATTAGACTATATTACCCAGTCCACACTTACTATTCAAGTTGTTTTGGAAGTCATTTATAGAGATATTAGGAGAAGTATATGGTTTGTCTTCTTTACCTTGACTTTACTATTCAAGTGTTACACTAGCAGCCTAATGATATGGGGAAATATTCCTGGTGTAGAGATATGTAATATTTTGACTTATGCCATGGCCTGGTGCAACTTGAGTTATGCATTAGATTGATGTCAATAATGGAGTATTTATGCGATTACTAGAAGGCCCATTGTGAGTGTCAACAATGATCATTAAAAATCTAGATAGATGAAAATTCCATGAAAATGGCAATGACTTAAGTATCTTAATATACACATTGTTAGTGATCATTTTACCTACTACTGAAATGATATTTCAACTTCAAAAATAAAACATAGGATCCTGAAAGCGCTCAAGTAGGACAACTAGAAGAACCTAGAAATGCATTTTTAATATAACACATCAAAATTAGACGCGTTGCTACTTAGGCCAGTCGAACAGGTAAAGTAACAACTCAAAGTTGGTTTTCTGTAGGGGCTATAATTAAACAAGCCAAAGTTGGTTTTCTGTAGGGGCTAGAATTAATAGTATTTCAATATGTTTTTACAAAAAATTCAAGTATGACAACTCGCTTGGTAACTATTATGTCTCTTTCACAACTGACTACCATTTGTCTATGATCTTAGCAATATATCTAATTCCCTCCTCTGTAGACATGCGCCTACCTTGACATTGCAAGGGGTATTTGTTAAAGTTGCTGAGTCTGAGGTAACATGGGAAAGATGGCATACATGGAAAGATGGCGATTCCTCTATCTTGGGTTATGGAAGCAACAACTATTATATCTATCGTTATGGCACGGGGAGGGGTTAGTCTACTTGGTGTATCTTGATATATTAGCATATATGTTATATGATATGATTGTATGCAAAAGTAATTGGGGCAGGATAGCAATCATCAAGTGCATATATAAGTATTACATGTTACTACATCTTTGGTGTTCCTTTAGGACTCCCTCTCGGTTTTACAGCTAATTGGTATCATGAACTGACGCCTCATCACTAGGATTATTACAAGGTTGGTAATTATTTTTATAAAAAAAATCAATCTTATCTATTTATCTGATACAATTGTGAAACTATCTTGCCAAGAAAAATTCTTATATTTTTGTCTTTGTAAAATAATATGTCACTCAAAGTATTCGTTGAATCAAATTTGGTGCTGCAAAAATAAGTTGTGCTCAGATCAGGTTGTAAAAGAAAGGAGGAGTGTTTAAAGTGGACTCCCAATGTACATTCAGGTCACTGCGTAAGTTAAGTCTGTTTAGATTAGGCTACTGCACCAATAAGGAATGCTTGGATCATCTCACAGCAGGACCGAAAAGTGTTTAAGACGGACTGCAAATGTAAATTTTCTACTTCATCTAGGGTAGTTAATGACAGGAAGACGAACTATGAAACAGTAGAACCATGTAAATAATTCTGGACATATGGTTCTAGTGGATCAACCAAAGGCCACTTAGAAACTTACCAGAAACAAAAGAAATATTAGCTAGAGATCAATAGGCTTACATTTGAATTCAGTTTGGGGTATGGTCGGCTCCCAAATTAAGAAGCAAGCACAGGTCTTGCTTGCTTTATAATCTGCATGTATTATGTGCAAACCATGAGGGGAGGTTAATTTCGAGATGTATGTTTATTTGTGTGTTGTAGGTGGACAGAGAAGTTATTCTTAGTGAAGCTCTCCTTCGACATGACAAACGGCACAAAAAGAAGAGGATAAGGAATATCAATGTTGCTTTTTGAGACTGCTTTTAGGGGGTGTTTGGGATTACTTATTGGCACAACTACTTATATGGGATGATTCAGATTACTTATTGGCATGACTACATTATACAATTTCAGCAGGCTCACCACAACATAATTGACAGCGGCTACAGCTTCACAAGTTAGTATGAAGCTAAAAGCTGAAGCGGGAGTTTGAAATGAAGATTAATTAATTAAAAAATTCCCTGGTGAATGCAACCTTTGCAACATTATTTAGGTAATTTCTATTTAATGTTATTCCGTATGTTAAGACTCATCGAAGTGGGTTTCTGATAAATATATGTTGATTAAGGCTTGAGATCCAAGTTGGCTGAAGTGCATCTTTAGTGCTAATAACCTTTTAAATTATTTTCATTATTTTCTTATCAAGTTTGAGACGCTTATGGTAAAAATTTTAAACTGATAAACCTCCAAGGAATCTTTTAGATTTTGTATGTGACACGTTGACAACCTTATCGAATATTTAACACAGAAACACTCGCACGTTTTCTGTATTATATGGCTATTGGTGTGTTCTCTTCACCAGAACCTCATTGGTAAAACATGATGGAGAATTTATTCTGTACATCTACTTAGGATATATACATGTAAAATAAGTGAATCAGTTACACATATATATACTGTCACATTAGCCTACTGATCTGGTCCCAAACTCTCTCTTAAGTTTCAACTTTGTTCCCAGACCAAACCAGTATATCAGTTGCCAAAGTATATCATGATGTCTCAAAACTTACTAACGATACTATAATTGAATAAAAAAAAATATCGCCCTAACTGTATCTTTATAGAATGATATTCGTACATACCAAACTTTATCATGATGTCTCAAAACTTATTAACACTAACACATTGTATTAATATAAATGAACGTAATAAAATAATATGATCTAGAATTTAAAAAAAAGATACAACACAAAGTGTATCTTTATACAATGATATTCATGCCTACCTAACTTTATCATGATGTCTCAAAACAACTGTATCTTTCATTCCTTATATGCTGCTGCTGATGCTTCTTCTGACAGATATCATGGTTTCACTTCTGAGTATGTCTCAACTTCGTATCACAATACATCACTTAATCCTAAGAGTTGGCAATATGGACGGTTAGGACAGGTTGGGTAACATGTCAAATTAGTTCAATACAAGTTAGAATGGGTCTATTGCGATTGACCTAAAATGCTTTTTGTCCAAAGTCATAAGTTCTAAAAAAAATAGTGTGTCAAATATGATTACAAAAACTATATTCTCTTTTTAATTCTTGAAAATTTTCCAATCTTTTTAAATACTTGGATTTTTTGACGGAACAGTTGAAAACATGCATCTTCATGACCTAGAACCACTTGTGGCATCCAACCCACCAAACCAGCAACCTCCACAAAGGGGCCCGACCTTATGTTTTACCTTCTTCTATACCAGATCTTTCTACACTTGGTATGGTAGCTTAGTCCTTAATAGTGAATAATATCTTTTGCTTCTTCGTATACTAAATTAATTGATTTACAACTAAATTTTAACCATTACTATACCCAACATTGACCTTTGCTTGAGACCATCCAATACATCCAGGAGCGTCGTATCATGTACTTTATTAACGACTATCATGACACTCATTTGACATCCAAAAGCTCACGTCCTCAAAAATAACAAACCATAGTTATACATGCAACTAAATTGAAACATAAATACAAAAAACGTTATTTTTGGCCAACTTCTTAAAAAAAATACAACTACTCACAAATAAGTAAAACTACAAAAAAACAAGCCTATGCAATCGTTATTTTAAATAAAATAATCGTACATCATAAATCTTCCAATTCGTAAAGCAATACATAAACTAAACAACCAAGTTTGTACAACTCTTATTTTCAAAACAACACCGTGTATCATAAATATTACAAAAACATAAATACAAAAAATGTCATCTTTAGCCAACTTCTTAAAAAAAACCGCTAAATGCAACTACTCACAAATATATAATACAACAAAATAAACAAGCCTGTGCAACCATTATTTAAAAAAAAAAACGTACATCATAAATCTACCAATTCGTAAAGCAATACATAAACTAAACAACCAAGTTTGTGCAACTCTTATCTTCAAAACAACACCGTGCATCATAAATATTATAAATATAGTATAACCTATAGATCAACCTGAATCACATTATTAGTTCTAATTAGTTCTTTATAATGTTGACAGTTATCGGCTTTAATAATGTGATTAATATAAGAAGTAATATATATTATGTTTTCATGCCAGACGTTTGTTGTGATTACTTTAGATTGTATACAGTTGTCTTTCTCATTGACTAATTTTGTATACGAGGATCAACAAAAGTTCAAGAAGGTGCTCAATGCTCATCTGCACGTATGAATGATTACTTACGCCTAGACCTTAAGGTTCATTTTGGAGTTGGTTGCGACTGTTGTGTGGTAATCTTCTCTTTGTTACATATTTTTTATCTATTTCAAAATCTGTATACAACTGCTAAAAATGAATGTCTTATCTTCAAGAAATAAATGCTCTTCTGGTTCTGCACCTACAAAATGGTTCTCCTCTCTTAAGAAAATGTTGAATTGGTAATAATTTCAAAGGTGGAAAAAAGGGTGAGTCCGGAAGTTGGTCAAAATGGGTCGAGTTTGGTTGACCAACCAATTTTTTTTGCATTTAACTTTAGTGCAGTAATATCCAAAAATATATGAATAAAACAATTTAGGATGTTGTGCGCGTTGGTATTTAAAAATAGACTTTGAAAGTTGCATATGGACAAATACCGTCATCTCTTTTGTGTATAAATCTCAACGCATGGATCATGTCTTTACCTTTAACTCTTTCAGATGATAACATTGAATTGCAATTTGCAAACCAACCATATCGGTATGCTAAATTTTAATTTTTAGTAAATGAAAAATATTAACATAACTAACTTATCTTATAAGAAAACCTCTTTTGTTTTTGTTTTAGGTAATTTTCTTTTGAAAATTTGTTGTTCGATACCATAAAAAAACTGCAACTAAAAGCCAAAAGGAGGGAAGGATAGTTATTCTTTCATCGAGTTTCATAAAATGTCATATAGTGAAGGAATTCGGTATGATTGATCAATGACAAAAGGGAAGGTTAATAGATTTTGGTTTATGTTATAGTTATTTTATATATTTTAGGTTACAGGTCCTACGTATAACTCAAAAATTAAACAAACTCCATATATTTACATGCTGCTATCACCTAGGTTTTTATTTCTTAATAACCATATCTCAGCATTTACTATGACCTTCCCTTAATCTTGAAGGTTCATCTACATCCACACTATAGATTCACAAGGTGCCTATTTGTGTAGATAGCAATGGTTGAAATGAGAGCGATTTGGTGAGAAAGATGATTGAAATTAGAAGATCTAACATTGAAGACCTGTTTCGACACAAGATAAAGTTGTAAATATTTATTCAGAGTAAATTGCATGTAATATGAGTAAATTTACTATGTATTTTTTAATTGTTCTATAAATCACAACGCTCATTTGAGTTTAAATCATATACTATGTTGTTTAAAAAAACTTTGTATATTTTTATTGTTCTATAAATCTTGATGTTCATTTATTTTCACCCTTCTTACACTACTAATAGCTTCGTATACATATATATCTTACTATTCGAAAAGTAATACACTCAAAGAATAATCACAATTCATGCCCGCCCATTGGGCGGGCTTCGACAACTAGTATATATATATATATATATATATATATATAGTAAGGATCCAGTGAGAAGTAAATTAAAATAAGAAGTGGTGAGAAGTGACCAAAACCACGCATCTGAGATGCAACGACTTGCATTAGATGCATTTCTATTCATATAGATGCAACATCTTGAGTTTCGAAAGTTAATTTGATGTATAGATGGTGCCAATTGATTTTCATGATTTCGGCACATGTAGAGGAACAAAAAACAATAAAAATCTTGAAATGCATCTGATATATGTTTATGCATCTGATTAAAAGCTAGAAAACACACTATGGTGCGTTATAATGCATCTAAGATTATAGGGATGCATCTAATATAGGTCGGTGCATCTCGGATTTGCGGTTATACTTCTTCTTATTCATTCTTATTTTAAGTAATCTTCTTATTTGATCCTAACTATATATATATATATATATATATATATTTATAAACATGTTAATAAAACTATGAAACATAATAAATGGTTTTTATACCAAAACCCTCGATAACAAGACTTGTCTTGTTATTCAATATTTAAAATGGGAATTAATGACTAAAAACATAAAGGTTTTCTAATTAATAAGTATTTAATGTTTCGAGTGCACGTTTATCGAAATGTGCCATTTATGAGCATTTAATACCATTTTCAAGTATTTAATTCTATTTACGCCTTGTGCATGAGTTACGGATGACCTAACGTTAATAGCGCCGATCCACGTGGATAGCGGATTTATTAGGTTGACGAATCTAATAAGAGCCCGTTAGGTACGTAGGATAACGTTATTAATAGGTGAATTATCCTTATGACTCGTTAGGATGCGACCCGTTTATGGGATAATAAGCGACACGAATAAATGATTGAGTTTATCGAGTTGATGAATTCGATAAGGTCTACTATTTATTCCAAAACTTATTGGACTATTGAGCTTATCGCTTAGACATCTCATTGTGTTGCATTGAGTCACATTGTTGTTCTTTGAGTGCATTCATGATATCATGTTGAGTCGATACACACACACGACGATACCAAATGCTAGGTGATCCGCTCCAGACAGTCAGGCTTTATCACACAAGTCAACCACTTGTGAATGGTCAACCGTAATAAAAAGTCCAAACAGTCTGAAAACGAAATGCAATTAGATCCAGGAGAGTTTAGTGTTTCCCCAGGTCGTAAAGTCCCAACGAGCTGTGCACTGAATAATCAAACGAATAGTGATCGGGAGAATTTGAACGGGAAATGGGTTATGATTATGAATAATTATACCTAAAGAGAAAGTTTATAAATTACAGGGGCTTAAATGCAAATTAAAGAAAATTAAAAAGCTAAATTATATTAAATAAACACTATCACTATTTTTAAAATGATGTTTTCTTGATTTTTCTTTTATAAATTTAAATAAAAAACTACGTAACGTACAAAAGAAAATGTGAAATTGAAACAGTATTAATCCTAAAAATATAAAAATGAAATTTTTACAAACCTAATGATAAGAGAAAATTTTGAGAAAAATAAAATTATTTTTATGACTATTTATTTAATTATTATTAATTAAAAACTATTTTTACTTATTTAATAATACCCTAAAATACAAGAAAATATGAAATAAAGTTAGAAAAATGAAATTATGACTTAGAAAAATCTAAAATAACTAAAGAGATTTTTCAAAACTAATTTTGTATTTTTCTGATTATTTTTCTATTTTCTATGAATTAAAAACTATTTAAAACTAATTAAATTGCTAAAAATTACAAATTTAACTAAGAAAAATTTGGAAAAATTACTTTTTTTCTTTTTATATTTATCTTAACCTAGGAAAAATGAAAACTTATTTTTTGAAACTTTTCTGATTTAATTGTATTAAAAGCTAATTAAAAATACCTAAAAACTGTTTTAAATGAGGAAAAATATCAAACAGTGCTGGAAAAATATAAAAAATTCAAGAAAAGTATAAAATAATATTCTAAGTCTATGAAAAATATAAAAACAGTAGCTTATGTGTAGGATTATGAAACTGCAGTGACAAGTGCTTATAAATAAGCACTTGAAATAAGCTAAAGGCTACAAATGAGCACCAAACTGATACAGAAGCTATAATATGTTAAAACTACTCAAAAGCAACTTATTAAAACTATCCTAAACCTCTAAAATGCAAACTGCTATGATTTGATGTATTTGAAAATCAAGTGCTTAACAGTTATTAGGTGCTTACTTCAAGCTTGAAAATAAGCTACTTAAATAAGCTGGAACTCAAAAACAGAAGTAGGAATCTAAAGTAGACCTGGCAAGGAACCTATGGACCAAATATGAGCCTGAGATAAGCTCAATTGAGCTTTTGACAAGCTCTGCAAGAAGCCTGTGCACACTCAAGATACAACGAGTCAAGGCACAGGACACATTAAGCTCATTTGACAAGTTTTTTGGAGCTTAAGAAGCTTTTGTAAAATTTTGAAAAAATCAGTTATGGAAATTAGACCAGCTCAAATTGTTAAATCCACAAGATCAAAGGCATGTGACCAAGGATTAACAAATGAGACCTCAACTAAGATTTGGAAAAACTGGTTTTAACCACTTTTGACTTTTTTAGATAAAACTGTAAAGTTGACTAAAGTGAGTTTTGATTCTGGTTTATCAACTGAAAATGATGTTTTATGGTGAACTAAGACTAATGCAAGCTATCCTAATGATATCTAAACACAATTCAAGCTTTTGCTCTATCAAAATCTCAACAGTTATGAAACTAGGACAAGAATTTGTTGAATTTGACTTTTAAAGTATACAAATGAGATTTGATGACTGCAATGAGCTTATCTATCCTATGTAAACCTCAAACCACAGAGTTTGGCCAATGAACAAACCTCATACACAGGCTTGAACACCTGATCCAAACACCACTTTAAGACACTGATTCACTGTTTTGCTAAGCTGAACTCAGATCCAAGCTAAACTCATCATTACACTAGATTAAGATAACCAAATTAGACCTAGATCAAGATAGCTAATCAATATTTAAACACCAAAACTCAATTGCTCCATTTTGACAGATGTGTAGACATGACTTGAGACATGCACATAAATAAAAACTTCAATTACACTAGAGATATTAAGCTAAATTATATTAATGTTTAACAGAATTAAAGCTTATTAACAAGAAAACATGGATTCAAACAGACCAAAGAAAGTGATACTCACATGAGGTCCTAGCCACAATGGCTTGAGATCAATCAAACAAAGAACACTATCCTATTACTATTTTAATCCCAGTTCCAAATGAATTTCAACCCAAATCAGATCAAGATCAACCCATATCCAGTTCCATATCTGCAATTCAGAACCATTCACCCATTAGCATTGCAGTTTGACTTTTGTTGACCAAGTCCTAAATGTGTTTTAAACTGAATTATAACCTTAACAAAAGCTATAAATAGCTTAACTAAGCTTATTAGAATTTAAAAATAAACTACTGGAAGCTTGTATATAAGATCATGAAACTGAGTTTTTTAACAGTAAACATAAAAACATGGAACTTAATAAAACTTTGAATTGATGCTTGAAAGTAGCTTACAATGATAAAATAACTTAAGTTTAGTTCTTAAAAACAGGAGATTACAATTTAGAGCTTAATTAAAACATAAACATAAAAAACGACATACATAAATATTTAAAACTAAGTACTCCCCTGTCTCTCCTTCTCTTTCTTCTTTTTATACACCAAGATTGCTCCCACTTGGTTTCTGAGCAAATCCCCCTTGTTATCACATCCATTCACTTGAGCTTATATTGGCCATTGATGAGATTTTGGCGGGAAAATGGTAATGCAACTGGGGGGGATTGAGTGCAATCTACAAGAAGCATTTAATGCATTTTGTTGTTTTGGTGAGGTGGAGTGATAAGGGTGGTGGGATTTGAGCTGGAGGCATGGGTGAAGGTCTGGTGTTGCAGAGCAGTTGGGAGGAAGGAGACAGTGAAAAAGGAGGGAAAAAAGGTGGGGTGTTTGACTGGGGTATATTAATAGGCAGGGGTTCAAAACAGGGGGGGTCAAGGTGTTTTGGCAGGGGGTCATGGATACAAAGGGTCAAGGGTCATGGCTTGGTATTTATACATAAGGACCATAATTGCAATTCACCAAAAACCAAGGGACTAAATCTGCCAATTTCTCAAAGTTGTTTCAAGGGTCACTTTTGCCAAGTTTCAATAGTACAAGGACTATAAAAGATATTTTCAAACTTCCAAGGACTATTTTCGCCAATTTTGAAACTTGAAGGACCAAACTTGTAAATTCTCAAAACTTATGAAATTTTTCACCAAAGGACTAATTATGACAACTTATGATTACAAAAGGACCTTTGGTGACTTTTCTTTTAAAACAAGTGCTCAGGGACTATTTTTGACAAGATTTGAAAATCGGGGGACTAAAACTGCCAATTATGCAAACTTAGCTCATTTTTCATCTGATTTTAAACATTTTGCATCGGAAACATATAAAATGCAATTTTGAGATATTTTCAGTATTTTGATGCATTTCGAGCATTTTTAAATGTTTTGCAGTTTAGATTTGACCAAAAATGATGAGTATTTACACACTCATCAATCCCCACACTAAACTATTGCTAGTCCCTAGCAATCTTTTGAGAAAACTTAATGGATTTGAATCTCTTTACCAAAAGCCATTACTTCGGGAGTAGCCAAATGTTTCAGTTCAAGTAAGAACCTTGGTACAATGATAACCAAATGATTTTGAGCAAATCACCAGCTTTCAACGGTTTTGATTTGTCTTTACCAGAAGCCGTTTGCTTCTGGACTAGCCAACTGTTAGATAAAATATCTTTGGTGAGCTGATTACCAATTATGGCTTTCCAACTGCCTTTACCACAAGCCATAAACTTGCGGGCTAGCCAACTCTTCACTAATTAAAGATATGGTGAGCTGAACACCATACAATTTTGGGCAAATTGCAAGCCGTCAACGGATTTGAGAAATCTTTACCAAGAGCCATTTGCTCCTGGATTAGCCAATCCTTTTGTTTATTAGACATGGCGGACTGATTACCATTTGCTGAGTAAGTGAAAAACACTTACTCCAAAAAAAAATTTGGCCAAAAATGGGGGAATTGGGTGGTATAATTACATGATAAAATTCGTGAGAATTCCCCCCCACACTAGAAATGAATATTTCCCTCAATATTCAAAGTACCGGCGGTTATGCCGAAACATAGAACATAAAAGGGAAATACTACGGCCTTTTTTTTGTAATTTTTTTTTTTTTTTTTGAAAACTTATATACAACAGCAGGGGGCAACTCCCCCACACTAGGGTGGTACACACGGGTGAAAACCCATGTTTAACTACTGTTTTTGATTACCGAGTCGCTAGCTTGACTCGACCCCGAATTAATTTGTTCATGGGGAAGTAAGTGGAAGAGACAATCTCCATCGGACTTTCATTCAAGATGTTTGTATAAACATTTGAAGTACGTGAAAGTTCCACACCGATGAGATATTGAGAGACCCGGCTCACAGATGATAAATGAAAATGCCGGGGTCAAAGATAGTGTCTTCATTCCCGAAGGAGTGAAGAAGAGAAGAAGTCACAGGATAGGTGAAGAAAAGAAAGAAAGTCATGATGAAAATCATGACTAACTCATCTTCATCCATAGGAGAATCCATAATTTCAGTATTATGAATCTCATCATTTAAGCTCACGTGATCAAGACAAATCCTGGGTGTGTCATGATCAAAGTGGAAGTTATCATACTCCGGCGGAGATATGATATGAGTGAGTTCACCGGCGAACTCCTCGTGAAGAGAATCAATCACAAGATGTAAATCTGTGAATTCTTGTTTCATCAGACTCATCACTATCTTCAATCTGAGTATCAAAGAGTGGATTCTCAGAAATTAAAGTGAATTCAGAGTCGAATTCAAATAGAGGATTAGTGAGAGTTGTTTTGAATGCTTCAGGAACAAAGTGATCAATATTCTCTATTGGACTGTTGGGATAAGAAGTGAGTGAACGATCATTATAAAGGAGACTTTCACTTTCTCCTAGGTCGGCTTCGAAATCAAAGAGATCATCATCACTTTCCGATGAAAGTGGATTGATGTGAGCGAGTTCATCGGTGAACTCCTCAAGAAGAGGATCAGAATGTGGGAGTGATGCCTCAACATACTCGATGTTTCCATAGGAAGCACAATCGTCGCTAAAATCGGAGAAAGTTTCAAAATGATCTAGAGAATACTCAAGAGGGGGAAGAGAATCACACATATGCTCAGAAGTTCCCTGTGACTCTCTCGAGATTGGGACAAGGTTCTCAACACTAGACTTTATGAATTCGTCCGATTCCTTTTCAGAAACAGTGTCAAGATGCTCATCCCCCATGTTTAGAGAGTGAGTGGGAGCTTCGGGTGTGATATCAGTTGTTTGAGAATGAATCTCAACTGCTGGGATATCAACTGATGAACTTGATGAATCTTTATAGAATTGAAGGATGTCAAGTGTATCCTCATCATCACTGTCATCAGGAATAAAACGAAATTGAGAGCTAGATCTGGCTGCTTTTTCTTTGCAATTGATTCCCTAATAGATTTTTCAAAGGCAATTTGGGAATTTATTTTAGCACCGCTCTTCGCTAGCAATTCTTCCATCGATTTCTCATGTGAATTTTGAATGATGGGACATTGTGGGAGTGGAGATTTGTCAAAACCGAAGGTTGACATTGATAATCATCATGAGGACCCCCACAATATACACAAGAAAAACGGGAGCATTTCAATCTTGTTTTACTCAATTCCTCAGTTCTTTTCACTAACTCCAAAAGCTCTAGATAAGTGTCTTGTTGGGTTTGCTGAGGAGTTTGAGTCATTTGGCACTTTGGAGGTTGGTCGTGATATGGATAGTCGTAATTGTTACAAGGAAATGGATTCCCCGTTTGACAATCAGAGTTGAAATGGGGACCTCCACAGTTCTCACAACAAAATGATTGTTGTGACTGATTTGGTGAATAACATGGATATTGATCATTTCCAAAGTTCAGAGTGTTATCAGAGATTTGTTCATAGAAAAACGTGTCTCTGGTCTGACACTCAAATCCTTGGTAAGGACCTCCACAAAACTCACACAGATATGTCAATATCTCATGACGTGGTGGCTGGTAGAATGAATCAGATGTATCATGATAAGGATAGGGAGCTTGGTTATAGACAGACCCATCTCCTGATTCTACCATGCTAAAACTGAGACAATTATCATCATTATGAGGGTCACCACACCATTGACAACCAAGAAGGTGAGGATAAGACATAGAAAGAATCAAAGGGTTCTAGAGAGTAAGAAATGAAGAATCAAAAGGGCAAGAGGGTAAAGAGGAATATTTTTGGTATTTTTGAAAAACATTTTGGAAATATAAGAAAGAAAATCTTTTTGGGTTTTTGTGTTTGTTGAAAACTGATTTTAAAATGTTTTTGGATTTTTGGATTTTTATAAGAAAATATAAACATATATAGATGGTATGAACAAGGAGTGAATATTCAAATCACTAATCAGCTAAACGTAAGATAATTAGCACAGCTCCCCGGCAGCGGCGCCAAAATTTGATCCGCTCCAGACAGTCAGGCTTTATCACACAAGTCAACCACTTGTGAATGGTCAACCGTAATAAAAAGTCCAAACAGTCTGAAAACGAAATGCAATTAGATCCAGGAGAGTTTAGTGTTTCCCCAGGTCGTTAAGTCCCAACGAGCTGTGCACTGAATAATCAAACGAATAGTGATCGGGAGAATTTGAACGGGAAATGGGTTATGATTATGAATAATTATACCTAAAGAGAAAGTTTATAAATTACAAGGGCTTAAATGCAAATTAAAGAAAATTAAAAAGCTAAATTATATTAAATAAACGCTATCACTATTTTTAAAATGATGTTTTCTTGATTTTTCTTTTATAAATTTAAATTAAAAACTACGTAACGTACAAAAGAAAATGTGAAATTGAAACAGTATTAATCCTAAAAATATAAAAATGAAATTTTTACAAACCTAATGATAAGAGAAAATTTTGAGAAAAAGAAAATTATTTTTATGACTATTTATTTAATTATTATTAATTAAAAACTATTTTTACTTATTTAATAATACCCTAAAATACAAGAAAATATGAAATAAAGTTAGAAAAATGAAATTATGACTTAGAAAAATCTAAAATAACTAAATAGAATTTTCAAAACTAATTTTGTATTTTTCTGATTATTTTTCTATTTTCTATGAATTAAAAACTATTTAAAACTAATTAAATTGCTAAAAATTACAAATTTAACTAAGAAAAATTTGGAAAAATTACTTTTTTGCTTTTTATATTTATCTTAACCTAGGAAAAATGAAAACTTATTTTTTTGAAACTTTTCTGATTTAATTGTATTAAAAGCTAATTAAAAATACCTAAAAACTGTTTTAAATGAGGAAAAATATCAAACAGTGCTGGAAAAATATGAAAAATTCAGGAAAAGTCTAAAATAATATTCTAAATCTATGAAAAATATAAAAACAGTAGCTTATGTGTAGGATTATGAAACTGCAGTGACAAGTGCTTATAAATAAGCACTTGAAATAAGCTAAAGGATACAAATGAGCACCAAACTGATACAGAAGCTATAATATGTTAAAACTACTCAAAAGCAACTTATTACAACTATCCTAAACCTCTAAAATGCAAACTGCTATGATTTGATGTATTTGAAAATCAAGTGCTTAACAGTTATTAGGTGCTTACTTCAAGCTTGAAAATAAGCTACTTAAATAAGCTGGAACTCAAAAACAGAAGTAGGAATCTAAAGTAGACCTGGCAAGGAACCTATGGACCAAATATGAGCCTGAGATAAGCTCAATTGAGCTTTTGACAAGCTCTGCAAGAAGTGCACACTCAAGATATACACCGAGTCAGTGCACGGACACATTAAGCTCATTTGACAAGCTGTTTTGGAGCTTAAGAAGCTTTTGTAAAATTTTGCAAAAATCAGTTATGGAAATTAGACCAGCTCAAATTGTTAAATCCACAAGATCAAAGGCATGTGACCAAGGATTAACAAATGAGACCTCAACTAAGATTTGGAAAAACTGGTTTTAACCACTTTTGACTTTTTTAGATAAAACTGTAAAGTTGACTAAAGTGAGTTTTGATTCTGGTTTATCAACTGAAAATGATGTTTTATGGTGAACTAAGACTAATGCAAGCTATCCTAATGATATCTAAACACAATTCAAGCTTTTGCTCTATCAAAATCTCAACAGTTATGAAACTAGGACATGAATTTGTTGAATTTGACTTTTAAAGTATACAAATGAGATTTGATGACTGCAATGAGCTTATCTATCCTAAAACCTCAAACGAGTAATGAACAAACCTCATACACAGGCTTGAACACCGATCCAAACACCAGAAAATTAAACTCATCATTACACTAGATTAAGATAACCAAATTAGACCTAGATCAAGATAGCTAATCAATATTTAAACACCAAAACTCAATTGCTCCATTTTGACCAAAGACATGCACATAAATAAAACTTCAATTACACTAGAGATATTAAGCTACAATTAAAGCTTATTAACAAGAAAACATGGATTCAAACAGACCAAAGAAAGTGATACTCACATGAGGTCCTAGCCACAATGGCTTGAGATCAATCAAACAAAGAACACTATCCTATTACTATTTTAATCCCAGTTCCAAATGAATTTCAACCCAAATCAGATCAAGATCAACCCATATCCAGTTCCATATCCGCATTGAACCATTCACCCATTAGCATTGCAGTTTGACTTTTGTTGACCAAGTCCTAAATGTGTTTTAAACTGAATTATAACCTTAACAAAAGCTATAAATAGCTTAACTAAGCTTATTAGAATTTAAAAATAAACTACTGGAAGCTTGTATATAAGATCATGAAACTGAGTTTTTTAACAGTAAACATAAAAACATGGAACTTAGTAAACCTTTGAATTGATGCTTGAAAGTAGCTTACAATGATAAAATAACTTAAGTTTAGTTCTTAAAAACAGGAGATTACAATTTAGAGCTTAATTAAAACATAAACATAAAAAACGACATACATAAATATTTAAAACTAAGTACTCCCCTGTCTCTCCTTCTCTTTCTTCTTTTTATACACCAAGATTGCTCCCACTTGGTTTCTGAGCAAATCCCCCTTGTTATCACAGCCATTGGATCACTTGAGCTTATATTGGCCATTGATGAGATTTTGGCGGGAAAATGGTAATGCAACTGGGGGGGATTGAGTGCAATCTACAAGAAGCATTTAATGCATTTTGTTGTTTTGGTGAGGTGGAGTGATAAGGGTGGTGGGATTTGAGCTGGAGGCATGGGTGAAGGTCTGGTGTTGCAGAGCAGTTGGGAGGAAGGAGACAGTAAAAAAGGAGGGGAAAAAAGGTGGGGTGTTTGACTGGGGTATATTAATAGGCAGGGGTTCAAAACAGGGGGGGTCAAGGTGTTTTGGCAGGGGGTCATGGATACAAAGGGTCAAGGGTCATGGCTTGGTATTTATACATAAGGACCATAATTGCAATTCACCAAAAACCAAGGGACCAAATCTGCCAATTTCTCAAAGTTGTTTCAAGGGTCACTTTTGCCAAGTTTCAATAGTACAAGGACTATAAAAGATATTTTCAAACTTCCAAGGACTATTTTTGCCAATTTTGAAACTTGAAGGACCAAACTTGTAAATTCTCAAAACTTATGAAATTTTTCACCAAAGGACTAATTATGACAACTTATGATTACAAAAGGACCTTTGGTGACTTTTCTTTTAAAACAAGTGCTCAGGGACTATTTTTGACAAGATTTGAAAATCGGGGGACTGAAACTGCCAATTATGCAAACTTAGCTCATTTTTCATCTGATTTTAAACATTTTGCATCTGAAACATATAAAATGCAATTTTGAGATATTTTCAGTATTTTGATGCATTTCTGAGCATTTTTAAATGTTTTGCAGTTCAGATTTAACCAAAAATGATGAGTATTTACACACTCATCACTAGGACTAAAACGGTGAAACAAGATATTTTTGGAGATAAAGAAAAGGAATACATTGGGGTAGATAACGTTGATTTTGGGAAATATATATTAAAATTGGTTTATATTAATAGGTTGTGCCGAGTCAGTAGTTCCTGAGCCGTGTTAGCTGATATCTTCGTTGCTAGTGTTTGTTTGTTTGTGCATTGCTTGCTTAAGGTGAGTTTCATAGCCCCACTTTTATCTATATTTTTAACTAATTTAGGGTGAGAAATCATGCTACTCTTTTGGACCTTTTAAACTATTTTGATTTGCTTATGTGCTTGACTGTTTAGATAGATATTTGGTAGCTATTGCCTTAGTCTAGGGTAGCAATCATAATTGCTATGACACTTGCCTAGCTAAGTATAGACTTCTACCTTGACCTAGTCCAGGGTAGCAATTATTCTAGACTTTGCTACGACTGCGCTGGCTAGAGTCGCTTTGGTATATGATTGGTAGCTGTTGCCTTAGTCTAGGGTAGCAATCATAATTGCTATGACACTTGCATAGCTAAGTACTATGACGTCGGATATGTTATTGATGGTGATGTTGATTATGATATTGGTATATGATTGGTATGTGATTGGTGTAATATTGTGTATCTATCTTAGGTCTCGCATAGCAAATAAACGCCTACAGGTCCACTATTTAAACTTGAATTTAAACCTATGAACTCACCAACGTTAGCTGACCTTTTAGCATGTTTTTCTAAGGTATTTAAGTGATGTTTGGAATGCTTGTTATGTGGAAGCTTGGCAAGGAGGCATGGTTGAAGGATTATATTTAAACTCTGATAATATTATGGGGACCTATTTTATAAATCATATTGGGCCTTACATTTAACTCTTTTGGGATGATTGTATTTGATAATTAAATTTGGGATTGGTTTTTGAATTATAATATGACTATCTTGTTTGCTATACTTGTGTGATGCACCATGTAACAACCCGCATTTTCAGGTTACTTTTCATTTTTTGAAAAATAACTATTCACTTTTACTATTCATCCCATAAAAATTTTTATTTTTATTTTACCATCATGACAAGAAAGTTGATACTCGACAAGTCGTCCTGACGACGTAGGTTGAATCCATTCAGAACCGATTTCACAAAACCGTGTCCGAGAATTACTTTTAGGTTTAAACGTCATTCAGACATTCTGATATGTCCAATAAACCATATAAAAATTAGAAATATGTATTTCTACCATTTTACGACAATTACACAAGTTTTGGAATTTTTCGTTTTTAAGTTCTGCATTTTAAGCGAATTACGCGTTTTTGACCCGCGTTTCCAGCTTAAACAACGTTTAAGCAACCCGATGGAACTTACCACTCATTTTATATTTTATTATGGAGTATAATGATGAGTTTAATCATTTTTATAAGTTTCATATTTTTACGATACCTGGTTTTAAGTTTTATAATTTTACGATTTACTGTTAGCGGTTATCGGGACTAAACGACCTCCGTAAAACAAGATAATACCAAAAATAAGTACCTAGTCACCCTAACAATCATATGAACGTGTATAGGGGTGATTCACCATGCCATGTGCCTAAGTGATAAGTCTTGAACTATTAGATGCATACATGTGTTTACTTAACTAGCTAAACTTACCAAAATTCTTCACTAAGCTTCCTATATATCTAATACTTGCACCTCCTCATTCTATCTATAAAAGAGACTATTCTCTTCCCTTTCTTCTAAAAACAAATTCCCCAACAATAAATCCTAACAACATGATCCATTCATTTTCATACTACAAGGCATAGTTATTCCCTACATGAATCTCTAGTTTGTTTGGTGATTCCATGGATGAATTAAGAGCTACACAAGGGTCTAGGGGCTGAGTACATAAGGTTTCTACAAGGGTTTTATAAAGGCTAGCAAGGGTTAGCAAGGGTTGTGTTGATTGGTTGAAAGCTTAGGTTTAGTGGTCCTAGTTCTTTTCTTGATTTCCTTTCTTAAGTGAAAGCCAAAAGTTGTAAGACAAGCCTAGGTCACTCATCATTTTTACTTGATTTCATACTTGTTATATGCTATATATGTCTAGTTATATTGGTTCATGATGTAAAAATCTCTAATACAAAGCCTAAACTTATATATCGTTTTATGTTATCAAACTAGTAAAACAAGTAAACTAGTGACTTTATACTATGATAAAAGACTAGAAATATGTACCTATGACCTTATTCATGTACCTACTGTTAAAGAGGGTGTAACAAGGAAAACATAGCAATTTGAATCACCTAAAACGAGTACACGAGTCAAAAGATACGACCAAAAGAAGTTAGCAAAACCAAAACGCCGAAACTGCCAAATTGAATCTATTAAGGGCCTGCCCATTTTTTTTCAAGGCCTTCTGGTCCGTTTCATCAAAAAGTTAAAACACAAAAGTTGTCAGAAACAACATTTTCCTCCATTTTTAAAGAAGCTCGGGCCGTGAAAACCCTGAAATAGGCCATTATCCTTCAAAAACTAAAACTGCCCTATATATAGTCTCAAGATGATACTTTTGTCACAACTAAAGGCAAACCAAGAGGCCTAATGGCCTTAAGTCGAGACCACAGCCACGACTAAGGTCAAGGCTGAGTCTGAAGACCATGGTAGTCAAGACCAAAGCCACGGCAAGGCTATGGCTAAAGCCTCAAGGCTTATTTTCCCAAGACTGTTAACTAAGGTCTTAACCTTGGCAAATCAACACCAACACAAACCAAACGACATAACTTTATATAATTACATTATCAAATGATCATATTTATGAAATGACGAGAACTTATAAACCGCCATTATATTTCCAAATAACCAAACAGCCTAAGGATTTCACAACTTTCATTTTACTTTGAAAACGGCAAGAACCGAATTACGAAAAAAAACTAAACCTACTTTACAAACCGTATAACCATATGACGCTTATGATATATAAACAAAACATATGTCTTATCTACTAAGTGCTACAATACTAGGGAGCTTCATGTGAGGGGTTTCGTTTGGTTAAACGGATCGACGAGTTATGGATTTACGAATTAAAGTGTCCTAGCTCCTCGAACGTTTACTACATGACCTCTAAATTGTGATGGCCCGAACGGTAGTACGATATATAAACTAAACACGTTTTCACAACTAGACCATTTCTATAAACGACATACACAACTACCATGTACTACATCATGATCAATATAAATACGTATATAGGCTTGTTATTACTTTCGCATCATTATTTCAAACCTAAGTCGCAACATCATATTTTTAGGTTGCACGTAGAAGTTTCCCGATTTATCCATCACATCCGTTAAAGTACTTAACATCATTAAACTCTAGGTGAGTTCATAGCCCCACTTTCTATTACTTAATTGTTTTACAAACCCTTGGGGGAAATACATGCTATTTTTAAACCGAACACATTGCTTTGAAACTGTATGCTTATCTGAATGTATTATTTGCACTAAGTACCACTATTGCCAAACTTAAGTCCCTATTATCATGAACCATTAATCACTTGCGGGGGAACGCGGATAATGTGGATAGATCTATCGTGATTGACGAATCCCGTTTGTTTAACCAAGTCCGGTAAACAAACGCACTCTATTTGAAGAACCATGGGTTTATTGGCAAATTACCTATTAGGGCAACTGTTTGACCAAGACCTGGCAAACTATTATATCAATTTCTATTGACAAGCTGTTAACGTTTTCGGTATCATGAGCTTAGTGACAAACAAAAGCGGGCTCAAGTATCATATACTTGAGGCAACCGTAACAAACAAAAACGGGCTCAAGTATCATATACTTTAGGCAGCTATATCAAACAAAAGCGGGCTCAAGTATTATATACTTGAGGCAACCGTATCAACCAAAAGCGGGCTATCATATACTTGAGGCAGCCGTACCAAGCAATAATATTTGTTTTGTTTTCTAAACTATGAATGTGAGACTAATTACCTCACGTTACGAATATTGTGTTAAACTGATTTTATAAACTCTATGAATTTCACTCAACCTTTGTGTTGACTGTTTTAAGCATGTATTTCAGGTCCATAATGTCGGAAGCTGGCATGGAAGAACAAGGACTAGGTCAAGAAGGCTATAATTATTTTATCATTCAGTAAAGTCATCAAAAGACCTTATATTGATGCATTTTGTAAACAATGGAACCAACTGGTACCTATTTTGTAAACTCTGATATATTTCAATAATTTGAATGATAAATCCTTTTTAACGACTCATTTAGAGATCATTTTCTATTATTATGACTGTTGTGCCGTCGAGTAACACCCAGTTTGAATTCCGATGCATATCATGAAATTGGAGTTGTTACAGATTGGTATCAGAGCCTTAATTATAGAGAAACGGGTCTAATTGTGACCTAAACTATAACTACTTTTACAAATAAAAACATTTTATAGCCTTCCGTTCTCCGTGCCTTCCATCCTCCAGACGATTATGTGACTTTTAAGCATTTTAAGCTACACAAACACACTAGTATATTGATATATACACTCGACATAATTTCAATCATAAACGATGTGCTAAACATATCTGCGTATGCCTATTCTAAGGCATTACGGCACAATCATATTTTCCCAATCTCCCAATCATGCATCTACTCGTGAATTTTAGGATTACGAAACTTACCAAGACATTGTAACTGATTATAATGGTCTTTCCTACTTCCCAGACATTGTGAG
The DNA here is from genome assembly GCA_910596185.1 of Chrysanthemum makinoi. Taxonomy (NCBI): domain Eukaryota; kingdom Viridiplantae; phylum Streptophyta; class Magnoliopsida; order Asterales; family Asteraceae; genus Chrysanthemum; species Chrysanthemum makinoi. The sequence continues at coordinate 64,180,857 of OU343218.1, forward strand.
ATACAATGGTCTCTATTACATTCTCAGACACTGTAAATCCTACAGTGGTCTCTATTACATTCTCGGACACTATAAATCCTATAGTGGTCTTTATTACATTCTCAGACACTTGTAAGTCCTACAGTGGTCTCAATTACATCCCCAAAAAATGTAAATGAAGCAATTAACTCATTTATTCCCTTAGACATTGTGAGTCACACAATGATCTCTCCATCATTTCTCAAGACATTGTGAGTTACACAATGATCTCTCCATCATTTCTCAAGACATTGTGAGTTACACAAATGATCTCTCCATCATTTCTCAAGACATTGTGAGTTACACAATGATCTCTCCATCATTTCTCAAGACATTGCGAGTTGCACAAAGATCTCTCCATCATTTATCAAGACATTGTGAGTTACACAATGGTCTAATTTACTTCACAGACATTGTAAGTTATACAAAGTCTCTAGAAATTATCTTATAAACCTTATATGATATTGTTTTACATGAAACCCGTCACAGTTTATCAATTTCCCTAATGGAAATACAAGAAATGGGATTTCTAAAGGACAAAGTGATTCATCATCTACAAAAGCTGAAGTTCAGCAACTTTCTCTACATTCATCAAAGTCCTATTTTGAAACCTTCATTGCTAAAAGTTCGTGATTCTAGCCAAGTATGGACTATTTTTAGAATTACTTAAGACTTCCTTTCCACACGTATCTACCCATACTATCATCTATGCAATGGAATGTGAAAACATAGGTTACAAGTCTTGTATGGCCTGGACTTGCAACTGAATGGTTTGATATCGCCTTTGCTTTGTGGATATTTTCTCAAAAACTATGGACATATCACGAGTATTCCTAATTTAGGTATTTGGAAAATTTATCAAACATCGGCTAAATATAGTCTAGTCACCTATATTTAACCTAAGAACAGTGGAACATAGTCTGACTAACTATGTTCGACTTAAATTTTTCAAACACTGAGAATAGTTATACAAGGGTTATATTCAGGTTAATTTCCTACTTGAACTCGATAAACCACCAGAATTCATTAAAAAAAAGATCTAGAGACACGATAGTGTCTTACCACTTAGCGAGATCTTAACACTTATTTATACTACCTAATTTCATTCTTGAAAGTTTTCATTTATGAGATAATCCTAACTACTATCTTGGGATAGTCATTGAATCTTCTCGTCATTTCTTAGAAGTACTAGCCTTTTTAGGTTTCAAGGATATCATTCCGCCATAATCCTTTAAAATTAACTTATGATTTTAAAGCAAACTTGACATCTCTACCTAAGAATAATGGTAAGCATACACTACACTCTTCTAATTATCAACATATCACATCATTATCAGAACCCCATTATAAGTCAGTACGTAAAACCTCATAGTATCACGTTTCTTTCAAACACTAGTTGACATAAACACTATACGATATGGACTTCATCCCGAAACTACCTAAGACATGATCGATTTTGGAAATGGTTTGGATAACCACTTGCCACTAGCAAAACTTTCCTGCAATGACAATTACAAACCATTTCACATCAACATATCTTACACCTTTGATTAACAATAGTTACCCTAACAACAACAAAACTATTCCATTTAAGTCACTATATAGACGAAAGTGTCAGCCAACCATTTGCTGGACTAAGGTGTTTTAGAGATCACCCACGAAACAACTAAGGAAACCATACAAATACAAATTTGGCTGCATGTTGCACACTATCACTAGAAACAAAAATTACATAGATGTAAGGCGTTAAAATTTATGAAAAGGAGAAGCATGGGTAACAAGGGAAGCAACATGCCCATCATCAAACTCAATATCCTTAGGAGTAACATCCTTAGGAATGCTTCTCCCAACAAAGAAAGGATGAATAACTAGGCAAGCAAAGGAGTCAACCCATAAGAAAGGGTCATTCCAACTTTTAAGAGAATCAAGGGGTTTAGTATAGCAAACGCCAAAACTATCAACTTGTTTACTAAAATAAAGCCAGCCATCCTTCTAAGATTGAACATAAAAGCACCTAAATAACCCAACCGAGGGTTTGATGCTAAGAGCAAAACAAAGAATCCCAAATTGAGAAACTTTAGCAGCACCAATAACAGAATGCCGCGATATATGGACGCGATAATAATTAAGGATAGAAACAAGGAACACAGATAAAGAAAGACGGAAATTAGCGTATTAAAAACAAACGGGTATATACACCAATCTTCCCATCTGGTGCCTCTTGAATAGTCTGATCAGGATTAGGCAATTCCGGATGAACAAATTGCGGAATTGAATATTTAATACAAAAGTGATCAAGCGTCCCTCGTGAAAGCTTAGACTTAGCAGATGCAAAAGTACCCATAACGGAAGGAGAAAAGGAGTTAGAGCCTAACCTAGAAAGGTAACCTGGATGACGGACGCAACCCAAGAAGATTAGATCGAAAAGAAGAAGAATACCGCTTGCAAATAGAGAACAGTAAAAGAATAGGGCAAATGAAAAATAAAGTGTATTTATACAAGGAGGGTGCTGGCGTCCAGATAAACCCTAAAGGAGGGCACGTGTCAAAAAGCAACCCGATCCAACGGTGATTAGTAAGGAGTAAAAAAGCAAGACTAGCCGAAAGACGCAGGACCCACCGGGTTCAATCAGCCAGAAAATAAAGGGTCAGGAATCGTTCACGCTGCACAACACGTAGACCAAGAAAGAAAATGTCATAAAGACACTTCAAAGATAAGAAGCAGAAACGGCTCCGTCAAACTTAAAGTCTAAAAATACTCACCGCACGCGACAGATATCCGTGTGCAATAAATATGCCAGACTGGGGGACTTGATGACGTAGCAGTCCCTAAAAAAGAGGAACATCATAAGGACATTTCAAAAAAGGCACGGAAAGGGAAAGTGCTCAGTCAACTCAAGTCAAGTAGCATGCACCGTACGCGACAATATCCGCACGCAATGCACATACTAGACTGGAGGGACTTGATGACGTATAGAGTAGGCCTAATACACACTATACACATATGGGGCCCAGGCCCAATAACGAAAAAGTAACTACGAACTCTGGACCAACAGTAAGCCAAATGACGAAATTGGTTACAGTCCAGACCTAAAGACGCACGCAAGATACATAGCATCGAGCCATCGGCCGCTGAAGGTATCTTGTGTCCGCATCCGCGATTAACACGGAACCTTGTCCGACAAGGGTCTGGCTCCGGCGACTAACCACTATATGCAAGTAATCAGGAAACCCTAGCGGTAAGCCTCGCCTATAAAAGGGGGTCTAATCCCCATACAAGGTACAACAACTTTCTCTCTCATAATTACACACACACACACTATTACTTTCTCTGACAAGGATGTGTAATTACTCTCACGCCGGAGTCTAATCGTGGGGTCTGTCCCCACGGTAAGGCTAACGGTTTACTCTTCTTGTGCAAGGAAACCCATCAAACTACTTGGATTAGTACAAGATCAGCCCGTTAATAGCTTGTTGGCCCAGTCCGGGAAGCTACACTCACATCCATTACAACCCATCACACTTTTTGTACTAACAATAACTTTATATTTGTTATCAACAAAACACAAAAAGATCGCTAAATATGAATAAACATTTTTACGATTTATTTGTATTAACAATCTCCCCTTTTTGTTGATGACAAAACATAATGTTATGATGAGTAAAACTTAAGATTAGATGTATGTTTTGAAAGCATAAGTTTTACTTCTTCTCCCCCTTTTTGTCGAAACAAAAAGCGAACCTAACGAAATAAAAGTGTGGAAAAAAAATAGTATAATTCACGAAGCACTAAATCCCCCTTGACGGTAGCTCCCCCTAGAATAGGGCGTCAAGTGAGAAAATATAATACCTACAAAGAAAAAGTTAGTAGTAACATGCAATATAATCTTGTATTTGACGAGAAACAAGATGGAGAGCCAAGATATTTAAACAAAGCCTTGTAATAAAAAGACAAAGTGTAGTGGTATATAGGCCACATACAAATATGTAAGAACTAAGAACAAGGTTTTTTTCTTTAAAATGACTCAAAAGAAGAAGAAAAAAATAGGGAAAATCGTAATATCATTCCTTCCATGCTAGCATAAGGTTAATTATGGAAGTTTTGGTGAGTGATGATATTGATGCGATCAAGGATGTGGTTAAGTATGAATCGCATCTCGTCCCTTATTTCCATTGCAAGTTCCCTAGTGGATTGGCAATGTTCACAATGTAAATGATGTGGTTATTGTGTGTGGATGGTTTTTGGGTAAGTTTGACTTGTGGAAGGCGGAATATGTGGTGGAAAAGTTGGAAAATATGGATCAAAGTCCATTATGTTGGTGGAATATATGAACCTAGATGTTGTTGTAAGATAATGGGAGCTAAAGGTGGTGAAATTGCAAGGTCTTTGTAAAGTGTGTTTGGAGATGTGAGTGGTATTAAAAAGACTTGTTCTTTTGGACTAGACACGGGTAGTGGGGTTGTTTTTTGAGTATTAAGAAGTTCCGATAGGGTGATCTTAGGTGGAGACTTAATAGGTGATGGTGGTGATGTACTTGTTGGAGATGATGGAGGTGCCACTATGGAATCATTTGGTGGTGAATGAGTAGTTGGTGATGAACTTTTTGACAATGGTTTGGCTAAAAACAAGGCCAAATGCTAATCCGTGCGGTTTTTCTAGATTTCGGTGGTGGCACTACGGAAGGTGGTAGGATAAAGTTTTGGATTTCTTGAAGAGGATTGTTTGCACTAGGTGATTCATCAATGTTGGATGACATGATGATGATTGTTTGTGAGGTTGTGAGTGATGTGTGACAACTCGTAATTCCAGGTCAATTTTCAAATTTACTATTCATCTCGGGAATTTACTATTTATTGGTTACTATTCATCATTTTACTATTCATCGTTTTTGAAGTCGATTTGATATTCTGAGAACGTATTTCAAAATTTTACTATTCACGAAACACTATTCATTCCCGGAGAAAAATCACTATTCATGATTCACTATTCATCATTTCTCGTAAACTAGGTTTACGAGTGTCAAATTCGCGTAACCGTAAGACGTTTGGTACGACTGAATCACAAAGAATGGAAATGCAGTGAAGAATGGAATGACAGAGAAAGAGAATGACTCTGAATTAAGAGAATGAATTCTACTGTTTGGCAAAAGTCGAGAATAAAGTGTCAGAATCGACTAAAGAATTCATTCTTTTGTTTGGCACAATAGAGAATGAACTTTTTTTTTTTAGATTTTATATTTGTCAAGTTGATTATTTAGTTTCTTTAATACTATGAGGTCATATAACTACACTTGTGAATTCATGTATTTATCATGTACGAGTATATAATTGTTATATTATTTTTGTGATGAAATAAAATAATTAAAATAAATTATATTACGAGAACTACACATACTGTACTTAACAAAATCACTTCTTCATTAAAAAAAACTTCGCCAACAAATGTCAAAGAAATAATATTTAAGCTTAAGATAGTACTAAACATATTATTGAGCAAAAAAGTGTGTAAACAAATAAATCTTAATGAGCACCTAATCCAATGGACCATCCCCAAGCATTTGAATGTAGATAATTTTGTCTTCTAGCGACGATTTCAAAAAAATTCGGGCCTTACTTGCATTACGACCAATGATGTGCATGCCCCTGATACATTGTTGGGGAGTGATACGTGGTAAACCTTGTATATCCGGGATAACTTCATCCAATGTATCATGAGCAATGTCTTGACTAGCACTTGCAATTATTTTGTCACCTAATTTACCGATAGAATCTTCAAATTTTTCAGTTAAGTCGATGGATCATTCTCTAAAAGTGTCACTAAACTCTACAGTTTTGCTTCTTTTCCTTTTATTTCCTACTCCACTCGATATAGGAACATCCATATCAACATCAATGGGAGAAACCGGAGGCGTCTCTTGAACGATTTCGTCTTCCCCAAGATCCTCAGCGCGAGCACCAGTTGCTCTATCCTTACCAAATATAGTACAAAGCTTTTCATAATATGGTAGCGCCTTCTCCTTAAAAGGAGCTGCTTGTTTCTTATCCTGCAACAAAGTTGAAAGTAAGCATTAATTTATGTGGGTGACATAATATGCTATTAAAAATCATGAACAATATACCTTGATGTAAGCAGCCCACACATTGTCTGGTGCGGTAAGGACACATTTTTCTGGATCCCAACCAAAACCACTTGTCCCTCCCGTGCCACTTAACATGTCGTGCACAATGCTAAAATTCTTTTTTAAAGTCTTCAACCTTGACTTAATATGAGGATCCGCCTTTAATCCCGAGCTAGGAAGACTAACATCTAACAATGTTTGCACCGCCTTTTCATATCCGGGTTTGAATCCGTTATCTGCACCTGAGTACTTACCCGATACATGCAACTCCATCAATGCATCAATTAGCTTTGCATCTTCGTCGGTTGTCCACACTCTCTTGTTTTTTCCAGCACCTCTAGGTATAGTTGAATCTTGCGCACCGCTAGGTAAACTTGAATCCGCCATATCTAGAATACATGAACATGAAATCTTCAAATTTTATATCATATCAGTATAAATTATCAAAATTCAAAATAGGGGCAAATGATATAGTAATTGTTCATGTTAAAAGCCAATATACACGTACTAAACTACATAACTAAAGATTTATTTAATTGTATTCATTAAGCATACTTATAGAGAAAAAAATAACATAAAGACATCAGGAGCTCCAAGCAAGTATCCGTAAGCTACCAAAAGCGTTACAAATTCATCAAAAACCAACATGCTAAAAAATACATTTGGAACTATCAATTTATTAATGAGCACGCCTTTCATTCCACTCATTAAACATTTCATTTGCAAGATTATCTCTACGATCACTCCATCCTTGTGATGTTTCTATGGTGCTAATGACATTATCATGATCGTTTGCATGTTGCGTGTGATCATTTAGTACTTCATTATCAAGAGGGTCCTCATGCATTGTTGTACGAATAAAATTATGCATCAAACAACAAGCTATTATTATACGTGGATTAGAATCTAGTGGATGGTATGAAACATCACGGAAAATGGCCCATCTAGCCTTAATCAACCCAAAACATCTCTCAATACAATTTCTGGCAGAAGAGTGTCGCATATTATAGAACTCTTTTGATGTCGTAGGTGGATGACTCCAATCATTCAAATGGTACCGTTGGCAACGATAAGGAGTTAGAAAACCTTCACCGTTTGTATAACCGGCATCACAAAGGTAGTAGGTTCCTATTAAGTTCGAACATATAATTTCGGTTACATTTTAGTGACATCGTAATTATTCAATTATTGTATATGTATGGATAATAACCTACCTTGAGTTACTTTAAGACCATTTGTCCTACTAATAGCATCTCGAAGCACATGACTATCAGCTAAAGATCCCTCCCATCCCGCTAACACGTATATAAACTGAAGGTCTCTTGTGCAAACACCGAGAACATTGGTACAAATTTCACCCTTTCTTGTATGATAAGGTTTTCGCTCACTTTCAGGGACCCTAACTTTAACATATGTTCCATCTAAGGCTCCTAAGCAACCCTTCACACACATAAAAAAATGATATGAACTAGTAATTGACATTAGTATGGTAACTGAAATAAAGATATACCGGTTGACTAACCTTAAACCACTTCCACCTCTCATCTAATTCGTTATTTGGCACTGGTACAGGTACTTTATAAAATTCTTTATGTAGTCGACATACTACCTTCAAAACTAACTTGAAATACCTACTTATAGTTTCGTCGGACCTTCGAAACCTGTTGACTATTATACGGTTTTTTTCATTGTGCGCAAGTGTATGTAAGAACATAGCAACTTGTTCATCGACTTGAATGTTTTTGCTACTTTTTAGTCCGCCTCTAGTTTCTAAAATCTGACAAAGTTTTCTAAAAGCACATATGTTCATTCTTATATTAACCACACTTGTAGTATCACTTTCATACACCATCCTTATCATATTTTGTAAGCTATTATAGTAGCTTACGAGATATCTCTTACGCAAAGTGTTAGACTCGATGAAGTAATTCATTGCAGAACCACACATTAGAAACCAACGAGCCGCAATGAAGATTGCATTAGCTGCTCCTAAAGAGGCTATCATGGCAGCTCGTTTAGTTCGTATTTTCCGTTGAAACAAAGGTGTTCTCGTCATCTACAATATACAAGTGGTGTTTAGCATTATATACTTAACAAAGTCAAGACCTACGTTCATTATAATCTCTGATGCAATTATTTTTGTTTTTCTATATATAATGTGTGATTACTTAACATCTATAAGCAATTAAACAATTTTTGATCGAACCATGTAACATATTAACTCAAACATCATTAATGTTACACATGATGTAAAGCATGAAGATATCATTATTTATACAAATCCTTACCTCAACTTCAACTGATATAATGACATGAAGTATATATATTTTTATTGTAAAGTAATACTACGTATGACGTTAAGCATGAAGATATTATGCCATACAGTATATATTAAGTTGTAAGTAATATGAAGAATTTATATATTTACCTCAATTGCTGTTGAGAATCACCAACACTAATGATGAAGCGTTGAATCGAATTGGAGAGAATAGTGGCTGCCGTAGGGTTTGTTTTTTATTATTTATGATAATTTGCGCAATATATATCTCTTCCTTTTTGACAGGAGGATTTCATTTATTCCTGGAAGAATGGATATAGAGAAAGAGTCCCTCTAAAACTCTCATTCTCCACCTTTCTCCACTTTTTTTAAAGAAACAAAAAGGGAGAATGAGAATGGTAGTTTAATTCCATGTTTCCATTCTTTGTGTCAACAAACATCGGAATGAACCCCCTTTCCCTTTCTCATCTTTCCATTCCAGTGTACCAAACATCCCCTAAGGGTTTAGCTGCGAATTCATGAAAAATCATTGAGGACATTTCATATAGACTAGAGTTAGTCTACATATCATTAGTAACATCATCATCATATTAGTTCATGCATGGTTTTGCATATTTCATTAAACGTATAATTTTCTATTAAATAAACGCTATCGCGTAATCATTTATTTTGAGTATTGATCCGACACTTCTAAAAATTATCCTGATATATTTTTATACTCATTTTAAGACTATAAAAATTATATTATTAGTTTACCCGATGTTTTAAATTTATTTTGTATATAAATTGTTTTATATATATATATATATTTACGACGGTTTTCGTAAATACTACTTGATAATGATTTATTCACTAAATTCTTGCAAGAAATGTATTTTTATAATTTTATGACTTCGATATATTTTATTTTGTTTCGTAAAAATCGATTTCTAGCCAACGCTACACTAAATAATTACTTTTACTTATCAAATATACACTACAGTTTCCATATAATACATTTACTTAATAAAATTTTCACCACCCTTTTCTTTTTTTACCCCTTGCCGACCAAACTATGGTGACACAACAAGTTTTACATAAAAATCTACCCTAGACTTACACATATACTTGTATAGCCTTAACACTTGTATTCTTTTTTCTAATAATACATTAAGTAACACATACAAACACATATACTTAGGTGAAAATAAAAACTCTCCCCATCTTCATCACCATTTTCGGCCAAGAAGAAAAAAAATGGAAGAAACACAAGATTTTCAAGGATCAAGTTATTTTACAAACACTAGTATACTCTATTTTAAGGTTTTGCAATAAAAACCTAGAGTATTTAGGAAAACCTTGTTCCATAAACCTCATCATCATACTAGTAAGCATTTCATGATCATTATTAATCTTTCATATTCGTACTTAAGTTATTTTTATCATGCTTGAAAGAGAACATGCAAGTTTCATGTGTGTCTATACCACTTTTATTGTTTTTAGTACTTATAATTAGTATATATCATCCTATAATTAATCCCTTGAAACATATCATTTTTGATGATGTTTAGGAACCCATGACACCCTAAGAAGGTGTATGGTAGGTTTAGAATAGATTTGGTGTTGATTTGAAGTGGTTAGAATAAGTATTACGCAAGAGAAATCACTTTCGACAACTTAAAAATAAGGTCTGATCATTTTTGTAAAATCTGGAAATTTTGACATTTTATAAATTATTTTGGGCTAGATATTCAGAAAATATACTTTAAAACGAAACCGTGGTCGCTTGAACGGGTTAAAACGGATTTATAACGAAGAAGTTATGCTATTTTCAAGTTTAACGACGAAAACTATATTTTCCGAAAAACTGCATGCTGTCCAGAATTTTTAAGGGTCAAAAATGAGTTTTAAGCGTTATCTAAATGAGTTGATTTATCAAAAATATATTAGTATACATTAACACGAAGCTAAGGATATATAAAACGTAGAAAACGAACTTATAACGACTAAATTATACGCGTTTAAATAAGGATATCGTAACTATTTTTCACAAGTATAAAACACTTACATTTATATTTTCTATTAGCCAAACTAGTTGTCGCTAGTGACCATGTTTGGAGTCGTTTTTCACATCGATAGAATACTTTTTAGAAAACGATGTCTTCTAGTAAAAGTGAGTTCACCTAGCCTATTTTCCAAAATGTTCAACCGTTCGTCAAACGGAGTTGTAACGGATAAAATACGGTCACTCAAACTTTGCCGAAAACTAACCTTAAACAAAATTTTTAGTCTAAGTACCCTAATTCACCTATGTTTTTCTCTATGAACGAGACCTCTATGATACAAATTTGAAAGCTAAGACTTTGAGATAATGTTACAAGCTTTCCAAAATCGTTGAGTTTGTTTTCTAACACTCGATATTCACTATTTTGCGACTAGCTTTTCGAGGCCATTTAGTCACTTTCATGAATTGTCAAATTATATTGTTTTACGACGAAAAACTATAATTTCTTAATAAATCACTAAATGACTATCGTAGGATATCATTTCAACGTTAGTACTTGTAAAGTAATTTATAACTTGCCAATACGTTATAAATTTTTATTTTGACGAAAAACTTTATTTTCAAAATTCACAAGTGGTATGGATATCATATGAGTTTGCATGCATAACATTACATCATGACTTATATTAGATCATATCATTCATAATAGGTCGCTGTTAGAGATTTGCTACATTTCGCTGTACTCACTTTTGCCATCGCATCATTGTACCAAGTGAGTTTTCATAGCCCCGTTGGACATGTTTATACTTATTTTCAAACCTACGGGGGAGAATACATTGCACATCATTTTTATTACGATGCCAAGTATATTAAATTCATTACATTGCTTAAGTTACCTCATTGCCTATTGAATGTCCCCATTTCATAATCATGAACCTAATTTCGAAGAAGCGAGGGTGAGTGAATATATCTATTGAGGGTGACTCCTCCATCCGGGTTGGTGGTCCCAACTGGTCAAACGGATGCATTTCATTTAATTTCATAATTTGAGTTGTTTGGCAAAACACTCTATTGGGCTTAACATCATGAATGCTTCGGTGTCATGTGCTTATAGCAATTGTAACATTTTTATGTTACATATTTGTCATACATGGCCTATACTTGTGTAGTCGTATAAAACATTTTTCATAAACCTATGATTTCTCACCAAAATTATTGTTGACCGTTTTAGCAATGTATTTTCAGGTAACTAAGGCATTTACATCATGGCACGCATAAGGACCCATCATAGAGTCGCAGTGACGACGCGTCTCACTTGTAAATTATGGCACTTTTAAAAATATCGTTTGGCTTGTAATAAACTTATTTCCGCAAACTTTATCTACTTTTGGGACTTATCTTTGTAACTCTGAATGGTTTAAATAAATATCAAATGATGTGTTTTTAAACGCACACTTTAGGTCGCTCAATATAATCAGAATCGTGGTGCTATGACAACCAACCCCTAGGAATTCCATTCCACAAGCAAAATGTAATTTGAGGGTGTGACAGATTGGCATCGAGCTTCGTTATAGAGAACTAGGTTGCATCATTGAACCTAGACTATAACTACATTATCATAGCATCTCATCATTTCATCATAAGTGCATATTCACTTTTCATGCGGATTCATACACACTTTATTCGAGTTATTTACTTTCATTTCACATCGATTGTCACGTAGATGTCTTCGTGATTCCAATCCCATCACTATTTCTTCACACATTGACATGGAGGATGTCTCATCAGACACTAACATGGATGATGTCTTGTCACACACTACTATCCTTATCTTCGCTGGCATTCTACATCCGACTTACCACTCATATTCCGACAATCGACCTAATCCTTTGAGGAGTGGGCGAAGTTGCACCCACACCACCGCTAGTCCTACTCATTCACCATCACCACTTTCATCATCTTCATCTTCATCTTCATCTTATTACCTTAGAGATCCTATACCCATATCCTAATTTACCGCCAAGAAGCCGCACACCACTTGACACACTTATATCACCCACTACCGAGGAGACTTGACACACTTATATCACCCACTACAGACCGCACCACCGCTAGGTTTGAGATTGATGAGAGTTCTAGGGTCGTTGTCGCTAGACGTTCTACTACAATGAAGACTAGTGAGACACGACAGATCGTCACGAAAACAAATTCGACATGTTTTTAGGACGTTGTAGGAGACCCATTGACCGAAGTTAAGGCTAATGGTGAGACAGGTTTAGTGATAGGT